>CM040121.1:464638159-465238159 GCA_022559845.1 Amorphophallus konjac | reverse complement strand
TCCGAAATGGGGTTATAATCATCTGCAAAATCCCAGTCCTACAGCTCACCCTCTTCATCTTCTCCCATGTCAAGAGAAGCATTTTCATTAATCGGAGGCAAACCTTTTCCTTTGTCAATAGCCGAAAAATGGAAAGCACAAGCAATGGTGGTCGCTAGAAAAAGCCACTTTGACAGGGTTACTAAGAACAAAGAGGCAGAAATTACCTTGTCGTCGCCCATGTGGGATTGCCTCCTTGGAGTGGGAGCGAGAGGCCTTCCGGCTCGAACTCTCGTCCTCAGTTGACCTAGACCTTTTTAAAAGGGAGGAAGTCTTCTTCCCCTTGCTTAGCACACTTTGTGGAACAAAACTTGCTGTAAAGAGAATAAAGTGGTGGGTGACATAATCTGAATATTAGCAAAAGGAAGGCAAATTCAACAGATAATTGAAGATAAAAGAAAGTAATAAGGTTGGATACATACCCTCCGGAGCCGGTGAAAAGGCACGCTACAGCACTACCCGCTCAGGTGGAAGGCCAACCACTTTCCCAGCATGTGCGATTGCATCCTAGACATCTTGAAGGGTCCTCCTATTTTCAATCAAAGAAATATACTCAAGAGGGCCAATCCTGATGATGAAACTGATCAAGTGGTTCTCCCATTGTGGCCACAATTCATTATTAAACCCCTCTAGTACGAGCTCGGTGCTCTTGGTAGCATTAGGGGCATAGTCACAATCTAATAAGAAATGTGTCCACCAAAAGTACACGTTTTGATCCTTTGAATCCTTGCCTTGCTTAAAAGAAGTCTCAATTGGGCGCCTCAGCGGCTTGATTGCCCCAGTATAGGACCGCCAGTCTACAGTGATGGAACCATTCTTGGCCTCCCATTGAGAGCGAAAATTTCTCACAGCCCGAGCAACTCTGGGGAACTGAACATAAAGATAAGAATTATTAATCATTAGGGGCGGCAAGTCTATCCTCCCCAGGCGCGCTTCCTCAGCTCCTTTTAGCTTCTGTGGGGGCTGTCTGAAGACATTACTATGCTTGAACCACCATCTAGCATAGTACACATCAATCTGGCCAATCCGTCTGCTGTTTGGAAGGGTACACTGCTATTCTGGTGCCCCCCTGAAGAAGTAGTCCCACCAACTGCCAGCAGCTAAGTGGGTGTTGTGATTTCTGCACATCCTCCCTTCCAAGCCAAAGTCAGCATCTGGAGGAACGGACTGATCATAACCAAAATTCGACGTAAAGCGATGCGGATAGTAAGGCTCTAAAAAGGTGGTGTTGTCTTTTCTAAACACAAGGACACTAGGCCTGATACAACAAAGCCACTCTTCATAAAAAATAAGGCTGCGACAAGAGTGATGTGAAAGACCATAAGAAATCTCCCCGGCATCCTCAATGATAAGTGGCCGAAAATCATATGAACTGTGAGCCAATGGTAGTCCCTCCTCCCCCTGAGTGGAGACATAAGATAAAAGTCTGCATGCACCTGTCAAATGCTCCAAGGGATTCTACGTTGGACGATTCCTGAATAAGAAGAGTAATGGTGCCACCGGATTCTCCACAGCTACACTCTGGCATAATGAGGGTAGTAACATGCTCGCCCAGGCGCTCAGATAATGAGTAGCCATAAAAATGCCTCTGTCCCTGGGAGAGCTATGAGAAGTCAAATTCCCCGGGCCATGGTAGATGTTGCATAAAGCTACTGGAGCAAGTGCCAATCTGTGACCATTCGCAAGGAGGCAAGCTGGGTATATGAGCTTGGGTCTCACTAAGCCTTCTTCCCCATAAGGAACAACGAAGGTGGCCAGCCAATAAACAAGATAAGCAGCCAAGTAAATTTGATCTGGTAGCCTTCGGGGGTTCCACCCCTCATCTTCTAGCGCTACAAGATATCGATCTTGAGGATGTAGAATAAGCCGGTGATACTGATTTAAGGCCTTGTCATCTTCAGCAAAGCACTCATAAAAACAGAAGGGCCCATTGTAGAAGTATCGGACCATGCATTTAAACTAACTACGACAGCCCCACTGGAGACGCAAGGGGCTTTCTTCTTCCTGAAGTGAGCTAAGTCTCGCCAAACTTTCATCAAATATCTGAAATTAAGGGGGGGTCATATTCTCCTGAACCTGTGGACTAATTTATGTGCAAGTCACTAAGAGAAACCTCTTCATATGGACGCCCAGAAATAGAGAGCCCTAAAATACGGTGAAAGCTCCATAAATCAAGGGTTGTCTCCCCCTCGGCTGTAGCAAAGGTGTTGAATCGGCGGTTGAATCGCTCTGCCAAGTCCTGAAGTAAACCGCTATAACAAGGATAACGGTATAATGCATCCGTCACTGCATAGCGAATACCAATGTGCTCAAGAAGGCGCCCATAATGATGCAATACGCCCATAAGCCACTGCGTGGCCCCCAAACAAAATTTGTGTGAAGATATGACAGACCATTTACCATACTAGCTAGGTGCAGACCCGCTCATGATTTTATCAATCAAACAAAGCATGTCATAACCTTCAGAGGCAAACTGTGTGCCAGAGGGAAGCAAAAAGCAGTCAGAAGCAGAGTCAGAAACAACCTTATGCTTGCCAGAGAGCTCCCATGAAGCAGAAGCGAATGTGCGGGCTTTAGAATAGCAATGCCTCTCTGCTAAAAAATCACAGCTGAGACTCACATAGGAACTAGCTGGCGAACGAAGTCCAAAGGGAAGCTCGGAAAGGAAGTGCTGCAACTACAAAGCATGTTTTCACGACCCACTAAGATGGCTCTCTCCAATCGACAACGCTCGGCCGCCAAGCAAACATCATCCTCCTCCATGCCCTCTGGGATGTAATTCTGGATGAAGGAGAACAAATACTCATCCAGAAGAAAATGTCGAAGATAATCTTGCGGACACTCATATTCATAACAGCTGCCATACTTGATGATTAACGATAAATCAACTGCCCCACCACCAGATTCTTCCTCAGGAGAGGACCAGAAGCAACTATACTCAGGCCCCTGTCGGAAGAAGATAAATTCCCTACAGTAATCCGTGGAAGCCCCAGAGGAGGCATCAACCTCTTAGAAGCAATAGGGACAGTATGACCCTCAAGCCCCCGTGACCTGCGAGAATGAGTCTTCTTGGCGCGAGGCATCCTGGACAACCTACAAGAAGGAAGAAAAAGCAAGCAAAGACAAAGATATTAGATGAGCATCATGTACAACAAGCAAAATGAATTCACAAATTATGAAAGTATTGACAAAGTTGAAATAACAAAATCAAGGGACACGAGCCACCCGTCATCGCCTTTGGCTCCAACGGACCCCCCATGGGGGACATTTGTTGAATCTCGCACTATTCTCAAAGTGAAATCATGGTATTTTCAGAAATTTCAGAAAATAAAATCCCCTTGTGACAGCTACAAAACGATAATAGATCGTCGTCGTCACACGGAGGTCTTTGAGGAACCCACTCGATGGAGCCATCCATGAATTTCTACGTGCTTATACGCACACAAATTTTATTAACATTTAATGAGCGGAGTGGAATAATCCACTTACGCGTGATATCGTTCCCCGCGTTATCACATGTCCTCGTAGAGAAGGTGGGCCAAAGGCAAGACACGGGAGTCACCCACGTGCTACAGCCCTACTGTTCCAGCAGTAAAGTATGATTTTTTTGAAAGAGACCCGATTTTTATAGCCCCTGAAGACCAAAGGAGTGGGGAGATCCCCTCCCCCCTTTGTCCTCTCTCTCCCGAGTGCAAGAGGGGGCGGAGGGGTCCCCATTCGGTTGCAACCGCACCGGAGGGGGGTCCCTCCGGTGGGTTTGCACCCGAGGTACCCCCCCTCCGGTGGTCTCCCTGGAGGAACCCCCTCCGAGGGTTTAGAATCGGAGGGGGGGGTCCCTCCAATTCACCCCAGCAGGAGCCCCCCCCCCCCCTCTGGTCATCCCTCACGGGAGGGAGGGGGCTCCGATTCCCCAGTGACCAGAGGCCCCCTCTGGTCACAGTAGGACCGGAGGGACCCCCCTCCGATACCTGTTGTACCGGAGGGAGGGCCCTCCGGTCACCGCGGGGCCAGAGGGACCCCCCTCTGGTCCGCCCCCTTCTCCGCGCTAAGACCCAAGAGAAAAAATAAGGGGGAAAGAAAGAAGAGAAGAAGAAGAAGAAGAGAATGAGGGGGGAGGGGGGTGTCTCACCTTGGTCTTTCACCTTCCACCAGAGGGGGAGCTTCCACCGGAATTGTCTAGCCTCTCCACCACCTATAAAAGGGTGCAAGGACAATGAAAGAGAAGAACGAGATAGAAGAGAAGGAGAAGAGAAGAAACACTTGAAGAGCTTCTAAGAGGCCCAAGTGCAAGGAAGCAAGAAGGTAGGTTGCGCCCCCTTCCTTTGTTGTCCAGGATTTTGGGTTTAAGCCCAGTTTTGCAAGGAAACCCTCTTACAGTATGTGTCAATAAAAACGCCCTCAATTGTACACAAAAGGATATTGTATCATGAATATGCACTGTATAAAGTCATGAAAGTTCAATAACCGATGGAAATGAAAGTATACCTATTCCATTTTGAAGAATTATGCAAAGGTCCCTATGTGGCCCAAAAATTACATTCCTACCCTCTATTCTTTCGAAATTGTATAAAAGTCCATCTATGCGAGGGTTGGGAGGAAATATTGAAATTAAAAGGGACGATGCTCTCATTCAAATGGAACACTCCCCAACTTATGAAAATTTCTCCCACTCAAGGATAAATTCAAAAATTATGTTTTTACCCTACATTTCTTCCAAATTACGTATATGCCCGCAAAAATCCAAGAAAATACAGGAAATTCAGAAAAAAAGAGAGGGCCGCACATAACACTTTAGAAAAGGGTAAACCCTAGTCAAAGGGGTAAATTGCATAAAAAACCCCGAGTCAAGGGTAAATTACAAAGAAGCCTATGTCCGTAAGAAAAATTAGTAAGCCCTCATTTTAGAACAAAATTGCAAGTATACCCTTACTTTAAGGCGCAAAGGTCCCCCCAACGATAAACCTCTAATATTATGTTGATATCGCAAGGGTAAAATAAATCTTTAGGTAGTTAATCAAAAGTGTTCGGACTTGTTCCGATATAAATTAACACCGAGTCCGGTCAGTGGAGAATGGTCTAGTACACAAACCCTAAATCATCTGATAAACCCAAAAATGCAGAATTAACAAATATGCCAAAAATATACGCATATCCATCCGACGAAATAGATGTCCGAAAATTTCTTGTGTAAACAGACATCCATTACTAACAACCTATGTTGAGGGATTAGACTCTCTCTATGAATAATTTTGCAATCTTTACATAAAACTCTATCGACCTTCCTAATAAGAATAATAATAATAAATAAATAACACTAACTAGAAGATGACTCAATCACAACCACAGTGACGTGACTGTCGCGTTGGAGCGTCGGCGACGACATTGATAAACTCGTAGGCCCGTGGCTGTGACCACACTAAATTATCTATTTGGAACGAATTCCAAAATGTTAACTTAAAGAATGACAAAGTTCTTAACAACAAGTTATAACCTTCTAATACACTTGCAGTGCCATCCTCTGGGTCCACACTTCCGTTTTCAAAGACCTTCAGGTTCCTTAGACACTCAAAAAGTAGCATCTAACGACATCCTCAAAGTTTTTTTCTTTAAACTTTTGCCTTTCCATCCAACAATTGTCCACCAAATGGACAGTGGTCTTCCCATCAGCAGTCTGCCTCTCCAATTGACTTTCTCAGCCACAATGTTGGCAACAAATCAAACTGGAACTTCGTCAACCACAATGGAGAATTTGTCACTACCAGTTCCAGAATCTCATGCAGACCCAAGCACTGTGCCTTCTTCACTCTTCTTCTTTTCCTTTTGTATTCTGGGTTTTTCTGTTTCTGCACGTGTGGTGCAGTGTCATTAACACTGCGGGAGCTGCTCAATCATGGTGACAGCAATAGCACCTCCAGAATTTTCCTATGCCTTTTCTGCTGTACCAATCTGCACCATTGCCAGGTTTAGACCTCCCATTTTGGCCCTTCTCCAGATGAATGCCATTTTCCCTCACCATGTTTTATCTCTGCTTCTTATTTTATGGAATCTTACATCTTAAGGTCATCACTGCCACACTTCCTATTCTCTTTGCCAAGTCTTCAACTGGTTTTGGAAGAACTAACAGAAAATGGCAGGACAGCTGGCATTGCTGTTCTAGACACTTCAGCAAAAAACTTTTAAGTAGCCGCTACAGTGGTCGCCTAGGGTTGCCATAACTGCCCAATGTGTTTTGGCGTAAAGGCATTGTTGGCAGTTTCGGCCGAAACGTATCGGTTTCGGTCTTACCCGATACGAAAATGGACGGGATCACTGTAGCATTCCCGAAACGTTATAAGTGTATCAGTTTCGGCCCGAAATCATCCGGTTTCGGGCGAAACCCACGTGAAGTTGTACCCTCCCCCCCCCCCAATCGGGTTGTTCTCCGCCGAAACCCTCCCCTTCCCGAAACCGGACGCCGTTCGCTGCGGCTGCTGCTGCCTGCCGCTGCTGCTGCTTGTGTTGCTGCTGCTGCTTGCTGGCACTGCCGCCGCACGCGCGCGCCCTCCTGCTGGCTACTGCGAGGCCTGCTGCTGCTGCTGCCGCATCCACCTGCCAGCCCCTGCCCGGGCCAGAGCCGGCCAGCGGCCAGCCTCAGGCCACGCCAGCCCCTGGCCCCCTGTTGCTGCTGGTGGTGTGCTGCTGTTGCTGCCGGAGCCAGCCAGCCGGCCCAGCCCCCCCCAGCCCCAGCCGGCAGCCGGGCCCTCCCTGCTGCAGTCTGCCACCGTCGGACACGACCGCGCTGCTGCCACCCTAATTAGCTGAATTAGGGCTAAGTAAGTTTTTTTAGCTTAATTTGTGCAACCCACATTAGTTCAGATTTCTAAATAAACCCTAATTAGATACTTAAAATTAGATTCATTGTTAATTAAGTTTCGTTGTCGAATTTGGGGTTGGTTCATGCTATGATTTTATTGTTATGAAGGGTAATTAAAGGTTAATTGGAAATTAAGCCCTAAATAGTTCATAAAATTTGGGGCTTTCGTCTAATTGGGCTTTCTTAGCCACAATTGAGGGTTAATTAAGTTTCATTGTCGAATTTGGGTTTGGATCATGTTGGGATTTTATTGTTATGAAGGGTAATTAAGGGTTAATTGGTAATTAAACCCTAAATAGTTCATAAATTTTGGGGCTTTCGTCTAATTGGGCTTTCTTAGTCACAATTGAGGGTTAATTAAGTTTCATTGTCGAATTTGGGGTTGGATCATGCTGGAATTTTATTGTTATGAAGAGTCATTAAGGGTTAATTGGTAATTAAGCCCTAAATAGTTCATAAAATTTGGGGCTTTCGTCTAATTGGGCTTTCTTAGCCACAATTGAGGGTTAATTAAGTTTCATAGTCGAATTTGGGGTGGGATCATGTTGGGATTTTATTTTTGTGAAGGGTGATTAAGGATTAATTGGTAATTAAGCCCTAATTAGTTCATCAAAATTAGGGCTTTCGTCTAATTCGACTTTCTTAGCCACAATTGAAGCTCAATTAAGCTTCATTCAATAATTTGGAGGTCTATCATGTTGAATTACCTTTTTCTCATTGTACTTACAAGAGATTGTCCTTGACTGTCATAATGCAGCATCATGCCTAGACGTCAACAAACACAGGAGCAGCAAGGGCAGGAGGATCCGGGGTGGGCCCACCTGTCCTTAGTTGATGCTAAGAGAAGAAAGCTGAAATGCAATTATTGTGGTAGAGAGATACATGGCGGAAGTAACAGAGGAAAACAACATTTGGCAGGGGTAAAAGGGGAGGTGAGACAATGTGACCACTGTCCCCGAGAGGTGCGAGAAGAGATGCGCCAGTGCCTTCTGGGGGAAAAGGAGAGGGTGCAACAAAGGGCTGAGGATGAGACTGAAATTGCTGAAGAGATTTCTGACAGAAGGGTTAGGAGGGATGATGATGAGGAAGGCACTGAGGATTCTGAGCCAGAGCTGACTGAAGTAAGGGAGCGTGAACAAGCCGCTCGAAGGAAAGGGAAGGGACCCATGGGTTCAGGGACCTACGAGAGTACAGCTGCACGACGTCCTGACATTGGTGCTGCCCCACATACGCAGAGAACAGGTCCCATGGACAGCTATCTCCACAGAAGGCCCCAGACTACACAACCTAAAATCAAGTCTGCATTGAGAGGGGTCAAAAAATCAGCAGAAGTTGCAGGGCATGCATTTAAAAGTATTTGCAAATGATTTTTTCATGCAAGTGTACATGCACATGCAGTTTCAAGTGAATATTTCCAACCTATGATAGATGTCATAGCAGATACTGGCCCTGGCTTGAAGGCCCCCTCACGTCGAGACATATACGGGCGTGGCCTTGAGGGAGAGGTTGAGGAGCTCCATGATTGGGTTGAAAGCTTCAAGCATATATGGGTGGAGAGAGGATGCACCATCATGTGTGATGGTTGGACTGGTATCACGAAGAAGTCCATGATAAACTTTTTGGTTTATTGCATCGAAAGTACAGTATTTGTGAAATCAGTTGATGCATCAGATTATGAAAAGAATGCAAATTATTTGTTTCATTTGATGGATGACATGGTAGAACAAATTGGAGAGGAGAATGTTGTGCAAGTGGTGACTGATAATGAAGCCAGTTACAAGGCTGTAGGAAATAAATTGATGCAGAAGCGTAGTCATTTATATTGACTCCCATGTGCAGCACATTATCTGGATCTGATGCTTGAAGACATAGGGAAGGAAAAGCATGTGAAGAAGACAATTGACAAGGCACAAAAAGTCACACAGTATATCTATGGCCATCCTAGGATATTGAATATGTTCAGGGCGCATGCCAGTGGAGGGCGAGATATCATCCGTGCAGGCCCAACCAGATTTGCTTCCAATTTTATTTCTTTGGAGTCTTTGCACAGGTATAAGATTGATCTCAATTCTTGATACTTTATCCTTACTGATATGTAACAGTATGCATCTTCAAATTTCATTTATTTGCACAGGTACAAGAATGAGCTGAAAGCTTTCATGTACCACAATGCCCTACGGGAATACATCGACAAGGGCAATGTTGATGCTCAGATAGATTATTTGGATGTCTGCCACATCATGGACGACAACAAATTCTGGGACAGGGTGTCACGGTACTTGAAAGTAGTCACACCCCTCGTGAAGGTCCTAAGAATGGTGGATGGCGATGAGAAGAATGATATGGGCTATCTGTACGAGGCCATGGACCGTGTCAAATTGGAGTTGCAACATTCCCTTCCCAGACATTATGCAAAATGGTGAAAAATTATTGACCAGAGATGGGACAACACATTACATCACGACTTGCATGCAGCTGGTGAGTGATTAATTATACTAAAATTGGGATAATGTCTTTATGTTATTTTATATATAACATTTAGTTAATTACACACAAATGCAGGTTATTTCCTCAACCCTCGATTTATGTACGATGCCGATGCACATGTTGATAGCGAGGTGCTCCAAGGGACTTTAAAAGTCATTGGTTGTTTATCGAGGACACCATAAAAGAGACTTCAGGCCGAAGTAGAGGTTGGCCTTTATTTGATTTTATCAATAACAGGTATAGAATTTATTTCAGTATTTATATTAATGTATTACTTTATGTTTGTAGATGAACAATTATAGAATGAGGACTGGGACATATTCTGACTCCCAATTGCAATACGTTGTAGGAAGAGTGAGCCCAGGTATATTTTATTTTTTTGATTTCTTAACCTGAATATGTATTTCCACAACTTATATGCATTTGTTTATGGTTGGTGGAACAGCTGACTGGTGGATAATGGTGAACAATCGAGATGTGGACAGTAATGCATTGGCTTTCATTGCAATTAAGATGCTCAGTCAAACAACATCGGCAAGCCAATGTGAAAGAAATTGGAGCACATTCAACCTTATACACTCAAAGGTTCGCAATCGGCTAAAGGCTGAACGGTTAGAAAAATTGGTTTACTGTCATTACAATATGAGACTGAGAATAAAGAACATGAAGATAAGACAAATGCTGAGGGACAAACACGTCGCAGAGGATGCAATGCCAGAAATTGATGTGGACGCTTTATTTGATGATGAGAATCCCTTGCAGTCTTGGGTGGAGACACGAGAGCAGATTGATGAGCCCGTTTTTGATGATGATGATATAAGATGGGCAGAGGACATACTAGATGAAGATGAGCCAAGAGATCTCGAATTCAGAAGAAAATCAAAGAGGGCCAGAGATATTCATGCGCACCAGAGAAGGGACCCACCTGGGGTTGTTGATGACACTGAGGAGCAGCATGATTTTCAGCCAGCTAGACACTCAGACTCAGATAGCAGGCCAGTCGCTCCTAGAATGGGCAAGCCATCTGCATCTTTAAGAAGAAGTACATCAGTGCATGGGCAAACTGAGAGAACAAATGCTGCTGCTCGAGAGGACCCGGCAATTGAACAGTTGAAGTAAATTTATTTGAGGCACACGCCAAGGGGAACAGGATTTATGTCAAGGGTGATTGAAGAAAGCACACCGAAACAGAAAAAAGCACCCCCAAAGGCCAAAAGGCGACTGGTCAGTGATGGTGGTGATGATGATGATGATGATCCTAGTGCAGTTGCAGGTGCTACTACTGGCGGTGGGGATGCTGGTGGTCCTTCCTCCTTCCACGCAGACACAGGCAGAGAGTACAGTCAGGGTGAGAGAGGATATGATTCACATACTCAATATGAGCATCCATCAGGTTATGGAGGTGGCCAACAGGAGGCAGCCATTTATGGGTGGGGTCATGAACCAGCATTCCAGTTCTATCCACATCCAGACAGTTCCTCTTCTCTTCCTCAAGATTCTTATGCTGATACTGGATTCCAATCAAGCCAACCAAACACTCCAAGAGGGATCCAAAGAGGGATGCAGGACTTGGCTACCTCATTGTTTGGTTATAGTGAATATAGACCATACATGCAACCTTCTTATGGGTATGAACATGAAAAGTCAGACGATGAGGGAGAAGGTTCTAGTTATTACCCATATTAGTGCCTCTTCATTTAGGTAAAGATCATTTAATTTTCGTAACATTTACTGTGCCTAATTAAGTTTATTGTAATGCTTGAACCTACTTTATGCTTAGTATGTACTCAAGAATATTAGTTTAACATGTTCAATGTTTGAATTTCAATGTCTACTTCATGCTTATTGCACTTAATCTAATTTCTTTACAATCAAATGCATGTCTAATGAATTTTCTGATTTTTATGTGATTATTAACTTTATATCTATTTATATCTATTTGTTTATGAATTTTTAGGTCCATTTTCAATTTTTTTAAGCTTTTGACTGGGTTTCGGCCGAAACCGATACCGATTCGTAACGGTTTCGGACTCGGCCGAAACCGAGTCCGAAACCGACACTGCCAACCTTGCGTAAAGGTGCATGCGCCTACTATAGCTTTTAATACCCTACTCCTAAAACTCACTTGCTCCAAGCAAGCAAGCCTTTTACCATACATCCTTGCATTGGTTCTATGGGAACCTCTCCTCTGCACCTTTTCTGTTTTTTCAATAAAATTGGTGGTGCAATCTTCACCATTTTACTAAGGGGAAAAAATCCTTGCATTGATGAATGCCACAAAAGAGCATCAGGTACCACTGGTTATCAACCTTGTTGGTGCAATTTTCAAGGCTTTATACCTCTCGGAAGTATGCATATTCTACATCTCTCTGGCACTTACATCATGACTGTTTGTTCATTGTGCCATTGCTTGTGACTTACAAATACAAAAAGAATCCTGTTTTCATAGGATTGTTCATAAATAATTGGCCTTTCTTGCATTAGATGTAATGGATTTATTTATGGTTCATGTGTGATGCATGTTAAGCTTATACTTACTAAGTAGGAAGATTTTTCACAAAAACTCAAACAACAAAGGTCACAATGATAGGAGTATATGAAAATGTCAACATAGATTCAGATCCTTGTCCAAAACATGTTCTACACTACTGATCAATCGAAAAGATGAATAAGAATGTGGTGCCATGATATTTTACTTCATTGTATAGGAACAATCTTGCTTTATTTGAGGGGGGTGAAAAAGGAAAAATTATAGGGTCTCAAAAATTTTCCACCATATACAGAACTCCCCGAAAGAGAATGGTGTGTTTTGGGGCGCAGCTAAACTAAGTACTAGTGCCTTCTTTTGAAGCTGGCTTTGAAGTGAAGCAGCGAGCGGAGCGTTGAAAAGCGAAGCGAGCCGCGCTAGCGCGCTACTCTTCCGTTTATCTCACCTTTTTTCAGATGTCCACCCCAAACCCTTGTACCTTGCACAACCCCTTCTCCGCTCCTTTCCTGAGCGTTTCACACTAAGCTCTTCGATTCTGCCCTGCGCCTCTCTAGGCATGAGCGATAGCTCATGACTGGTAGTTGTCTCTATGTAGTGGTCGGCCACTAATAAGTTATCTGGATCATTATTCTATGTTTATAATGAGTTCTACTTTCTCAATTCAATACATGTTATTGCTGTATATTTTTTAAGAAATCTACTTTCATGATGTTTTCCATTGGCAAGTGTGCATATGTCCTAGTGAGAAGAAAAGAAAATTTTCAGTCACCATGCTAGTCAGGGACCAATTGAATGCATGGCCTGGCACAGACACTAGCTTTACTATCTTCCATCTTCATCTAAAAGGCATTTCTAACTGTAAGAAAACTCTATGTTATTGGTCTGGGACCTGTGTGAGTTCAAACTGTGCAGCTTTAAAGGCCATACCCTGACAGAAGTTGACCTGTGCAGAATAAAACACTTGTACGCTTCTGCATGATTGTTATTCCTGTATCATTTTCATTTACCTGTTAAACATAATTTGATTCCAGTGAAATAACTAGAGGACTTTCAATAGCTCACACAATACCTCCTCCCTATCTCATTAAAACAAAATGCCCACCTGACCTATTTTGTAGTATACATTAAATTCTCTCCTCTTGACTGCAGGCTATTGTTCTTTAGAAATGTCAGGTGCCAAGTAGTGCTGATACATCATGCCACATGTAGCCTGCCAACCCCACTCATCACAATCGTTTGCCATCAAACAACTAAACTTCATGATTGGACCAATAAAAGAATGCTGTCTTTTGTTTCTACTCTTATGGTCTACTAGTAAATTCATAAACCTTCCCATGATCTATCTCTCGCTGCAGTTCATATCATCCGGCACATTAACTGGATCGGCTGTCCCAGCTTAACTACTCAACGGCTCCGGGATCCAGAGTGGTAAAATGAGAAGTCGGATGCAGAATCTTTTCTTGTCGGTGTCAATTCACGAAAACAAACAACAGAAGTGAAAAATAATAATAATAATAATAAATAAATAAATAAAACATTGTAAAGTTACCTCCTCCCCTGAAGAAATTCCTGCCCGAGAAACATTACCAATAATCCTAAAAGCATCTGAAACTTTCAGGGCTCTTGCAAGGCCCCGAACCAGCAACACGTACGTGCGCACGTCTGGCCTACCCCACCTCCATCTCTCAACGTACGACCCCTCACCACCCGTTCCTGCCAACCTCCATGGAATTAAATGATAGAACAACAGAAAATTCGTCTACACGACCAGTTTGACAATTCTTCAATGGTCACCTCACAGAGCTCAATGTTCTCATGCCTTTCGCATGAAACGGGACAAGGAACCCTACCCACGGTCATGTCCCCATCATACCTTCGCCAGAGGTCGAACGCATGGCGGAAAACACAGAGAGGGCCAGCTCGGTGTTGTTCATGTCGAGCGCCGCCTCAATGATCGAAAAGCACTCATCGGTGCCCAGGACTCCAAACCCGTCGCCCCGGCACTCCGCGATCACCTCCAGGACTTGGTCGGCGTCCTTGGCACCCGCGACGCGGCGAAGCAGTCCGGCGTCAAGCAACCCGGGGCCTGTGCTTCCGTCGCCCCCGCCATCTCCGCCGTGTGACGAAGCTCTGCATGCCGGGAGGCACCTGGCACTTGAAGAGGGGGTCTCGGAGCACCTGGTCAGGAAGAACAAGAGGGAGATGCTGCCGACCGAGGAGAATGGAGGGGCCCTGAAGGCCTGCGGGGAGTGAGGAGGAAGCCAAAGGCGGAACGGAAGCAAGCTCACTGCCATCGCCTCTGCCTCCCTCTCTCTCTCTCTCTCTGTGCGGGAGAGACTTCGAAGTTCGAAGTGGCCAAGTGGGATGAGGAACGAGCGGCAACGGACGACGCGGAGATCTTTCCACACAGAGAGAGAGAGAGAGAGAGAGAGGTGACAAGTGGCTGGATGCCAGCGTTTAGAAGATGTTACTCTTTCAAAAAAATAATAAAAGTGAATAAATAAAAATATTTTTATTAAAAATATATTACCGATTATATAATTATTTTTAAACATAAGTTGTAAAAATATCATCATGATTATTTTTTATTAATAAAAAATAAATATTTTATAAAAAAATCTAATATTCTCAATAGTTAATTGTCCAATGACAAAAATACGGATCTCACATCTCCAATTTTTTCCACCCTCAGCAAAGAAGATGAGAGAGACCTATAGAGAGATGAGAGATAAAAAGAGAGAGAAAGGGACTAGAGGAGACTTCCTCTTCCGATGTCGACAACCTAGTCAGTGGAGGGTGAGTTGTGCAAGGTAGAGAGAGAGGTGGGGAGATAGAGAGAGAAAGAGAGAGTAGGGAGATGGAGATGTTGAGGAGAGAGAGAGCGAGTATAGGGAGGGGGAGATGCTAGTCGATAACGACAGCATGGGGGAGGGGATGGGGTGGTCCCAACTAGCAGGAGGTGCTATTGGAAGGTAGTTGGTGACCCTGGCAACGGCGGTTGGGGACGATGAAGGAGACTCTACTAGAGATGGTTGGCTCCCCCTTCGGCTAACACCTCCGGCCCCCCTCCTACTCCCCTTCTCTATCTCTCTCTCTGGAGAGCAAGTTGTCTGCGAGACCTAGGACAGTTAGCCACCGATAGTTTCCTAGCGTAGTCGAGATCCCAGTGAGCCCATTCAGTTGGAGTTCGAGGAAGCCCACCCCCCACGACCTCGACCTCGGAGACCCATCTCCCCCTCCCCTAGTGCCAAACCCCTTCGACGAACTCCCCCATTCTCACTTTCTTTATCTATTTCGACACCCCCCACCAAACCACACGTCGGACCTCAGTGGCCTTCTTCTTTCCGCCATTCTCCTTAGGTAAATTAGGGTTTCCTTAGAATCAAAGTTGGGGGTATTATCATATTTTTTCACGCATGGTTAAAATAAATTATAGTTAGATTCACGACCGATAACGGGAGTTACGGTGATGGAATTTTTGTAACATATAATTAAATAAAATAATATTTCTGTTATAATATTTTCAAAAATAATATTTTTATCAAATCATTTTTTATAATATTTATTTAAAAAATACCAAAAATGATTACAAAAATAAGCAAAAAATAAGCAAAAAATATTGTTCTTAGATGCCCATTGATTAGTATAATCTCATTATGCAAATATATGTGTAAACAAATATCGTTAAAGACTATATTCTGTTGTTATATAAATATAACGTAACCCAAGTTAAAATGTAACTAGAGTGAAACATATTTATAATGTTTTGACTTCTTATTGCAAAAACAATACTACTATATAAATATAAGTGCAAAAGAACAAAAATAATTCTACATTAGATGTCATCATGTATTTTCTAGACAGCATTAAACTGCAGCCTTACACTCATATGTATGGAGTAGGGTTATTTTAATTACAGATATATAATATTCTTATTTTAACAATTTTGTATCTAAGAAAATTATTTTTGTAACTATCTCTTTATTAAATATATGATTTAGGAATGCTGGCCATGTTGTCGGCACACACCTTGCTGGTGGGCAGGTGGTAAGGTAATGTCCCGACAGATAAGTTTGTCAAAAAAATATTTTTTATTAAAAATTGATTAAATCTTTTTAGTGGCAGATCTGGGTGAAAGAGGCAAGGGTGGAGTGCTAGAGGCGCTATGCTTACGGATCACTGGCCATCGCTGACTTGCGACTGCCACGATGACTCACGGGACACGACATTCACTGCCAGTCCTATGTGCAAAGACCGCCATTTCCTAGATGGCTATCCAATTCTCCTTGGTGGCGGATCCAGATGGAGGATGTGGGGGCGGAGTGTCTTAGGCGTTGTGCCTACGAATCACCAGCCTACAGTTGCCACAGTGAACCATGGGGCGCGACATTCACTGTAACGACCCAAGATCCGGATACCGAGAATAACCTGATACCATTCGAATCCAGGTCTGCCACCCACGAGTCGGGAGGCTCGGAAGGATTAATAGGTGTGTGGAGGTACATTGACATTTAAAATAATGCAGGAAACAACTATATAATTAAATGTTTCAATAACAAGAAATAAAATTATATTTTTAATTAATAATCTAACTATAGAGTCCAGTCCAACAAAGTATAGTCTACAGGGAAAAGAACCGTACTCTATCATCGGGTACAATCTCGGCTCTGGCGAGCTGGCAACTACGAACCTCCGCACTGCACCTCCGAACCTCGAGGAGGAACCACAACACCTGAAAAGACATGGGTGAGCCTCATCTCATTGGGTCAGTAGGGGTCCCGCGGATCCCCACCAGAAAATAACGGCGGTAAATAGCAGAGCTAACAATAACAACAACAACAGTAACAAGAGTAGCAATAGTAACACTAACAACAGAAGTAACAGCCGTAGCACGAATGGTCAAAACGGCAGCCGATGGAACCACGGCTCTCTAAGCTACTCCTAACGACACGAAAAGCAAACCTCGATCTCCCAGTTGGGGGACCACCGAACTAATGGAAAACCCTGGCTACGCTACCAGGAAGAGAACACCGCGACACCTCTGTCGTGGAGGCCCGTCTTCACAGACGAAGGCCCAACCCCAGACCACGTGGTCCGGCGGTACAGTCATGACCTCGCCACCGTGCACCCTACACTTTCTATTGAAAAAATCTCAGTAACCCTACTAGAAACCCTAGACCACTACGTCGGGAAAGCACATGGAAGCCACCCGAAAAGTCACGTCTCGCAGACGGAAAAACTAAACCTCGAGTCACGAGAGTCACGTGTCGCATGATGGGAGTACCTGCCCACTAGAAGCAAGGCCAGTTTCATCCACTGACGTCTTAGTCTGCGTCCCAGGTGTCTCCCTACTTGTCCCAGGCGGAGACTGAGACACCGTACAAATAACTAAAGAACACAGACAAGGGTCTAGTTGGGGTCGTGCGCGTCAGCACGTGACTGAAGTTCACAACCACGTGTGCACACACTGATTGACTACGCTACGTCAGACCTTCTAACTAGTTTTCCTATCGGCCCGGACTCCAGCCGCCATAGTGGGAGGCCCTACGGTAACCATCCTAAAATCGTCTCTCTCGGGTGTAGCTCTCCACCCACTCCCTGGTAGGTCGGCACACACGTGTCCAAGAAAGTTACGACTAGTGGGGTCACTGAACGTGTGACACTCTCCGTAGAGAGGAAACATCGAAGAACCGAAGGTCACGCACGCACCCGTCGCAAGTAACACGAAATACTGGGTGGCTCAGTGCCATCAGACTCTGGACGACTAGCTAGACCTACTAATCTAACAGCCTTTGAGTCACGCGACTCAGGTCAAGACCGTCGTACGAAACGGCTCCATGTCGTCAATCTACCCTACTCCTAGGGTTAGAAACCACGGTTAAAAGAATCCTTAAGGCGGCTCACAACTGCCGAGTTCATCTCATTTTCAAGGGAGACTAAGAAACCTCCAGCCCTAGGCTGGGTCACAGAATAGTCGGTCATTGGCCATACACATGGCCCACATGAAAATCGCTTTTCGAAGAAGCTAACGTCATGCGGGAACAACCCTCCGCACTTACACCGGCACGCGGTGACTCGATTTAGCACTACAAGAAATTCCGGAACACATGGGGTCACCCGAACCCTCAAAACCATGCGGGCATGCTAATCGAGATAACACAGTACCTCTAGACACCCAAAAATACGGTCTCGGTTCTCATGAGGTGTCCAGGACATCCACGGGGCCAAAGGTCGACCAAAGGGTCACAACCGGGTCGACCCGGGGCCAAAATGGGCTAAGAAGACCAGGGTCGGTCGACCAAAAACTAGGGTCGGTCGACCGCCCAACAAGGTAGGTCGACCGACCCAACAGGGTGAGTCGACCTCCCAACAGGGGGTCAGTCGACCGGCCCTCTGGGTTCGGTCAACCGAGCCCACCTGGGTTCCCATTTCCGTGGCAAGCCGATCGGTCGATCAGTCCTGACCGGTCGGTCGACCGAAAAAGACAGAGTGACGATCCGACCCCAACCTAAGGGTCCGATTCCACACCCACTCGATCCCGATCGAGGGGGAAAACATTGGAGACCATTCCCCGAGTCCCAAACCATCAAATGCGCATAAATAAACGGCAAAACGTCGCTCGATCCGACGAAAACTGTCACTCGCCCTAAACATGGAAAATCTACCCCGACATGAATGAAAACCCATTCTCGGCCTCGCCTCGACCTACAAAACGCGGGGAAATGAAGTACAAGGGCCAGGGATCCATCCCCCTACCTCCACGGAAGATTTTCCGTGTCGAGGACGTCGATTCCTCGCCAAAATGCCTCTCGAGCCCATGCCGGCATCACGAACTCACGAACGAGCCACGCCGCGCCATCGCCTCGTTCCTCACTCCATCCTCGCCGCTCGCCACCCCCGCGTTGTCTCCACCTCGCCCGCCTCTACCTCCGTCGGCCGCCCGGAGAAGAGAGGGAGAGAAAGAGAGAAACGAGAGGAGAGAGGGAGAGAGTGTGAGAATGAGGGGAGAAGGGGTGAAGGGGTTTATTTATAGAAAAGAAATTTGGGGTTTTAAAAATCTAAAAAATATAAAAATAGAGAAAGATTAATATGGGGCCTACGACGTCTACAACGTCCTGGAGATCAAAAACACGTCGGTTCACCCTACATAGGGGTCCGAAGGCCCGACAATAAAAAATCTGATTTAATTACCAAACTCAATATGGGGCCTACGAAAGCTCTTCGAAATCTACGGATTCTGATCCAAAAAATCGTGGGTATTACAATCCTCCCCTCCTTACATAAATTTCATCCTTGAAATTTGAGGCAACCACCATGCCACAGGGGAAGAATGACTTATCCAGCTGGCAACACTCCCAAAGCTCCAGCAAAACCTCAATTCTCGCAAAATCACCTCTCCTGAGGGACACAACCAGACTATTACCACAAGCAGAAATATATCGCTCCATAACTTAATAAACACTGATTCTCAGAGCGAGCATTGCACACAAAAGAATATAAGTCTGGCGTCACCTCAGTCGTATCAGAACTCCAACCACGGCATCGCTGCCACCAACTCGCTCACCAAGGAGACGCAATCCTCGTCACGAGAAACTACCATCGATAAAATCCTATGCTCGACGGACCAATCAAACACCAGCTTCTCTATTTGTTGACTAACTTCACACCCTGCACAAGGGACAACCATGATTGAGCTTCAACCAGCTCACACAGTCACCTCAACTAACTGCCACAAATCCATCGGCTCTGCGCCATGAACCATCTCATATCTGGCAAGCCGAACGCCAATAACAACACTAGACTAGCTCCGGTCCGATCACAAACCTTCAACAGATCCCAGATCCAATTATGGAAAAAAGGTATATCTTAGAACCGGCCACCCAAGGTCTCGCTTGCACACAGCTCTCGCCATTCCCGATTTACTACAACCGGCATCTTTTGTCTGTGAAAGTCCACTCGGTGGTCACCAGTTACTCGTGAACGGGAAACCCTTACTTGCTCAAATTTCCTCTTTTCTGCTCCTTCTTCAGGCCCAATAAGCACATTCCAAATCTCGACAGGCCATCCGTTGACTCTTACACTGACCATTACTACATCTCGAGTCGATCCTCACTTGGACACCACATTCGATCCTGATCCTCATGCCAACTCTATCCTCTCAAGGGAGCACGACGAAACCAAATGATAGAATTCCACAATCCTCGATCCACAATAGCGCTAGACTCAGGCTTACAGAGAAATCCTCCCATGTTAGTCACATGACCAAGGCTCTCCATTCGACGACATCCCTCTAGGGACTTCCGTACTCAGGCATCGTCCATTACACAGTCTCTTCCAATCTTCATCACAATTATTCCAAATGGACACCTGCCAACCTAGACGTCACTCTCACCACAAAGCCATAGGACACCGCCTAAATAATCAACATCACATATCTCCAAGATAGACAAGTGTTGTCTGCTATCATAGCAATCTGGTCGACGACGCCACGACCAATCTACACGGATCTCCAGACACCGTAGATCCTTGCCACAACTGGGTCCTTCTCATAACATTATGAAACTCTTTGACTCAACCAGGCCTCTTCTAGACATTACGGTCCACAGCTAACCACTCGGCTAGCCTCACCAGTCACTCATAGCTATCAACTGGGACCCATAAATCCTTATCTTGGAAATCACATCTCTAGGACCACTATTCCATCCCGAGGACACAACTCTCTACACGAGTCGAGCTCCTAGCTTACCGACTCCGAACATTGCACCCTCATCTTCTGTCAGGTAGGCCTGTCAACGGATACGGATATTATCTGGATCCACTTCGATTCGTATTCGTTTTTTCGGATACGGATAATATCCGAATTCGAATCGGAGCGGATACGGATATTATAATATTCGCTTTGAAAAATATCCGTTCGTAATATTATATATCATATAATACATATTTTTAAATAATGTATTATAAAATAAATGATATTATAGAGAAAATTAGATATTTTATAGTTGTATTTTAATTTAAAATTTATTTTATATATGTTTGACATTTTATAATTATATTTTATATACTTTTAATATTTTATAATTATATTTATATACTTTTAAATTTGAATCGGATAATTCAGATTTTAAAACGGAGCGGATACGGATACAGATAGTCAGATATTCGCTTCGTATCCGAGTCAAATCGGAGCGGATCAAAATTGGATAATTCGAATCGGAAAACGGAGCGAATACGGATAATCATATATTCGCTTCGTATCCACTCCGTTGACAGGCCTATTGTCAGGCAACTTCCTTGCAACCCCCAACCGGGTCTAGCACCAAACACCTGACACTGCTTCCAACGAATGAATAGGGTACTAATCCGGCACACTTGCCGTCATATTTCCCTAACTCTCTATCCTGCCAGTGCCACCAACCATAATGCCTCAAGCAACGGCACGGCAAATGACATGGCTCACACGGCCAAATGCAATCTCACACCGAGGAAACAATCCTCTAATGCTCTACCAATTTTATGGAATCCTTCCAACTCCGGCCAACAACATGATCCTGAACCTGTGGGTCGTGGGCCCACCATGCTTCCGTTGCGCACTCTGCACAATGCGCACAATCATCACAAATGACTATGGATCCGCCATCCCGACAATCCTCAAATTGGCTGGCTAACTCCGAAAAATAGGGTGAGGAAAGCTCAATTATTTTGAACCCAAGGCACAAACTCTCTCTCTCTCTCTTGGTCCGACACTCATCCTGCAACTCCGCAGGCTCCGATTCACAACGCATCAGAAATCACAACACCAGCTGCGAATTCTCGCAAGCATGGCCCAACTGGCACTCATCCTCCCATAATAACGCTAGCAGACCCTTACGCATCAAGGGAATGTGCACAAATTCTCACGAGCAGTCACACTGCCAAAACACAAAACATGTCTCGCACGGACTTCATGGCACACAAAAGGAGGCCAACCAATCCGCGCACGCGATGCAAGACGACAGAACTTAGCAAAAACACGATCCTCTCCGACCAAGGAGAAATCAACATACCTCCTACAAAGTGGGAGGTCTCCATGCTTGACCTGACCTCGAACCTCGCGCACAAGTTGGGAACCTCACCTTCCAGCATCAGAAAAACTATCACTACCTTTAGGTCAGCTCCTCCGACAACACTCGCCAAGTGTCCCATCGGACCACATTCATCGCATCTCCCGATGCACCATCATTGCAATTCCCCGAACTGCAAGTTATCATGCCTCGAGCAATGACTCTGTTGATCGCCACCCACATACTCTGCCGCAACAGTTGAGCTAGCCATTGCCACACGCTCCCTACCTAGGCCTATCTCTGATCCAAGAACCATTAACACGCCAAAACACTTATCGAGGAGCGAAGAAACAATAAAAGACTCCATGCTCGAAGGCTACTACACCTCTAGCCACCGGACATCATTCCCCTAAATCTGTCCTCGCTGACACCAATCCATTCTCAATTCCCGGGTCCTCAAATATCCATCTCCAGAGCTAGTGTTGCGCGGACCACCACGCCAAGAACCACGACACGAACTATGATCGGCTCCTGTCAAAGCTTATCCTCAAGTCCCGAATCTGCCGCGGAACCTTCACATCTCATCTGCCACCTCGCACCGCGCATCCAAGGTGGTGCATAATGGCCCCCAATTCCACAATTTGGGCCATGAACCTAGCCACCGCCACGCGATCTCGAATCAAATCAAGGACTAACACAGCCTATTCACACACAAGCGCGTAGGACTTAGAACTCACTGGGACAACTCTGCCCAATCCTGCCTCGAAATCTACAAAAATAATCGGGACTGGCACTGTAGACACATCAAAATTAACATCACTTTGAGTACATCTCCTATTGCATAACAATGTCCCAAATTGACCCTCAAATCAATTTATTTGAGTGATTTTTCTCATTTTTATTGATTATTCAACTTTCTCCTATCGTTCCCTATTTAGACACATCAAAATTAACATCACTTTGAGTACATCTCCTATTGCATAACAATGTCCCAAATTGACCCTCAAATCAATTTATTTGAGTGATTTTTCTCATTTTTTTTGATTATTCAACTTTCTCCTATCGTTCCCTATTTTTTTTTAATTTTTAAGATTTTTATCTAATTTTTTGAGGCCTTCTTGAATTAGAGTCAAACCCAGCGGACGCCAATTTCAAGAATTAACATCAGCAGAATGGACACCAATTCTTTTCTTCCAAAATTCGCATAAATATAGAATTAACGCCTTTCTACAAAGGCGTTAATTTTAAAATACACGTCCGTGGTGGTCGACGCCAATTCTTTTTATCACCTTTTTGTGTCAAAATTCATATTAGAATTGAATTAACGCCTTTCTGCAAAGGCACCAATTTCTAAATTGGCGTCTGAAAAGGGCGACGCGAATTCTTTCTTCACAATTTTTTGTGGCAAATTCGTATTAACATGGAATTAGAGCCTTTTCAGAAAAGCGCCAATTTTTAAATTGACGTCCGTGGAAGTGGACGTGAATTCCTTTTTTTTATCAATTTGGCCAAAATTCATATTAACCTTGAATTAATGCCTCTCCACTAAGTCGCCAATTCTTTAATTAGCGACCACGTCATGGATGTTAATTTCATTTCTATATTTTGAGCCATTAACTTATTATCAAAATTCAAATTATTTCTTAATTCGCGTCAGTCCAGGTGGACGCGAATTTCCTTTCCATTTTTTGGTAATTTCTAACTTTCTATAAATAATCTAGAATTGGCGTCTGCTCATTTGTTGTCCATTGAAATGCGCATCCATTGCAGTGAATGCAGATTTCCCTTATATATTTTGACTTTTAATTCTGATCAAAATTCGTATAAAATCTTAATTCGCGTCAGCTTCCATGGACGCGAATTCATTTATAACTTTGGTAATTTATAAATCTTTCCATAAATCGATTCTAATTGGCGAGTGCCTTCCTGACGCCAATTAATTGGCGACCACTGGGTCTGACGCTAATTCTTCCAGAATTTCGAACCCAACAGCACTCCTTTCTTTCCTCATTTTAGCCTCCTTTTCCACTTGGGAAAGGATTCCTATGGCTTTCTAAGGTTGTGAGGACACATGGCACATGATTTCCTCTCTCCAAATCCCATTAAAACATGGTTTTATAATTTTAAGGGAATTAAACCTTCGAATTTCTCCTCTATAAATAGGACCGCCCTCTCCCTTGTGTAAAAGGCTGAACTTTGGATCTTGGGGGAGGTGCTGTTGGATTGAAGAGTTAAGTAGGAAGTCTCCCATGCATTGCAAGCTTCATCCATCGGAGATCTTCTTCCCTTGAAGACATTGGAGCCCCCCTTTTGGAGAAAGAAACCAATAAGCTTTCTTGATTCTTATCTTCTTTTATTTTCTTCATTAGCATTGCATGCATCATATCTCAGTCTTCTATTTATTTTCATCTCAACCACGTTGAGATCGTCCCAATTGTGTAACACTAGCACCCTCCTTTCTTCGTTACATCACTTTTACCTACCCTTTGCATAGGGGTTTAAAGGGAAAACACCAATAAGGTGTGTCTTGTCTCATGCTTTCATGTTTATTTCATATTAGAATTTGATACTACACACCTCATGTTCTAATCCATATCTTTTATTGGTTGTTTCTTTATTTTTGCAAGGGTAATCAATAAGGAAAAGCTCTTTCATCGGCTTGCCGATTGGAAGAGAAGGTGAACCTCACATCCCCCGCACTTTCAAAGGTATTTATTTGCGATCCCTCCTTTACTTTATTATTATATTCCTTTGAGGCCCGTGGTCTCTGGCGATCATATCTCCTTATAGCATCCACGCATGCTCCATTTCCTCCCTTTATCCCATCCATCTTAATTCATTTTTAATTCATTTTCTTTATTTTAAAAGTTCTTGTGGATTTTTTCATAAATCTACAAATTGGGGATTACGGTGGGACCACCTTTTATTTTTCTTTGATTACCCTTCCCCTTTCCATTCGGCACCCGCGTGTGCCCCCGCCTTTTGCACCCACAGTGCATCTCCTCCCGTGTGCTCCACATAGCACTTTCTTTTTTTTATCATTTTTTCTCTCTCGTGCACCACGTGCACAACCCCCTCCCTAAGTGATTGGCAATTTGTTAGATTTTAGAAAATTCCTTTTCTTTATCTACAAAAATGGGCATGCCATACTTTTCATTTTTGCCTGTTGATTGCCAAGATTAAGGTGGAATTTTTGAGTGTTTTTACCTTGTTTTTTCATCGGATTTTCTCATTGTCACCGGTCTCTGGCCGCTCCACAGGGTGTCTGAACGCGGTCAGACAGAGGACCGCATTCTTCTTAATGCGGTGCCCCACACGACCGTGCTCATCCTCTGTTAAAATTTTTGCGTCCAAATAGTGGACACCAATTCAAAGAATTGGCACCCACTGTCCCAGATGCAAATTCTTCTATTTTCGCATAATACCCCGTTGTTCTGCTTGTTTGCACTCATCTCTGCACATTCTTGTTCATATATACATTTTTCCTTTCCTTCACATTAGTTTTGCATTCTTAGGGCATTTTAGCTTGGGAGACCTCCTCTCCCGACACGTTTTAGGAGATACTTGCCCTCTCTTGGTGTAAGAAGGACCCTCCAATTGAGAACTCCTCTCATTGGACCGAAACCTCCTAAACCAAGGCCACTGTAAGTCCCCGACATCGAAGGACTCCTTCTTCGATCACTGGGCTTGTTGTACCTTTGAAGTTTCTCGAGATTAGTTGGCCCATACGTGGTGAGAGAAATCAACCTAGTTGCCATCGAAGTGAAACCACAATGAAACTAGGTTCTTACCTTGAGTGGATTACATAAACCTTGTTAAAATCATCTAACTCACATCAAGGTTCAACTAAAAATCAAGCGTAAACATCCACTTGTGTGATATCTTTACAAATTATCTTGATTGAATTATTGTTTGATTTGCATAATGTTTCACTTTAATAATCAAACCAACATGCCTAATCACTTTTACAACTACGAGGATGATCAACCTAGCACATCCTATGATTCTCAAGTTTATAATTCTCACCATAATTTTCATAAGGGATTCAATCCTCATTCTCATGGTTTTGCCCGCCCCATGGGCAATTCTCAATCTCATAGTCCCTCGCATCAATTGCGAGCCACTATTCCCTCGTAACCATCTCCTCCATGCAATGGGAAGGTCTCCCAAGATTTTCATCTCACCCCTTAACAAATTCAAGCCTTTAAGGTCATTGTTGAGGGTATAGCTTCTTCATCTAATCCTCCTCTCACTCCTTCTCGGGTGGCCCATCACCCGCCATCTTCTATCCATCCTCGTTCGCGGCCCCAAGGCCCACGCGTTCCTTGTACCCCGGTCCAACCGGGTTCTTTTGTGGGTCAACCCATCCCCGCTCCAAGACCCTCACATCAAGCCCCTCCAAGGTCTCATGGTCAACCCTCAGTTACACATGTGGATCCCCTCCAACAAGTTCTTATTGATAAAATCGTCAACATGGAGGAACAATTAAAGAGGGTCTCAAGTCCGCAGCCGCCTCCTTTTCCTCCTCAAGTCAATCCCCTTCACGCTTTCATGAATAACATAACCAAGATGGAGAAATGTTAAAAGGAGAGAAGAGATGAGCATGGCATCATGAACCACACAAGTGAGCAATATAATTTGACAAGTTTCAATGATCAAGTGGGCGCCGTCCGCCCACAACCTATTCATCACATTCACTCATATGACCCTCCGCCTCCACATCCAAATCCACATCCACATTCACAAAACCCTTCGCATCATCATATTCCTCCACCCATCATTATGACTCCACCATGGTGTCCACTTGAACTTGATGATGACGAAGAATTGGAGACGGCACATGATGAAATTTATGAGGATTTTGAAGAGATTCCTACTCCGAGTTTCCTTCGCTTCCCTCTTCCGCCATTATCACAAGAACCCCCTGCTCAGGATGACGCCACCATCCTTACCCCAACCTATGAAACCGCGTGGTGTTACGATGATCGGTCGATACTCCAACAACCCACATCGATGCATCATGAATCTTCTCATACCCTTAAAACCTCTTACCCCACCAAAATTTGACGTTTCCTCCCCACTAAACTTACTACCATTCAACCTCCTGCCATTATACCTCCTTCAACTATGCAATTAATCTCCACACCATCGGCCTCCCCCTAGCCTTCCACTAAGCCTTCCGAGCTTGCCGCTTCTTCGCCTTCCCAACCAATTCGTTCTCCATCGCCGCCACTTAGGCCCTCCACTATCCTTGTAACCCCAAAGCCAATCACCCCTAGCCCTCCACTTAACCCTTTACCTAGACCCATGGCCGAACCTGAGCAAGGTCTACTTATTTTTGCACTCGAGCCAACCCCGTCTGCTCCCGAGCAAGGGGAGAAGCTCGACGTGTTTGAACCTCCACTTTCACTTAACCTTCCTCCAACACCTTCCATTGAACCTCCATTATCCATTGGGCCTACAGCCTCCATCTCGCCTCCTTTCACCTCCCCTCGGAGTAGGTGTATTGCTATAAGCGCATGTGCCAAAGAGGATGTTCAAGAGCCGGGCAAGAAGAATTCGGTTTCAGCTATGCTATTCAAAAGTAAAGATTTTATTTGCCGGATGCCGATCCGTGTTCTGGTGCCGGGCATTTTTGAGAAGGCCATGTCTCCACCGGAGCTCACCAAGGAAAAACATCAAGAGTTGATGCCATTAAGGGCTAAGGCCAAGACTATCAAAATCATGTTGCTCATTGGTCAAGATGTTCTCAAAGCTCTCATTACCCCTTGCTCCATCATAGTGCAAGTTCCTAACCAAGAGAAGGGGTCCTCCTTAAACATCGTCATGACACATTCTTTTATCAAGGAGATGATGAAGTCCATGCTCAAGGGCAGGGCAGGGAATCCCTTGTTTGAAGCCTCCAATGTTAACTTTGTTACTTCTTTACTTCCATACAAGGGGCAAGTGCATGTATTACCAACTACTTTTCATGAAAACATTCCAAGAGCCCTGGGTATTATGAAGCTTCTAATGATGAAGTTTCAACTCCCTCATATTGACACTCCTCGCCTTCCAAGAGAGTTATCATTCAAGAAGCCATTTTATCCTAAAGTTACCACGCTGCAAGTGGAGCTCCCAAATTCTCACTTCGATTACCTACCGAAAGAGTTGCCACTCACCTTGGAATATACCATTATTGAAACTTCATTAAGTGAGAGCACTTGGGCATTAATTCCACCCATTGAGTCGTCTGGATGAGCGCACTATTTGCCCTGGAGGGGCGGACATCCTTATGATAAGGGGCCTTCCACCGCTTCATTCACAACCCATTCCATTCCATCCATGTTTTTACTACGTACTAATTTCTCCTTATGGGCCACTCATGGGGTGAGAAGGAGGAACCCCTTCTTGCATCCCTTGCATTCATTGCATTTCATTCATTTGCATTTATCCTTCTTTCCAGGGTTTCCGAACCCTTATCTTCCCCGTCCTCCAGAACCTCCGGATCCTCTTTGAACTGCTTCCAATTCACCTTTCTCACCAGAATCTCCGGATTCTCCCTCTTTTGCCGGGGCATCACGTCCCTCCATATTTTCTCCCTCCGGAACCTCCGGACTCCTCGACTCATTCTCCTAGTTTCCTAGGGCACTACGCCTTTTCTTATTCTTTCCCTCCGGAATCTCTAGATTTTTCTCTCCTCACAAGGCATCGCGTCCCTTCATACTCCCTTTCTCCGGACCTTCCGGATTTCCTACTTCTTTTTCTATCAATTCTTCTCCCTTTTCATATCCCTCCGGGACACCCGGACCTCTTTCCTTTCCTCCGATTCATTCTCCTACTTTTTCAGGGCATCACGTCCCTTGCCATCCTTTTCCTATGGCATCTCCGGAATTGCCTTCTTCTATACCTTTTCCTTGTGCATCACGTCCCTCGGCATTTTCTTCCTCTGGAACCTCCGGATTCTTCCTTCCATAATTCTCATCCTCTGTCTCTGGACCCTCCGGATCCTCCTCTCTCCCTTTACCAATTCCTTCTGCTAATTCCACCTAATCCCGGGTCTGACCCAACTTCTCTCACATCAACTGCTCTGGGCATCTGCCCTTTCTCCCACTACTTTCAAGGCTTTAGTCCTCACTTCTCCTCTTAACTTCCCTTTTCCTTCTGTAGCTCTTTCATGTGATCAAGGTCTCTATGTCTTAGTGAGGGAGTTCTAGCCCTCACCTCTTTTCCTTTTCTCCTTATTCGTCTAAGTCTGGTCTGGACACCGCTCCTTCATGTTAAACCACTTCTAATTCGTGCTTCTTATTATTTTATCTGTCAAAATGAAGACAACAAATCCTATGTTGATTAATATTACCTCCAACAGTTGCTTCTACAACAAAGGTCGCAAGGTAACTTATTTCCGTAAGGATGCATTTTCATCACTTCATTCATCTCTACGCACGGTTTTTCAAATGAAGTGCTTCTTAACATGATTAAGAGTTGTAGTCTAGGCCTAGTCCTAGGTCTTTGTTTAAATTTAGTCAAAAAAGAGTCTTAGGCTTGCTTTTACAGCACCTTTGGTTTTAAGAACCCTACGTTGGGAGTTCGACATTCTCTCCCCGCTCATTAAGGGCAACCCTTAGCTGGACACCGCATATACTTCATGGCGTGCTTAGTTGTCTCCTCTTGGTAAACATCGTTACTACTTGGGCCATGCTCGAGGACACGAGATCTTTTTCTCTTCTCTACTCGGCCGAAATATGAGGGTAGAGGTACTCTGGGCAAAACAACTAACCTAAGCACACCTTGACAAGAGGAAGTCTCAAATAGGGATAGTCTATTAAGACCTTATTCTCTATTCCAATGCTCAACTTCGATATCTCTCAAGTCCAAAGGACAAAAAGAAACCAAATGATGGTCAAACAAAATGATGAAACAAATGAAAGAAAAGAAAAACTTCAGGAATATGGCATGGCAAGAGGGTAGTGCATTTCTCTGCGGGACGTTATGAGCTCGGTCGTATGCGTGCCTATAAGAGAATCAAGGTTTGATGATATGACAAAAACTTTCGGCACAACAGACCGAATCTCTAGGGATTGTACTATAGAAAGAAGTTAAACCCGATATCTTCTCAACTCATATCAGGCTTATCCCCAATTTTTCTTCTCTTCTCCCTCTAAGGCCGAGTGTTTCTAAGGTATGGCCTTAGAAGGGGCACCGTTAACCAAGGGCAACCGGTTATAGGGCGCCACCTTCAATGCACGCCCTGCTTTGGACAGTTCTTAGTGAGATGGGAGGGAACAAGGACCCCTAGCCAGTGGTTTGAACACCCTTTGGTGTTGTAATTAGCAATACCTAAATAAAAAATCCAAAAAATCAAATATTTTCAAAATCAATTTTTTGAATATTTTCTAAAATTCATAAAAATTTGCATGTTTTCAAAATCCATAAAAATTTGCATATTCTCATAAATCTAAAAAATATTTTTATATTTTTACTAACTGTTTGTTCAGATGGTGTCTTACAGGGACAACTTTTTACAAAAAGGATCAAGACCACGGGATGAGTCCTCTCCTTCCACTTACATCAATCTTTTGATTCTTCCCTATGTTCTCAACATCATTATCTTCATGATTTGCCACTCTGGGCATTATCGGTTATCATTTCCAGATCTTTCTAAGTAACTCCTGCTGATTTCTCTGCCACTCTAGGCATCACTTTGATCTTTATGGCCAAGTTTGTCATCCTCGTGCCTTAAACGTAACAACAAACAATGATGTTTTGTATGTTTAATGCTTGTCGCTATGCTTGATGCTATACATGCTACGCTTTGATGCTATTCATGCTATCTATGCTTTTCATTCTATGCTTAAATGTCTTAATTCATTATTTATTTCATAATATCTTGGCTAACAATCTTTGAGCACAGAAAAAAGCCCTTTGGTCCCACCGTCCGGGCATCATCCTGGTCCCACGGTGATTGCACTGCATTATATTGTGCTGCATTTCTTAGTTTCCAACATGCTCATTACCTTCACCATCTTCCCTGTATGTATTTTACCATGTGTTATCTACGCTATTAGATTATATCAAGGACCTTGTGTCTCTGGTAAATCTAGAATGTGAGTTCCCCTTCATCAAAAATGATGATGATTTCAGAGGAATCTTAGTCGCATGGATAGACCGTTGAGCCATCTAAGACTGGAAATGATGGTTCCCTTTTATGAATTGGTGCACGGATAAACGGCCTTCGACTTAGAACCAACTCACAAATCGGTGTCTTGACTCAGTCTGGGTAACTTAACAATATTATCCTTGATTATTTTCTATTTTAGTTTGTTTTCATTTTTCCTTTAAACCTAACATGTATTCATGTAGGACTTTGAATTAACCATGAAAAATTATTCTTATAACTCGATTTTGAGAGTCAATTGATAGTTAATTTCCATGATATGAGATATCCCATTCCGAATTGAGTCCTCAGTTCGCCTTGTTATCATTTTGGGTTGTTTCCTCGAAAACTCCTTTGTTTGGATCTCTATCCTCTTATTCAATCTTTTTCTTTGATCCACCTTGACTGCAGCACGTCCACATTGGCTGGTAACCGCTCTCCAATGGTGAAATCTACAGGTTTATGACCTGGGGTACTTCTACGGCGCTGGAAGTTGATCGCCTTCTTTTATCTCTCCTTCGTTCCCACATACACACTCCTTCCTACATCCGAACAATTGTTGTTTTAATTGAATCTCCTCAAGATTGCTTCACCATGAACTTTGAAATCAATTCTTATCAGGTGGTGTTGATTGCGTGTCTCATCACACCTTGTGATGGGGACATCACCCATGATTCCCTCTGGCTCGACACCTCTCTCCCTCCCGGAGATGGGTAGGATGCGGCTCCACGACTGGACGGGCCCACCTCGACACTTGGGCTTGCTATGTGGGTTCTCTTGATGTATTTTCTTCTTTCAGTTGAGTCATTTTGATGTAATTTACCTTTGTTTGAGTCAAGTCCCTAGGTTATCATGTTATTGACCTAAGTTTGTGTCATCATGTTGGGCTAGAGTGTCATATGGGCCCATTTAGGTGGGCCTGGCCCAGGGGCGCCCTCCCCCTTTCCCCATCTCTTTGCTTATTTATTTTTTGCACTTATCAGAGGGACTTTTTGTAAATGTTGGGATCCCTATAAATAGGACCCAAACTCCACTTGAGATGGGTAATGAAGTATTGAGTAAAGTTATCCACTAGCATTGTCTCCTCTCTCTCTCTCTAGCTCTCTCTTCTCTCTCTCACACTAAAGGGGGCGAACCCCTCTCTCTCTCCTCCTCTCTCTCTCTCCCTTGGGCGAACCTGCCCCTTCACCTCCCCCACTTGCCACATCAGCCCCACCCCATTAAACACAACCCTTCACCTCCCAAGACTCATAAACCCCATTTGCTCCCACCACTCCCCAAGCAACCCTTCCCCTTCCCCATACAACCTTCCATCTTCCCAAGAGAGAATCCCCATCTCCCAAGCACTTCTCCCCCTCCCCAAGGTAACCCCTCTCCTTCCCTAGGCATCCATTAACACTATCATTCAATCCTCCACCCAATTCAAAGGCCATCCCCCCCATTTCCCCAAGCCATTTCGCACCCACCTCCAACCCCTAGACCCTTGCGCACCCACCCCCTCTCCCCTGCTAGCTCCGCCCCTACCTTCCTCCCTCACCTCCCCTTCCCACCTCCCAAACCCCTGCCCTCCACCAAAGCATCCACATCCCTTACCCCTCCACCAAAGAAATCACCCCCTCCACCTTTTCACTCTCCTCATTTGCATACAGCTGAAAACCAGCAGGCTGACAGTCTGTAGCAGCACCGCCCCATTCTCCATCCCGGATCTCCTGGGGGCGTGGCCTACATCGACGGAAAGCTCTCCCAGTCGTCTTCGCAGGCGAGGTGGTTTCGTCTCAATCCGAGATCGGAGCTGCCCGGGAGAGCCCTTCTTCGCCAACTGTGCAGATCCAGTCCGGTCTGCAACCAGAAGTGACTTGCAGGAGCTCCCACGGCCACACCCTTCAACTTCTAGAGGCGCCACTTGGCTGAAATCTGCTACCACGAGTCTTCCACCACCACCAACAAGCGGCATCCCTTTCGGCATCAGGAAATGCCTTTTCCAATTTTTCTCCCCCGGGTGCGCAGACAGTCCGTTTGGGACCTGCCCTGACACTGCCTCACTCAATAGACTCCTCCTCACCACCCTGACATCCTATGGTGCTGTTCTTGGTTGCTGCTCGAAGAAGACTCATCCACGGATTTCCTCGATTTGGTCTCGTCTCATTCAGACTTCGGGAGTGACCGTGGTACCTTCTACAAGCCTCTGCAACCCTCTGGACCTGCCTGAACCAGAACGCCGGGTACCTGCTCCAGAGTCCACTCAGACCAGAGGTGACGCAGGAACCACCCACCAAAATTTACAAGCGTACCTGGGTCTGTCAGCATCGTTTCAGCACCAGTCTCATCGAGTTCCGAGTCCGGGAGAGTTCACAGCGGCGACTACACCGACCCCCTATCTTGCTGTCCCAGAACCGGGCAGAACCGGCAAGGTGCCCCGACGTCGCGATTCGAGCAAACCTCCCCTCCCCGCCTGGCTGGCTTAACGCCCCTCCCTATGCGGAGGTAGTGTTTGATTTATAATACAGAAATCCCCATCCCAAGTTCACCCTCCTGTGTGAGGCGTAGTGATTGTAACTTTTAAACAGGGTTCAAGCTTCATCGCCGCAGTGTGCGGGGAACCCACACTTCCCCGCTCGCCCTCGTCTCCGAACGGGGTTGGCTTCCTCAAACCAACTAGGGTAAGCTCTGAACTTTGCTCCTCTTTTAGTATTTGTTCATCTAATATCCGTGGAATTGCTCCGTTGAGCAAGAGAGAGAGCGCCCGCCCCGTGTGTTCCCCTTACGAGCGGTCACTGTGGGCTGTGAGAGAGAGGGACCTAGTGCCCCAATTGGCACCCGACCAGCCCCTTAAGAGTGGGCTTTGTACCCTTGGGAGGGCAACCCTAACCCTGCTGACACTCTACCAGCTAGGGTCTTGATCCATCATCTCCACTCGGCATCACCGAGTCACCCGGGTTCGTGTGTGTGCGACGGCGGTTCGGTCCCTATCGTGAAACTTCGCTATTTTGTGATTGTGCTTGCGGAATAGGTCCAAGGATCTTTGTCCCTTTGCTGCAAACCCCCTTAGTGTGTCACATCAAGTGGTATCAGAGCAAGTTTTAGACTTGTCTCTACAAGCCTAGGTCCTAAGGCCATTGCATTGTCATCACCCATGAGTCGTTCATCTCCTCGTTGTGCATGTCTACCCGTAGTGGTGCCTTGTATCGGGCCGACCCCTCATCCTCGGCTCCCCCTATGAATTCCAATTCCCAAGGCAACCAAGACATCCCTAGGGAGGCACCCCAAGATCCGATGGATCGGTTTGATGCTGTCCTTGATACCATCATGGAACGGTTAGATGGTTTTTCCATCCGTCTGGAGAGACTTGAGGAAGCTAGGGTCCCACCTAGAAACCATGCCCAAAGAGCTCCCCCTCCACGAGCTGAACTTGATAGGGAAGACCTAGAGAATGACTTTTACCATGAGCATGAGAGGCCCCTACAACCTCAGCGCAATGAGAGGCGACCCCGAGAGGATCCAGACGATTTCCTCTTAAGGATGATTAAGGTAGAGGCTCCAAAATTTGATGGGGCCCATAACCCAAGTGCCTATGAAGAGTGGGAACATGGCATGGACCAATACTTTGATTGGTATCCAATGACCGAGGAAAGGAAAGTTAGGTTGGCTAAGATGCACCTTCTCAAACTAGCCAAAACCTATTGGTTAAAGGTAGAAAGCCAAAGGAGGATTAGGAGAGAAGAACCCATCGACAATTGGCTTGACATGAAGATCCAACTCAGGAGCAAATACCTTCCCAATTCCTATAGTCAACTACTCCTCGATGAGTGGCAAAGTCTTACCCAGGAAGGGAAGACTGTGGAGGAGTACATTGAAAAATTTGACTCCTATCTCCTAAGGTGTGGAGTCGTCGAGGAACCGGCCGTCACTCTGTCCCGATTTAGAAATGGTCTTCTACCCCACATCAAACGGGAGCTCTTCATGAGGGACGTGCATAGCCTTGAAATAGCCTATCAAATAGCCCGTGATGTGGAGAGATTTTCTAGGAATCCTAGGTTTGCCTCCCCTAGAACGGCCGATGTCAGGAGTCCGGGTCCCCGACCCAACCTTCCTCCCTTATTAAAGACCCCTATCCCCAGTGGGGGAACTCCTACTCGGACTTACCCTCAACCAACCAATCCCACCCCTACAAGGGCTACTCCACCCAACCCTCCTCCCCGAAGAGAGGAACCCCCCAAAGGAACAACCCCAGGGAGTAGCTCGGTAAAATGCTTTCGATGCCATGGTTATGGCCACATCGCCACCCAATGTCCGTCCAAAGGATTGTCCAGCCTTATCATTGAAGGAGGGCCTACCCCGTCCCAAGGAGAACATGAGAGCATGGTGGAGGAGTATGAGGCTGCCCTAGGATGGGAAGAGGAGTATGAGGAACAACTCTATGAAACAAGCTTAGATCACGACCTTCCTCCCACCGACTCCCACTTAGGTGTGATTAGGTGCACCCTCACCAAACCACAAGAGGAAGATTGGCGTAGGACCTCCATTTTTCACACCTACCTCAAGATAGGGAGCCATGTTAGGAAAGTGATCCTAGATAATGGGAGTTGTGTCAACGCCGTGTCTCCTGACACCGTTAAGCTTCTTGGGCTTACTACCCCACCCCACCCCAAGCCATACCGGGTCTCTTGGATTAACAATCACTCCATCCCGGTCAACACTTGTTGCCTTGTCCCCATCACCTTCTCATCCTATCAAGGACAAGTTTGGTGTGACATTATACCCATGGAAGTAGGGAGCATCCTTCTAGGAAGACCCTGGATTTATGACGTCAATGCAACCATCCTAGGAAAGCCTAACACATGCACTTTTGAACATGAGGGGAAAACCATCCGCCTCAATCCCTCCCCACCTCGAAAGGAACCTCCCTCCAAGGGGCTTCTCCCTTCACCACAATCCAAACCACCACAAAACCCAGGGATCCCACACCCACCAACCCCACTAGCTTCCCAAGAACCTACCCAAGAAAAGCCAACTGGAAAAACCAAGGGTCTGCATCTCATCACGAGAAGAGAATTGGAGGAGGAGGTTGCCCAAGGAACACCCTTGTGTGCTGTAGTCATATGCCATGGAGAGTCAACTCCCTCCAACCCCCACCCCGTGGAAATACACCCTCTCCTGAAAGAATTTAAGGATGTGTTCCCCGATGAGCTCCCTGACCAATTGCCACCCATGAGGGATGTTCAACATGCTATCGACCTCGTCCCGGGAGCCACCCTCCCAAACCTTCCCCACTATCGCCTCAACCCCACAGAGCATGCAGAATTGAGGAGGCAAGTGGAAGAACTTATTAGGAAAGGCTTTCTCCGCCTTAGCAAAAGCCCTTGTGCTGTCCCGGCCCTTCTCACACCCAAGAAAGATGGGACATGGCGAATGTGTATCGATAGCAGGGCCATCAACAAGATTACCGTCAAATATAGGTTCCCCATACCTAGGCTTGACGATATGCTCGACATGCTAGCCGGAGCCACCATTTTTTCCAAAATAGATCTTAAAAGTGGCTACCATCAGGTTAGGATAAGGTTAGGAGATGAATGGAAAACAGCCTTTAAAACCAAAGATGGACTCTATGAATGGCTAGTGATGCCTTTTGGGCTATCAAATGCCCCGAGCACCTTTATGTGCCTTATGACGGAGGTCCTTAGACCTTACATTGGAGTTTTCTTGGTGGTCTATTTTGATGACATCCTTATCTACAGCCAGTCCAAGGAAGCCCACCTCAGCCATCTTAGGCAGATATGCACTACCCTTAGGAAAGAGAGTCTCTTCGCCAACTTGGGAAAATGTCATTTCATGACCAAATCCATTACTTTCCGTGGATATGTGGTTTCCACTGAGGGAGTGTCCATGGACCCCGAAAAGGTCCAAGCTATCCTTGACTGGCCAGAACCCCGCACTCTCCATGAAGTCCGGAGTTTCCATGGGTTGGCCACCTTCTATCGGAGATTTATCCGTGGGTTCAGCATGGTCATAGCCCCCATCACAGATTGCCTTAAAAAGGGGACATTTGCGTGGACCAAGTCTGCTTCTAGGGCCTTCCAAGAGCTCAAGGAAAGGATGACCCAAGCCCCGGTATTATGCCTCCCCGACTTTTCCAAAGTCTTTGAGGTGACTTGTGATGCCTCCGGGGTAGGGATTGGCGGGATCCTCAGCCAAGAGGGACACCCAGTGGCCTACTTTAGTGAGAAATTGTGTGATGCCCGGGTAAAATACTCCACCTATGACAAAGAATTTTATGCCGTGGTGCAATCCCTCCGACATTGGAGGCATTATCTCTTGCCCAAAGAGTTTGTCATATTTTCTGACCACGAGACCCTAAAATATCTCAACTCCCAACAGAAACTGAATGCCCGACATGCCCGCTGGGTCGAATACATCCAGTCCTACACTTTTGTGATCAAGCATAAGGCTGGGAGTGAGAATCGTGCCGCAGATGCACTCAGTAGGAGGGTCTCCTTGTTGGCTACCATTCTGGTGGAAGTCATAGGGTTTGAGAGAGTCAAGAATGAGTACCCTGATTGCCCGGATTTTGGGCCTATCCATACCACCCTGACCACCCAATCACCTAGGGAACACCAAGGTTTCATCCTAGAGGACGGGTTCATCTTCAAAGGCCATAGACTTTGCATACCGAGAACATCCCCGCGGGATTTCCTAGTATGGGAGTTGCATGCTGGAGGCCTGGCTGGACATTTTGGAGTGCACAAGACCATTGCTATGGTTGAGGGTCAGTTCTACTGGCCAAGTCTCAAGAGGGATGTAGCCAAAATTGTGGGACAATGCCGCATATGTGCATCAGCCAGACAGATAAAATAAAACACTGGCCTATATACCCCACTCCCTGTCCCTGATCGTCCTTAGTAGGATTTAAGCATGGATTTTATCTTGGGTCTGCCTAGAACTCAGAAGTGTTGTGCCCATGCATGTGGTTTTGGTTTTGATGATGGTTTTAATGATGGCTTTGATGATTGGTTGTTGATGTGAGTTAATCAAATGTTCAGTCATCTTGCTGCTGCTCAGTTTAGATTAACATATTTGATGTTCAGTCTTGTTACATGTTAAACTGATGCATAAAGCATTCTTTGCTGTGGTTTTGATGATTGATATTGTATTTTGATGATAGCAATGATATAGTGTTTTCATGACATTGTGCCTTGATGATTGCATCATGACTGTGACTGGTACAACTGATATATTGTTTATGTTAGACTTATGTTATGTGCATAGTCTATACAGTGCATCGTGGGGTTTATGCCCTAAGTCTATTCACTGCACATGCATCATTCGTCCAAGTCCATACATTGGACTGTAGTGTGCATTTGGCGAACACATCGCAAGTCTAGACATTGCACTGTAGCATGCATTTCCTTAAAGTCTATACATCGGACTGGTTTGCATTGGCTACGTATATACAACGTCAGCTCATGCCTTGTCTTAGACAAAGTCTACACAATGGCTTTGGGTCTCCAAGTCTATACAGCCTTTTGCTTCGCCAAAGTCTGTACATTGGTCTGCATAGGCTAAGTGTTCACATCGTCAAGTACAATCATGCACTGGTCATGTAGTCTGTACAGCGTGAAGTCTATACTTTGGCACTGTAGCTTGCTCGTGCAAGTCTATACCTTGGACTGTTCTTCATGTCTGTACATCAGATTGTACATCATCTTCGTGCTGTTTCTGTACTTAAGTTTTCGTGTTGTTTCCCCTCACTAACACGAAAAGATCTCGTGTTGTATGAGCATACAACACTTCGTGTTGATTTCCTTGCGTGACAGGAAAGCTTGTATGAGGTTAGACTTCGTGTCGTTTCCCTTGTCTTCATCTTCGTGTTGTTTTAGTGTCTACGTCTCCGTGTTGTTTTTATGTTTCTGTCTGAGTGTTGGTCTTTCGTTCTTGACTTAGTATCTTTCTCGACTTGACCACACTTCATGTCAATTCTTGGTTTTCTACACCCCGTGTCATTTCACCTCGTGCTGTTCTCACTATCGTCGTGTTGTTTTCACCGCGTGTCGATTATTGTTTTTCACTTAGTGTTGTTTTCATTTCGTGTCAACTTCACCTCGTGTTGTTTTCATTTCGTGTCAACCTCGTCTTGGTGTCGTACTTACTTCGTGTCAGTTACTATTGTTTTCACTTCGTGTTGATTTCATTTCGTGTCAACTTCACCTCGTGTTGATTTCATTTCGTGTCAACTTCACCTCGTGTTGTTTTCATTTCGTGTCAACCTCGTCTTGGTGTCGTACTTACTTCGTGTCAGTTACTGTTGTTTCTGTGTCTTCGTGTCGTTTTTGTTCCACTGCGTGCAGAACATTGCAGCACCTCGTGTTGCTTTCTGTATACCACCTCGTGTCGTTTCCTTATTCTGTCTTCGTGTTGTCTCCGTGTTGTTGCCGTTTGTTAGCTCGTGTTGTTTCGTTCTAACCTCGTCCAGGTTTCTTCTAAAATGCTGTTCTTCTGATAAGTCCATACAGAGTTGTTCTTTAAACTGATGACTTATCCGATACCCTGTTTTACAGGTGCTTTAATCGTGAAGCAGTACGTGATACAAGGCTGCATCTGGCACGAGATCCAAGATGCAGAGGAGCCTCCACGTGGTCCGAAATATTAGGGCAGGAAACGTGGGAGGCACACGCGTTTTGTGCCCTATCCACCTACTGCTGCTGCTATATATAGGAGCCTTCGTCCACAAATGGAGGTCGATCGAGTTGGCGAGAAGAAAACTCAATACAGAGAGCCACGATCCAGACAGAAAAGAAGAAAAAGAAAAGAAGAAGGGAAAGAGAGTGAGAAAGAGAAAGAAAGAGAGATTGAGTAAGAGATCGAGATAGCAGAGTGTGAAGAAAGGAAGAGGAAGAAGAATAGAGAAGAAGAGAGAGCTAGAGTGATAGAAGCTTCAACAGAAGATCTGTTCCTGCTGTACCGTGGATCAAATCCAGGCCAGCCAGCTCCTGCGAGAGCCACATTTGTTTTTATCTTTTCAGCCTTCTGTTGCTGGTTTCGTTTTTGTTTTTATCCATTTACTGTATTTTCGATCCTCTGTAGAGAGGTCGGGGTTCCTCCTGTGGGTTCAGGAGAAGGGAGACTTTGTGTCTTCGGTTTGCAAGTAGCTGGGTGCTACTTGTGGTTGGTACCCTCCCGTGTGGAGGAAGAGAGACTTGCGTCTCTGGTTGCCTTTGACAGGGTGTCATCGGTTGTTTCCCTCCGGGTTGGAGGAAGGGAGATTTATCTCCGATTGTGCTTCCCTCTGGGGTTCAGAGGAAGAGAGACTTGGGTCTCTAGGTTCCCCTCCGGGTTGGAGGAAGGGAGACCGTGTGTCTCTGGTTTCCAAGTGACTGGAGTCACTTGTGGGTTCCTCCTGTTTGTTCAGGAGAAGGGAGATTGCTATCTCCGGTTGCAAGTAGCTGGGTGCTACTTGTTGATTCCCTCCGGTTTGGAGGAAGGGAGACTTGTCTCCGGTTCTGGGCTTGTGGATTCAAGTCCAGGGGTTCCCTCCAGGTCTGGAGGAAGAGAGACCTTGTGTCTCTGGTTTGCTAGTGACTGGTGTCACTAGTGGTTCCCTCCGGTTGGGAGGAAGAGGGGAGGTTGTTCCCCTGGTCAAGCTGTTTGGCAGCGTTTGTTGCAGACTGAGTCTGCTGTTTCTAGCGTGAGCTAGTGGAAGCCACACTCGGTTTGAGTGTGGGGTGGATGTAGGTCTGAAGGACCGAACCACCTAAAAACCCCTTGTGCATTGTGGTTTGATTTGTTCATTTGTACTTCCGCTAGATGAATGCATAGGGGCACTCCATGTGTTTGCTAACTGGTAGAACTGAATAGTTGATTAGCTTTCAGATTTGGTAAATCTGTCTAGTTAGCATCATAGTTCTAGTTTGGGCGAGATTTTAAATTGGGTGAAAGTTTTTAAAGGGTTATATTCATTCACCCCCCCTCTGAATACTGCATCGAACCCAACAATTGGTATCAGAGCGGTTCTCTGATTGTTCAGATCCAACGATCTGCAGAGGATCCTGGTGTCCCTTGTGCTTATCTGTTTCTACCCTTTGCTTCATTAATCTGTTTACGGATTTACTCAATGGGTTCTCCACCGGTTTTCAATGGCTCTGATTTTAACTCATGGATTAGCAGTCTTCACAATTATGTGAAAATGATTAATCCGGATCTGTGGAAGTTAATTTCACAAGGTCCCCACAGATTGCCAAAGGAAAAGTCCAAATGGACTAAAAGTCACAAGTCAAAATATGAAGAAAATCAGAAGGCCTTTAACCTGATGAGAGCTGCTATTGACAGAGCCTTATGGTCTTGTATTCATGATTGCAGGTCTGCCAAGGACATTATGGATGAGCTGAAGCTTGCTCAGAAGGGAAATGTCGACAACGGTCTGATGGCTGACGAGAGCAACCATGGTAGTGATCAAGATGAATCCGAAGAACGTGATGATGAGGAGGTAAACCCTTTCGAGAATTTTTCATTAGACGATTGGGAAGATGCCTATGCAAATCTGTTAAGATCCCGTAAGAAACTAGGGAAGAAATATAAAAGTCTGAAAAAGAAGCTGGAAAATCTAGGAGGTGAAAAACTTGAAACTCTGAAAACTGAAAATGAAATCTTAAGAAGACAACTACAAGACTTTGACTCTATTACTACAGATCTAGATCATTTGAAATCTGAAAAACAAACTTTTATGAAACAAATTGGTCTACACAAAGAGGAGAGTCAAAAGCTTGTTTGTGAAATTGTTGAACTAAAGGAAAGGCTTAGCTTCGTTGATCAGACTCATAACAATGACGCTGTTCAAAATGAAAGATTGGTGAGAGATTTAGAGTGTATCAATTCTGAATTGGAAGAATTGAAATCTGAGAATGAAAAACTCAAAAACCAATCCAAAGAATTTGAACATAGATCAATGTACCTTGAAAAAGAAAATGGTTTGATCTCTGAGAAATTGGAGGCTGAAAGAACAATGAATTCAGATATTCAGAAAAATCTTGACAAATTTCAATCTGAAAAACAACAAGAAATGTTTTATGAATGTCAGTCTTCAATAGATGAATGGGTGCTTGATGCTGATCTCCTAGAGCAGAACAGTAAACTGAAAGAGGAAATCAATGAGTTGAAACATCTAAACACCCAGCTGACAAATAGGCTAATGACAATGGAAAAAGGCAAGTGTGTGAGTGTGGATAATTCTGATAGGTTGATGAATGCTGAACAAGAAATTGAGAGTCTAAAAACCATCAACTTAATGTTAAATGGAAATGTCAGTTGCAGTGAACAGAAAATAGCTGGATATGAGCTTACTATCACATCCCTTCAACAAGAAGTTGATGATCTTTACAAGTCCTTATCTAAAACTGACAAGGAAATAGAATTAAAACAGGAAGTTGAAAAACTCAAGAGTCTGAATGATGCCTTGCATCAACAAGTCATTTCCTGTGAAACAGATCTGTCCAAATATGAAGCTAAAATTGCTGATTTGAATTTTGAAATTAAAGACGTGAAAAATTCTCTATCAAAATTTGTCAAAGGTAAGGACAATCTGAATAAGCTTCTTGGAAAGAGTGATAACTTTGAGAGAAAGGGACTGGGCTATAGTCCGACAAATAAAAGGAGTAATGGGAATGAAACATCTACGGTTTTTGTCAAAGCCACCAATCAGAACATAACCTCTGCTCCTTCTGTCTTCAAATTCACTGCACAAAAATCAACTGTGAAACCCAAAACTGTGGAACAAACTCCAAAACAGAAAAAGGGTGAAAATTCACAGAAAAAGGAAAAAGGCACTCCTGTTGCTGTAAAGAAAACTGCACACAATTCACATGATTTCTCACACACTCACATTAAAAAGGATTCATGTTATTATTGTGGGAAAGGAGGTCACATAATGGAGGATTGTGAATTGATGTTAAAGGATGAGCATGCTAGTGGAACTTTACATTCTAGAAATTCTTTTGATAGAAACCATGCTGCTAGGAAGCCCGATGCCTCATGTTATTATTGTGGGAAATATGGTCATCTCATGAATGAATGTTTTATCATGAAAGAAGATAATAAACTACATGCCAGGTCTTCCATGCACTTTTATGATCCATATGGATCTAAACACAATTCTAGTCAGCACATTGTGTGCTTCAACTGTAATAAGCCTGGACACAAGGCTGCTGAGTGCTGGTTTAGATCTACTTGGGGTAAAAATGGTTTTCATAGAAGAAATTCTTTGGCATGCTCCCACTGTGGGAAAAATGGGCACACAGTCAAGGACTGTTGGTATGTTCAAAAGAACTATGCTAAACCCCATTTTGTCAAAATCCCTGCAAAACCTTTTGTGAAAATTTCATGCTATAACTGTGGGAAGCCAGGCCATAAATCTGCTGAATGTTGGATGGTTAAGAACAAGCATCAAACTGTTCATGCATATAACAGAAAATCTTATGAACATGCTTATAAACATCACTCTGCTGTTAACATGTATCATAAGAACCAAAAACCAGCCAGTTCATGTAGATACTGTGGAAAATTTGGACATTCTATGGATGACTGTTCACTGATGAAATTTGATGATAATGTTGCTATGAAAATGTTTAGAAAACCTGTTAGGGCTAACGCAGGACCCAAAGCTACTTGGGTCCCTGCAGGATCAAGATGATCAAATATCTTGCAGGTGTGCCTTGGAGGGAGAAATAAAAGGGGGTTAACCAAGGCGCTCAAGAATGAAAACCCCATGATTGAACTTTTCAGGTCAGTTCTGAAATGTGTTTTAAATTCCATTATCTGAAACTGTGAGCATGAAAAATGTGTGCTTCATGTTGATTTGCTTGATTGATTGTTGATGATCTCTCCATGTCTAGCTGATCAGTCTGTATTCCAGACTCAGCTATTGAATTCATTTTTGCATATATCTGATGCTCTTCTCTTGCTATATGATTGAACTGAAATTGAATGCTTCGTTAAGCATATTCAGTTGATGCACTATATATGCTTTGTGTCAATGCATTGCATGCTTGTATTTAAATGCATACCTGGACTATGTGTGAATGGTTCATTTAGTGTACACAGTCTATGCATGTGTCTTATGTCTGCATACATCATTAGCATGACTGTCATTAAAGTTGTTCAATGCATGAAGGACTGCTTTATGTTGCATCGTCCTTGTTAACCCTGGTATATCAAATGGTATGTTACTAAAAGGCAGGGAAATCTGCCCGGAGGTTCCTACCATGTGTGAGATGGTATTTGAGACCAGGTCCTCCGCCTAGTACCATGGGTCTAGTCTGCATGTAGAACAGTCTAATGCATAGCATATCTCTTGCATCATGATGTCAGGGGGAGCTGAGAGTTCTATTCAATTCATTGAATCCTATTCACTTCTCAGTATTCTCATTCAAATGATTCATATCTTTTGACATCAGATGTCATTGGACCATATTGCCAATTGCTATCCTTTCCTCATCAGTTTCACTAAACAACAGCTTTGCATCTGGTTCAGTACATTGAATGGTGATTATTGCAATTGTTCACCTATAAGAATCACTCTTACAAATTGAAAAGAACTAAAGGTTTAACCTTTATAAATTGGAGAGTTAAGTGTCTGCACTTCAGAAATTGAGATAAAAGAAAACTTTTATAGCTCTTAATCTTTGTCTCATGGCTAAAATAGAAAAAGTTTTTTTTAATGCCTAAATGTGTTAATCTGGAAATGTTTAGAACATGTGAACAAGAGTGTGTAATGTTTTTCAATCAATCACTCTAAAAGATTTAAGGGCAGCAGTAAATAAGATCATAGATGTAAAGAACTGAACATTGTGACAGAGCAATGGCTGATTGCACTGAGAAACTGTGAATTCCTCCAAAGAAGTAGGAAAATTCACATGTCATGAAGTGCTTTAGACTATCTCTGTTCGTAGGGTCAAATCTATAGGAGGAGTCCTCACCAAGTAACTGAGGGTACTGGCCTCTAATCAAGGTGTACCCTTAATGTCAAAAGTGAAGACTATTCCTTGTGGGTCTTGATCTGAAGTAGATCATGTAGTTTATGCCTAGTAACTGGGGGTACCTGCCTCCTATCAAGGTGTACACCTAATGTCAACAGCATAAATGCCATAGGTCTATTCACTTAGTTCAGTTTTAGAAATTAAAAAAAAATGAAAAATCAAACTGCTGTAACCCTTCGAAAAATCAAAAGTCAATGAGTGAAAATTATTTTTATCAATACATATTCAAGTTGCCTCTCTTGAATTTTCTTGTTTAAACACAAAAGGGTATTATTTCAGACTTATCTATTAATACCATGTGCCCTAGATTCATTGCTATAAATGGAATCTAAAACTCTTTCTCAGGGGTCAGGTGTTTTACTCTAGATTTATCACTGATTAAACCTGAATTTTTGAAAATTGTATGAGTGGTGATTCTTATACTCTAAACAGTTGGTTATAATCATGCTTCCTTTCTGAACCTATGATTCAGCTGTTATCAAGTGATCCTCCTACCTTTTCTACCTGTGTTATCTGTTCATATTCCTTCTCAAAGGGGGAGCTTTTATTTAAGGGGAGAAATTGACTGAACTTTTATACATGCTATAATTTCTCAAATTATTTTTCTTTTTGATGAAGTCAAAGGGGGAGAATAATTTGAGTCTTCAGATTACCTCAGAATGCCTCACATCATCAGAATGACTAAATGTATTGAAAGTGTTGCCATCATCAAAAAGGGGGAGATTGTTGTGCCCATGCATGTGGTTTTGGTTTTGATGATGGTTTTAATGATGGCTTTGATGATTGGTTGTTGATGTGAGTTAATCAAATGTTCAGTCATCTTGCTGCTGCTCAGTTTAGATTAACATATTTGATGTTCAGTCTTGTTACATGTTAAACTGATGCATAAAGCATTCTTTGCTGTGGTTTTGATGATTGATATTGTATTTTGATGATAGCAATGATATAGTGTTTTCATGACATTGTGCCTTGATGATTGCATCATGACTGTGACTGGTACAACTGATATATTGTTTATGTTAGACTTATGTTATGTGCATAGTCTATACAGTGCATCGTGGGGTTTATGCCCTAAGTCTATTCACTGCACATGCATCATTCGTCCAAGTCCATACATTGGACTGTAGTGTGCATTTGGCGAACACATCGCAAGTCTAGACATTGCACTGTAGCATGCATTTCCTTAAAGTCTATACATCGGACTGGTTTGCATTGGCTAAGTATATACAACGTCAGCTCATGCCTTGTCTTAGACAAAGTCTACACAATGGCTTTGGGTCTCCAAGTCTATACAGCCTTTTGCTTCGCCAAAGTCTGTACATTGGTCTGCATAGGCTAAGTGTTCACATCGTCAAGTACAATCATGCACTGGTCATGTAGTCTGTACATCGTGAAGTCTATACTTTGGCACTGTAGCTTGCTCGTGCAAGTCTATACCTTGGACTGTTCTTCATGTCTGTACATCAGATTGTACATCATCTTCGTGCTGTTTCTGTACTTAAGTTTTCGTGTTGTTTCCCCTCACTAACACGAAAAGATCTCGTGTTGTATGAGCATACAACACTTCGTGTTGATTTCCTTGCGTGACAGGAAAGCTTGTATGAGGTTAGACTTCGTGTCGTTTCCCTTGTCTTCATCTTCGTGTTGTTTTAGTGTCTACGTCTCCGTGTTGTTTTTATGTTTCTGTCTGAGTGTTGGTCTTTCGTTCTTGACTTAGTATCTTTCTCGACTTGACCACACTTCATGTCGATTCTTGGTTTTCTACACCCCGTGTCATTTCACCTCGTGCTGTTCTCACTGTCGTCGTGTTGTTTTCACCGCGTGTCGATTATTGTTTTTCACTTAGTGTTGTTTTCATTTCGTGTCAACTTCACCTCGTGTTGTTTTCATTTCGTGTCAACCTCGTCTTGGTGTCGTACTTACTTCGTGTCAGTTACTATTGTTTTCACTTCGTGTTGATTTCATTTCGTGTCAACTTCACCTCGTGTTGATTTCATTTCGTGTCAACTTCACCTCGTGTTGTTTTCATTTCGTGTCAACCTCGTCTTGGTGTCGTACTTACTTCGTGTCAGTTACTGTTGTTTCTGTGTCTTCGTGTCGTTTTTGTTCCACTGCGTGCAGAACATTGCAGCACCTCGTGTTGCTTTCTGTATACCACCTCGTGTCGTTTCCTTATTCTGTCTTCGTGTTGTCTCCGTGTTGTTGCCGTTTGTTAGCTCGTGTTGTTTCGTTCTAACCTCGTCCAGGTTTCTCCTAAAACGCTGTTCTTCTGATAAGTCCATACAAAGTTGTTCTTTAAACTGATGACTTATCCGATACCCTGTTTTACAGGTGCTTTAATCGTGAAGCAGTACGTGATACAAGGCTGCATCTGGCACGAGATCCAAGATGCAGAGGAGCCTCCACGTGGTCCGAAATATTAGGGCAGGAAACGTGGGAGGCACATGCGTTTTGTGCCCTATCCACCTACTGCTGCTGCTATATATAGGAGCCTTCGTCCACAAATGGAGGTCGATCGAGTTGGCGAGAAGAAAACTCAATACAGAGAGCCACGATCCAGACAGAAAAGAAGAAAAAGAAAAGAAGAAGGGAAAGAGAGTGAGAAAGAGAAAGAAAGAGAGATTGAGTAAGAGATCGAGATAGCAGAGTGTGAAGAAAGGAAGAGGAAGAAGAATAGAGAAGAAGAGAGAGCTAGAGTGATAGAAGCTTCAACAGAAGATCTGTTCCTGCTGTACCGTGGATCAAATCCAGGCCAGCCAGCTCCTGCGAGAGCCACATTTGTTTTTATCTTTTCAGCCTTCTGTTGCTGGTTTCGTTTTTATTTTTATCCATTTACTGTATTTCCGATCCTCTGTAGAGAGGTCGGGGTTCCTCCTGTGGGTTCAGGAGAAGGGAGACTTTGTGTCTTCGGTTTGCAAGTAGCTGGGTGCTACTTGTGGTTGGTACCCTCCCGTGTGGAGGAAGAGAGACTTGCGTCTCTGGTTGCCTTTGACAGGGTGTCATCGGTTGTTTCCCTCCGGGTTGGAGGAAGGGAGATTTATCTCCGATTGTGCTTCCCTCTGGGGTTCAGAGGAAGAGAGACTTGGGTCTCTAGGTTCCCCTCCGGGTTGGAGGAAGGGAGACCGTGTGTCTCTGGTTTCCAAGTGGCTGGAGTCACTTGTGGGTTCCTCCTGTTTGTTCAGGAGAAGGGAGATTGCTATCTCCGGTTGTAAGTAGCTGGGTGCTACTTGTTGATTCCCTCCGGTTTGGAGGAAGGGAGACTTGTCTCCGGTTCTGGGCTTGTGGATTCAAGTCCAGGGGTTCCCTCCAGGTCTGGAGGAAGAGAGACCTTGTGTCTCTGGTTTGCTAGTGACTGGTGTCACTAGTGGTTCCCTCCGGTTGGGAGGAAGAGGGGAGGTTGTTCCCCTGGTCAAGCTGTTTGGCAGCGTTTGTTGCAGACTGAGTCTGCTGTTTCTAGCGTGAGCTAGTGGAAGCCACACTCGGTTTGAGTGTGGGGTGGATGTAGGTCTGAAGGACCGAACCACCTAAAAACCCCTTGTGCATTGTGGTTTGATTTGTTCATTTGTACTTCCGCTAGATGAATGCATAGGGGCACTCCATGTGTTTGCTAACTGGTAGAACTGAATAGTTGATTAGCTTTCAGATTTGGTAAATCTGTCTAGTTAGCATCATAGTTCTAGTTTGGGCGAGATTTTAAATTGGGTGAAAGTTTTTAAAGGGTTATATTCATTCACCCCCCCCTCTGAATACTGCATCGAACCCAACAAGAAGAAGCATGATTCCATCTTTGTCGTAGTGGACATATTTTCAAAAATGGCTCACTTCATCCCCTGCTCAAAAACCTCTGATGCCTCCCATGTGGCCCGTCTATTCTTCGATGAAGTAGTTCGCCTCCATGGCTTACCCAAAACCATCATTTCTGATAGGGATGTCAAATTCACCAGCTATTTCTGGAAGACCCTCTGGCACCTAATGGGGACCCTTCTCAAGTTTTCCACAGCCTATCACCCTCAAACCGATGGCCAGACCGAAGTCGTCAATCGGAGTCTCGGGAATCTCCTTCGGTGTCTTGTTGAGGATCGCCCAGGGAATTGGGATCTTATTCTACCCCAGGCAGAGTTTGCATACAACAACTCAGTGAATAGGTCTATAGGGATGAGCCCTTTTGAAGCCGTGCATGGGTACAAGCCTAGAAAGCCTACAGATCTCATTCCTTTACCTACACATGCTAGAGTGTCTATTAGTGCTGAGTCTTTTGCCCAACACATGAAAGAAATGCATGAGGAAATCCGCAAACACATCAATAAAAGCAATGAGGTGTATAAGAAATCGGCCGATTCCCACCGACGCCACCAGGAATTTTGTGTAGGTGATTATGTGATGGTGAGAACTGAGAGACTATTCCCTGGGAATGTCTCCAAACTGAGATCGCGTGGATCAGGCCCCTTCCAGGTTCTGAGGTGGATCGGCACGAATGCTTACGTGTTGGACCTCCCCGAGGAGTACGGAGTAAGTCCCACATTCAATGTGGCTGACTTGGTGCCATACAGGGGTCCCACGGTGACACCTAGTGAGGAAATTGAGCTTGTTCCACCCCTTGAGAGAGCCACCACCCGTGAGAAAGTTCCACCAGCCCAGAGGGGCCAACGTGAGCAAGTAGAGCGGATATTGGATGAACAGGTCACCGTCACCCGGAGCAAAGCATACGAGCGATACTTGGTCAGGTGGAAGGGCCGGCCCCCTTCGGATGACTCGTGGGTGAGTACGGAGGATCTTCAACAGCTAGACCCCGACCTCCTGGAGCGTTATCGCAGTCGGGTGGACCATTTCTCGATAGAGTCGAGCTCTTCACAGCCCAGGGGAGTTGATGGGGACATCACCCATGATTCCCTCTGGCTCGACACCTCTCTCCCTCCCGGAGATGGGTAGGATGCGGCTCCAAGACTCGACGGGCCCACCTCGACACTTGGGCTTGCTATGTGGGTTCTCTTGATGTATTTTCTCCTTTCAGTTGAGTCATTTTGATGTAATTTACCTTTGTTTGAGTCAAGTCCCTAGGTTATCATGTTATTGACCTAAGTTTGTGTCATCATGTTGGGCTAGAGTGTCATATGGGCCCACCCAGGGGCGCCCTCCCCCTTCCCCCATCTCTTTGCTTATTTGTTTTTTGCACTTATCAGAGGGACTTTTTGTAAATGTTGGGATCCCTATAAATAGGACCCCAACTCCACTTGAGATGGGTAATGAAGTATTGAGTAAAGTTATCCACTAGCATTGTCTCCTCTCTCTCTCTAGCTCTCTCTTCTCTCTCTCACACTAAAGGGGACGAACCCCTCTCTCTCTCCTCCTCTCTCTCTCTCCCTTGGGCGAACCTGCCCCTTCACCTCCCCCACTTGCCACATCAGCCCCACCCCATTAAACACAACCCTTCACCTCCCAAGACTCATAAACCCCATTTGCTCCCACCACTCCCCAAGCAACCCTTCCCCTTCCCCATACAACCTTTCATCTTCCCAAGAGAGAATCCCCATCTCCCAAGCACTTCTCCCCCTCCCCAAGGTAACCCCTCCCCTTCCCTAGGCATCCATTAACACTATCATTCAATCCTCCACCCAATTCAAAGGCCATCCCCCCCATTTCCCCAAGCCATTTCGCACCCACCTCCAACCCCTAGACCCTTGCGCACCCACCCCCTCTGATGCGGGACGGACACGGGGACCGACTCTACGTGGTATGGACCTTGGACTCTAGATGCGGACACGACCAGCAACACATGATAGGAGAGACACTAAGCCCGACACGGAGAGCTCCTATGGGCTATACGTCGCTAACAGAAACGCAAGCTCACTCGCCGTCCCAAGCGAGGGAAGCGTGGATCGTGCGCGGTTGAAGAACCGGTAGAGTTCAAGGGTAGTCGACTCACTTCCGGACTCGGATCGAGTCACCGGACGGGTCACTCTCACACTCACAGCGGTGACATGGACACACGGGCTAGTACCCATCGCTCTCGGTAGCGGCAAAAGACCATATACTAGCTAAGCAAATGAACGCCAAGAGGTTCGGACCATTACCTCCACGCACCCGGCGTGGCGAAGACAACCCCGGCCGAATCACGGACTCCCGGTTAACAATTATTACAGCAATACACTAAGTCGACCCACTCCACGCAGGGAGGTAAAAGGTCACATGTGGGGTCCGGGATTCACGCAACTCGGGTTGACGGGCAGCATCTTGATGTCGCCCGGCGGTGCCGAACTCCGCGTTTTCGTGCTTTCCGAAGGGCAGCTTCTACGGGCCCGCGGGGCCCACGGACGCCGCTATCCTCCGGATCTGCGGGGGTGGGACCCGCTGTGATGGGGACCCCTGGTGGCACGCCTCCACGGACGGCGGTCGGCCGGGAACACCGATCGAGGGTCGATCGGCCCCGATTCCCAACTCTTGAACTAAGAACCCACGGATTTTGGTTGCTGTCTTCCGGCGTGCGCTCCGACGAAAACGGCCGCTGCGATTAATCCCGACGTCGGATCGGGACGCATGAGCTATCGTTGGAAAGCTCTCTTCACATGCTTCAATGTAGACCCAGAGAGATTAGCAGATCTGGTCGGATCAGAACTTTATTGAATTTACAAGTCCCTGTTATACAGTAACCGAAATCTCAGATCTGCAGGGCACTTGTCTGAGAACCACCGTTGACCGCCTAGTAAACCTCCGATTCAGCTCTTGAGTTCTTCATAAAAGTTATGGGAGTTTGGACAAGGAAGACGGGGATATTTTTTGTGGACTTATTGGAGGTGACTGTGATTTGTTATGATTTGTTTACTGGAGGGTGGTCGGATCTGGGAACAGGTGAACATCACTGTAGCTATCTCTGAGATCGATTTTTTAAAAATATGGGATGGCCTTACAAAAATTCAAGAAAATTTGGGGACGGTGGGGTTGATAGACAGAACTCCCAGTAAAATTGGGAGATCTAACAAAAATCAGAAATAGGTCCGAACACTTGAAACACAGGGCGGGTGGAAGTTGAAATAGCAAGCAGACAGAGCTAGAAAGTAAGGTTGAACGAAAATAAACAAATATCAAATGGGATCTTTATGACCAACCAAAATTTTTGGGATGTGCTTGACACCTTTGGAGAATCCCCTAAAATCCCTAGGTCGATCTGAGCTCGTGGCTGACACAGAGAATTCGTGGAAGCTGCCGTGGTCAGATGAAGGCAGAACTCCAGCGATCTCGGCGGTGATGCGATGGCGGCTCGTGGCGGCGGCGGCGGCGATCGGAATGATAAGGGGAGGAGTCACACCTCCAGAGGGAAGCCTTCACAGCTTTAAGGGGGAGAGGGAGGAGAGAGGAGGGGGGCACACCAGCCCTTGCTCTTGGAATTTGTTTGATTCAAATGGCATTAATTCATCAAAATGGGAAATTACAAGTATTTATGTGTTACATCTCACATCCATTGTCCACCGTTGAATCTAGGGGATTGGAATGTGTGGCCTGGATTGAGTGTGACACACACACACAAAATACAATAAATATTTAAGGGGGGGGGGGCGTCCCTTGGACCAAGGGGAGTGGGCTTGACTTGGTAGGTGGGGGGGTGGCCAAAATGTGGACTTTCCAAGCCACTTGTCCCCCACTTGGCCCACCCTTCTAGAAGCCTCCATGTGGAAGGTTAACTGACCCCACATGGGACCCTAGGCTGAGGTGGCTCAATGGGATGGGGCATGGGGGGCCCGTGGGGCCCACGGGGTCCAAATTGCACATAAGCCCCTCTTACAATCAAAATAGCAAACCGAATACAACGAAATAAACACAAAATACACACATAAAGTCTAACTAAATATGATAAATAGGGAGACTCAAGGCGGAGTCTCCAGGCTATCTCCGAGCCAGATGGACGCTGAGGTGGCTCGAGTCGTGCTCCGTGTGCGGTACCGGTGGCTCGGCGTATCACGCCGCTCAACTGCTCGGGTGTCTGCACCAATTATCCCCGGGTGGGAGAAACTCGACCTTGTCGAGTAAGGGTCTGCATCGCTCCTGTATCGCTCCAGAAGGTCCGGATCAATCTGCTGCAACTCGCCATGTGTGATCCATGTGTCCTCGGTAGCGGGCCATCCTCTCCATCGCACTAGGTAGCGCGGGTAGGATCCACTCCTGGTAACTGTCACCTGCTCATCCAGTATATGATCTATATGCTCACGCTGCCGTAACAACGGGGCTGGAGGTGGACACTCAGGTGTGGGATCACTCTCAAGGGGAGGAGATGGCTCGAAAGGCTCACTAGGGATCACCGCTGGGTCCCTATATGCAACTAGATCCGATACATTAAAAGTAGAGCTAATACCATATTCCTCGGGCAAGTCCACAACGTACGCATTGGATCCAACGCGTTTCAACACTCTGAATGGACCGGCTCCGCGAGCTTGCAACTTCTTAACGGTTCCAGAGGGAAACCGTTCAGGTCTTACCTTGATCATGACATATTCACCCTCTTGGAACTCTCGGTGGTGTAGGTGGGCATCGACTAACTCCTTGTAACGTGCATTGCTGGCCTCAATGTGACGACGGATGTCATCATGCAAACTCCTAACATGCCTAGCAAACGACTCGGCCGACTCCGACACTCTAGCATGAATAGGCATGGGGACAAGGTCAACGGGTTTCATAGGCCTACGACCTGTGACAATCTCAAATGGACTCATGCCGGTAGACCTATTCACCGAATCATTATATGCAAACTCGGCCATGGGTAGAATGAGATCCCAATTCCTAATGCGGTCCCTAACATGACACCTCAAAAGGTCTCCCAGACTCCTATTGACCACCTCAGTCTGACCATCTGTCTGGGGATGATATGCAGTGGAAAACTTGAGGTGCGTACCCATCATATGCCATAGTGTCTTCCAAAAGTAGGAAGTGAATCTACCATCACGGTCATACACTATAGTGCGAGGTAACCCGAACTTGCACACCACATGAGTAAGGAATAGGCGGGCTACCCTAGAAGCATCCGAAGTCTTCGAGCAAGGGATAAAGAGGGCCATCTTCGAGAAACGGTCAACCACCACATAGACCGTATCATGCTTCCTGGAGGTACGTGGCAATCCCAAAACAAAGTCCATGCTAACATCCTGCCACGGGGCATCAGGCACGGGAAGAGGCGTATAAAGGCCCGAGCTTTGCTTCTTCATCTTGACCGTAGCACATGTACGGCACTGAGCCACGATGTTAGCAACATCGCGCTTCAAGCTCGGCCAATAAAATCGATGCTCCACTGCCTCAATAGTCTTGTTCCGACTAAAGTGGCCGGCTAGACCTCCCGCATGTAGTTCTCACACTAAGAAATCTCGAACCGAAGTTCGGGGAACACATAGCCTGCTACCTCGAAAGAGGTAACCCTCCTGAAGCACATACTCATCAAGGTCTCTCGAGGGTCCGGCCTGGAGAGTGGTAAAAATCTGACCGAAGTCAGGACAATCAACATAGGCCTCCTTCATCTTCTCTAACCCTATGACCTCGGCACTCATGGTGCTAAGCAAACATGCTCGCCGACTCAAGGCATCAGCCACCTTGTTCTCCACTCTAGCCTTATGTTTAAGCACAAAGGTGAACTGCTGGAGATACTCGACCCAACGACTGTGACGCGAGTTCAGCTTCTTTTGGGAGTGGAGATACCTCAATGCCTCGTGATCGGAGTATAGGACAAACTCCTGATGTAAAAGATAGTGCCTCCAATGCCTAAGAGCCTGAACAACTGCGTAGAATTCTTTATCATATGTGGAATATCGCAGTTTCGCGTCATTCAGCTTCTCGCTGAAATATGCGATCAGGTGGGACTCCTGACTCAAAACTCCTCCTACCCCAACACCCGATGCATCACAAGAGACCTCAAACACCTTCGAGAAGTCAGGCAATCGAAGGATAGGCGTCTGGGTCATGCGCTCCTTGATGTCCTTGAAGGTGGCAGATGCGGCCTTCGTCCATACAAATGTGCCCTTTCGGATACAATCCGTGATCGGGGTGGTGACGGAGCTAAATCCGCGGATGAAGCGACGATAGAACGTCGCAAGACCATGAAAGCTGCGGACATCATGAATGGTACGGGGTTCCGGCCACTCAACAATGGCCCGGACCTTCTCCGGATCGGCGGAGACCCCCGTACTAGACACAATGAAACCCAAGAAGGTAAGCTGAGGTGTCATGAAGGCACACTTCTGTGGGTTCACAAACAGCTGCTCTCGCCGAAGAAGTAGACAGACCTGCCGAAGGTGGTCTAAGTGGTCCCCTGTGGTGCGGCTATAGATAAGGATATCATCAAAATACACCACTACAAAGACTCCAATGAAAGGTCAAAGGACCTGAGTCATGAGCCGCATGAAAGTGCTAGGGGCATTGGTCAACCCAAAAGGCATGACCAACCACTCATATAGACCATCCTTGGTCTTAAATGCGGTCTTCCACTCATCACCTGGCCTAATCCTCACCTGATGGTAGCCACTCTTAAGATCGATCTTCGAAAAGATAGTGGCACCTGCCATCATGTCCAGCATGTCATCAAGGCGGGGAATAGGGAACCTGTACTTCACGGTGATTTTGTTGATGGCACGACTATCAATGCACATTCTCCACGTGCCATCCTTCTTCGGGGCGAGTAATGCAGGTACAGCACATGGACTCATGCTGTCCTGAACAGACCCTCTCTGCACTAACTCATCGACCTGCCGTTTAAGCTCGGCATGCTCCGTGGGACTCATGCGATAATGAGGAAGGTTGGGCAAAGAAGAGCCCGGAACAAGGTCGATGGCATGCTGAATATCCCGCATAGGTGGGAGTCCCTCGGGAAGCTCATCGAGAAAGACATCAGCATACTCCTGCAGAATGGGAACAACCTCGGGTGGGAGCTCACCCTCGGAGTCCCGCTCCACCTCTCGGACTGTAATGGCAAACACCGGACAGCCCTGACTAAGCTCCTGCTCCATTTCCCGGGAGCTAATCATCATCAATCTCCTCGTCGAGAGCTCTCCTGGGCCAGAAGTAATGGTCATAGCTCGAGCTGGGGATGGGGTACTAGGCCCGGGAACGGAAGGCTTCGGAGTACTAGGGCCAGTAGGACCCCTGACTGATGGGCTCCTGGGCCGAACGGGTTGGAGGGTGACCCGCTGGCCAGCGTGGTCGAAGGTACAGGTGTTCGACCGGCCATGGAGCGTGGCATCCCGGTCAAATAACCACGGCCTACCAAGAATGATACTGCCCACTTCCATGGGGAGAACATCACACCAGATCTCGTCACGGTAGGAGTGGAGCTGCAGCGGGACCAAGCACCGCAGCCTGACCGAAATGGAAGTGGTATCCACCCATGATACCTGATAGGGACAAGGATGGTCTACGGGTGTGAGACCAAGACGAGCGACAGCGTTCGTAGAGATTGCATTGATACAACTCCCGCTATCGATGACCACCTTGCAAATTTGCTTTCCCAGCCTACAGAATACATGAAGGATAGTAGTCCGACGCCAGTCATCACTGACCTGTGGCTGGGTGAGGATACATCTGACGACCCCCACGTGGGTATCGTCTGAATGCTGAGCATCCTGGGCCTCGCCTCCCATCTCATAGTACTCGTCCGCTAGCTCTTCATCTGCCTCATAGCTGACTAACTCGAGGACCGTAGGGGTGGTATCCTCGACCTGTGTGTCCCCAATGTGAAGAGATGGGCGGGTGGGACATTGGTTGGCGAAATGGCCAAACCCATTGCAGCGATAACACTGCTGCCGTGATCCACTAGGCTCCCCAATCATAGGTCCTTTACCTTTATCCTCCCGACGGATATGAGGCGTAGGCAACAAAGGAAGTGCAGAGGTGCGGGTGCCGGTGGACGGGCTATGGGTGGGGCCGTAAGATGCTGGGGACGAGGAAGGTCCCTCGGGGGTGGAGGACGAGGCCTAGGAGCAAAGGGCTCGGGGCGAGCGGGCTCCTGAGGTCGAGTCATGGGGGCCCTCGGATACGTGCCAGATGAGCCACGGGGCTCGACACTACGAAGGGGAAAGGAGCCCAATCGATGGGGTGACTCAAACTCGGCCTCGAACTGCTCCAATTCGAGAGCGATCTGATATGCCTGCTCCAAAGTGGTTGCATTGCGGCGAAAGAGTTCATATTGATAATTGGGCCGCAAACTTCTTCGAAAGCGGGATATAGTCATAGTGCTCTCTTCCGTGATCCCACACCGTAAGTAATACTCATCGAACTAGGCGGTGTACTCGGTCACGGATCGGTTCCCTTGGGAGATGCTTTGCCATTTGTCTATGAGACGTTGGCGATATGAGGCGGGAAGGTACTTCTCCCTCAACTTGGTTTTCATATCATCCCAAGTACCGATCTGGGGTTGACGTCGCTGGTTGAGCATGCTCTCCACATTGATCCAATAAGTTTGAGCATGCCCTTGCAGCTTCATCTTCGCGTATCGGACTCTTCGGTGGTCCGTCATCTCAAACCACTCGAAGTACCGGTCTATGCCGGCCTCCCAATCTAAATACACCCGAGGGTCCAAGGACCCGCTAAAAGTGGGAGGGTCCGCACGCACGTCCCTAAGAATGCGGTCGTCCTCCTCGTCATCACGATTCCGTCGTTGATGACGATGACCGTTACCCCCTTGATCATTATCAGATGCATAATCATCCACCACATGCACCTGTTGAACCCCAACAGTCTCTGCCTGAGCTCTTGGTACAGCAGGTTGCTGAACCGGCTCCTGTTGGCCGTTCGTCGGCGCGGGTTGTGCCGCTACTGGGCCCCTCTCAAGGACGGTAATCCTCCCAACTAAGCCCTGGATGGACTGATCCGAACTCTCGGCCCGATCCTCGAGGGCTTTCATCCGCCCTTCTAGACGCGTTCCTATGCCATCCATACGCGTACTAAGACCATCCATACGCGTGTCAAGACGTTCCATAATGGCTCGGAACATCTCGGCCGTCGAGGACTCATCGGAGCTACGGGTTCGGGAGTCCGCCATAGGTGGTGGTGGCGAGTATTGGGTACCTCGACGGGTGGGCATGCAAAAACACACGACCTAGAAGACACCGACTAATGCAAACACTCACTAGATGATGCACTTAGACCTAACCAATATCCGATACGAGGTGGAGATAAGCGATCCGAAGATCACTCGCGCAAGTACGCTACCCTCCCGATGGGCATAACCTAATGTTCGGGCAACGCCTTTTAATATACCGAGCTATTGGGTGAAATGCAATTTGAAAACACTTTTTTTGTTGTTGTTTCGAAATGATGATCCTAGACTCGACTTACACTATGCAAGACATAAGCAACGACTACCCTAGACTCGACTCGCTCTGATACCAAACTGATGAGGAACGGACACGGGGACCGACTCTACGTGGTATGGACCTCGGACTCTAGATGCGGACACGACCAGCAACACATGATAGGAGAGACACTAAGCCCGACACGGAGAGCTCCTATGGGCTATACGTCGCTAACAGAAATGCAAGCTCACTCGCCGTCCCAAGCGAGGGAAACATGGATCGTGCGCGGTTGAAGAACCGGCAGAGTTCAAGGGTAGTCGACTCACTTCCGGACTCGGATCGAGTCGCGGGACGGGTCACTCTCACACTCACAGCGGTGACATGGACACACGGGCTAGTACCCATCGCTCTCGGTAGCGGCAAAAGACCATATACTAGCTAAGCAAATGAACGCCAAGAGGTTCGGACCATTACCTCCACGCACCCGGCGTGGCGAAGACAACCCCGGCCGAATCACGGACTCCCGGTTAACAATTATTACAGCAATACACTAAGTCGACCCACTCCACGCAGGGAGGTAAAAGGTCACATGTGGGGTCCGGGATTCACGCAACTCGGGTTGACGGGCAGCATCTTGATGTCGCCCGGCGGTGCCGAACTCCGCGTTTTCGTGCTTTCCGAAGGGCAGCTTCTACGGGCCCGCGGGGCCCACGGACGGCGCTGTCCTCCGGATCTGCGGGGGTGGGACCCGCTGTGATGGGGACCCCTGGTGGCACGCCTCCACGGACGGCGGTCGGCCGGGAACACCGATCGAGGGTCGATCGGCCCCGATTCCCAACTCTTGAACTAATAACCCACGGATTTTGGTTGCTGTCTTCCGGCGTGCGCTCCGACGAAAACGGCCGCTGCGATTAATCCCGACGTCGGATCGGGACGCATGAGCTATCGTTGGAAAGCTCTCTTCAAATGCTTCAATCTAGACCCAGAGAGATTAGCAGATCTGGTCGGATCAGAACTTTATTGAATTTACAAGTCCCTGTTGTACAGTAACCGAAATCTCAGATCTGCAGGGCACTTGTCTGAGAACCACCGTTGACCGCCTAGTAAACCTCCGATTCAGCTCTTGAGCTCTTCATAAAAGTTATGGGAGTTTGGACAAGGAAGACGGGGATATTTTTTGTGGACTTATTGGAGGTGACTGTGATTTGTTATGATTTGTTTACTGGAGGGTGGTCGGATCTGGGAACAGGTGACATCACTGTAGCTATCTCTGAGATCGATTTTTGAAAAATATGGGATGGCCTTACAAAAATTCAAGAAAATTTGGGGACGGTGGGGTTGATAGACAGAACTCCCAGTAAAATTGGGAGATCTAACAAAAATCAGAAATAGGTCCGAACACTTGAAACACAGGGCGGGTGGAAGTTGAAATAGCAAGCAGACAGAGCTAGAAAGTAAGGTTGAACGAAAATAAACAAATATCAAATGGGATCTTTATGACCAACCAAAATTTTTGGGATGTGCTTGACACCTTTGGAGAATCCCCTAAAATCCCTAGGTCGATCTGAGCTCGTGGCTGACACAGAGAATTCGTGGAAGCTGCCGTGGTCAGATGAAGGCAGAACTCCAGCGATCTCGGCGGTGATGCGATGGCGGCTCGTGGCGGCGGCGGCGGCGACCGGAATGATAAGGGGAGGAGTCACACCTCCAGAGGGAAGCCTTCACAGCTTTAAGGGGGAGAGGGAGGAGAGAGGAGGGGGGCGCACCAGCCCTTGCTCTTGGAATTTGTTTGATTCAAATGGCATTAATTCATCAAAATGGGAAATTACAAGTATTTATGTGTTACATCTCACATCCATTGTCCACCGTTGAATCTAGGGGATGGGAATGGGTGGCCTGGATTGAGTGTGACACACACACACAAAATACAATAAATATTTAAGGGGGGGGGGCGTCCCTTGGACCAAGGGGAGTGGGCTTGACTTGGTAGGTGGGGGGGGTGGCCAAAATGTGGACTTTCCAAGCCACTTGTCCCCCACTTGGCCCACCCTTCTAGAAGCCTCCATGTGGAAGGTTGACTGACCCCACATGGGACCCTAGGCTGTGGTGGCTCAATGGGATGGGGCCTGGGGGGCCCGTGGGGCCCACGGGGTCCAAATTGCACATAAGCCCCTCTTACAATCAAAATAGCAAACCGAATACAACGAAATAAACACAAAATACACACATAAAGTCTAACTAAATATGATAAATGGGGAGGCTCAAGGCGGAGTCTCTAGGCTGTCTCCGAGCCAGATGGACGTTGAGGTGACTCGAGTCGTGCTCCGTGTGCGGTACCGGTGGCTCGGCGTATCACGCCGCTCAACTGCTCGGGTGTCCGCACCACCCTCTCCCCTGCTAGCTCCGCCCCTACCTTCCTCCCTCACCTCCCCTTCCCACCTCCCAAACCCCTCCCCTCCACCAAAGCATCCACATCCCTTACCCCTCCACCAAAGAAATCACCCCCTCCACCTTTTCACTCTCCTCATTTGCATACAGCTGAAAACCAGCAGGCTGACAGTCTGTAGCAGCACCGCCCCAGTCTCCATCCCGGATCTCCTGGGGGCGTGGCCTACATCAACGGAAAGCTCTCCCAGTCGTCTTCGCAGGCGAGGCAGTTTCGTCTCAATCCGAGGTCGGAGCTGCCCGGGAGAGCCCTTCTTCGCAAACTGTGCAGATCCAGTCCGGTCTGCAACCAGAAGTGACTTGCAGGAGCTCCCACGGCCACACCCTTCAACTTCTGGAGGCGCCACTTGGCTGAGAGCTGCTACCATGAGTCTTCCACCACCACCAACAAGTGGCGTCCCGTTCGGCATCAGGAAGTGCCTTTTCCAATTTTTCTCCCCCGGGTGCGCAGACAGTCCGTTTGGGTCCTGCCCCGACACTGCCTCACTCAACGGACTCCTCCTCACCACCCCAACATCCTCTGGTGCTGTTCTTGGTTGCTGCTCGAAGAATACTCATCCACGGACGTCCTCGATTTGGTATTGCCTCATTCAGACTTCGGGAGTGACCGTGGTAACTTCTACAAGCCGCTGCAACCCTCTGAACCTGCCTGAACCAGAACGCCAGGTACCTGCTCCAGAGTCCACTCAGACCAGAGGCGACGCAGGAACCACCCACCAAAATTCACAAGCATACCTGGGTCTGTCAGCGTCGTTTCAGAGCCAGTCTCATCGAGTTCTGAGTCCGGGAGAGTTCACAGCGGTGACTACACCGACCCCCTGTCTTGCTGTCCCAGAACCGGGCAGAACCGGCAAGGTGCCCCGACGTCGCGATTCAAGCAAACCTCCCCTCCCCGCCTGGCTGGCTTAACGCCCCTCCTTGTGCGGAGGTAGTGTTTGATTTGTAATACAGAAATCCCCATCCCAAGTCCACCCTCCTGTGTGAGGCGTAGTGATTGTAACTTTTAAACAGGGTTCAAGCTTCATCGCCGCAGTGTGCGGGGAATCCACACTTCCCCGCTCGCCCTCGTCTCCGAACGGGGTTGGCTTCCTCAAATCAACCAGGGTAAGCTCTGAACTTTGCTCCTCTTTTAGTATTTGTTCATCTAATATCCGTGAAATTGCTCCGTTGAGCAAGAGAGAGAGCGCCCGCCCCGTGTGTTCCCCTTACGAGCGGTCACCGTGGGCTGTGAGAGAGAGGGACCTAGTGCCCCAATTGGCACCCGGCCAGCCCCTTAAGAGTGGGCTTCGTACCCTTGGGAGGGCAACCCTAGCCCTGCTGGCACTCTACCAGCTAGGGTCTTGATCCATCATCTCCACTCGGCATCACCGAGTCACCCGGGTTCGTGTGTGTGCGACGGCGGTTCGGTCCCGATCGTGAAACTTCGCTATTTTGTGATTGTGCTTGCGGAATAGGTCCAAGGATCTTTGTCCCTTTGCTGCAAACCCCCTTAGTGTGTCACATCACCTTGGCATCTACTTTTCAGTTCGCTTCAATTCACTTCACTTCATTACACTTCATTTCATTTCGTTTCGTTCCATTCCACTTCGTGTCGCTCTCTTGCAAAGTAGACGCCAAGGTGGGACAATTGTAGACACGTCAAAATTGACATCACTTTGAGTACATTTTCTATTGCATAACAATGTCCCAAATTGACCCTCAAATCGATTTATTTGAGTTATTTTTATTATTTTTATTGATTATTCAACTTTCTCCTATCTTTCCCTATTTTATATATTTTTTCTAGATTTTTCTCTAATTTTTTGAGACCTTCTTGAATTAGAGTCAGATCGAGTGGACGCCAATTTCAAGAATTAACGTCAGTAGAATGGATGCTGATGCGGGACAGGACTGAAATGGGCTAAGACCTACGAATGCAACAAGTGCGGCCAGCACTCGCACGCCAAAGGTAAGCCGGGCGGCTGACCTCCGTGCCGTTCCTCCGGGTGGAGGCGTCTCTCAACAAGAAATCCAAGCCCACAGCTGTCCCTATGAGGGAAGCGTAGGGATCTCAGCGACTAAGGAGCCGCCGTGCGCCTATGGGAATCTAGTCCGAGCTCGGCGCTCGACTAGGGCCACGGAATGGGTGCTCTCAACTCTCAACCACGCGGTGACTAGCAAAAGAGCTAGGATCCTATACGCACTCACGCTGCATGCTAGAGAGTATACTAGTAAAGCAAAATGCCAACGGTGAGGAGTATGGCACGTACCTCCACGCCTAGGCGTGGGGAAGGAACCCCGGCCGAGACCAACAACCCCGGTACACGAAGTCGAGCAATAGTACAATCTCAATCACAAATGCCCACTCCTCGCAGGGAGATAACAGGCTACACAAGGAGATCCGGGGCTGTCGATGCACGGGCTGACGGGCAGCACTCGGTGAAGGGTTGGCCGCGAGGAGGTCCCGTGCGGGGGTCGGCAGATTCGCAGCACTGCGTGACTCGGCGGTGGAAGCTCCCACAACCTGCTCCGACGTCCGATTGAAGCGCCGTCAGCGTTGGCACGCAGCTAGGTCACGGGAGGAAGCCTCGGTCAAAGGGCGCCTGCAGATTCCGTCCGTGGAAGCCGGGGGCACACCTGCAAGTCGTGACTGGATTCTGCTCCCAGAACTGCGTGCTCGAGCGGGAAAAATAATAAGAAATGGATCCGGAGGGCGAACGGGGCTCCGCTTGTTGGAGGACGGAGAGGACGCAGAGCAGCAGGTGCCGCCCGAAGGGCTCGATCAGATCCGATCGTGGCTGAGAGCAGCAGGCTCTGAAATCCGCTGGTGGTTCTGGCGCCGGTTGGGCAGGGCAGACCTGCGTGACTTCACGGGAACGGATGCCACGAGCAGCTCGGACGTCGGAACGACGCGAGGTCGGCGGCGTTGGACAGAGGACAGGGAGGGGTACGATCGGTGAAGATCCCGCGCCCAAACTCGCAGACGTCCGTCCTGTGGGATTTTTGCAATGGGGGCGAACAGAACCAGGCCCGCAGGGAGAGGGGTCCTGCGCGCGCTCACGAGAAAAATTGCCACGGGCGGTGCCGATCTCTGAATGAGGCGAGACCACCTCGCACGCATCGGCGACTCGTAGCTGAACCACAAAAAAATGGGCTGGTCGCCCAAGATCCTCACGAACAGGGGGTGGTCGTCGCTGCTCTTGGAGGAGAAATCTGGGCGCACTGAACTAGAACTTGAGAAGGGATAGAAGAGAAAGGGGCCCTCGGCGTCGCACCGAGGGATGGGGAGTCACACCCCGGGCTTGCTCCCGTCGCAGGAGCAAGGAGGAACAGTGGATGGGTCGCAGCCACCTTCAGGAAAACTCTTTTCAATTTCATTCAATAATAATGCTCAAAAGAAAATACAAGCCTTTATATCGGGGGGGGGGGGAAAGCTAGGGTTTCACCTTGCCACATGGGAGGGGGGGGGGGGGCGACCCAACCCTTCCCCATTCAAGGGGGGGTGCGGCCATCCCACCACCAATCAAGGAGGGGATCAAGGGGGGGTGCCCAAGGGGGCCAAGGGGTGAGGTGGAATGTGGAAAGGGGGGGGGGCGCCCAAAAAGGAAAGAGGAGGGCCAAGGGGGGGAAGGTGGCGCATCCACCATGGATGAGGGATGCGCCCTCCTCCCTAAACCCTAACCCTAACCCTAATCCAATCAACTATGGGCCAAGCCCAAGCCCAATAATAAAAGTAGATAGCCCACTATTCCCTACACATAGTCTGATAACATAAAGAACTAGATAACGTGTCCACGCAGGGACTAAACCTAGGCCCAACATGGCCTCAAATGAGTATGAAGATCCACTAATAGATGCCGTAGTCGCCTAGCCAAAGAGATGCTGGCGTGCTCCGTGTGCTCCGTCGAGTGATGCGGCGCGTGTCCTCACCAATTCTCCCCGGGTGGGAAGAACTCGACCCCGTCGAGTAAGGGTCACGGTCGCTCAGGTAGCGCTCCAGCAGGTCCGGGTCGATCCTCTCCAGCTCTCCACGTGTGATCCAGGCGTCGTCTGTCACAGGGCGCCCTCTCCAACGCACTAGGAAGCGTTGGTATGCTCCACTCCTGGTCGTGGTCACCTGCTCATCCAGTATACAATCTATATGCTCGCGTGTCTGTAATGGGGCTGGAAGAGGTGGACGCTCAGAAGGTGTAATACTCTCAACAGGAGGGGAAGGCCCAAAAAGCTCACTGGGAATCACCGCGGGATCCCGATATGCCACCAGATCTGAGACATTGAACGTCGAACAGATCCCATAGTCGTCTGGCAGCTCAATCTCATACGCATTCGACCCGATTCTCTTCAAGACTCGAAAGGGTCCAGCACCGCGGGCCTGGAGTTTCTTCACGGCCCCCGAAGGAAACCGTTCAGGTCTGACCCTGATCATGACGTACTCTCCCTCTCGGAACTCACGGGTGCGTCGATGCGCATCAGCTAACTCCTTATAACGTGCGTTGCTGGCCTCTATATGACGACGTACATGCTCATGCAACTGCCTAATATGCTCTGCAAAGGACTCAGCTGACTCAGAAACACGGGCCTGGATGGGAGATGGAACCAAGTCTATCGGCTTCCTAGGTCTACGACCAGTAACAATCTCAAAGGGACTCAGACCTGTAGACCTATTGACCGAGTCATTATATGCAAACTCTGCTAGAGGTAGAACCAAGTCCCAATCCCCGACACGATCACGCACTAAGCACCTAAGAAGATCCCCTAGACTCCTATTGACTACCTCCGTCTGACCATCGGTCTGGGGGTGATAGGCGGTAGAGAACTTCAACTGGGTGCCCATCATGTGCCATAGGGTCTTCCAGAAGTAGCTAGTGAAGCGCACATCCCTATCAGACACTATAGTACGTGGAAGCCCAAACCTGGAGACACAGTGAGTAAAGAACAGACGGGCAACTCTAGAGGCATCCGAAGTCTTGGAACAGGGAATGAACAAAGCCATCTTAGAGAACCTGTCTACCACCACAAAAATGGAGTCATGCTGACGGAGGGTACGCGGCAAACCTAACACGAAGTCCATGCTAATGTCCTGCCATGGACTGTCCGGGACAGGGAGGGGAGTATAAAGGCCGGTGTTCTGCTTCCTCTGCTTGGCCATAGCGCAAGTGCGGCACTGAGCCACGATGCGAGCAACATCCCTCTTCAAACTAGGCCAATAGAACCTATGCTCAACGGCCTCAATGGTCTTGTTTCGGCCGAAATGGCCAGCAAGACCCCCTGCATGCAACTCCCACATGAGAAAATCACGAACAGACGTCCGTGGGATGCACAACCTACCACCCCGGAATAAATATCCCTCCTGAAGGACAAACTCACTATGGTCACGGGAGGGGCCCGACTGAAGGGCAGCATGGATCGGACCGAAGTCCGGGCAATCGACATAAGCCTCTTTCAGTCTCTCTAATCCCACCACCTCTACTCCCATGGTGGACAACATCATCATCCGCCGACTCAGCGCATCGGCCACCTTGTTCTCGACCCCTGCCTTGTGCCTAAGCACAAAGGTATACTCCTGAAGGTACTCCACCCACCGACTATGACGCGCATTCAGCTTCTTATGAGTGTGGAGAAACCTCAAAGCCTCGTGATCAGAAAAGAGCACAAACTCCTGGTGTAGGAGATAGTGCCGCCAATATCTCAATGCCTGGATGACTGCATAAAACTCCTTGTCATACGTGGAATACCGCAGTTTGGCATCGTTCAGCTTCTCGCTGAAAAAGGCAATGGGATGAGACTCCTGACTCAAGACTCCCCCTATACCCACTCCAGAAGCGTCACAGGTGACCTCAAACACCTTAGAAAAATCAGGTAAGGTAAGAACAGGTGCCTGGGTCATGCGCTCCTTGATGCTCTGAAAGGCCGTGGCTGCAGCCTTAGTCCATGTGAATGTCCCCTTCCTAATGCATTCCGTGATCGGGGCAGTGATGGAACTGAAGCCGCGAATGAAGCGACGATAGAACGTCGCTAGGCCATGGAAGCTCCGAACATCGTGGAGGGTGCGGGGCTCCGGCCATTCCTGAATGGCACGTATCTTCTCCGGATCAGCGGAGACCCCATCGCGAGACACTATGAACCCAAGGAAGGAAACCTGATCGGTCATGAAAGCACACTTCTTCGGGTTGGCGAATAAGCTCTCTCACCTCAGAACAATGCAGACCTGCCTGAGGTGGTCTAAGTGGTGCTCCCTAGTGCGGCTATAAATAAGGATGTCATCGAAGTAGACGACCAAAAAGACCCCTATCATAGGGCGCAAGACCTGGGTCATCAACCGCATGAATGTACTAGGGGCATTAGATAGCCCAAAAGGCATCACTAACCACTCATACAGACCATCCTTGGTCTTGAATGCAGTCTTTCACTCATCTCCAGGCCTGATCCTAACCTGGTGATAGCCACTTCGAAGATCAATTTTAGAAAAAATAGTGGCTCCCGACATCATATCTAGTAAATCATCCAGTCGGGGAATAGGAAAACGATATTTCACCGTGATCTTATTGATCGCACGGCTATCGATGCACATCCTCCATGTGCCATCTTTCTTCGGGGCTAGCAAAGCGGGGACAGCGCAAGGGCTTTTGCTGTCCCTGAGGGATCCCCTACTCATCAACTCCTCGACCTGCCTCTGCAACTCGGCATGGTCCGCGGGGCTCATCCTATAGTGAGGGAGGTTAGGCAAAGAAGAGCCCGGGACAAGGTCGATCTCATGCTGGATGTCACGCATAGGTGGAAGGCCTCCAGGGAGGTCCTCCGGAAAGATATCAGAAAACTCGCGTAGAATCGCAGCCAACTCGGGGTTTAGCTCACCCTCGGACTCTGAGATGACATCACTCACCTCTCGAACAACAACAGCAAAGAGGGGACTACCACTAGTGAACTCTCTCTCCATCTCACGGGGACTAATCACCATCAACCTCCTAGTGGAAGGCTCCCCTAGGGTGAGGGTAGTGGAGGTGGCAGTAGCAGGCACCAAGGGTGGGGTAGGAGGGCCGGCCTTCCCCTGACGAGGGGTGTTCGTGGCACTGGGGCCGGCTGGCCCGCGAACGGCAGGCTCCCTAGGCTGGGTGGGGTGAAGAGTGATCCTATGGCCAGCATGGTCGAAGATGCAAGTGTTCGACCGACCATGGAGGGTGGCATCCCTATCGAAGAGCCAAGGCCTACCTAGAATAATACTACCCACCTCCATAGGTAGCACGTCACACCAAATCTCATCATGGTAGGTCTGAAACTGCAATGGCACTAGACAACGAAGCCTAACCGGGATAGAGGTAGAATCTACCCAGGATACCCGATATGGAGCAGGGTGGTCCACAGGTGTCAACCCAAGACGAGTAACCGTACCGGTGGATATAGCATTAATGCAGCTCCCACTGTCAATGATCACCTTGCAGGCCTTCCCTCCAAGCCTACAAAAGGTGTGAAAGATGGTGGTACGACGCCAGTCGTCACTCACCTGGGGCTGGGTAAGGATACATCGGACTACCCCTAACTGCGCATCTCCCTGATACTGAATACTAGGGTCACCGTCCTGCTCTCCCTCAAGTAACTCATCGAAGAACTCCTCCGCCAACTCCTGGTCGGCCTCATAACTGACTGGCAGAAGCTCAGCCGTGGGATCAGTGGGTGAGGGGTCCGTCACTACAAGCGACTCTCTAGTGGGGCATTTGTTCGCATAATGGCCGACTCCACCACACCTATAACAATTGTTACGCGCCCCTGTGCTAGGAGATGCTCCACCAATCATCGGCCCTTTCCCCTTGTCATCATGACGGGCCGGGGGTGGTGGTAGCTGGGGTCGGGTAGGGAACGCGGGAGGTTGAGGGCGTGAGGTGGGGTAAGGTGGCTGCTGGCGAGGGAGAGGGAGAGTGTCCCTCGGCAAGGGAAGGCGAGGCCTAGGAACAGTGGGGTCCTGGCGAGGTGGTTCCGAGGGCCGAGCCGCCGGAAACCGACTGTAGGAACTGGGAGTGGTGCGTGGGTCGAACCCCCGCTGACTGGTGGCCCCCTGACGTTGAGTAGGAGTGAACTCCGCCTCAAACTGCTCTAGCTCCATAGCGACCTGGTACGCGACCTCTAAGGTGGTCACATTACGGCGAAATAACTCAAACTGGTAATGGGGCCGTAGACCACGACGAAAACGAGAGACGGGCATGGCGCTCTCCTCCGTGACTCCGCATCGCAAGAAATACTCATCAAACTCTGCGATGTACTCGGACACGGTCCGATCTCCCTGGGTGAGGCTCTGCCATTTGTCAATGAGCCTCTGGCGATAAGTGGCGGGGAGATACTTTTCTCGGAGTTTGACTTTCATCTCACCCCAAGACTCGATATGGGGGTCCTGACGCTGAAATATCAGACTCTCCACATTCCTCCAATACGTCTGTGCTCGCCCCAGCAACTTCATTTTGGCAAACTTAACTTGCCGGTGGTCCGACATCTCGACCCACTCAAAATACCGGTCCATGCTAGCCTCCCAATCTAGGTAGATCTTCGGGTCCAGGGACCCGTCAAAAGTGGGAGAGTCCGCACGAACGGTCCTAAGGGCCCGATCGTCCTCGTCATCCCTCCGTGGTCGGTGACCACGGTGGTGTCGGCCATTCCCCTCATAATCATTGTCGGATCCGTAATCCTCAAAGTCGGGGACTCGTGGTCGTCGCTCCTCAGCCCGATATGGTGGGGCCTGGGCAGCCGCCGCCTGTGGGGCACGATCAACTCTAGGGGGGTCCTGATGGGGCACTTCCTCTACCCTCCCTATCCGCCCAAGCAGACCCTGGATGGATCGGTCAGAAACCTCAGCGCGGTCCTCTATGGCCTTGAGTCGGCCCTCCAGACGGTTGGTCAGGTCCTTAGTGGCTTGTTCAGAACTAGCCAAGCGCTCCATGATCTCGGCCATGAAATCCTCTAGAGAAGGGCCTCCTTGGGTGTTACCACGTGGGTCACCCATGGTGTCCGGGCGATGGTAATGGGTACCACCCCGAGTGGGCATGCAAAGGGACCTAAATGGAGACTCACTAAGACCTATATGGGTGGACACATGCTAAATGGAATGCAAGACTTAACCCTAGACGCAAACCTATATGCTCTGATACCACTTTGATGCGGGACAGGACTGAAATGGGCTAAGACCTACGAATGCAACAAGTGCGGCCAGCACTCGCACGCCAAAGGTAAGCCGGGCGGCTGACCTCCGTGCCGTTCCTCCGGGTGGAGGCGTCTCTCAACAAGAAATCCAAGCCCACAGCTGTCCCTATGAGGGAAGCGTAGGGATCTCAGCGACTAAGGAGCCGCCGTGCGCCTATGGGAATCTAGTCCGAGCTCGGCGCTCGACTAGGGCCACGGAATGGGTGCTCTCAACTCTCAACCACGCGGTGACTAGCAAAAGAGCTAGGATCCTATACGCACTCACGCTGCATGCTAGAGAGTATACTAGTAAAGCAAAATGCCAACGGTGAGGAGTATGGCACGTACCTCCACGCCTAGGCGTGGGGAAGGAACCCCGGCCGAGACCAACAACCCCGGTACACGAAGTCGAGCAATAGTACAATCTCAATCACAAATGCCCACTCCTCGCAGGGAGATAACAGGCTACACAAGGAGATCCGGGGCTGTCGATGCACGGGCTGACGGGCAGCACTCGGTGAAGGGTTGGCCGCGAGGAGGTCCCGTGCGGGGGTCGGCAGATTCGCAGCACTGCGTGACTCGGCGGTGGAAGCTCCCACGACCTGCTCCGACGTCCGATTGAAGCGCCGTCAGCGTTGGCGCGCAGCTAGGTCACGGGAGGAAGCCTCGGTCAAAGGGCGCCTGCAGATTCCGTCCGTGGAAGCCGGGGGCACACCTGCAAGTCGTGACTGGATTCTGCTCCCAGAACTGCATGCTCGAGCGGGAAAAATAATAAGAAATGGATCCGGAGGGCGAACGGGGCTCCGCTTGTTGGAGGACGGAGAGGACGCAGAGCAGCAGGTGCCGCCCGAAGGGCTCGATCAGATCCGATCGTGGCTGAGAGCAGCAGGCTCTGAAATCCGCTGGTGGTTCTGGCGCCGGTTGGGCAGGGCAGACCTGCGTGACTTCACGGGAACGGATGCCATGAGCAGCTCGGACGTCGGAACGATGCGAGGTCGGCGGCGTTGGACAGAGGACAGGGAGGGGTACGATCGGTGAAGATCCCGCGCCAAACTCGCAGACGTCCGTCCTGTGGGATTTTTGCAATGGGGCGAACAGAACCAGGCCCGCAGGGAGAGGGGTCCTGCGCGCGCTCACGAGAAAAATTGCCACGGGCGGTGCCGATCTCTGAATGAGGCGAGACCACCTCGCACGCGTCGGCGACTCGTAGAAGAACCACAAAAAAATGGGCTGGTCGCCCAAGATCCTCACGAACAGGGGGTGGTCGTCGCTGCTCTTGGAGGAGAAATCTGGGTGCACTGAACTAGAACTTGAGAAGGGATAGAAGAGAAAGGGGCCCTCGGCGTCGCACCGAGGGATGGGGAGTCACACCCCGGGCTTGCTCCCGTCGCAGGAGCAAGGAGGAACAGTGGATGGGTCGCAGCCACCTTCAGCAAAACTCTTTTTAATTTCATTCAATAATAATGCTCAAAAGAAAATACAAGCCTTTATATCGGGGGGGGGGGGGGAAGCTAGGGTTTCACCTTGCCACATGGGAGGGGGGGGGGCGACCCAACCCTTCCCCATTCAAGGGGGGGTGCGGCCATCCCTCCTCCAATCAAGGAGGGGATCAAGGGGGGGTGCCCAAGGGGGGCAAGGGGTGAGGTGGAATGTGGAAAGGGGGGGGGGGCGCCCAAAAAGGAAAGAGGAGGGCCAAGGGGGGGAAGGTGGCGCATCCACCATGGATGAGGGATGCGCCCTCCTCCCTAAACCCTAACCCTAACCCTAATCCAATCAACTATGGGCCAAGCCCAAGCCCAATAATAAAAGTAGATAGCCCACTATTCCCTACACATAGTCTGATAACATAAAGAACTAGATAACGTGTCCACGCAGGGACTAAACCTAGGCCCAACATGGCCTCAAATGAGTATGAAGATCCACTAATAGATGCCGTAGTCGCCTAGCCAAAGAGATGCTGGCGTGCTCCGTGTGCTCCGTCGAGTGATGCGGCGCGTGTCCTCACCAGATGCCAATTCTTTTCTTCCAAAATTTGCGTAAATTTTGAATTAACGCCTTTCTACAAAGGTGCTGATTTTAAAATACGCATCTGTGGTGGTGAATGCCAATTCTTTTTATCACCTTTTTGTGTCAAAATTCATATTATAATTGAATTAACGCCTTTATGCAAAGGCGCCAATTTTTAAATTGGTGTCTGAGAAGGGTGACACGAATTCTTTCTTCATCTTTTTTTGTGGCAAATTCATATTAACATGGAATTAGCGTCTTTTCGGAAAAGTGCCAATTTTTCAATTGGCGTACGTGGAAGTGGACGTGAATTCCTTTTTTTTTATCAATTTGGCCAAAATTCGCATTAACCTTGAATTAACGCCTCTCCACTAAGTCGCCAATTCTTTAATTAGCGTCCACATCATGGACGCTAATTCTATTTCTATATTTTGAGCCATTAAACTATTAGCAAACTTTAAATTATTTCTTAATTCGCGTCAGTCCAGGTGGACGCGAATTTCCTTTCCAATTTTGGGTAATTTTTGACTTTATATAAATAATCCCGAATTGGCATTTGCTCGTTTGTCTTCTTTTAAAATGTGCGTCTACTGTAGTGGACACAAATTTCCATTCTATATTTTGGGCTTTTAATTCTGACCAAAATTCGTATAAAATCTTAATTCGCGCCAGCTTTCATGGACGTGAATTCATTTATAATTTTGGTAATTTGTAAATCTTTCCATCAATCAATTCTAATTGGCGACTGCCTTCATGACGCCAATTATTTGGCGACCACTAGGTTTGACGCCAATTCTTCGAGAATTCTGAACCCAACAACACTCATTTCTTTCCACATTTCAGTCTCCTTTTCCACTTGGGAAAGGGTTCATATGGCTTTCTACGGTTGTGAGGACACATGACACATGATTTCCTCTCTCCAAATCCCATTAAAATATGGTTGTCTAATTTTAATGGAATTAAACATATGAATTTCTCCTCTATAAATAGGACCCCCTCTCCCTTGTGTAAAAGGCTGAACTTTAGATCTTGGGGGAGGTGGTGCTAGATTGAAGAGCTAAGGAGGAAGTCTCCCATGCATTGCAAGCTTCATTCATTGGGGATCTTCTTCCATTGAAGACATTAGAGCTCCCCTTTTGGAGATATAAACCAATAAACTTTCTTGATTCTTATCTTCTTTAATTTTCTTCATTAGCATTGCATGCATCATATCTCCCTCTTCTATTTATTTTCATCTCAACCACGTTGAGATCCTCCCAATTGTGCAACACTTGCACTCTCCTTTCTTTGTCACATCATTTTTACCTACCCTTTGCATAGGGGTTTAAAGGGGAAACACCAACAAGGTGTGTCTTTGTAGCGACCCAGATTCCGGATATCCGGTGCACCCGGTATAAATACCGAATACACATGATACCACATGGGACCCGCGAGGCCTCCCAAGCGCGGGAAAGCGCCGAAGGGAAAAAGGAGTGTGTGGAATACATTGAAGCCAACAGATATAACAGTAAGCAATAAAATTTCATTACATTGGATTGTTAAAGTAGCAGAAATAAAAGTACTTTTCATTAATAATTCAAATTTTACAATTATACACCAGAGTCTAGCCCAAGGAAAGACAACAAGTCTAACACAGTACAGTCTGGCAGAAAAGAAACGTACACAGAAGTCGGGGGAAGCCCGACGCAGGTACAGCTGGCAGCTACAGCGAACGCGCTCCACCAGGAACAACAGAGGCAGATGGCAAAACCCACCTGAAAAGCAGGGGTGAGTCTCAATAGAAACTCAGTAGGGGTCACGCAGATCCCCACCGGAAAACGTACAGTGCAACGGAAGCAACAGAAACAACGAGTGCAGCAAAGCAGGAAAAAGCTACACTACAAAGCTGTAAACAGAACAGGTACAGCAGGAGTAGGGAACATGCAGGAGAGGGGAGCTCAACAACAAAGAAGAGCGAGGCCGTAAAACACGGAACAACGGCCACCGAGGGGAACTCGGCACCCTAAGCTACTCCAAACGGCAACAAACGGTCGGCCCCAAACTCACACAGTAGGGTAACCCAATCCGTTAGCCAAAATAAAGGCGAAGGCGGACGTCGACGCCGAAAACACAGACAAAACACGACAGGAGACGTCGTGCACGCAGCCCCACGCATGACGAGAATGTCATGCCAACGACAGAACACTGACCTCGAGTACGGCCACGAGAGGGCAACTCGCAAAGGTCACATCGCACAAGAAAACGCGAGAGTCACAGCACCGAGTGACAGGAGCACCCTCCTCCCAGAAGAACAGCCAGAAGCGTCCACTGACGACTTACACTGCGCCACAAGTGTCATGTCCATTCAAGAACAAGACACACCAAGAACCAGGTCCGAGGAACAACAGTTCCAAGGAAACATGGTACCACAGCACAGGACTGCAGCACCAACTGCGAGTGACTAGTCAGGGCCACGCCCGTCGGCGCAAGTCCCCAGTCCCTGACCACGTGTGCACACACTGACCACTACTTAGGCCAGGCCTCTAGCTAGTATTCCCCTCGGTAGGACGCTACCGCTGGCCGGGGCCTACGAAACTAGCTTAAGAATCGTACGTACCAAACGCAACAGGAAAACCCCTCCACCACTCCCGGTGGGTCGGCAAAAGCCTAGGGCTACAACTAGTGGAGGCTCACAAGGCACAGACTCTAAAACACAGGTGCTAAAGCACAGACAGTCAAGAAAGACCCGTCTCATGCACCACAAAGCACCATGGAAGCTAAACGACCGCCAACAGACTCAGGATCAGGCAACTAGACCTACGACGTAACGATCCCTGAGTCAGACGACTCAACGGCAAGATCGTCACAAACAGCGGAACAAGCCGCCAATCAGTCTAATCCTAAGCCACATAAGAAAACGACACTTCGCAAAAACAAACAACACACAGAGACCTGAGGGAAACACCAAGAACCCTCAGACACGTCTGGACACACAAACCGAGGTAGAACAACACCTCAGGGCATCCAGAAGCAGTGTCTCGAGCCGGACACAACCACCGAGACACACACACACAAGGTCACACGTCAACCACTGGGTCACACCGGGTTGACCTGAACCCAGCAACGCACAAGCAAAAAGTAGGATAGACAATCCTACCGCAAGTAAGAAGACTCCTGGCCACCTTACAACGTAGTCTTAGCCCTCATAGGACGTCAAGAAACATCCACGGGATAACGGGCAAACCACTAGGACAAGCCAAGACAAGCTAAAATCGAAATCACGAAAAACGGAGCACAAGGCATGTAACGCGCCACCCCTAGACCGCTACTAGCATGTGACGGTCTAGACCAGGGCCGTTACTCACCAAACGACGGTCGGACGACAGGCCGTCGCTCACACCACCCTAGCCAACTCTAAGACTCAAAACACGCACGAGCCAAGTAACGCACTAGACTAAGCGCGTTACAGCCAAACGACGCACGGGAGCAGGCGCGTTACTCACAACGTGCACAGCCACCCACAACCAAAGCGAAGTAATGCGCAACGCCAGGCGCGTTACAAACAAACCACGCGGCAAGGGAGACGCGTCAGAGCCAAACGACGGGCGGGGGAAGGCGCGTTACTATCAACGTGCCCAGCCACCCTCAACCCAACACAAAACAACAAACGACGGCCAGAGATAGGCGCGTTATAACACAACGACGCATGGGGGCATATCCGTTATATCCAACGGGCACAGCCACCCAAGCTCGGCCAAACAGAATGTAACGGCCAGGGGCAGGCGCGTTACACTCAAACAACGCATGGGGGCACGACCGCTGGAGGCACCGCCTCAACAGGTCAAACGTCAGTCAAACAGCAAGTAACGGCCAGGACCAGGCGCGTCACATTCATCTAACGCGCTGGGTCAAGCGCGTTAGATCAACCGACTCAACCCCAAAACAAAACGACGAAGATGAAGTAACGCGCTAGCCTAGGCTCGTTACAAGGAAGCGACGCGCCACCCTGGGGCCGTCACTCACCCAAAAGCCTGAAAGCTCAAAAACGCCAAACGAAGTAACGGTATGTCGTAGGACCGTCAGAAGCAAGTAACGGCCACTGGAACGACCGCTACTTCCCATACGGCGGGAAAACAGAGGAACGGCCAAACCGGCCCGTTCCACGCCCCATTCACGCCGAAACGCAGGGGAAACACACCTAAACGACAAATAAAAACATCAGGGGACTCCAAACCCCACATGCAAGCTCAAAAATGCAGGATCCGGGCGATTTAGACAAATCGACCCTAAGTGGGTCACCGAGGTTCCCGGGCTTCTACCGGCCTCGAATGAACACCAAATCACACGAAATCAACGCGGATGGGATCCTAACATCCCAGCGGTCAGTTAGAAACTAACTACGCCACAAATGGTCGCCGTTTACCGGCCGACCCTAAAAACCACGAAAATCACGGTTTAGGCAAAACAAGCCCAAACTCGGCCATTTCCTTGCCGAACGCCGTGCAATGGCAAGGAAAACGGAGAGGACGAAGTAAGGATCAGTCACCCTACCTCCACCGAAGAAACAGTGCCCCGAAGGGACTAAACCACGCCGAATCCACTCGCGAACCGATTTCACCGGCTTTGAATCCACCGATCGGGATCGCGCCAGAATCGATCCGATCCTCGCCCCATCGCGCACCTCGACAGCTCCACCTCGTCGCCACCTCACCCACGAGCGCCTCCGTCTGCAGCCGGAGTCGGAAGGGGGAGAGAACGAGAGAGAACGGGAGAGAGAGAGATAGATCGCGAGAGTGAGGAGAGAGAGAGAGGAAAAGAAAAGAAATAGAAAAGAAATAAGGAAATTTTCCTAATTTCTGAAAATTCCGAAAATGCGCCGAAAATGCACAAATTCAGAAAAATATGCAAAAATAGTCGAAATGACCGGCTCGAAGAGTACATCGTCGCTGCAGCATCCACGAGTTTGAGAATTGACAAACAAACTCACCGTAGGGTTCCGTAACTAGTACGTGAGAAAAACCCACACGGCTCGTCAAACTCAACTCGGAAGCCACAAAAGCGAACCGAAACTCAACGAAACCAATCCAAAACAGATCCGAAAGATCCAACAAAGATCCCACAAGACCTGCAAAGGATCCTGCAAAGATCTACCAAGGATCCAGGGTATTACATCCTCCCCTCCTTTAAGAAAATTTGCCCTCGAAATTAAGGACTAACAAAGGAGAAGCAGGGAAGAACAACCCAACAATACAACCACGATAAATGACACAAATCTCGAGAAACACAGCTCAGAGGAACACTATCAGACCACAATTACAGGTAGACGCTCTAGCTTCCAAGACAGCAAGTCCACAGCACGAGCATGGCACCAAAGTGAACACATCTGACACCTCCAAAGCAAAGGCAACGTCGCTTACGTCTCACCAGGAACGGAGACACGACTGCCACAACAATAGACAACCAAGAAACATAACGACAACACGGAAAGCAACAGCTTACACAAGGAGACACAGTCCTCACAGCTGACAGCTCGCAACATCATCGGCTCCAGTGCCAAAGGCAACAGGGAACACCTGGCACACAGGACACCAACGACAACAACAACACTGGACCATAAACACAATCAAGTCAGCACTCAGCCAGCTATCACATCTGGTCGAGTCGCAAGCTAACTCCACCAGGAAAAGAGAGCACATCAAGCCAACTGACAAGACAAGACCATGGTCCAAGGCAGAGACACAAAATCATAAAGAAACAGCGCTCACAAAAACAACACAACGGCAACACCTGCAGGATTCCAGCTCCGCACAACACACAGAACCAAGGAACACAACTGCAAGCAGGGTCACATCAAGGCACAGGAACAGCTGAGCACACGACCACAAGAGACAGGTCACGCATCAGACTGCTCACCAAGAGAAGACCCACAACAACGAGAAACGACAACAATCTCGGGGAACGTAACTCAAGGACTACGAACACGCCTCGAGAGCACAACACCCAAGAAAGAAATACAGAGCAGGGGGTACTCAATCAGCAAGGAATGCCGACAAATTCCCCAACACTCGCAAATGCCAATGCCAACACCAGAAAACCACAAACAATGGCACGTCAACATACAAAGTCAAGGCACGAGAAGCCAAGACGAAGTCACATCGAGAAAGAATGAACCTCTCGACGAGTGGGTAGCCAACCCACACACTTCCGATGCACCCTCAACAATGCGCACATGCAACAGAACAACGCCGGTAATCGCACCTTAGCACATGCCAGACGCCATCGCAATCAACAAAGATCGCAATTAACACGCCACGAGCACCGATCTCGCGAACAACCGATCACAAGGGGCCTAAGTGCAACAAAGGAAGAGCACCAGCTTCAGCACAAAGCACGCGGAAAGAGCTAATCTCAGTTTACCTTCATGTCCTGGAACGACAAATGAGCCTTCACAACACATCGGCCGTCAGACACAGCACGACAAATACGGTACACGACAGCTCTTAACACCATTATGGAGTCCAAAGCCAAGCAACCGTAAAACAAGGAGCAGATCAGGCTCAAAACAATGCTGTCTACACTTAAGCAGACACAGGACAAAAGGCACCACTAAGACAGCAATTCCAAGGCTCACCTCAAAAAAGCTTCACCAAGAAGAACGAGAAGCAACAAGCTCAACAACATAAGCTCACCAGGAAAGGAAGATCCTAGCTCGCCTGAGCAACTTCTCAATCGAGGCAACACGACAATCGAGACAACCGAAACAACGATGCATCATGAGCTACACAGACTCAAGATGGGACAACCAAAGCAATGTAAGAACGTGCATGGCCATCACACCAACGCTGAAAGTCATAAGCCACCTGAGCAAAAGCACAGAAAACAGCTCGAACAAGGCACTGCAGGTTCATGCCAACTGACAAACACTGCCAAGTGCAACATGATCAAGACAACTTCAAAATCGAACAAAGCACCTCGTCACACCCAGACGAGAGCAAAAACCATCTCGCACAGTGCCAACCAAGCACGTACAAGACCACGCGCAAAAAGCACCGCGATAAACCATCGCAACACCTACGCCAGCAAGAGACTGTACTGGACCTTAAGGACTCTGGTAACTGTATATCTGGATTTCCATGTATTTCACACGACAATGCTCTGATAGCTCAGAAAAGAAACTCCGAACATCTCAGAACACTGCTCTGATACCAATAGCGACCCGGATTCCGGATACCCGGTGCACCCGGTATAAATACCGAATACACGTGATACCACATGGGACCCGCGAGGCCTCCCAAGCGCGGGAAAGTGCCGAAGGGAAAAAGAAGTGTGTGGAATACATTGAAGCCAGCAGATATAACAGTAAGCAATAAAATTTCATTACATTGGATTGCTAAAGTAGCAGAAATAAAATTACTTTTCATTAATAATTCAAAATTTACAATTATACACCAGAGTCTAGCCCAAGGAAAGACAACAAGTCTAACACAGTACATTCTGACAGAAAAGAAACATACACAGAAGTCAGGGGAAGCCCGACGCAGGTACAGCTGGCAACTACAGCGAACGCGCTCCACCAGGAACAGCAGAGGCAGACGGCGAAACCCACCTGAAAAGCAGGGGTGAGTCTCAACAGAAACTCAGTAGGGATCACGCAGATCCCCACCGGAAAATGCACAGTACAACGGAAGCAACAGAAACAACGAGTGCAGCAAAGCAGGAAAAAGCTACACTACAAAGCTGTAAACAGAACAGGTACAGCAGGAGTAGGGAACAGGCAGGAGAGGGGAGCTCAACAACAAAGAAGAGCGAGGCCGTAAAACACGGAACAACGGCCACCGAGGAGAACTCGGCACCCTAAGCTACTCCAAACGGCAACAGATGGTCGGCCCCAAACTCACACAGTAGGGTAACCCAATCCGTCAGCCAAAACAAAGGCGAAGGCGGACGCCGACGTCGAAAACACAGAGAAAACACGACAGGAGACGTCGTGCACGCAGCCCCACGCATGACGAGAATGTCATGCCAACGACAGAACACTGACCTCGAGTACGGCCACGAGAGGGTAACTCGCAAAGGTCACAGTGCACAAGAAAACGCGAGAGTCACAGCACCGAGTGACAGGAGCACCCTCCTCCCAGAAGAACAGCCAGAAGCGTCCACTGACGACTTACACTGCGCCACAAGTGTCATGTCCATTCAAGAATAAGACACACCAAGAACCAGGTCCGAGGAACAACAGTTCCAAGGAAACATGGTACCACAGCACAGGACTGCAGCACCAACTGCGAGTGACTAGTCATGGCCACGCCCGTCGGCGCAAGTCCCCAGTCCCTGACCACGTGTGCACACACTGACCACTACCTAGGCCAGGCCTCTAGCTAGTATTCCCCTCGGTAGGACGCTACCGCTGGCCGGGGCCTACGGAACTAGCTTAAGAATTGTACGTTCCAAACGCAACAGGAAAACCCCTCCACCACTCCCGGTGGGTCGGCAAAAGCCTAGGGCTACAACTAGTGGAGGCTCACAAGGCACAAACTCCGAAACACAGGTGCTGAAGCACAGACAGTCAAGAAAGACCCGTCTCGTGCACCACAAAGCACCATGGCAGCTAAACGACCGCCAACAGACTCAGGATCAGGCAACTAGACCTACGACGTAACGATCCCTGAGTCAGACGACTCAACGGCAAGATCGTCACAAACAGCGGAACAAGCCGCCAATCGGTCTAATCCTAAGCCACATAAGAAAACGACACTCCGCAAAAACAAACAACACACAGAGACCTGAGGGAAACACCAAGAACCCTCAGACACGTCTGGACACACAAACCGAGGTAGAACAACACCTCAGGGCATCCAGAAGTAGTGTCTCGAGCCGGACACAACCACCGAGACACACACACACAAGGTCACACGTCAACCACTGGGTCACACCGGGTTGACCTGAACCCAGCAACGCACAAGCAAAAAGTAGGATAGACAATCCTACCGCAAGTAAGAAGACTCCTGGCCACCTTACAACGTAGTCTTAGCCCTCATAGGACGTCAAGAAACATCCACGGGATAACGGGCAAACCACTAGGACAAGCCAAGACAAGCTAAAACTGAAATCACGGAAAACGGAGCACAAGGCATGTAACGCGCCACCCCTAGACTGCTACTAGCATGTGACGGTCTAGACCAGGGCCGTTACTCACCAAACGACGGTCGGACGACAGGCCGTCGCTCACACCACCCTAACCAACTCTAAGACTCAAAACACGCACGAGCCAAGTAACGCACTAGACTAAGCGCGTTACAGCCAAACGACGCACGGGAGCAGGCGCGTTACTCACAACGTGCACAGCCACCCACAACCAAAGCGAAGTAACGCGCAACGCCAGGCGCGTTACAAACAAACAACGCGGCAAGGGAGACGCGTCAGAGCCAAACGACGCGCGGGGGAAGGCGCGTTACTATCAACGTGCCCAGCCAGCCTCAACCCAGCACAAAACAACAAACGACGGCCAGAGATAGGCGCGTTATAACACAACGACGCATGGGGGCATATCCGTTATATCCAACGGGCACAGCCACCCAAGCTCGGCCAAACAGAATGTAACGGCCAGGGGTAGGCGCGTTACACTCAAACAACGCACGGGGGCACAACCGCTGGAGGCACCGCCTCAACAGGTCAAACGTCGGTCAAACAGCAAGTAACGGCCAGGACCAGGCGCGTCACATTCATCTAACGCGCTGGGTCAAGCGCGTTAGATGAACCGACTCAACCCCAAAACAAAACGACGAAGACGAAGTAACGCGCTAGCCTAGGCGCGTTACAAGGAAGCGACGCGCCACCCTGGGGCCGTCACTCACCCAAAAGCCTGAAAGCTCAAAAATGCCAAACGAAGTAATGGTCTGTCGTAGGACCGTCAGAAGCAAGTAACGGCCACTGGAACGACCGCTACTTCCCATACGGCGGGAAAACAGAGGAACGGCCAAACCGGCCCGTTCCACGCCCCATTCACGCCGAAACGCAGGGGAAACACACCTAAACGACAAATAACAACATCAGGGGACTCCAAACCCCACATGCAAGCTCAAAAACGCAAGATCCGGGCGATTTAGACAAATCGACCCTAAGTGGGTCACCGAGGTTCCCGGGGTTCTACCGGCCTCGAATGAACACCAAATCACACGAAATCAACGCGGATGGGATCCTAACATCCCAGCGGTCAGTTAGAAACTAACTACGCCGCAAATGGTCGCCGTTTACCAGCCGACCCTAAAAACCACGAAAATCACGGTTTAGGCAAAACAAGCCCAAACTCGGCCGTTTCCTTGCCGAACGCCGTGCAATGGCAGGGAAAACGGAGAGGACGAAGTAAGGATCAGTCACCCTACCTCCACCGAAGAAACAGTGCCCCGAAGGGACTAAACCACGCCGAAATCCACTCGCGAACTCATTTCACCGGCTTTGAATCCACCGATCGGGATCGCGCCAGAATCGATCCGATCCTCGCCCCATCGCGCACCTCGACAGCTCCACCTCGTCACCACCTCACCCACGAACGCCTCCGTCTGCAGCCGGAGCCGGAAGGGGGAGAGAACGAGAGAGAACGGGAGAGAGAGAGAGAGATCGCGAGAGTGAGGAGAGAGAGAGGAAAAGAAAAGAAATAGAAAAGAAATTAGGAAATTTTCCTAATTTCCGAAAATTCCGAAAATGCGCCGAAAATGCACAAATTCAGAAAAATACGCAAAAATAGTCGAAACGATCGGCTCGAAGAGTACATCATCGCTGCAGCATCCACGAGTTCGAGAATTGACAAACAAACTCACCGTAGGGTTCCGTAACTAGTACGTGAGAAAAACCCACACGGCTCGTCAAACTTAACTCGGAAGCCACAAAAGCGAACCGAAACTCAACGAAACTAATCCAAAACAGATCCGAAAGATCCAACAAAGATCCCACAAGGCCTGCAAAGGATCCAGCAAAGATCTACCAAGGATCCAGGGCATTACAGTCTTGCCTCATGCTTTCATGTTTATTTCATATTAGAATTTGATACTACACACCTCATGTTCTAATCCATATCTTTTGTTGGTTGTTTCTTTATTTTTGCAAGGGTAATCAATAAGGAAAAGCTCTCTTCACCGGCCTGCCGATTGGAAGAGAAGGTGAACCTCACATCTCCTGCGCTTTCAAAGGTATTTATTCACGATCCCTCCTTTACTTCATTATTATATTCCTTTGAGGTCCGCGATCTCTGGGGATCGCATCTCCTTATAGCATCCATACATGCTCCATTTCCTCCCTTTATCCCATCCATCTTAATTCATTTTTAATTCATTTTCTTTATTTTAAAAATTCTTGTGGATTTTTTCATAAATCGTCATCTCCGACGCCACAGAGCATGACGAGAAAGTCAAGCTCGACAATCATCAGCTCATCAAGAAGATCATCCGCTCGCCCGAGCACATCTCTTGATCAAAGCATCTGCTCTACTACCTCAAACCATGACCTTGACATCTCAGGGGCTGGCTAAACCTCAAGTTGGGGTGGCCAAAATGATAATAACTCCCTCAGAGCACACTCATGGCCACCTAATGACGAGCAATCCCTGTCAGCCACCTGACCTCGCCGCAGATTCCTTGAATGCTGCACTGCAGACTCGCACTTGTCGGTAAAACTCTGCCTAATGCGGCACAACCACGGCCAAGACCGCTGGGGAAGGAAGATCTCTTTCTTACTATTCATACCCCACGCCGGCACTTCAACGATAACCGCAACCGCTTTCACAGCGCCAACGCAACGCACTCTAGCTCTCATGCGAGAAGCAAAGCGGTAAATAAATACAAAATCCTATGCTAGCTACCGACTGTACTAGACCTTATGGACTCTGAACACTGCAATATCTCAAATTCCCATGTACGTCCACAACCACGCTCTGATACCACCTGTAATGACCAAAGATCTAGATACCGGGAATAACCTGATACCATTCGAATCCAGGCCCGCCACCCACGAGCCGGGAGGCTCGGAAGGTTTAATAGGTGTGTGGAGGTACATTAAAATTTAAAATAATACAGGAAATAACTATATAATTAACTGTTTCAATAACAAGAAATAAAATTATATTTTTAATTAATAATCTAACTATAGAGTCCAGTCTAACAAAGTACAGTCTACAGGGAAAAGAACCGTACTCTATCACCGGGTATCCTCCCGGCTCTAGCGAGCTGATAACTACGAACCTCCGCACTACACCTCCAAACCTCAAGGAGGAACCGCAACACCTGAAAAGGCAGGGGTGAGCCTCATCTCATTGGCTCAGTTGGGGTCTCGCGGATCCCCTCCAGAAAACAACGGCAGTAAATAGCAGAGCTAACAAGAACAACAACAACAGTAACATAAGTACCAACAATAACACTAACAACAGAAGTAACAGCCGTAGCACAAACGGTCAAAACGGCAGCCGATGGAACCATAGCTCTCTAAGCTACTCCTAACGACATGAAAAGCAAACCCCGATCTCTCAGTCGGGGGACCACCGAACTAATGGAAAACCCTGGGTACGCTACCAGGAAGAGAACACCACGACACCTCTATCATGGAGGCCCGTCTTCACAGACGAAGGCCCAACCCAAGACCACGCGGTCCGAGGGTACGGTCACGACCACGCCGCCGTGCACCCTACACTTTCTATGGGAAAAACCTCAGTAACCCTACCAAAAACCCTAAACCACTACGTCAGGAAAGCACACGGAAGCTACCCAAAAAGTCACATCTCACAGACGGAAAAACTAAACCTCGAGTCACGAGAGTCACATGTCGCGTGACAGGAGTACCTACCTACTAGAAGAAAGGCCGGATGCATCCATTGACGTCTTAGTCCGCACCCTGTGTGTCTCCCTACTCGTCCCAGGCGGAGACTGAGACACCGTACAAGTAACCAAAGAACACAGACAAGGGTCTAGTCGGGGTCGTGCTCGTCAGCACACGTCCGAAGTCCCCGACCAAGTGTGCACACACTGACTGACTACGATACGTTAGGCCCTCTAACTGGTTTTCCTCCTGACCCGGACTCAAGCCGCCACAGTGGGAGGCCCTACTGCAACCAGCCTAAAATCATCTCTCTTGGGTGTAGCTCTCCACCCACTCCCTGGTAGGTCAGCACACACGTGCCTGTTGACACCCATTTTTAGCCCGCAAGTTGCGTTGTTTCTCTTATTCATCATTTTTGATGTTTCGATTACCCATTGTTTTGGAGCCTTCCTTGGATAGATTTTGAGCCCATTTCATTGTTCCCTAACCTTTGGACTTCGGAGATCATAATTTTTTTGATCATTGGAGCTTATTTTATCAACTTCCGGTCTTCAAAGTCAACTTGCGGCCCATTTACGTCGACTTCCATCAAGCATTCAGCCCCTTTCGCTACACAGTCCTGAACGCGGCCCTTTTTCATCCCCTTCTCATTCATTAGGTGCCCTTCACAAAAGTTGTTCACTTTTTAATGCCCTAGATTTTCTTGTTCTTCGCCATTAGCCAGTTCTCCACCGTTTTCAAGTCCCAGCATTTTTCTATGTTCTCCCCCTAGTTTCTCCTTCATCTGCTCATCTTCTCATCTTGCTCCCTTCATAAAAGTTGTTAAAAAATTTGTTATCCACAATTTCTTCTTTACACCTTTCGCTAGTTCTGCACCGTTTTGGAGATATTCTCCACTTTCTAAAATCGATCGTTTCTTGGTTGAATTGGCTGAAGAGTCCCAAGTGTTCAGGACTCTGTTTTGTGCGTCTGGGGGTTCTTCTAAGGCCTCTATCTTCTAGAATTCTCCACCAAATCGAGTCCCGTTTATTTCTATCTCTTGTCCTTACTATTATCTCGAATTTGACTCATAGAACTCCAGTTTTGGTGGCCTATATCCTCTGAAAATGTGGAGGAAACTTCTGGGTTTATGCAATTTTTGTACAAGGTAAACTCTACCTGATCAAGCTCCGGGCCCTTCTTTCCACGCGAATATCTTCCAGATCCTTCCACCAAATCCAGTCTGCTTGTTCCTATCTCTTGTCCCCACTATTATCTCGAGATTGATCTAAAGAACTCGAGTTTTGGTGGGCTATATCTCTAAAATCGTAGGAGAAAGTGCTGGATTTATGCAGTTTCTATATAAAGAACCCTGTGCGAACTGTGCGACGGGGGCGCGTTTCAGAGGCGACGGCGAAGCCATGCCGCATTGTCTTCATTCTTCTTTGACCCTAGCATGAAGAGGGAAGTATTAGCCTCGCGTTGGTTCTATTTGGGGTTTATTTCATCATCGTTTACCCTCTTTTCTCCGCCCATATTTTGGCAAATCATCACAGTTTGCTATTTTTCTGCTACAACATCACGACGGGGGCCTGTTCTTCAAGCCGAGGCAGAGTTATGCTGCATCCTCATCGTCTTCCTTCGACCCTATCTTGAAGAGGGGAGTATTAGCTTCATATTGATTATATTTGGGCGTCCATTTTTTCATTCTTTTCCTTATTCCCAAGCCCCAACTTTTCAGGTTTCACCACTCTGTTCTGCCAATCTGAAACCCAGATTTCTTGAGAAGGGGGCACGTTTGCGTCGCCGGGGCGAGGCCATGGTGTACCTCTGATGGTGCGGACACCCGAGCGCATGCGAGACACGAGCCGGCGAGCCACCGGTACCGCACGAGGAGCACGACTCGAGCCACCTCAGCATCCCTATGGATCGGAGACAGTCTGGAGGTTCCCCACTGAGTCATAGCATTTATCATATTTTTGGGGATTTTTATTTGTGTGTAATGTATTTTATTTTCTTTCATCAGTGTGTAATTTAGATAGTTCGAGGGGCTTATTTGCAAAGTGGGATCCCCGGGCCCCACGGGACACCCAGGGCCCCTCCCATTGATCCACCTCAGCCCATGGACCCCATGTGGGGTCAGTCAACATGTCAAATGGAGGCATCTAGAAGTTTGAATGGTAAAAGGCACATGGGAGACAAGTGGACTTCAAAGTCCAAGGTGGCTACCAAACTTGTCCCCCCTTGCCACCAAAGTCAATAGGGCGCCCCCTTCCTTGTATTTTTTTATTTTAATTTGTGTGGATGGTCACATGCTATCCCAGCCCTCCATCTCACACCCCTAGATCCAACGGTTGAGGGTTGATTAGACATATGACCTATATATGCTTGTATTTTCCCATTTTCTTGAATTAATGCATTTGAATTGGAAGAAAATCCCTTGAGCAAGGCTTAGGCCGCCCCTCCCTCTCCCCTTGAAGCTGTGAAGGCTTCCTTCTGGTGGTGAGACTCCACCCTATCAGTTCCGGTCGCCGCCGCCGCCGCCGCCGCCACGAGCCGCCACCGCACCGCCATCGTCTTCATCGGAGTTCTGCCCGCGCAGTACCACAGCAACTTCCATGAAATTCCCAACTCATCCAAGAGCTCTGATCGACCTGGGGATTTTACTGGAGGTTCCATAGGTGTCAAGGATGTCCCAAAAAAATTGGTTTGTCATTTAGATCCCGTTTCATAATTTTTGATTTTCGTTCCCTCTTTCATTCCAGTTCTGCCAAAGTTCTATCTAGGTTCCCATCCGCCATGAGTTTCAAGTCTTAGGTCCACTTTTTGATTTTCTTTGGTTCGTACAATTTTACTGGGTGTTACTTGCATCCACCCCTTCATTAAAAATTTTTATCAATTTTTGGTTCATCCATTTCATATTTTCTAAAAATTGTTCTCAGTCCCAGCTATAGTTCTGTCCACCTGTTCCCAGATCCGACCAGTAGTCACTCCACAAATCATATCAAATCGCCACCACCTCCAAATCCAATTCTAAAAATTGTCCCCGTTTCGTGGTTTGATTTCCTACAACTTTGAAGAAGAGCTCAAGATCTGAATCAGAGCTTTACTAGGCGGTCAATGGTGATTCTCAGACAAGTACCCTGCAAATCTGAGGTTTCGGTTACTGTACAACAGGGGCTTGTAAATTCATTAAAGTTCGGATCTGACCAGATCCAGCAGATCTCTTTAAATCTATATTGAAGCATTTGAAGATAGCTTTCCAACGATAGCTCATGCGTCCCGATCTGACGTCGGGATTGATCGCAGCGGCCGTTTTCGCCGGAGCGCGCGCCTGAAAACAGCAACTAAAAATCCGTGGGCAGCATTCCAAAAGCTTGGAGATCGGAGTTGTTCGGCCACCGGTCGGTGTTCCCGGCCGACCGCCTTCCGTGGAGGCGCGCCACCAGGGGTCCCCACCACAATGGGACCCACTCCTGCAAATCCGGAGGCCAGCGCCACCCGTGGGCCCCACGGGCCCGCATAACCCGCCGTTCGGAAAGCACGAAAACGCGGAGTTCGGCACCGTCGGGCGACATCAAGATGCTGCCCGTCAACCCAATTGACGTGATTCCTGGGCCCCGCATGTGACCTTTTACCTCCCTGCATGGAGTGGGTCAAATTATTGTGTTTCTGTAAAATTGTGTTAACCGGGAGTCCGCGATTGGCCGGGGTTGTCTTCGCCACGCCGGGTGCGTGGAGGTAAAGTCTTAACTTCTTGGCGTTCATTTGCTTAGCTAGTATACGGTCTTCTGCCGCTGCCGAGAGTGTAGGTACTAGCCCGTGTGTCCATGTCACCACTGTGAGAGTGAGTGTGACCCGTCCCGTGACTCGATCCGAGTCCGGAAGTTGAGTCGGACTACCCTTGACCTCCGCCGGTTCCTTAACCGCGCACGGTCCGCGCTTTCCCTCGCTTGGGACGACGAGTGAGCTTCCACTTCTGTTAGCGATGTTTTGCCACTAGGAGCTCGTAGTGTCGGGTTTAGTGTCTCCCTGGTGTGTGCTGCTGGTCGCGTCTTCATCTAGAGTCTGAGGGTGGCACCTAATAGTGTCGTCTCCCGTGTCCGTCCCGCATCAGTTTGGTATCAGAGCAGTCGAGTCTAGGGTAGTCGTTGCATAAGTCATGCATCATGGTCTAAGTCGAGTCTAGGATCATCCTTATTTTCAAAACAACAAAAAAAAAGTGTGTTTTAAATTGCATTTGCACCCTTTATTCGGTATCTTAAAAGGTGTTGTCCGAACGTTAGGCTACGCCTATCGGGAGGTCGCACACTTGCGGGAGTGATCTTCGGATCGATTAACTCCGCCCCGTACCGGATATTGGTTTAGGTCTAAGTGCATCATTTAGTGTGTTTGCATTAGTCGGTCGTTGTCACCTAGTCCGTACGTCTTTGCATGCCCACCCGTCGAGGCACCCAATACTCGCCACCACCACCTATGGCGGATTCCCGAGCCCGTAGTTCCGATGAGTCTTCCACGGCTGAGATGTTCCGGGCCATCATGGATCGTTTAGACACGCGTATGGATGGTCTTAGTACGCGTATGGATGGCATAGGGACGCGTCTAGAAGGGCGGATGAAGGTCCTCGAGGATCGGGCCGGGGTTTCGGAGCAGTCCATTCAAGGCCTTGTTGGGAGGATTGCCGTCCTAGAGAGGGGCCCAGTAGCGGCGCAACCCGCGCCGACGAACGGCCAACAAGAGCCGGTGCAGTAACCCGCTGTGCCAAGGGCTCAGGTGGAGGATGTCGGGAGGCAACAGGCGCCTATAGTGGATGATTATGCCTCCGACAATGATCACGTGGGTAACGGTCGTCGTCATCAACGACGAAATCGTGATGACGAGGATGACGACCGCATTCTTAGGGGTGTGCGTGCGGACCCTCCCACTTTTAGCGGGTCCTTGGACCCTAGGGTGTATTTAGATTGGGAGGTCGGCATGGACCGATACTTCGAGTGGTTTGAGATGACGGACCACCGAAGAGTCCGATACGCAAAGATGAAGCTACAAGGGCAGGCCCAAACTTATTGGATCAATGTGGAGAGCCTGCTCAACCAGCGACGTCAACCCCAGATCGGTACTTGGGATGATATGAAAACCAAGTTGAGGGAGAAGTACCTTCCCGCCTCATATCGCCAACATCTCATAGACAAGTGGCAAAGCATCTCCCAAGGGAACCGATCCGTGACCGAGTACACCGCCGAGTTCGATGAGTATTATTTGCGGTGCGGGGTCACGGAAGAGAGCACCATGACGATATCCCGCTTTCGGAGAGGTTTGCGGCCCAATTATCAATATGAACTCTTTCGCCGCAATGCCACCACTTTGGAGCAGGCATATCAAATTGCTCTCGAATTGGAGCAGTTCGAGGCCGAGTTTGAGTCACCCCATCGGTTGGGCTCCTTTCCCCTTCGTAGTGTCGATTCCCGTGGCTCATCTGGCACGTATCCGAGGGCCCCCATGGCACGACCTCAGGAGCTCGCTCGCCCCGAGCCCTTTGCTCCTAGGCCTCGTCCTCCACCCCCGAGGGACCTTCCTCGTCCCCAGCATCTTACGGCCCCACCCATAGCCCGTCCACCGGCACCCGCACCTCCTGCACGTCCTTTGTTGCCTACGCCTCCTATCCGTTGGGAGGATAAAGGTAAAGGACCTATGATTGGGGAGCCTAGTGGATCACGGCAGTAGTGTTATCGCTGCAATGGGTTTGGCCATTTCGCCAACCAGTGTCCCACCCGCCCATCTCTTCACATTGGGGACACACAGGCCGAGGATACCACCCCTACGAGCCTCGAGTTAGTCAGCTATGAGGCAGATGAAGAGCTAGCTGACGAGTACTATGAGATGGTAGGTGAGGCCCAGGATGTCCAGCAGTCAGACGATACCCACGTAGGGGTCGTCAGATGTATCCTCACCCAGCCACAGGTCAGTGATGACTGGCGTCGGACCACTATCCTTCATGTATTCTGTAGGCTGGGAAAGCAAATTTGCAAGGTGGTCATCGATAGCGGGAGTTGTATCAATGCAATCTCCACGAACGCTATCACTCGACTTGGTCTCACACCCGTAGACCACCCTTACCTCTACCAGGTATCATGGGTGGATACCACTTCCATTTCGGTCAGGCTGCGGTGCTTGGTCCCACTGCAGCTCCACTCCTACCGTGACGAGATCTGGTGCGATGTTCTTCCTATGGAAGTGGGAAGTATCATTCTTGGTAGGCCGTGGTTATTCGACCGAGATGCCACACTCCATGGTCGGTCGAACACCTGTACCTTCGACCACGATGGCCAGCGGGTCACCCTCCAACCCGTTCGGCCCAGGAGCCCATCTGTTAGGGGTCCTACTGGCCCTAGTACTCCGAAGCCTTCCGTTCCCGGGCCTAGTACCCCATCCCCAGCTCGGGCTATGACTGTTACCTCTGGCCCAGGAGAGCCCTCGACGAGGAGATTGATGATGATTATCTCCCGGGAAATGGAGCAGGAGCTTAGTTAGGGCTGTCCGGTGTTTGCCATTACGGTCCGAGAGGTGGAGCGGGACTCCGAGGGTGAGCTCCCGCCCGAGGTTGTTCCTATTCTGCGGGAGTTTGCTGATATTTTTCCCGATGAGCTTCCCGAGGGACTCCCACCCATGCGGGATATTCAGCATGCTATCGACCTTGTTCCAGGCTCTTCTTTGCCCAACCTTCCTCATTATTGAATGAGCCCCACGGAGCATGCCGAGCTTAAACGGCAGGTCGATGAGCTTGTGCAGAGAGGATCTGTCAGGGACAGCATGAGTCCATGTGCTGTACCCGCATTACTCGCCCCGAAGAAGGATGGCACGTGGAGAATGTGTATTGATAGTCGTGCCATCAACAAGATCACCGTGAAGTACAGGTTCCCTATTCCCCGCCTGGATGACATGCTAGACATGATGGCAGGTGCCACTATCTTTTCGAAGATCGATCTTAAGAGTGGCTACCATCAGGTGAGGATTAGGCCAGGTGATGAGTGGAAGACCGCATTTAAGACCAAGGACGGTCTATATGAGTGGTTGGTCATGCCTTTCGGGTTGACCAATGCCCCTAGCACTTTCATGCGGCTCATGACTCAGGTCCTTCGACCTTTCATTGGAGTCTTTGTAGTGGTGTATTTTGATGATATCCTTATCTATAGCCGCACCACAGGGGACCACTTGGACCACCTTCGGCAGGTCTGTCTACTTCTTCGGCGAGAGCAGTTGTTTGCGAACCCACAGAAGTGTGCCTTCATGACACCTCAGCTTACCTTCTTGGGTTTCATTGTGTCTAGTACTGGGGTCTCCGCCGATCCGGAGAAGGTCCGGGCCATTGTTGAGTGGCCGGAACCCCGTACGGTTCATGATGTCCGCAGCTTTCATGGCCTTGCGACTTTCTACCGTCGCTTCATCCGCGGATTTAGCTCCGTCACCGCCCCGATCACGGATTGCATCCGTAAGGGCACATTTGTATGGACAAAGGCCGCATCTTTCGCCTTCAAGGACATCAAGGAGCGCATGACCCAGACACCTATCCTTCGACTGCCTGATTTCTCGAAGGTGTTTGAGGTCTCTTGTGATGCATCGGGCGTGGGAATTGGAGGAGTTTTGAGTCAGGAGTCCCACCCGATCGCATATTTCAGCGAGAAGCTGAATGACGCGAAACTGCGATATTCCACATATGATAAAGAATTCTACGCAGTTGTTCAGGCTCTTAGGCATTGGAGGCACTATCTTTTACATCAGGAGTTTGTCCTATACTCCGATCACGAGGCATTGAGGTACCTCCATTCGCAAAAGAAGCTTAACTCGCGTCACAGTCGTTGGGTCGAGTATCTCCAGCAGTTCACCTTTGTGCTTAAACATAAGGCTGGAGTGGAGAACAAAGTAGCTGATGCCTTGAGTCGGCGAGCATGCTTGCTTACCACCATGAGTGCCGAGGTCATAGGGTTAGAGAAGATGAAGGAGGCCTATGTTGATTGTCCTGACTTCAGTCAGATTTTTACCACCCTCCAGGCCGGACCCTCGAGAGACCTTGATGAGTATGTGCTTCAGGAGGGTTACCTCTTTCGAGGTAGCAGGCTATGTGTTCCCCGAACTTCGGTTCGAGATTTCTTAGTATGGGAGCTACATGCGGGAGGTCTAGCCGGCCACTTTGGTCGGAACAAGACTATTGAGGCAGTGGAGCATCGATTCTATTGGCCGAGCTTGAAGCGCGATGTTGCTAACATCGTGGCTCAGTGCCGTACATGTGCTACGGCCAAGATGAAGAAGCAAAGCTCGGGCCTTTATACGCCTCTTCCCGTGCCTGATGCCCCGTGGCAGGATGTTAGTATGGATTTTGTTTTGGGATTGCCACGTACCTCTAGGAAGCATGACTCGGTCTATGTTGTTGTTGACCGTTTCTCGAAGATGGCCCTCTTTATCCCTTGCTCAAAGACTTCGGATGCTTCTAGGGTAGCCCGCCTATTCTTACTCACGTGGTGTGCAAGTTCGGGTTGCCTCGCACTATAGTGTCTGACCGCGATGTTAGGTTCACTTCCTATTTTTGGAAGACACTATGGCATATGATGGGTACGCACCTCAAGTTTTCCACTGCATATCATCCCCAGACAGATGGTCAGACCGAGGTGGTCAATAGGAGTCTGGGAGATCTTTTGAGGTGTCTAGTTAAGGACCGCATTGGGGATTGGGATCTCATTCTACCTATGGCTGAGTTTGCATACAATGATTCGGTGAATAGGTCTACCGGCATGAGTCCATTTGAGATTGTCACAGGTCGTAGGCCTAGGAAACCCGTTGACCTTGTCCCCATGCCTATCCATGCTAGAGTGTCGGAGTCGGCCGAATCGTTTGCTAGGTATGTTAGGAGTTTGCATGACGACATCCGTCGTCACATTGAGGCCAGCAATGCACGGTACAAGGAGTTAACCGATGCCCACCGACACCACCGAGAGTTTCACGAGGGCGAATACGTCATGATCAGGGTAAGACCTGAACGGTTTCCCTCTGGAACCGTTAAGAAGTTGCAAGCTCGCGGAGCCGGTCCATTCAGAGTGTTGAAACGCGTTGGATCCAATACGTACGTTGTGGACTTGCCCGAGGAATATGGTATAAGCTCTACCTTTAATGTATCGGATCTTGTTGCATATAGGGACCCAGCGGTGATCCCTAGTGAGCCTTTTGAGCCATCTCCTCCCCTTGAGAGTGATCCCACACCTGAGTGTCCACTTCCACCTCCAGCCCCTTTTTCACGGCAGCGTGAGCATATAGATCGTATACTGGACGAGCAAGTGACAGTTACCAGGAGTGGATCTTACCCGCGCTACCTAGTGCGATGGAGAGGACGGCCCGCTACTGAGGACACATGGATCACACATGGAGAGTTGCAGCGGATTGATCCGGATCTTCTAGAGCGATACCGGAGCGATGCAGACCCTTACTCGACAGGGTCGAGTTTCTCCCACCCGTGGAGAATTGGTGCGGACACCCGAGCGCATGCGAGACACGAGCCGGCGAGCCACCGGTACCGCACGAGGAGCACGACTCGAGCCACCTCAGCATCCCTATGGATCGGAGACAGTCTGGAGGTTCCCCACTGAGTCATAGCATTTATCATATTTTTGGGGATTTTTATTTGTGTGTAATGTATTTTATTTTCTTTCATCAGTGTGTAATTTAGATAGTTCGAGGGGCTTATTTGCAAAGTGGGACCCCCGGGCCCCACGGGACACCCAGGGCCCCTCCCATTGATCCACCTCAGCCCATGGGCCCCATGTGGGGTCAGTCAACATGTCAAATGGAGGCATCTAGAAGTTTGAATGGTAAAAGGCACATGGGAGACAAGTGGACTTCAAAGTCCAAGGTGGCTACCAAACTTGTCTCCCCTTGCCACCAAAGTCAATAGGGCGCCCCCTTCCTTGTATTTTTTTATTTTAATTTGTGTGGATGGTCACATGCTATCCCAGCCCTCCATCTCACACCCCTAGATCCAACGGTTGAGGGTTGATTAGACATATGACCTATATATGCTTGTATTTTCCCATTTTCTTGAATTAATGCATTTGAATTGGAAGAAAATCCCTTGAGCAAGGCTTAGGCCGCCCCTCCCTCTCCCCTTGAAGCTGTGAAGGCTTCCTTCTGGTGGTAAGACTCCACCCTATCAGTTCCGGTCGCCGCCGCCGCCGCCACGAGCCGCCACCGCACCGCCATCGTCTTCATCGGAGTTCTGCCCGTGCAGTACCACAGCAACTTCCATGAAATTCCCAACTCAGGCAAGAGCTCTGATAGACCTGGGGATTTTACTGGAGGTTCCATAGGTGTCAGGGATGTCCCAAAAAAATTGGTTTGTCATTCAGATCTCGTTTCATAATTTTTGATTTTCGTTCCCTCTTTCATTCCAGTTCTGCCAAAGTTCTATCTAGGTTCCCATCCGCCATGACTTTCAAGTCTTAGGTCCACTTTTTGATTTTCTTTGGTTCGTACAATTTTACTGGGTGTTACTTGCATCCACCCCTTCATTCAAAATTTTTATCAATTTTTGGTTCATCCATTTCATATTTTCTAAAAATCATTCTCAGTCCCAGCTACAGTTCTGTCCACCTGTTCCCAGATCCGACCAGTAGTCACGCCACAAATCATATCAAATCGCCACCACCTCCAAATCCAATTCTAAAAATTGTCCCCGTTTCGTGGTTTGATTTCCTACAACTTTGAAGAAGAGCTCAAGATCTGAATCAGAGGTTTACTAGGCAGTCAACGGTGATTCTCAGACAAGTACCCTGTAAATCTGAGGTTTCGGTTACTGTACAACAGGGGCTTGTAAATTCATTAAAGTTCGGATCCGACCAGATCCAGCAGATCTCTCTGGGTCTATATTGAAGCATTTGAAGAGAGCTTTCCAACGATAGCTCATGCGTCCCGATTCGACGTCGGGATTGATCGCAGCGGCCGTTTTCGCCGGAGCGCGCGCCTGAAAACAGCAACTAAAAATCCGTGGGCAGCATTCCAAAAGCTTGGAGATCGGAGTTGTTCGGCCACCGGTCGGTGTTCCCGGCCGACCGCCTTCCGTGGAGGCGCGCCACCAGGGGTCCCCACCACAGTGGGACCCACTCCTGCAAATCCGGAGGCCAGCGCCACCCGTGGGCCCCACGGGCCCGCAGAACCTGCCGTTCGGAAAGCACGAAAACGCGGAGTTCGGCACCGTCGGGCGACATCAAGATGCTGCCCGTCAACCCAATTTGCGTGATTCCCGGGCCCCGCATGTGACCTTTTACCTCCCTGCGTGGAGTGGGTCAAATTCATGTATTTCTGTAAAATTGTGTTAACCGGGAGTCCGCGATTGGCCGGGGTTGTCTTCGCCACGCCGGGTGCGTGGAGGTAAAGTCTTAACTTCTTGGCGTTCATTTGCTTAGCTAGTATACGGTCTTCTGCCGCTGCCGAGAGTGTAGGTACTAGCCTGTGTGTCCATGTCACCGCTGTGAGAGTGAGTGTGACCCGTCCCGTGACTCGATCCGAGTCCGGAAGTTGAGTTGGACTACCCTTGACCTCCGCCGGTTCCTTAACCGCGCACGATCCGCGCTTTCCCTCGCTTGGGACGACGAGTGAGCTTCCACTTCTGTTAGCGACGTTTTGCCACTAGGAGCTCGTAGTGTCGGGTTTAGTGTCTCCCTGGTGTGTGCTGCTGGTCGCGTCTTCATCTAGAGTCCGAGGGTGGCACCTAATAGTGTCGTCTCCCGTGTCCGTCCCGCATCATCTGATCATTCTTTTCAAACTCTAGGTCTTTAAGGGAAGTATATTCTTCGTTTTCTCCCATTCTGGGCTCATTATCTCGTCCTCTTCATGCTTATTTTTGTCCATCATTTTACACTTTCACACAGTTTTCATACTTTAAGTCATTTTTCTGCCATGTTCTGCACTCTTCATTTTTTTGTGTTTTACATCTCATTTTTCACTGCTATCTTCCCCGTTTTAAACCCTTCTTTTTGCCCTAATTTCATCACAATATTCCCATATTTCCATAGCATCCTTTCTTTCCCTTTTTGGTGTGTTATTCCGCAAGTTATTCTTCATTCTTTGGGTCCAATTTGTGCACTGTTCTGTATTTTCTGCACGGTCTACATTTTTTTGCCAAATCGCCGGTGCTATAACTTTCTGTCCAGACCTCCTTTTGGCGTGATTCGTGTTCCTACTTGTTCACAATGCTAATGTCTTATGTCATCCCTATTTTCGCCCTGTTTGGACTTCGTTTGTCATATTGTTTTCATCATTCTTTGCACCATGTTTGCTCAGTTTGCATAATTTTTCTCATGAACATCATTTTTGCATGTCGTTTATCTTTGTTAATTGTGGCATATTAAATCAATCTCTGTATTTTAATCTCATCACAATATACACACATGTTATTTCCACCATTCCACAGGGGTTAAAACCCTCCCCCGGTGAGTTTGCCCTCAATCTTTCATGCTACTTTATGCACTTGGGCAGATTTCTACACTTAGCATTTTCTAATAGGTTTTGCCTCTTGGTTTATCTTTTTTTCGCAGGAAAGTATTGAAAGTGAGGCCCTTACCTTCTAGCTGGCTGGAAGGTGAGGAATGGTAATCCACATTGGTACCCGCATCCTTTATATTGAGCGCGATCATCTTCTTTTTTCAAGGTACACAATGCGCACATAGTCTTCTTTCACATTCTTTGGCGTTGTCTTTCCTTGGTGGCGATCACGGTATTCTTCTACATCTTTTGTTGCCTTTTTGTTGCTGTATGATCATGCTACCATGTTAACATGGTCACATATTCATGCTATTCACTTGATTGGCACATTATGTTATCACTCATGCACATATGTTTGTTCATGTGACTTGTGACGCCACGCTCCACATTTCTACACCCACAGTTTTTTTTGGCAATCATGGTGAGACAGCTAGTGCCCATCACTTTGTCCATGCTTTTCTGCGATTTTGGTGTGTATATCCATGTTTAGATAGAATTTCATGTTCATATTGTTCATATTGTTTGCATCCATATTGTTATGTTTGCATATGTTCCTTATATCTTGATTTGCTAGATTTTAGACTAGAATTTACATACACTCCGGTGCACATAGGGTCATGCATTCTCATATTGTAGTTGCATTCTTACCTTGGTAAGTGATCCTCTTGCCTCCATATTCCTTGGGGTCAACTAGGTGATCTTATCCAGGACCTCCGTAAGTCTTCGTGAGCCGTGGATTCCCATACGGACGCCGAGCCAGTTGTACCTTTTCCACCCTTAGGTTTACATTTGCATATGTGTGAGGGAGTTAACCCTAGATCAACCCAAAGTTTGGCCTCTTCCCATAGGGTACCCATGTCTTGAGGGAATTATGCTTAATTAAAACCGTTAAAAGCCCCACCAAAACTTTGGAAAATAAAAATTAACGATCATATCAACTTGTTTGATCTTGGGTGAATCCTCTCACAATCATATTATTTGTTGCGCTTACCCAAGCCCATTTGTGGCGTTGTGTATTGCATTTTTCCCTTCATATTGTCATTGGTGGTTTATTGTTCTAGGTCGCATTTGCATTTGCATAAGTCTGTCTGTCTCCCGCCATATCCCCTTAGGTTGCCCCTTAATCTCCGAGCCCTTACTTCCCTCATTGTATTTTCCTTGATATTCCTTGTATTAAGTCTCCATTTACCCTCATGGAGCACCACCATAATCCCTTGTACCCTTCTTCTTCATCTTCCTATTCCCGTGTGGATTCCTCTTCCCACGCGGGCCCATCTCCTCGTGGCCCCTCCGATCCGTCGGATGAACGAGCCAAGCTTATGGCCCACCTTTCATCTCTTGTTCGCCAAATGGACCCGGCCCAGGCCCAAAAACTTATTGTAAATCACTTTAGTGGGCCTCCTTTTGATAGTGGGCCTCATCCTTTTAATGGGCCTCCATCCTTTAGTGGGCTTTCTTCTTTTGGGCCTCCTCCTTCTCTTAATGGGCCCTCTTACCTTGATGATGGGCCTCACTCTCTTAATGGGCCTCATCCTCTTAATGGGCCTTCTTTTCCTAATAGGCCTTATTCCCTTTTGTTGTATATGCCTTGCATATGTTTTTGATGATAACTAAACTTAATGGTTGATTGCCCATGTTCTTAATGACTATGTGCATTCATGTTGTTGTTCAAATACGATTGAGATGACAAATGGCTCGAGGCTCAAACTTCAAATATGATTTGAGGCTCAAACATGTTGATCAAATGCATGGCTATATGGTTTTGACCCTTGGCTGAGAATGTTTGTTTTACAAGAGGTTTCAAGCCTACTTCACTCATGGTAGTTGCAGTTCACAATGGTTGCATGGCTTGCTAGCGTACCAGTTCAGTTTGAATGCATAAGCCTCTCATTCCAATCATGACAAATGCTCAAATGGTATAAGCATTCAGTTTGAATGCGTAAACTAAGTTAAACCAAACCCAAAAATACATGGAATGATTGAGGACATGAAGTTCATGCATGCATCATATGAATATTTGAGCTATAGTTCTAATCAATTGTCTATGTTCTTGCAGGTCAAAATACTCAGTACAAATCCTCAAGGTCAAAGGAGTTTGATCCCATGGACTGTAAATGGGTTTAAGGGGTTGAATGTTGGAAATCTGGAAAATCCTAGATTTCGGTCGACCGCTAGCATTGGGTCGGTCGACCGATTTTCCCAGCAACAAAAGCCCTTCTTCTAAAAAATTCCGGTCGATCGCCCCATGCTACCGGTCGACTGCTAGACCCGAGACAGTCATAGTTGACTTTTGATTTCAAGCTCGTGGAGAGGGATCTTTCCCCAATTGTTTAAGCACACTACCATCAATCAAGGCAGGATTTGTGGATCTGGTCTGGGGCATGTCTCTTGACAATTCAAGAGATATAAACACAACCTAATGGGGTCATAACCCTAATCACTTGAAGAGATCAAAGGGGAGGCTGTCCAAGGAGATAGAAGGTACTGTAGCTCCGTGAACAATACTTCGTGTAGCAAATTCTTCATACATCCCCAAGCTATTCAAGGTCCATCTAAAGCCAACAACCTTCAATGAAGTGAGCAAGCAAGGATTCAAGGGAAAGCTGCCCAAGGGAGAAAGGAGAAGAAGCAAGCAAGCAAGAAGGATTCAAGGGGAGGCTGCCGAAGGGAGAAGGAAGAACTACTGTAGCTCCGTGAACAGTAATTCATGGAATATTTCTTCATTCATCTCCAAGTTCTTCAAGCCTTATCTGAAGCCATTCAAGCTCCATTCAAGTGAAGAAGGAAGTATCGCTCAAGATCTACATCATACATTCAGGGGAGACTAAATCAGGAGTTCTTCTCAACTGTGCTTCATTGTCTTTGTGTTTTACGTCTTAAATCTGTGTTCCTCATAAACCGCAAACATTCATGTGTGTGTGTGTGGATCGATTCGGATCCATGGTTGTGTGTGTTTGGTTAGCTCAGATTCATGTGTGTGTGTGGATCTTCTTAGATCTACGTGTATGTGTGCGGATCTATCCAGATCCGATTGTATAAGTGTGTAGAGTGCTGCATCTGTCGCAGGTCGTGTGTGTGTGTGTGTGTTGTTGATCCGATCATCAGATCGTGTTGGAGCTCGTCTCTGTGTGTGTGTTGGAGCTCATCTCCGTGTGTGTGTTAGGGCGCATCCCCGTGTGTGTGTGTAGGCGTCGCCCTGCATGTGTGGTTGGAGTGTATCTCCGTGTTGGGGATTCATCCCCGTGCTGGTTTCCAGCAGTGAAGCCTCATCGGGTTTTGGTGAGGGGTGGACGTAAGATTACCGTTGTTGCATCCGAACCACCTTAAAAATCACCATCCACTGTGGTTTGAGCTGTGTGGTTTGGATCTTTTCTTCTACCCCCATTCTATGTGATTGTTAATGCATACTTCGTTTCAGATTTAATCGCGTAGATCTTGAATAATTCATCTCATCACCAAATAGATTTTGATAAACCTAGTTTGTGAATAAATAGTTTTGAACCTCTTAATTGATGCTTCATCACATTTTTTAAAAAGGCCAAAAGCTTTCTTAAAATTGGTAATCACCCAATTCACCCCCCCTCTTGGGTGTCATTGATCGCGGGACTTCACCTTCAAGGTTCTTCTTTTCTTAACGAGCCTTCCTACTTTAATGGGTCTCCATCTTCTACCCATGTTGCTGCTAGCCCGATTGGTCCTCATGCTCATGATCATTCTAGGCTCACATATCCTTCCACTCCCGGAATGGGCCTTCCTTATTCTTCTCAGTCCAGATCCTCTTATCCGACTCATTATCATAATCCTGGTCTGAATTCACATTCTCTTGCTCAAGTTGGCCCATATTCCTCTCGACCTCTCCTGACCCCAGAGATGATTGCTCAAACCCAACGCAAGCTTGATGAACTTCAACGCTGGATCGATCCTAAACCTTCTTTGAGTGTCCCGCTCGCATTTCAAAATCTTTGGCTTCCACCTCCTTCGCAAATTCCCACATATCGTCGTCATGGTGGAGTCAGTGACATGTGTGTGCACATGAAGGAGTTTGTTTATGAGTCGGCCCAATTTCGACACGACCAACGCTTGATGGCTTATCTATTTGGTCTATCTCTTGAAGGTTCGGCTCGGGACTGATTCTTCTCTTTGCCACAAGAGCAAATTGTGAATTTTCAAGTTGTGCAACAAAAGTTCATTCAGCAGTTTCAGGACCAGGTTGGGCCCCAGTATTCTATGGTGGATCTGGCCCATGAGAAGATGAAGTCTGATGAGGAGTTCTACACCTTTGCTGACCGTTGGAATCGCCTTGTCGAGCAGGTTCCGGGGCACATTACGGAGGGAGAGCAAATCAAGATGCTGATTTCTAATGCAACACCGGAATATCAGTTTATCTTAGCCCTCAACGACATTACCTCATGGTAGTAACTTTATAGCCGAGCCCGCTTCATTCTCCAACAACTCCACGGTTCCTTTGACCCTGAGTCTTCTCCGCTTTCTACATCTCCATACACCCCACCATCTACATCTACCTCCACATATCAACCTTCACCCTCCACGTGTCAACCTTTCACTTACATCGCACCCTCTATGAGTCAGCCCTACGCCTCCGCATATCAACCCTCCACAAGTCAACCCTCAACATATCAACCTTCCATGAGTCAGCCTTCCGCTCCCATATACCCACATTCACCTCTGCCCCCGGTCAAGGAAAGACCACATTTCGAGTAGGTGGATGTCGTCTATATACCCCCTCATCCCGCTCCACATATGCCTTCACCAAATCCCTCCGCCACTAGCCACGCACCACAACCCTCTCCATAACCTCCTTCATCTCATACCCCTCGGCATCCGCCTTGCCCAAAGCGGGCTCCTCACTCTTCGTTACCGGAGTGTTTTACATATATTTTCCCGACTTTGATGGCCACTAATGCGTTGCCACTTCCTTCGATTGTGCTTTGCCAACCCGCGGTCGGGAATATGCTTCAGTTATGTGATTATCACCGCCAACATGACATTTGGTTGAGGATTGCCCTGAGTTCTTGGAGTTTGTTTATGGTTTGGAAGATCATAAGAGGATTGATTGGGCCGCCATTCATAAAGTTGTTCTACATCTTCGCAGCAAGCAACAACAATAAGCGCCGCCCAAGCAGCTGTCTCCATCACTGCAAGACCAGGGGCACCCCTGTGATTCCTCTTCATCTAGTGTTGCACCCACTCCATCATCTGCTCCGTCATCTAGTCCATCACCCGTTCCCTCAGCTATGTCTCCACCTACCCCATCGCCATCTCCTACCCCGGCTCCATCACCACCATCTACCCAAGCCTCTGCTCAAGCGGGTACCTCTACCCCTTCCTTCACTCCTGTTGCCACCCCCGCTTTCGCTCTAACGTCGCCCGACGTGTCATCTCGGCACGCCGACTGTGGGCGCCGCATGCCTCCTCACCTTCATCATCACCGTCTTCTTTACCAGCACCATCTCCATCACCTCCCTCTTCATCATCCTCATTGCCCGCGTCGCCTCTATCTCCGCTACCTTTGTCCACTCCATCTCCATTGCAGTCACCATCTCCACCCTCTCCTCTGTCGCCTCCGCCCGAGCCTGAGCAAGCTACACCTTTACCACCGCCTTCGCCTTCGCCTTTACCCCTACCCACGGCCGAGCCTACCATTGCCTCCGCACCTTTGCCGCCTTTACCTCCACCCGCACCCGAATCTATCTTTACCATCACGCCTTTACCTACACCCGAGCCTGCCATTGCTTCCACACCTTCGCCTTTGCCTTTACCTCCGTCTAGGCTCGAGTCTATCATTGCCGCTATCCCTTTTCCACCTCCTCCCATATCTTTCAAGCCCTCCACGTCGCCTCCTATTTCCACCCCACGGAGCAGGTGTGCGCTGCCTTTGGTGCCCCTTGGGTCTGATCCCCATGGAGATAATGAGCTGAGTCAGGATGGTTCAATGCCGGTTCTGCGTTTCAAAGTTCAAGATTATATCTGCCACATGCCGGTCCGGGTCCTGGTCCCTGGCTATTTTGAGGATGATGAGCCTGCACTTCTAATGAAGACGGCTGCCAAGAAGAGCTCTCATGCACTGGTGTCGGTTTCTTCTCAAGCGAGGCCGGTAGCAATCTCATTGCCCGCCGGTGGATTTACCATTGATGCTCTTATCACCCCTCGCTCCATTGCTATTCAGTTCACTGGCCGAGAGGGGTTCTCTACCCGCATGGTGCTAACTCATACGACCGCCAAGAACTCGATGGATTCCATGTTCAAGGGGTAGTTTGCCGTATCCTCTGTATTTTCAAAGGACGTCTTGTACATTTTATGCAATCTCCCCCAGTTTATCAAGCCAGCCACATCAACGTCGCGCATTACTCTCCCTCAGTTTCTTCCTTCTCTACTATCAAGGGAGGTATGCTTCAAGTCTGATTGCTCAGTGGAGTTGTCGAACCTTATGCTCTGTGTGCTGAAGAACAAAACTCCATGGTTTCATGATATACAACATTCTAAGGAGTTATCTGTCCAAGAATGTCCAACTATTGTTAGCATCGGATGTCTAGGGGAAACCGCCCCAACAAAGCTGCATGTTCATAACCAGGCCAGGCCGTCTGCCAGATGGGCTCGTTATTTGAGAATACATCACAAGTGGAGAAGACCGAAGGTTTGAGTCCGCGCCAGGCGGGTTCATTTCCAAGGAATTTTGGCCAAGAAGAGGCGGCGGCATAAGTTTAAGGGCCGTCAGTTGTGCACTCAAGGGTCCACTTCTCCTTCTTCTCCTTTTCACTCATCATTTCTTCTGCCCAGTTCCCACCCCTGGGTGGTGTATCTTCCCTCTTCTAACTCTGTCTCTATGATTCTCTCCTCTCCTCCCGGGTCCGTGAACCCCCACTTTTCTTCTTCTCGTTCGGGGCCTCCGAGTTTTCCACATTCTCGTTATTCTAGGCCTCGGCCTATGCCCACTCATCATCCCAATCCTGGGACATCTTCTGATTCTTCTCCTCCGATATCTCCGGATTCTAATTTTCCTTCCCCGACCCTGTCAGGTGATTCTCGTTCTTCTTCTCCGACCCTGTCGGGTGGTCCTCATTCTCTTTCCCCAACCCTGTCGGGTGTCTATGGTTCTTCTTCCCCGATCCTGTCGGGTGATTCTAATTCTCCTTCCCCAACCCTGCCCGGTGATTATCATTCCTCTTCTCCGACTGCGTTGGATGATTCTTCTTCTCCTCTTTCTACTCACTCCTCTTCACCCTTTCGGGGTTCTTGCCCTTTTTCTTGCTATTTTCGAGGCTTTAGCCCGCCTTGATCTTAGTTAATCTCTGGTTATTCTATAACTTGTTCCTTGTTATTAGGGTCTTTGTGCCTTAATGTACGAGTTCTAGCCCTTGTCTGTCTTCCTTTTTATCATTCTTCGTCCAGTTTGGTGTCTGCCGCTCCTCCGTGTCGAGGAATCTTCAAGCCTTGCTATCCTTTCCGTCTTGATCCTGACAAGCAAGGAATACAAAGCTCGTGCTGCTCAAAGCTCGATGGCCAAGATCGCTTCAGGATGCTATTTTCACGTTATGGATTTGTAAGGTATCTTTATTTTGTGCAAGAATATGCTCCCATTTTCATTATCCTTATTTATTCATGCACATTGCTGTTATGATGCTGGTTCCTCAACATGGTTTGAGTGGCTTTAGTTCAATTTAGTCAAATTTAGCAAAATGTACAGTTCGCTTCTGCAACATTCTTAGGCTGGTGATAGCTCCATGCTTGGAGTCTAGTTTCTTTCCCCGATCGTTGAGGGTGACCTTTGAGCATGGGTTTTCACACACTTCACGGCAAGCCATAGCTGATTCCTTTAGGGCAACATCATTGTTGCTTTAGCCATACCATGGGTATGCACAAAGGTCTTTACTTTTCTCTGCTCGGCCAAGTGCATGGGCAAGAGATTGATGGATGAGATGACCAACCTAGGCGCTCCCTGATATGAGAGAGGTCTCAAATAGGGGCAGTCTTGACCCTTGAAAAGTGAGCTTTCATGTAATATCTAGTCAATAAAGGCTCTCAAATTCAATGAATGAAAATCAATGTCAAAATTATGAATCAAAGACATGGCAAGAGTGGCAGTACAGTTCCCTGCGGGACGTCATGAGTCCGGTCACATGCGTGCCTGATAAATATGGGTCTCAAAATCAAAGAGACAAAGCCCCAGCGCAACAGACTGTATCTTTGAGGGGTAGTGCCCTGGAAGGAATTTGAATCCAGATGTCTCCCATCCTGCATAAAGCTTATCTCAATTGTTCTTCTACTTCTCCCTCTTAGGCTGAGTTGTATCCCGAGTATGGCCTTTGTAGGGCCACAGTTCTTTAGAGACGGTTGGTTGTGGTAAGCCACCCTCATATGCACGCCCTGCTCAAGAGAAATTTTTAATGAGAGGGGGAGGATCGGCGATCCATGGCCAGTAGTTTGAGCCCGTCTTGGGTGCTGAAGATTAGTTTATTGTTAAAATTTCAAAAAAAAAATCAAAATGTCAAAAAAAATCATCGGATATTGTCAAACATTCTAAAAAAATCAAATACTTCAAAAATCTAAAAAAATCAAATATTGTCAAAATCTAAAAACTCAAATTCCAAAAATTCTAAAAAAAATCAAATACTTCAAAAATAAAAAATCGGATATTGCAAAAATTTTAAAAAAATCAAATATGTCAAAAAAAAAAAATCAAATATTGTTGAAAAAAATCAAAAAAATGTTGAAAAATCTAAAAATATATGTCTTCGGTTCCCTTTTTCATGTATTTCTTTCTATTTTTTTTGAGGACGAATATGATCTGTTTGTTAAGTGTGCAGGTTGCAGGTGTTCAAGCTTCCTTCCTCTTCATCATTTGCTCTGCCTCCTGTTCATATCTTCTTATATGTTCTCTCTTCTTCAATCTATTCTCTCGATCTGTTCTGAAGCTTATGTCCTTCTCAGCTTTCGTTTTATCTCATCATATCTCCATGAGAAGGCTTTGCCTCACGATTACAAACTTGGTGGTTCTGCTTCTTCTGATCTTGGGTTTTGATTGATTAGCGTATTTATTTATGTCTTATGTCCCGCCGTGTCCTTGTCACACGTGTCTATGTCCCTCAGTGTCGCCACACGTGTTGTTTTATCCCTCCGTGTCCATCATGTTTTCGTTCCACTATATTTTCATCCCACTGTGTCGCAATGCTATGTGTTGTTGTTGTCCCCCGTGATGTTGTCGTCCCACGTGTCTTTGTCCCACTATGTTCTTGTCCCACCACGTGTGCTGTCCCACCGTGTTGTGGTGTTATCTTGCCCCGCCATACTCTTTAGTCCTGCTCACGCTTATTGTTTGTTCATGTGATGTCTTGCATATGTTGTTCATGTGATTTCATCCTTCATTCTGTTATGTTATCTTTCATCAATCTTTGTGATGTTGTGTTATGTTTGTTGTTGGTTATCTTATATCAAAAAAAAAATACCGTTTCGCTTGGCAGGTAAGTCAGGTATGGCTCTCTATCCCTTCTCATTGTTGCATTACTATATGGTATCTACGTTATTATAGCCTCTCAAGGATCGGTTGGTTGTCTGTGTGTTCTGGGATCTGATGTTCCCCTTTAATAAAAATGATGATGATTCTAGAGCATACGGTTAATCGTTGAATAAGCTGTTAGTTTGAGTCGGGTAGGGAAAGATGGACTCTGTGTCTCACGTTGTGGTTGCAAGAAGAGTCTTGACCCCGTCTTACTCGGTCTAGCAATAGTATCATTGAGTACTTTCTATTTTATACTTTCTTTACATTTGATTTGATGATTTCTTTATTTTAAACCAACATGCATCATATCATTTTGAGCACTTACGTCTCGTAATTCTCTCAAGGTTGTTCCTCAGCAATGGTTAATTGCACTGCAGTTCTTTTGGATAAGAGATTCTCATTTCACTTTGAATTTGAGCATTTTCTCTGATCTTGCCACTCGGTCTGGTTGGCCAGCGTGATTCCTATCTAGACTATTATCTCAATTTTATTCTCATTTTCCAACTTTTTCAGCTGTGTTCTTCCGATCCCCTCATTGTCCGTGGATTGTGCCCCCCAATGAGGTCGGTCGTGTTTTCTTTCCTCCCTTAGCTTAGTTCTTCAGACATGTCTCTTCCTTGTCATCCATTCCTGGTAGTTTGTTCGACGTTTTCGGGAGAATTCCTATCGCTTGTTGGTTGTGACGGGTGTCTTTTGCCTTGATGCCCGCTTTTCAGTTCTCTCCTCTTCATCTCCATGTCATCTCCATTTCACATCGCTTTCGCTTTTGCTCCATATCCTTTCCACTCCACCTCCGAGCCGCTTTCACTTGCTCCCTTGTAAAGCGGACATCAAGGAGGGACATCTGTTGACACCCGTTTTTAGCCCGTAAATTACGTTGTTTCTCTTATTCATCATTTTTGATGTCCCGATTACCCATTATTTTGGAGCCTTTTCTTGGATAGATTTTAAGCCCATTTCATTGTTCCCTAGCCTTTGAACTTCGGGGATCATGATTTCTTAGAGCCATGGAGCTTATTTTATCAACTTCCGGCCTTCCAAGTCGACTTGCGGCCCATTTCGGTCGACTTCCATCAAACATTCAGCCCCTTTCGCTACACAGTCCTGAACGCGGCCCCTTTTCGTACCCTTCTGCTCCTCTATTCATTAGGTGCCCTTCACAAAAGTTATTCATTTTTTAATGCCCTAGATTTTCTTCTTCTTCGCCATTAGCCAGTTCTCCACCATTTTCAAGTCCCAACATTTTTCTCTATTCTCTCCCTATTTCTCCTTCTTTTGCTCATCTTCTCATCTTGCTCCCTTCATGAAAGTTGTTGAAATTTTTGTTATCTATAATTGCTTCTTCTACATCTTTCGCTAGTTCTGCACCGTTTTCAATATATTCTCCACTTTCTAAAATTGATCGTTTCTTGGCTGAATTGGCTGAAGAGTCCCAAGTGTTCAGGACTCTATTTTGTGCATCTGGGGGCTTCTTCTAAGGCCTCTATCTTCTAGAATTCTCCACCAAATCGAGTCCAATTTGTTTCTATCTCTTGTCCTTGCTATTATCTCGAATTTGACTTATAGAACTTGAGTTTTGGTGGCCTATATCCTCTGGAAACGTGGAGGAAACTTCTGGGTTTATGCAATTTCTATACAAGACACTCTACCCGATCAAGCTCAGGGCCCTTCTTTCCACGTGTATCTCTTCCAGATCCTTCCACCAAATCGAGTCCCGCTTGTTCCTATATCTTGTCCCCACTATTATCTCAAGATTGATCTAAAGAACTCGAGTTTGGTGGGCTATATCTCCTAAGATAGTGGGAGAAAGTTCTGGATTTATGCAGTTTCTATATAAAGAACCCTATGCGAACTGTGCGATGGGAGCACGTTTCGAGGCGACGGCGAAGCCATGCCACATTGTCTTCATCCTTCTTCGACCCTAGCCTGAAGAGGAAAGTATTAGCTTCGCGTTGGTTCTATTTGGGGTTTATTTCATCATTGTTTACCCTCTTTTCTTCGCCCCTACTTTTGGCAAATCATCACAATTTGTTATTTTTCTACTACAACATCGCGACGGGGGCATGTTCTTCATGCCGGGGCAGAGTTATGCTGCATCCTCTTCATCTTCCTTTGACCCTATCTTGAAGAGGGAAGTATTAGCTTCGTATTGATTATATTTGGGCGTCCTTTTCTTCATTCGTTTCCTTATTCCCAAGCCCTAACTTTTCAGGTTTCACCACTCTCTTCTGCCAATCTGAAACCTAGATTTCTTGCGAAGGGGGCACGTTTGCGTCGCCGGGGCGAGGCCATGGTGTACCTCTGATCATTCTGTTCAAACTCCAAGCTCTTAAGGGAAGTATATTCTTCATTTTCCCCCGTTCTGGGCTCATTAACTCGTCCTCTTCATGCTTATTTTTATCCATCATTTTGCACTTTCACATAGTTTTCATACTTTAATTCATTTTTCTGTCATGTTCTGCACTCTTCATTTTCTTGTGTTTTCCACCCCATTTTTCACTACCGTCTTCCCCGTTTTAAACCCTTATTTTTGCCCTAGTTTCACCACAATATTCCCATATTTCCATAGTATCCTTTCTTTCCCTTTTTGGTGTCTTATTCTGCAAGTTATTCTCCATTCTTTGGGTCTGATTTTTGCACTGTTCTGTATTTTCTGCATTGTCTGCATTTTTTTTGCCAAATCTCCGGTGCTATACCTTTCTGTCCAGACCTCCTTTTGGCATGATTCTTGTTCCCACTTGTTCACCATGCTAAAGTCTTATGTCATCCCTGTTTTCTCCCTGTTTGGACTTCGTTTGTCATATTGTTTTCATCATTCTTTGCACCATGTTTGCTCAGTTTGCACAGTTTTTCTCATGAATCGCATTTTTGCATCTCATTTATCTTTGTTAATTGTGGCATATTAAATCAATCTCTGCATTTTAATCTCATCATAATATACACACCTATTATTTCCACCCTTCAACAGGGGTTAAAAACCCTCCCCCGGTGAGTTTGCCCTCAATCTTTCATGCTACTTTATGCACTTGGGCAGATTTCTACACTTAGCATTTTCTAATGGGCTTTGCCTCTTGTTTTGTCTTTGTTTCACAGGAAAGCATGGAAAGTGAGACCCTTACCTTCTAGCCGGTTGGAAGGCGAGGAGAGGTAATCCACATTGGTTCCCGCATCATTTATATTGATCACGGTCATCTTCTTTTTCCAAAGTACACAACGCGCACATAGTCTTCTTTCACATTCTTTGGCATTATCTTTCCTTGGTGGCGATAATGGTATTCTTCTACATCTTTTGTCGCCTTTTTATTGCTGTATGATCATGCTACAATGTTCACATAGTCACATATTCATGCTATTCACTTGATTGGCACATTATGTTATACTCATGTACATATGCTTGTTCATGTGACTTGTGATGCCACGCTCCACATTTCTACACCCACTGTACCTAGGCAAGCTACGACTAGTGGGGGGTCACTGAACGTGGATACTCTCCATAGAGAGGAAACACTGAAGAACCGTAGGTCACGCACGCACCCGTCGCAAGTAACACGAAATATCGGGTGGCTCGGTGCCACCAGACTCTGGATGGTTAGCTAGACCTACTAATCTAACAATATTTGAGTCACGCGACTCAGGTCAAGACCATCATATAAAATGGCTCTATGCCGTCAAATCTGCCCTACTCCTAGGGTCATAAACCGCGGTTAAAAGAATCTTTAAGGTGGCTCACAACCATCGAGTTCATCCCCTTTTCAAGGGAGACCAACAAATCTCCAACCCTAGGCTGGGTCATAAACAGTCGGTCATTGGCCATACGTGTTGGATATTATGTTTTGATGATGACAAATACTATGACTCATATTTGTATGATGTCATATGTGTTTGGACCATAAGAATTCTAAGCATTTGTCTCCTTCTTTGTTTTGATGATTGGCAAACATGTTTGACAATATGATAGGCAATAATTCCTTTTACTTATCTGCTCTTTGATTTTGATACATCTTGAGTCTTAGGAATGCTGGTAGTTCATAAGTCATTGCACATGCATTTTACATAACATATGTCTGTGCATAGTTTGTCTCTCGAGTATAGAGTCTGTGCATCTTTCGTTGAGGAAGCAGATAACATCGGTGCATGTTTCTGCCTATTGCATACAAGGTCTGTGCAGGCTCCGTCTTGCGCACTTAACAGATCGGAGCAAGTTTTCTCCTGCGATCATAAAAGGTCTGTGCAGGTTTTACCTTGAACTTTATAAGGTATGTGCATATGTTTACCTCAATACAAAACATAGTCGGTGCATGCTTTGCATCGTACACAACCAGGGTCTGTGCATGTCGTTGTACATGCGCGAATAAGGTCTGTGCACGTTTGCATCATAAGGTATACATAAGGTCTGTGCAGGCTCCGTCTTGCGCACTTAACAGATCTGAGCAGGTTTTCTCCTGCGATCATAAAAGTCTGTGCAGGTTTTACCTTGAACTTTATAAGGTATGTGCATATGTTTACCTCAATACAAAACATAGTCGGTGCATGCTTTGCATCGTACACAACCAGGGTCTGTGCATGTCTTTGTACATGTGCGAATAAGGTATGTGCACATTTGCGTCATAAGGTATACATAAGGTCTGTGCAAGGTTGCATTGTGGGTGAATAAGGTCTGTGCATGTTTTTGTAGAACGCATATACGGTCTGTGCATGTTTTGTTTATAGCAACTTAATCTCAGTGCATACTCTAGTTGTCTGCATATAAAGGTCTGTGCATATCTTGATCGATTGCACACAACCTCAGTGCACGTCTAGTTGTTCAGTACATGACATCAGTGCATATTTTATATGTTCACGAATGAGGTCTGTGCATGTCTTGATGAACTGCACGTAACGTCGGTGCACATTCCATGTGTCTGCATATAAAGTCAGTGCATCTTACTGTTCTTTCAGTAGAAGGTCGGTGCACACTCTGTTTGTCTCCGAACAAGGTCTGTGCATGTTTTGTCTTATGGCAAAACAAGCTTGGTGCATAGTCTATTTTGAACATCTGTAGTCTGTACATCTTTGCATGGAAGCGTACGTAGGTCGGTGCATTTTATGCTTAGAGGATATAGGTCTATGCATATATGTTTACCAAGGTCTGTGCATCTTACCTCATGCATATGAAAGGTCGGTGCATTGTTCATCATTCGTATATACAGTCAGTGCATGTTCATGTACATACAATGGTAAAGGTCTGTGCACCTTTGTCCATGCATGCATCAGTCAGTGCATCATGCTCATCGTGCATATAACGTCTGTGCACGTTTTCTTGTTGAACGTACAAGAGAGTCTGTGCACATCTTGCATTATCTTAAATCGTCGGCATAGGTCGTGCCATTGGCTTAGAAGGGTCTGTGCATATATATATGATGTGTTTGCTTGGAATGTCTGTGCATACCCTATTCTATGCCAAATCAAACTCGGTGCATCTTTTCTCTTAACTAACTCATGTCTGAATTGCAGGGTAAAGCAAGTGCATCATGAAGCCTATGATTGAGCACGTGATCCGAGGTAGATATGTCCAGAAGATTATGCCAACGAGGATATGCTCACCAATCTGGTCTTGACGCGTGTCATCTTCAGGAAGGCGGGAACAAGCTCTCCACACGCCCAATGCGTGAGCTCATGAGGGCTGAAGATAGAAATATATAAGCCCCTCTGAAGATCAAGAAAAGCATGATCGAGTAGATAAAGAAAAGAGCGAGAAGCCAGAGAGAAAAGAGAGAGCAACCTGAAGAGAGTCAGAGTGAGAGAAAAGAAGCTAGAAGGAGAGAAAAGGATCGAGAGCTTTAGATTGGAGAGAGATTTAGTGCATTAGTTCTATACTTGGCTCGTGGATCAAATCCAGAGTCAATCTGCTCATTGAGAGGTACATTGCTGTTTTTCATCTTTTATTTTCATTTCTCTGAACTCTGTCAAGCTGTGAGTCAGCGTGCGAGGGTGAGTCCTTGGTCAGCCAAGCTGTAAAGCTCAGCGGTAGCAAGCTGTAAAGCTCAACGGTTAGGGATATTATCCCCAAAGCTGTGGATCATCGGTTTGTAGGGATCCAATCCCCGAAGCTGTGGATCAGCGGATTGAAGCTATGAATCAGCATTAATCCACACTCAGTCTGAGTGTGGGGTGGATGTAGGTGAAAGCCGAACCACCTAAAAGTCCTGTGTCTCTGTGTGTTTGCTCATGTTACTTGTGCGCTCATTCTGTTGGCTTGTTTCTCGCTTAGATGAATGCATAAGTTCGTCTAGTTGGACCTGCTTTATCCGATTGCTCCACTGCTGAACTGTTAATTCCGCTATATTTCTTTACTTGTGTTTTTAAGGGGTAGATCTATTCACCCCCCTCTAGATCTTAGCGTCCATCCATGTCCAACAAGTGGTATCAGAGCCTAACTCTCCTTTAGGGCCTCACATCCCGGAGAGAATTGTCATGGATGCTAAAGGTGTTGTCGCTGAGGGTCATTCAACTAGCAAGCCATCATTCTTTAATGGTATCAATTACGCCTACTAGAAGAATAGGATGCAAGTGTTTCTCCGTGCTAAGGATTACGAAATCTGGAAGGTCGTGAGTAAAGGTCCATTTGATTTACCTCCATATGAGGAATTCTGGACTAAGGAGCACATCCGAAAGTCCACTCTGAATTGGGGTGCCATAAATGCTATACAGTGTGCTCTCCATCCCACAGAATTCTCCAGAGTTTCCTCCTGCACCACCGCTAAGGAGATGTGGGACAAATTGGAGATCATCTATGAAGGGACATCTCATGTTAGAGAGACTAAGGTGAACATGTTAGTCTCAGAGTATGAGGCTTTCAAAATGAAGCATGAGGAGTCCATTTCTGAAATGTATGCTTGGTTGAATGTGATTACGAACAGTTTGAGAAGTCTAGGAAAGGTCTACAGTGACCATGAGGTTGTTAGAAAGATTTTGAGGTCCCTGACACCCATATGGCACACGAAGGCCACTGTAGTTGAAGAATCTAGGGACCTAGCTAAGACTACTGTGGATGAGCTCATTGGTTCTCTCATGACATATGAGTTGAACCTTAATAAAATTGATGAATCTGAGAAGAGAAGGAATCCCCTTGCTCTTAAAGTAAATTCTGGCAAAGGGTCATCAAGTGAATGTAGTTGTACCAGTTCTGAGGATGATAAGGATGAGTTCGCTATGTTTACCAGGAAGTTCAAGAAATTCCTGAGGAAAGAAGGGAAAGGGCCGAGGAGAAAATATTTCTTTGAAAAAAGACAGCCCAAACATAAATTTGAATATGCGAAGAAATCTGATGCCATTGTTTGCTATAATTGCAGGAAGGCAGGGCATCTCAAAGCAGATTGTCCTGAGCTCAAGGACAAACAGCCCAGGTTGAAAAACAAAAGGGGAAAAGCTATGGTCAGCATTTGGAGCGATGAAGAAGAAGAAAGTCAGAGCAGCTCCTCTGACAGTAAAGAAGAAGAAAGAATCTGCCTGATGGCCAACGACGATGATGAGGTAACTTCCCTTTTTTATAACTTTACTCAGAATGAATGGGAAGATGCCTATGCTGAAATTCTAGAAAAATATGAAGACATGCATAGGGAGAACAAACATTTAAAAAAGAAAATAAATTCATTAGTCAACGATGCTTCCTTGACTGATAAACTTACATGTCTGCAAACTGAAAATTCAGAATTGAAAAACTCCCTGAATGAAGTTGAAGGTAGCATAAGCATGATAAATGATTTGAAGAATGAAAATGAGAACTTACTAAAAGCCATTGATGAACTTAAAATGAAAATTCATGAATTTCAGAAAGAAACAAAAATTGCTACTGAGAAGTATGAAGCTGTCAATGGTGTAAACAATGAGTTGAGAAAGTCAATAGAAAAATTAGAAAAAGAAAACAAAGAAAAACAAAACACCCTTGAAGGCATGGTACAAGACACAGAAAATCTGAATGCTATCTTGGGAACTAAAGATAATTTCAGAAAGGAAGGGTTGGGTTTTAACCCAACTAATAAGGTAAGGTTCGATGTAAGAACCACCTCCTGATAAATATGACTTCTAGAGAAAATCAGGATAAGAATATAACTAAGCCCAGAGCCAAGGACAAGGGCAAAGGGAAGGTGGAAGTGTCCGGGGAATCATGCTCACACACTCCAACACATCAGACCAAAAGCCAGGATAGGAGTCAGTCTGCCAAAGCTAAAGTCCAAAGAAATCCCAAGGCTAAAACTACCAAACCCCCTCAGAAAGGTCTAGGTAGAGGCACCTTTGGCAGAGGCCCCAATCAGAATGTTCCTAATCATTTTACACTCTACAACTCCTATCACCAGCCAACCTAGAAAGGCCAAAGTCACATGAAGCCTATGCAGTACTTCCAGAACTATCATCCCAGTCAGATGCATCGGTTTCATCCATGGAACTCCTATAGGCAGACTAGGCATACAAATTTCTGGAACCCAAACTCCTATGGCTTTGTCAATGTCATTCCTAGACAGGCTAGGGTCAATAGTGCACCCACTACTCCCAATGCCTACTGGACTAAGTTCTGGCAAAGAAACTTTCAGAACAATGTTAACAAACTGAAAAAGGCCACATCTCAGAAACAGTCTTCGAATAATGAAAGTGGGAAGAAAAAGTAGAACAAACAGATTAAAATGGAATCCACAACTGTCATGAAAAAGTCAAATCAAATATGGATACCAAAACATCTTATTTCTGGTTTGCATGAAATTAATGTTTTTCTGGGACCCAAGAAACTCTGGATTCCAAATCATTCTACATGATCCCCTTGCAGGTATGCCTAGCATCCAGTCACAACAAGTAGTATCTGGATAGTGGCTGTTCCAGGCACATGACCGGAGATAAAGTGAAATTCAGCATGTTGGTAAAGAAAGAGGCTGGTCATGTCACTTTTGGAGGTAACACTAAGGGAAAAATCATAGGCTTAGGAAAGGTTGGTAAGTGTTCCTCCTGTTTCATTGAAGAAGTTTTGTTAGTTGAAGGTTTGGCTTATAACCTTCTTAGTATTAGTCAATAGTGTGACAAAGGCCATAAAGTTATTTTTGATTCCCTTGCATGCACCATCTTTGAACCCAATTCTGATTCAGTTAAATTTGTTGGTAAGAGAATCAATAACATCTATATGGTAGATTTAGATGATGTAGCTCACTCTAATCTTTGTCTTAGTGTCAATAAAGATGACCTAGCCTATCTATGGTATCGTAGACTAGGTCATGCTAGTTATAGTGTGCTTCATAAATTGCATAAGCATTGCATGGTTAAAGGACTCCCTGAAATTTCATTCAAAGATGATAATAAAATTTGTGAGGCATGCACCTAGTGTAAACAGACTAGAAAATCATTTAAATCTAGAACTGAAAACCTATCTTCAAAACCCTATGAGCTAATTCATATGGACTTATTTGGACCCACTACGTCGATTAGCTTATTAGGGAAAAGATATGGTTTTGTACTTGTTGATGACTTTTCTAGATACACATGGGTCTTTTTCTTGTCTCATAAAAATGAAGCCTGTGAAGAATTTTAGGAGCTCTTTTACAAAATAAAACAATCCAATGAGCATACTATTTTAAACATCTTGTCTGATCATGGTGGTGAGTTTGTCAACTCACGTTTTGATAATTTTTCTAAGGAAAATAGAATTAACCACAAGTTCTCCTCACCAAGAACTCCAGAGCAGAATGGAGTGGTGGAAAGGAGAAATCGAACCTTAGTTGAAATGGCTCGGACCATGCTAGTAGAAGGGAACTTACCTAGAAAGTTTTGGGCAGAAGCTGTCAACACTTCATGTTATATAATTAATAGAGCTCTGGTAAGACCCAAAAACTCAAATGACTCCCTATGAGATTCTCAAAGGTAAGAAACCCTCCTTAGCTCATTTCAAGGTCTTTGGCTACAAATGTTTTATCCACATTAATTCAAAATGAGATCTTGATAAATTTGAACCAAAGAGTGAACCTGAAATATTTCTAGGTTATTTTGACCGGTCTAGAGCCTATAGGGTTTTTAATCTCAATTCAAACCTTGTTGAAGAATCTCCTCTTGTTGTGTTTGATGAGTTTGCAACCAAAACTGAAATTGATTTATGCAGGGACAAAATTGATGGAGAGATTTTAAAGACAAATGAAGATTCTGCTGAAGAGGCTGAAGCCGAAGGACCAAATACTCAGTTGGAGGTAAATGGAAATCAAGGTAATGAGGTGACTAACCTTAAATTTCTTAGAGAGCATCCCCTTGAAAATATAATTGACAATCTGAATGAACCGACTAAAACTAGAGCAAACATAAGAATTGAAAATGAATTGAATTCCTTTGCTTTAGTATCTCAAATAGAACCCAAAAACATAGAAGGTGCTCTTCAGGATGAACACTGGATTAATGCCATGCATGATGAATTAAGTCAATTCGATAGGAACAAGGTCTGGCATTTAGTTCCTAAGCCATCTCATGGCAACATAATAGGCACCAAATGGATTTTTCAGAATAAAATTGATGAGCAGGGTAACATAGTTAGAAATAAGGCTAGGCTAGTTGTTCAGGGGTACAACCAAGAGTTTGGCATTGTCTTTGATGAGTCTTTCGCCCCTGTAGTAAGGCTAGATGATATTAGAATTCTTTTAGCCACTGCATGTAGTCTAGGAATAACTTTACAGTAGATGGATGTCAAATCTGCTTTTCTAAATGGTGAAATAAAAGAAGATGTTTTTGTCAAACAACCCCTTGGTTTTGAATGTCTTGAATATCCTGATCATGTTTATAAACTTGACAAGGCTCTCCATGGGTTAAAGCAAGCTCCTTGAGCTTGGTATGATAGACTGAGTAAGTTCCTCTCCGAAAAAGGATTTTCCAGAGGTAAGGTTGACCAGACCCTATTCACAAAGGTATGTGAGAAAGAAATTCTGATTATTCAAATTTACGTAGATGATATAGTGTTTGGGTCAACCAACTCATCCACGTGTGAGGAATTCTCATCCTTAATGACCAGTGAGTTTGAAATGAGCTCAATGGAGAGCTGAAATTATTTCTTGGACTGCAGATCTGTCAGACCAAAGAAGGAACCTTCATAACCCAGGAGAAGTACATCAAGGACTTATTGAAGAAATTCAAGATGGAAAATCTCAAAGCTATAACTGCACCAATGGGGACATCTATTAGTCTTGATTCTGATCCGACATGTAAAATGGTAGATCTCAAGCTTTACATAGGTATGATCGGATCCTTGCTCTACCTTACTGCATCTCGTCCTGATATTCAATTTTCAGTATGTTTGTGCGCTAGATTTCAAGCATGTCCTAAGGAGTCTCATTTAATAGCTATGAAACAGATTTTTCGGTATCTGTCTGGCACCCTAGACCTAAGCTTATGGTATCCTGCTAAGTGTGAGCTAGACCTTGTAGCTTACACTGATGCAGACTATGCCGAGTGTAGGATAGATAGGAAGAGTACTAGTGGATATTGCCAATTTCTTGGTGGGTGTCTAGTGTCCTGGGCATCCAAGAAACAACATACTGTAGCCTTATCCACTGCCGAGGTAGAGTATGTGGTTGCAGGAAACTGTGCTGCCCAAGTCCTCTAGATAAAACACCAGTTAATTAACTATCTTATCAACCTCGGTTGCATCACAATCTTTTGTGATAACACTAGTGCTATTTCCTTGATCAAAAATCCGGTTCACCACTCAAGGACAAAACACATTGAAATCAAACATCACTTTCTTAGAGACGAAGTTAGTAAAAAGGAAATTGAGCTTGAGTTCATTGTTTCTGAAAAATAAATTACTGATATTTTCACCAAACCTCTTGGTAATGAAAGATTTAAATTTCTAAGAAGAGAACTTGGTCTTTGCAAATTTTCAGCATGAACAAATTGATCATATCTTCTTCTAATCTTTAAACTTGATTGACATTGCATATATCGAGGGGGAGTGTGAGCAGCATCTTGTCATTCCTACAATTCCATCCCATGCATCTTGCTTTACTTCAAACATTTTCATAGGGGGAGCTCAGAATAATTCTGTAGGAGTCAAACTGATCTGTGCCAAACAATGTCGACTTTCTGTGTCGATCTTCAGTGTCAACTTCATTGAAAACTTATTCTGTCAGATACACTCTCCATCTAATTAATCTATCTTATCCTTGACTTATGTATGTGAACATTTCTTGAATTCATGTGCCTAGTTTGATCAAATGACAAACTGATAGACATGTCCATTAATCCAAGTTGCTGAAAATCAGATAGCTTCTCTAATAAGAAGTAGTAATGAACCCTGAATGAATTGTTGGTTTAAACTTAATGGTCGTCAAAGACTAAAAACCAAACTCAATGAAGAAGGACTGTGGAATGCTTGTTAATAGTTCTTAATCATTTCGTGCATGACATGTTTAATTGAGTCTTTCAGAATTTGACCTTATCTAAATTCAGGTTGAATTGGTTAAGATAACCTGAAAACATGTATTGTTCTTAAACAACACCTTCTGAAAATCAAATGGACAGCTGCATCAAAATGTTACATCAAATACTCGAAAGGCAAAGCAATGATTGAATGTACTGAGAAACTGGGTTTTTCATCAATGAAATGGAGAAAAACTCATGTCATAAAGTGCTTCAAGTTATCTTTGTTCAAAAATAAAAGGATAGTTCCACTAAGTAACTAGGGGTACTGGCATCTGATAAATATGTACCCTTACGCAAAAAGATGGAAACTATACCTGAGACAGAATAGTGGATCCTGCTGAGTAACTAGGGGTGTTCGCGTCTGATAAACGTGTACTCTTATGTAAAAATGTAAGATTCTACTTGACTGTACTAAAACAATAAAGAGAAGAAATATATGAAAACTATCCCTAAAAGATTAATTCAGAACTGTAGTGTTTGTTTAATCTCAATACAAGTTTCGGATAATCCTGATGATGCATATACACTTAGATAAACAAGATTTCGTAAGCTAAAACTTGTCATGTCCTATGCTCTCCTGGTTTATGACTATTAAAAGTCTCCTCAGACTGGATCTCACAGAGTAAAGTAGCTAGTCTCTCACCTTCATAACTTTTAAACCACATATGTTCAGAAATGCACTATCTGGAGTCTTGTACTAGAAGAATCTGTGCTTTACTTGCTTGTTTACTGAAAAGCCTAAATAGTTTGCCACATCAGATTTCCTCTTCTCTATGGCACCTATCTCAGTACCTTCTTCCCTATCCTTTCTGCTAATAGCAAATGGGGAGTGATTTTGTGATGTAGTGAGTGAAAGAGTTCTGCATAAAGGGCAGTTAAGGGGGAGCATGTGCATTTATTTTGCATGTTTCTGCATGTGCACCTCTTGCATCGTGCACTATTTTATTTTTTCAATAAACTCATTGTCGTCATCAAAATCTAAAATGACTTCTTCAAAATATAAATGTGTTACCATCATCAAAAAGGGGGAGAATGTTGGATATTATGTTTTGATGATGACAAATACTATGACTCATATTTGTATGATGTCATATGTGTTTGGACCATAAGAATTCTAAGCATTTGTCTCCTTCTTTGTTTTGATGATTGGCAAACATGTTTGACAATATGATAGGCAATAATTCCTTTTACTTATCTGCTCTTTGATTTTGATAAATCTTGAGTCTTAGGAATGCTGGTAGTTCATAAGTCTTTGCACATGCATTTCACATAAAATATGTCTGTGTATAGTTTGTCTCTCGAGTACAGAGTCTGTGCATCCTTCGTTGAGGAAGCAGATAACATCGGTGCATGTTTCTACCTATTGCATACAAGGTCTGTGCAGGCTCCGTCCTGCGCACTTAACAGATCTGAGCAGGTTTTCTCCTGCGATCATAAAAGGTCTGTGCAGGTTTTACCTTGAACTTTATAAGGTCTGTGCATATGTTTACCTCAATACAAAACATAGTCGGTGCATGCTTTGTGTAATGCCCCGGGTTTTTCAGATCCTTCTTCTCGGGTCCCGGATCTACGTTCCGGTATATCTGGCTCCGTTGTGTCTGAAATGATGTTTCGGACATCTTTCGTGTTCGGATCGGCGCGATCCAGAGTTGTTTCGGAGGCCCGGAAGAGTTCCGCGGCTTTTTCCGCGTGTGTTTTCCGATTCCCGATGTGTGTTTCAGTAATTCTTTTGGAACCTCGTTGCGGGTGAATCGGACCGTTCACCTAGGCGAGTGTGGTACCTTTGCGATCAGTGCGTTCCGAGGATCGCGAGGGTGTGATTTTCTATTTTTCAGGATTTTTTTGAATTTTTGGATTTTCCTACATATAACCCTTTTCTCTCTCTCCCCTCTCATTTCTCTCTTCTCTCCCTCTCTCTTCTCACGCTCTCTCCTCTCACTCTCTCCTCTCCGGCGGCCGACGGGGTGGAGCGTGGGCGAGGTGGGGATGGCGCGGGTGAGGTACGGGCGGGGATGGATGAGGATCGAGGCGGTGGAGGCGCGGTGAAGCTCGGCCGTGGGTTCGTGGAACGGCGAGGCTTCAACGGCGTTTTCTTCGTGGATCGGCGTCCACGGTGCGCGAAATCTTCGGTGGAGGTAGGGAGATAGACCCCCAGCTCGTGCACTTCCTTCCCCGTGAGTTTTGTAGGCCGTGGTGAGCCGAGCGGGCTAATCGGGGCGATTTGGGAAAAAATGCATGTTTTTGGGGAGTGAGCCGGATCCCTCGTTTTACGGCGTTTTTGGCCGATCCAGGGGTTTAGATGTATGCCTAGGGACTTGGGGATGGATTCCCCTTTGTTTCCCCATCACCCGGGGGTGATCGGGGCGTGGATCGGATTTTTGGGCATTTTCCCGCCGTTCTCGATTTTTCGAAATGGTCGCGGTCTACCAGTAACCGCTTTCATTGGTCGCGGTCTTGGGAGAACCGCGTTTTCCCAAGAGCGTCGGCAAGCATCGCGGACGTGCGATAGACCATTTTTGTCTATTCGCGGTCGTGACCTGACCGTGACTGTCTGGTCGCGGTCTTAGGGTGACCGCTACCATCGGGCTGCGCCTAGCTAGTCGCGGTCGTGACCCGACCGTGACTGCTTATTCGCGGTCCCCGGTCGACCGCTTCTATGTGGTCGCGGTCCCTAGGCGACCGCGACTACGTTGTGGTTCCCGTCTGTGTGGTTTTGACCTCCGGTCGACCCGGTTGTGACCCAGTGGTCGACCTTCGGCCTCGTGAGTGTCCCGGGCACCCCGTGGGTTCCGTGTCCGTGTTTTTGGGGTGTCGGGAGGCGCCGTGTTACCTCGATTAGCATGCCCGTAGGTGTGGTGGGTCCGGGTGACCTCACGTGTTTCAGGCTTTTGTGTTACGCTTGATCGAGTCACCGTGTATCGATGTGTGTGCGGTGGGGTCTCCCCCGCATGTCGTGGGTTTCTTTGGAAGGTGATTCCCATGTGGGCCATGTGTTTGGCCTTGGACTGCGAGTCCAGTTATCCGGCCTGGGGCTGGATGTTTCCCGCTTGCCATGGGATGGGAAATCGACATGGCGGCTTGTGTGCTGCCCTGGGAATCGTGCTTCTATGTTTTCCATGTGGCCTGTGTGGGTGGCCTTAGTCCCTCGCGTTCCCTTCCCGAGGGAGTGGTCTCGACGGCTCGTGAGTTATCTCGGTACTTGTGCTACTGTGGTTTTAGACCTAGAGATTGGACTAGATTGACGGCCCTGTGCTGTTACGTACAACGGTCTTGACCCCAAGTCTTGTGACTCAAGGACCGTTGGGTGTAGTGCGTCTAGAGGACTGTCTAGAGTCCAGTGGCTTAGCGCCACTTGAGTTTTCTCGACTCTCCCGCAGGGTGCGTGCGTGACCGTGGACTGCGAGTTATGTTTCTTCTCTGACTGTGGTCGCCATGCGACGGTGCTGGTACGTGGGATAGTCCCCGTACTTCGTCGGGTTTGGACGTTGTTTTCTATTGTCTTGAGAGTCTACTCTCTCAGTGACCCTCCACTAGTCGTAGCCAGCTTACACGCGAGTGTTCCCACCAGGGAGTGGTGGAGATGCTACCCTTAGAGACGGTTTTTAGACTGGTTTCCGTCGGGCCCTACGTCTTGCAGCCAGAGTCCGGCTGAGGGGAAAACCAGTTAGAGGCCAGACCTGGGACGCATGGTCTGTGTGTGCACACGTGGTTGGGGGCGGTTGGACCCACGTCGACGGGCGTGACCCCAGCTAGTCACTTGTTTGTGGTTACTTGTACGGTGTTCGTGCCTTTGGTAGGCGCTACCACGTCAGGCAGTTCACCTGCGGTGCGGTGTAAGACGTCAGGGGACGCTACCGACTGTGCTTCTAGTGAGAGGTACTCCTGTCGAGTTGAGAGTGACAGACTGTTAGTTTACGTGACTTAGACCTTCAGGTTTTCAGTCGCGTCGACCGTTGAGTTCAGTTGTTTCACCGTGGCGCGTGTGTCGGTTCTCGCGCCGTGAGACTAGCGCTAGTGACTTTACCGATGTAAGGCCCGTGCCTTAGTGGATCCTTAGTGGTTTGGATCTAATATTTGTTCTGGAATTTCTGACTATTTTTCTGTATTTTTAGGAATTTTCTTGGTATTTTTCCAGATTTATTGGGAGTTAATTGAGGGTTATTAGAAATTAATAAGATTTTAATATATATATAATAATTATATTATATATTTTAATTTTATTTTATTTTCTTTTAATCCCTCACCCTCACACCCTCTCTCTCCCCTCGTCGATCTCTTCTCACCCTCACGCTCTCTCTCTCCTCACGCGATCGCCTCTCTCCCCTTCCTAGGGATTTCGGGCGAGACGACGTCGGATTGAAGCGTGGTTGGTGCCGGTGGATTCCTCGCGTCGAGAGGAATGCGTGGGTACCCATTTCGGCGCGGTTCGGTGATCGTGGGAGCGGCACGGTGTGTGAAGGCTCCGTGAACCCTCCTCCGTGCATGCGGCGTTTCCGGCCGTTTCGGCTTGCAAGAGGTAGGGGGATGGACTCCTGAACTTGCTAGGATCAATTCCTGTAGCTAGTTCGTTTGATTAGAACCCCGTAGCATGCATAATGTTCGTTTTTCCATATTTGGGGTTTTAGCCTAATTCTTGAGTTTAATGCATTGTGGGCTTTGCATGTGATGTTTTTAGCTGTTATATAGTTGTTTGGGATGTATGGTTTGACAGGAAACATGTTTTTACGTCGTTACCCGACGATTTCTATCGTCCGGGAGGGAACCGGTTTTCAAACCTAACCCGCCTGTGACCCAGGTGGTGTGACGGTCCTTCCAGGAACCGTCACACGCCTAACGGTCCTTGGAGGACGCGTTACATCTATGTAACGGACCGTTGATGGGGATTTACATTGAGAGTAACGGTGGGGCCCCCATCCGTTACTCGTTTGTCGTTTTGCGTTGACCGGGTGAGGCGGTTAACCTGACGGCCAGTCGGCCGGCCGTCAGGGTGCCCCGACGCGCCTGGGCGAGCGCGTCACATCACCTGCGAACTATTTTAGAACGCTGCGTATTGTTTTTGGCCTCGGGTGAATGTAACGGCTAGGACCCAATGCGTTATAGTCGATGTAACGCGCTGTGCCCCGACCGTCGGGCCGAGTGACGGTGAGGCCGTAGGCCATCACTCTTCGTTTGGTTCACTTTGAACTGGAGCTTCGGTGGATGTAACGGTTAAGGGCGGACGCGTTATTGTTTATATAACGCGCCAGTCCCCGACCGTTACACCCTTGTAGCGCGGTGGCAGCAGACCGCCACTTGCCTGTTGGTTTCAAAAAGCACCAGCCTCTATTCCTTACGCATTCCATTATGTATATATGCCATGTTTATGTCGTTCTATTATATGATGGCATGCTTTTAATCCCAATAGAGTAGATTTTCTTTCCTTGCAATGGAGCCACTGTTGTTTCCCTAGGTCTGTTGAGTACCGACCCGCTTGGGGATAGCGGAGGGGTGTTTCCCGTACATGGTTTTTAAGCTAGTGCCGTGGGCTCCCCGCCAACGGTAGCGTCCTACCGAGGGAGAAAACTAGCTAGAGGGCCTGGCTCAGGCGAGAGTCAGTGTGTGCACACGTGGTCAGAGGCTGTGGACTGACACTGACGAGTGTCACTCTGACTGGTCACTTGGTTTGGTACTGTTTACGCGCTCAGCTTGTCGTTTTACCGACTGCGAGTGCTTGAGACGCAGTGTAAGTCGTCAGTGGATGCATCTGGTTTCTGCTCCAGTGGTTGTCCTACTCCCTACTGCTTGGATTGGTTAAGGCTTATCATGTTTGGTAGATTTAGTTTCAGTCGCTTGCATTTAATTATTATTGACCTGTGTTAGCTGTTATACCTGCTTAGATAGAGTTTACAGCTTTCTTGTGATTAGTTATTCATGCCAATGCATGTTATTTTATTTAAATGCATGCCCTATTGCCTTTATCTTCGCATGCATGTTTGTTTAGTGCGAGGTAGGGATCCGCGTGACCCCTACTGAGTCTGGCTGTGACTCACCCTTCTCCTTTCGGGTGAGCCGCGCCCGCCGTCTCCCGGTGTTTTGTGAGGTTGCTCGGAGACCGTGCTTAGTTGCCAGCAGTTGACGGGTCACCTTTGTGAGGCTCTGTTGTACTTTTGCCGGGGTATGCCCCGCATAGTTGTACTTTTTGGACTCGTACTCTTGTGCTTCTGGACTAGTTATATAATTATCACTCTGGTTATTTTTGAATTGCTTCCGCACTTGTGTTAATTTTATTGCTTAATTGTAATATGCGCGTTCCAAATTACAATTCGTTATGCATCCCCTTGACAAACTTCACTAACCCTTCAGGGGCCTCATCAGCCTCTTGGGTGGCTTCCCCAGTTCTTGGTATCGGTGCATCGATGTTATCGGTATATCGGTATCCTGAACTTTGGGTCGTCACAGTTGGTATCAGAGCGGAGTTGAGGATTTGTATAAGGAATTGGAATTTGCAACTTGTCCAGAGCTAGTCCTTTGAGTTGTCTATTGCTGGCTTAGGGTTGTTTTCTGCGTAATTGATGTGATTCCTGTTGCTTTCTGTTTTTCGGCAGTGCAAGATGCCGCCTCGTCGAGGGAGACCTCCTCGAGTTCCTCGAGCTCCCCGAGATGTGCCCAGGGAAGATAGTGGTTCTGCACCTCCTCTTGCAGTTCCCGCTGTTCCTGCCGTTCCAGTCGTTCCTCCTCCAGTGCCGATGGTTGCTCCTCAGGTTGAAGTGCCTGGTTGTCGAGGTAGGGCTTTGAAAGAATTTCTTATGTTCAATCCGCCTGCTTTCGATGGATAGCCCGATCCAGAGGTTGCGAGGCAATGGTTGGATGCTATTGAACGCGTGTTCCTGTGTATGGAGAGCGCTGAAGATGAGAAGGTTATGCTTGCCGCTTTTCAACTCCAAGGTACAGCCATCACGTGGTGGAAAGCCGAGTGGCAGATTGCTTTTCATTCCAGACCTCTTCGGCAGATCACTTGGGCAGAGTTCGTTGCTACTTTCGAGCGTGCCTATACTCCTGCCTGCTTGCAGATGGCAAAAATGTATCAATTTATGGAACTGACTCAAGGTAGTATGACTGTGCTTCAGTATCGGAATAAGTTCTTGGAATTGGGTCAGTATGCGCCCCATGTGCTGGCAAATGAAGCGTTGAAGACTCAGCAATTCTTGCGAGGTTTGAGGCCAGAGTTGAAGATGCCCCTGTTTGCAAGTCGTGTTGCCGATCTAGATGGTGCGTGCCAGACAGTTGTGGCACTTGAGCTGGAGATGGCGAGACCAGGTGGGTATCCTCAGGCGGGGTCAGTTCAGCCGGCAGTGCAGTCTCAGCAGGCTTATCGACCGCCAGTGGCAGGTGTTCCCTCGGTCCAACCAGAGGTTAGCAGTGCTTCTTCTCCGTCCAAGACTAAGTTTAAGAAGTTCAAGAAGAAAAAGAGGTTTTTCCAGCAGCCGTCGTCCAGTACGGATGTAGTCCAGCAACCGACTACGCTTTCTTCTCAGACTCGTCAGAGTTCAGCTGTGAGTCAGCCATGGACGTGTCGGAGATGAGGTGGTCATCATAAGGGCCAGCCGTGTTCTCTGCCTGTTGTTTGCTTTTGATGTGACCAACCGGGTCATGTGGTTCGGGATTGCCCGCTGAGGCCGAAGCAATTGCAAGCTCCTCAGTTCTCTCAGCCTCAGCAGCCGTAATTCAGACCTCCTCCTGTACCTCAAACTCAACAACAGTTCTATTCTCAAGCGTCGGCGTCTTCTCAGCAATCCTCAGCTGGATCGAAGAAGCAGAAAGGTAAAGTTTCTCATATGACTAGAGCTGAAGCTGTTGCGTCCCATCTAGTGGAAGGTACGATTATGCTTTATGGTCATTCAGCTCGCGTCTTATTTGATTCTGGTGCTTCTCACTCTTTTATTTCTGAGGCTTTCCTGGCATGTATTGAGGAGCCGACATCAGAGATGTCTTGTGAGATGTTTGTTGAATTGCCTTTTGGAGATTTCATGATTACACCCTTGTGTTTGGAAGAGTCTCCTGTGATGATTGATAATCACCAGTTGCCGGTAAGGTTGTATGCGTTGCAGCTGGCAGATTATGACGTTATTCTGGGAATGGATTGATTGGAGCAGTATGGAGCTGTGGTTGACTGCAGATCGAAGAAAGTCTATTTTCAGCCCCAAGGGAAATCAGCATTTTATTTCCAAGGTATTCGATCCCATTCTTCTCGTATGATTATTTCTGCTATTCGAGCCTATAGGTTGCTTAGTGCAGGTTGCCAGGGATTCTTAGCTTCTGTGATTGCTGTTGAGAAACCACGACAGGATGTCAATGATATTCCTGTTGTCTGTGAGTTCCCTGATGTGTTTCCTGACGAGTTGCCAGGCTTGCCTCCAGAGCGAGAGATTGAAATGGTGATTGAACTGATTCTGGTACAGGCCCGTTAGCAAAGGCACCGTACCGTATGGCTCCAGCTGAACTTAAAGTACTGCGAGCACAGCTACTTGAATTGCTGGAAAAAGGCTATATTCGCCCCAGTTTTTCTCCGTGGAGTGCTCCAGTGTTGTTTGTGAAAAAGAAAGATGGAAGCCTGAGACTTTGTATTGATTACAGGCAGCTGAATCAGGTGACTATCAAGAATAAATATCCGCTTCCAAGGATTGATGATTTGTTTTACCAGTTACAGTCTGCTACTGTCTTTTCACGAATTGACCTCCGGTCTGGCTACTTTCAATTGTGGATCCGGGAATCTGATGTGGAGAAGACAGCTTTCATCACTCGATATGGTCACTTTGAATTTCTGGTAATGCCGTTTGGATTGACTAATGCCCCAGCAGCTTTCATGGACCTAATGCAGCGTATTTTTCGTCCATTTCTTGATCAGTTCGTGGTGATCTTTGTTGATGATATTCTGATCTATTCTACCTCTGATGAAGATCATGTACAACATTTGAGGATCGTTCTGCAGACTCTGAGAGATCACGAGCTCTATGCGAAGTTCAGTAAGTGTGAATTCTGGCTTCGGGAAATTCATTTTCTTGGCCACGTGATTTCTGGTGACGGAGTGGCAGTGGACCCTGCAAAGATTGAAGCTGTTTTGATTTGGCAGAGACCGAGAACGATCACTGAGATTAGAAGCTTCTTAGGTTTGGCTGGGTATTATCGCAGGTTCATCCAGGATTTTGCGAAGATTGCAGCACCGATGACTAGACTGACTCGTAAAGATGTACCTTTTGTCTGGTCGGATCAGTGTGAGGCTAGCTTTGTTGAATTGAAAAGGCTATTAACCTCTTCTCCAGTGTTGACTTTGCCTTCCGACTCGGGTGGATTTCTTGTTTGCACAGATGCTTCTTGAGTGGGTTTGGGTGCAGTGCTTATGCAACATGGTAAGGTTATTGCATATGCATCTCGGCAATTGAAATAGCATGAAGAAAATTATCCCACGCATGATCTGGAGCTAGCTGCAGTTATTTTTGCCTTGAAGATCTGGAGACATTATCTGTATGGTGAGAAATTTAAGATTCTTACTGATCATCAGAGTTTACAGTATATTTTCTCCCAGAAAGATCTGAATCTCAGGCAGAGGCGATGGATGGAATACATGAAAGATTATGACTTTACACTCTCCTATCAGCCGGGTAAAATGAATGTTGTGGCTGATGCTCTGAGCAGGAAGGTGCAAGTCAATCATTGTTGCTTCATGAATGGAAATTGTGGGAACAACTTCCGAGTGAGGCATTCAGCGTGGAGATTCCTGTCGATCCGAGGATGGCAGTTTGTGCTAGCTTGGTTTTGGGTTCAGCTTTGTATCAGCAGATTAAAGAAGCTCAGCAAGCTGATTCTGATTTGGCCCGTGTTATATCAAGATATGATGTGGAATTTGATGACGAGCTGGTCGTCAGCTTCCAGGGCAGATGGTATGTTCCCGCTGTTGATGCATTGAGACTTGAGGTTCTGAGTGAAGCCCATGGTTCCCGTTTTGCTATTCACCCAGGTGTCACCAAGATGTATCAGAATTTGAAAAAGCAGTTCTGGTGGCCAGGTATGAAGAAAGACGTGGCTATATTTGTTTCTAAGTGCTTGACTTGTTAGCAGGTTAAAGTCGAACATCAAAAGCCAGGTGGATTACTTCAGCCTTTAGAGATTCCAATGTGAAATGGGACCACGTTACTACAGACTTTGTGGTGGGTTTGCCTCGGACTTCTCAGGGTTTTGATGGTATCTGGTTGCTTGTCGACAGATTGACTAAAACTACCAGATTGTTGCCGATTAAAGTTGCTTGGAGTGTGCAGAGGTTGGCCGAGCTTTATGTGCAGAAGATCGTGCCACTGCATGGAATTCCTGTTTCACTTGTGTCAGATCGTGATCCACGTTTTACCTCCGGCTTCTGGCGTAGTTTCCAGAAAGCTTTGGGCACTGAGTTAGCGTTCAGTTCAGCGTATCACCCACAGTCAGATGGACAGTCAGAGAGGACTATTCAGACTCTGGAAGACATGCTGAGATCGTGTTGCCTTGACTGGCAAGGTTCGTGGAGTCAACATTTGCCACTTATTGAATTTGTTTATAATAACAGTTTTCACTCCAGTATTGGCATGGCTCCTTATGAAGCGCTGTATGGTCGTCCTTGTCGTACTCCCTTGAACTGGTTTGATGTTGGGGACAGATTGTTGACAGGACCGGACATGGTACAGCAGTGTTCTGATGTGATTCGTCTGATCAGGCAGAGATTGTTGACAGCCCAGAGTCGACAGAAAAGCTATGCAGATCGGCGCAGACGTCCACTACAGTTTGAGCCAGGAGATATGGTGTTTGTTAAAGTATCTCCGATGAAGGGTGTTTCCAGGTTTGGGAAGCGTGGAAAGCTTAGTCCGCGATATGTTGGCCCGTTTCCTATTGTTGAAGCTGTGGGTCCGGTAGCTTACCGTTTACAACTACCAGCGGCTATGCGAGCTATTCATGATGTGTTCCACGTCTATCAGTTGAGGAAATATGTGCCAGATGCTTCTCATGTTCTCGATGATTCAGTTTGGCCCGAGGTGACTGCTGATTTGTCTACGCCAGAGTTTCCTATCAGAATTGAAGACCGTCGTGAGCAGCGGTTGAGAAATAAGGTTATCCCTCTGGTAAGAGTTGCTTGGCAGCGTCACTCTGGTAATGAGTCCACTTGGGAACGTGAAGATGAGATGCGTCAGCTTTTTCCTTTCTTATTCCAGTGAGGTATAATTCTTTTCTCAGTTTCCTCCTTTTCCGTTGTTGTAAATTTCGAGGGCGAAATTTCTTTTAGGAGGGAGGGACTGTAAGGCCCGTGCCTTAGTGGATCCTTAGTGGTTTGGATCTAATATTTGTTCTGGAATTTCTGACTATTTTCCTGTATTTTTAGGAATTTTCCTGGTATTTTTCGGATTTATTTGGGGTTAATTGAGGGTTATTAGAAATTAATAAGATTTTAATATATATAATAATTATATTATATATATTTTAATTTTATTTTATTTTCTTTTAATCCCTCACCCTCACACCCTCTCTCTCCCCTCGTCGATCTCTTCTCACCCTCACGCTCTCTCTCCTCACGCGATCGCCTCTCTCCCCTTCCTAGGGATTTCGGGCGAGACGACGTCGGATTGAAGCGTGGTTGGTGCCGGTGGATTCCTTGCATCGAGAGGAACGCGTGGGTACCCATTTCGGCGCGGTTCGGTGATCGTGGGAGCGGACGGTGTGTGAAGGCTCCGTGAACCCTCCTCCGTGCATGCGGCGTTTCCGACCGTTTCGGCTTGCAAGAGGTAGGGGGATGGACTCCTGAACTTGCTAGGATCAATTCCTGTAGCTAGTTCGTTTGATTAGAACCCCGTAGCATGCATAATGTTCATTTTTCCATATTTGGGGTTTTAGCTTAATTCTTGAGTTTAATGCATTGTGGGCTTTGCATGTGATGTTTTTAGCTGTTATATAGTTGTTTGGGATGTATGGTTTGACAGGAAACAGGTTTTTACGTCGTTACCCGACGATTTCTATCGTCCGGGAGGGAACCGGTTTTCAAACCTAACCCGTCCGTGACCCAGGTGGTGTGACGGTCCTTCCAGGAACCGTCACACGCCTAACGGTCCTTGGAGGACGCGTTACATCTATGTAACGGACCGTTGACGGGGAGTTACATTGAGAGTAACGGTGGGGCTCCCATCCGTTACTCGTTTGTCATTTTGCGTTGACCGGGTGAGGCGGTTAACCTGACGGCCAGTCGGCCGGCCGTCAGGGTGCCCCGACGCGCCTGGGCGAGCGCGTCACATCGCCTGCGAACGGTTTTAGAACGCTGCGTATTGTTTTTGGCCTCGGGTGAATGTAACGGCTAGGACCCAAGCGCATTATAGTCGATGTAACGCGCTGTGCCCCGACCGTCGGGCCGAGTGACGGTGAGGCCGTAGGCCGTCACTCTTCGTTTGGTTCACTTTGAGCTGGAGCTTCGGTGGATGTAACGGTTAAGGGCGGACGCGTTATTGTTTATATAACGCGCCAGTCCCCGACCGTTACACCCTTGTAGCGCGGTGGCAGCAGACCGCCACTTGCCTGTTGGTTTCAAAAAGCACCGGCCTATTCCTTACGCATTCCATTATGTATATATGCCATGTTTATGTCGTTCTATTATATGATGGCATGTTTTTAATCCAATAGAGTAGCTTTTCTTTCCTTGCAATGGAGCCACTGTTGTTGCCCTAGGTCTGTTGAGTACCGACCCGCTTGGGGATAGCGGAGGGGTGTTTCCCGTACACGGTTTTTAAGCTAGTGCCGTGGGCTCCCCGCCAACGGTAGCGTCCTACCGAGGGAGAAAACTAGCTAGAGGGCCTGGCTCAGGCGAGAGTCAGTGTGTGCACACGTGGTCAGAGGCTGTGGACTGACACTGACGAGTGTCACTCTGACTGGTCACTTGGTTTGGTACTGTTTACGCGCTCAGCTTGTCGTTTTACCGACTGCGAGTGCTTGAGACGCAGTGTAAGTCGTCAGTGGACGCATCTGGTTTCTGCTCCAGTGGTTGTCCTACTCCCTACTGCTTGGATTGGTTAAGGCTTATCCTGTTTGGTAGATTTAGTTTCAGTCGCATACATTTAATTATTATTGGCATGTGTTAGCTGTTATACCTGCTTAGATAGAGTTTACAGCTTTCTTGTGATTAGTTATTCATGCCAATGCCTGTTATTTTATTTAAATGCATGCCCTATTGCCTTTATCTTCGCATGCATGTTTGTTTAGTGCGAGGTAGGGATCCGCGTGACCCCTACTGAGTCTGGCTGTGACTCACCCTTCTCCTTTCAGGTGAGCCGCGCCCGCCGTCTCCCGGTGTTTTGTGAGGTTGCTCGGAGACCGTGCTTAGTTGCCAGCAGTTGACGGGTCGCCTTTGTGAGGCTCTGTTGTACTTTTACCGGGGTATGCCCCGCGTAGTTGTACTTTTTGGACTCGTACTCTTGTGCTTCTGGACTAGTTATATAATTATCACTCTGGTTATTTTTGAATTGCTTCCGCACTTGTGTTAATTTTATTGCTTAATTGTAATATGCGCGTTCCAAATTACAATTCGTTATGCATCCCCTCGACAAACTTCACTAACCCTTCAGGGGCCTCATCAGCCTCTTGGGTGGCTTCCCCAGTTCTTGGTATCGGTGCATCGATGTTATCGGTATATCGGTATCCTGAACTCTGGGTCGTCACAACCGAGGTTGCGTCTTGTTGTGCGGTACCCGCGATCGGATGGTCGGGGTTACACCTTAGACAACGTGTCCAGGTCGGCTATGTCCGGGGGACAGGCCTCTACGGCGTGGTTGCCGTGGGTTTTTACTTCGGTAAGCGGTACTAGTGTAGTTCCGTAGCCTCGACTGTGAGTTCGGGGTGTGTCTTTGGTACAGTAGGAGTAGTTGTGGCGCCAGGCTTCGACCGGCCACCGGGTTTACTGTTCCTGCGGTTGCGGTTGCTCTTGTAGCCTTCCTTTCCGCTACCGCCGTTGTTTCCGGTTGGGGTTCCGCGGGATCCCTGTCGAGTCTCTGTTTTGGAGACTCATTCTCTGCTTTTCAGGTGTGGCGGTTCTTCCTCGAGGTTCGAGGTGCGGAGCGGAGGTTCTCAGTTGCCAGCTTGCTGGGCCGAGTGTTCACTTGGCATGTGGTACGTTTTACTGCTTTAGACTGTATTTTCTGTTGGACTGGACTATGTTGTAGCTGTAGTTGTTTATTTATTTCTGTTAATTGTTGTCCTGCTTTATTTCCTATTTCTTTGTGCCTCCACACACCTTTTAGCCCTTCCGAGCCCTCCCGGCTCGTGGGCGGCGGTTCGAGTCTCGGGTTATCGGGCCTTCCCGGTAATCGGATTCTCGGGTCGTCATAGCTGGTATCAGAGCGGTGGTTGTGGAAGTACATAGGAATTCGAGATATTGCAGTGATCAGAGTCCATAAGGTCTAGTACAGTCGGCAGCTGGCTTAGGGTTTTGTGTTCGCTTTCTGCCTAGTTTCTCGCTTGAGAGCTTGAGTGCGCTGTGCGGCGCTGTAAAGGTGGTTGCTGTCCGCGGCTTTCGTGCCAGCATGAGGTCTAAGGATCGAGGTCGAGAGCTTTCTCCCTCATCGGTGGTGGCCCTGGTTGTGCTGCGTGGGCCAGAGGTTGCTGGCAGGCGTGAGCTTGCGGTGCTGCGTTCGAGGAATCTGCGGCATGGTCAGGTGGCTGGAGAGGATTTTTCGTGGTTAAGTGGCCGTGAGCGTGCTCTGAGGGAGCTGCTGTCAGTTTTGGCCACTCCAGCTTGAGGTTTGTCCAGCCCCCGAGGTGTTCTGATCTAGAAGTGTGCTCGGGTGAGCGGAATATATTCTTGGTGAGCTGCTGTTTTGTCGAGCCTGATATCCTTGTCGTGCTCTGTGGCGTCAGAAATGACGTGTCGGTCCCGATTGTTTTACGGATTTCGAGGTAGGATGGGCTGTGGTGTCCCAGTAAGTCTTGCTCCTGCGCTCTTGTGTGCGAATGGGTTGTGTTCGCCCTGGAGTTGGCTTGAGATGTGAAGGCTCCACGGTGAGTTCGGGACTCGAGGACAAGCGTTGGCGGTTGTCGGTTATGGCTCGTGTTGCGGCTCTTGGTGTGGTGTGTTGCAGTTTAAGGAATTGCAGCAGTGGTGCGTAGAGAGATGTTGTGATTGTGGTCCGACGTGACACTCGTCGAGTGTGTCGGAGGCGCTGACCTGAGGGAAACGATGGTTTTCCTTGGTGCTGGATGGTGCTATTTCCAGCATGCGCGAGGTTCAAGGTCAGGTCGAGCGTGGAGTTCTTCCGTTGGTCGGAAGTGTGTTTGGTTCTTCCTTTGGCTGGAGAATTGTGTTGGGCTAAGGTTCGTCGTCTGGCATTGTGTGTTCGGATTGGTTGGCCTTGTGTGGCATGAAGTCGGTGCGAGACGTGCTCCTTGTCTTGGCAAGGTGGTTGCCTGTGAGAAGTTGCGCCCATTCCCTTGTCGTGTGAGGGTGTGCTGGCGCTGTTCCGGAGGGACGAGTGCTGGTTGGGAAGTGTTTCTGAGAATTTGTGACTGTGCGCGTGGATCAGAGTGCGCAGCGGAAGTGTGGTGGGCTTGTGACCCACTAGTTCAGGATCGTAGCGTTGGTTGCTACGGGCAGATTCCTGAGTTTGCGTTGAGCATTAGAGGATTGGTTCCTTGGTGTGAGACGTGTTGTTGCCGTGCCGTTGCTCGAGGTATTATGGTTGTTGGCACTGGCAGGATGGGGTGTTGGGGAATGTGCTGGCCAGTGTGCCGCATGAGTACCATGTTCCTGTGATGGAAGCCGTGTCAGGCGTCGGTGTTGGACCTGGATGAGGTTGTTGAGGATGTTGCCTGACGGAGGTCGAGGACGTGTTGGTCAGAGTCAGTGGTTTGGTGTCCGACTTGTGCTCCCAGTCGTGTCCTCGGATGAGATCATTTTTGGAGAAGTGATCTCTGGCAGGCTGTGGGTTCCTGTTGGTGGCTGCGAGTGACTAGTAAGGCTAGTCACGTAGCCGACCACGGTGAGATGTATGTTGCTTAGGGACCAGTGAGTATTGTGAAGGTGGTGTCCGTGGCTCTGTGGTAAGGGCGGAATCGGGATTGGCAGGTGTCCACTTGGATTGATCGAAGGATTTGAGGAGACCAGATGGAAGAGTGACGCCTGTGGGTGGAGGCCTTTTCTGAGATTGGCGTCGGATTGGTGGTCCTTGATGGGACGTTGGTGTCGTAATGTTTATCCATAGTGTGGTAACCAGCATGGGATGGTTCCCCTGTAAGTCTGAGTCAAGTGAGGTGATGACTGAAGACACCAGGATCTTGTCATTTGGTTTCGTCGTGCTCCCCGAGAGGGTCGAGTTGGTGCGATGTTCGAGATCGGGCGTGGTGTCCGAGAGGAGTGCAGCTCGAGATGTGCATCAGTCTGTGTGGGAGTCGACGGAGGGCTTGCCGAGGTTTGGAATGTTTCCTTCGGACCCAGTGAAGGACCAGGAAAGAAGGAAGAACCTGAGCGAGCGGTTGGTGATCGTCGGTGCATGGTCTTTTCACAGGCAGAAGGTGCTGGTTGTCGGAACTCGAGCGTGGCGAGAGCCGTGTGCCAACGAGACCTTTGGTGGTCGTTTCTGTGATGTGCCTTTCCGGATGGGATCTGGGCTTTGTCGAAGTTTGTCTTCTGACAAGAATTGGCACAGTGTTATGTCCGGCTTTTGACTTGCCATGTGTGAGGTGTTTCTTGGTGCTGAGCCAATGTTCTGGTTGCGGTATGCTGAGATGACTGCTTGAGCTGGTGGAGGCTCTATTTTGGTTGCTCCCTTGAGGAGGGTGTGCGACCTGTCAGCTGATTGTGAAGCTGATGTGCGATTTGTCTGCTGACCATAGGATGGATCGGTAGCTGTTTCTCGTGACGAGGGTTGTGATTCCTCGGTGAGCGAGATTGTGGCTGCGGTGCCATGGTGGATTCTCACGTTGTCTGAGGTGATGCCGGACTGGGTCCTTTGGTATATGCCTGCTCTATTGGCCCGTGTGCTCGGCGCGAGGAGCGAGGTGTTGTTTATGATTGTAAGTCTGGCTGTGTCCCTCAGGATCGGTGTTTTCGTGAGAATCGAGATTTTCTGTGCTGGGGATCTGACAGCGTGTCAGTTGGTTTGGTGTTCTTCCCCTGTGACTTAGTGCTAGGTCCTGAATTTTGAGGACGAAATTCCTTTAAGGGGGGAGGGCTGTAATGCCCCGGGTTTTTCGGATCCTTCTTCTCGGGTCTCGGATCTGCGTTCCAGTATATCTGGCTCCGTTGTGTCCAAAATGATGTTTCGGACATCTTTCGTGTTCGGATCGGCGCGATCCGGAGTTGTTTCGGAGGCCCGGAAGAGTTCTGCGACTTTTTCCGCGTGTGTTTTCTGATTCCCGGTGTGTGTTTCGGTAATTCCTTCGGAACCTCGTTGCGGGTGAATCGGGCCGTTCACCTAGGCGAGTGTGGTACCGTTGCGATCAATGCGTTCCGAGGATCGCGAGGGTGTGATTTTCTATTTTTTGGGATTTTTTCAAATTTTTGGATTTTCCTATATATAACCCTTTTCTCTCTCTCCCCTCTCATTTCTCTCTTCTCTCCCTCTCTCTTCTCACGCTCTCTCCTCTCACTCTCTCCTCTCCGACGGCCAACGGGGTGGAGCGTGGGCGAGGTGGGGACGGCGCGGGTGAGGTACAGGCGGGGATGGATGAGGATCGAGGCGGTGGAGGCACGGTGAAGCTCGGCCTTGGGTTCGTGGAACGGCGAGGCTTCAACGGCGTTTTCTTTGTGGATCAGTGTCCACGGTGTGCGAAATCTTCGGTGGAGGTAGGGAGATGGACCCCCAGCTCGTGCACTTCCTTCCTCGTGAGTTTTGTAGGCCGTGGTGAGTCGAGCGGGCTAATCGGGGCGATTTGGGGAAAATGCATGTTTTTGGGGAGTGAGCTGGATCCCTCGTTTTACGACGTTTTTGGCCGATCCAGGGGTTTAGATGTATGCCTAGGGGCTTGGGGATGGATTCCCCTTTGTTTCCCCATCACACGGGGGTGATCGGGGCGTGGATCGGATTTTTCGGCGTTTTCCTGCCGTTCTCGGTTTTCGAAATGGTCGTGGTCTACCAGTAACCGCTTTCATTGGTCGCGGTCTTGGGAGAACCGCGTTTGCCCAAGAGCGTCGGCAAGCGTCGCGGACGTGCGATAGACCATTTTTGTCTATTCACGGTCGTGACCCGACCGTGACTGTCTGGTTGCGGTCTTAGGGCGACCGCTACCATCGGGCTGCGCCTGGCTAGTCGCGGTCGTGACTCGACCGTGACTGCTTATTCGCGGTCCCCGGTCGACCGCTTTTATGTGGTCGCGGTCCCAGGCGACCGCGACTACGTTGCGGTTCCCGTCTGTGTGGTTTTGACCTCCAGTCGACCCGGTTGTGACCCAGTGGTCGACCTTCGGCCTCGTGAGTGTCCCGGGCACCCCGTGGGTTCCGTGTCCGTGTTTCTGGGGTGTCGGGAGGTGCCGTTTTACCTCGATTAGCATGGCCATAGGTGTGGTGGGTCCGGGTGACCTCACGTGTTCCGAGCTTTCGTGTTACGCTTGATCGAGTCACCGTGTATCGGTGTGTGTGCGGTGGGGTCTCCCCCGCATGTCGTGGGTTTCTTTGGAAGGTGATTCCCATGTGGGCCATGTGTTTGGCCTTGGACTGCGAGTCCAGTTATCCGGCCTGGGGCTGGAGGCTTTCTCGCTTGCCCTGGGATGGGAAATCGACATGGCGGCTTGTGTGCTGCCCTGGGAATCATGCTTCTATGTTTTCCGTGTGGCCCGTGTGGGTGGCCTTGGTCCGTCGCGTTCCCTTCCCGAGGGAGTGGTCTCGACGGCTCGTGAGTTGTCTCGGTACTCGTGCTACCGTGGTTTTATACCTAGAGATTGGACTAGATTGATGGCCCTATGCTGTTGCGTACAACGGTCTTGACCTCGAGTCTTGTGACTCAAGGACCGTTGGGTGTAGTGCGTCTAGAGGACTGTCCAGAGTCCAGTGGCTTAGCGCCACTTGAGTTTACTCGACTCTCGCACAGGGTGCGTGTGTGACCGTGGACTGCGAGTCCTGTTTCTTCTCCGATTGTGGTCGCCGTGCGACGGTGCTGGTACGTGGGATGGTCCCCATACTTCGTCGGGTTCGGACGTTATTTTCTGTTGTCTTGAGAGTCTACTCTCTCAGTGACCCTCCACTAGTCGTATCCTGCTTACACGCGAGTGGTCCCACCAGGGAGTGGTGGAGAGGCTACCCTTAGAGACGGTTTTAGACTGGTTTTCGTCGGGTCCCACGTCTTGCAGCCAGAGTCCGGCTGAGAGGAAAACCAGTTAGAGGCCAGACCTGGGACGCATGGTCTGTGTGTGCACACGTGGTTGGGGGCGGTTGGACCCACGTCGACGGGCGCGACCCCAGTTAGTCACTTGTTTGTGGTTACTTGTACGGTGTTCGTGCCTTTGGTAGGCGCTACCACGTCAGGCAGTTCACCTACGGTGCGGTGTAAGACGTCAGGGGACGCTACCAACTGTGCTTCTAGTGAGAGGTACTCCTGTCGAGTTGAGAGTGACAGACTGTTAGTTTACGTGACTTAGACCTTCAGGTTTTCGGTCGCGTGGACCGTTGAGTTCAGTTGTTTCACCATGGCGCGTGTGTCGGTTCTCGCGCCGTGCGACTAGCGCTAGTGGCTTTATCGAGGTTGCGTCTTGTTGTGCGGTACCCGCGATCGGATGGTCGGGGTTGCACCTTGGACAGCGTGTCCAGGTCGGCTGTGTCCGGGGATAGGCCTCTACGGTGTGGTTTCCGTGGGTTTTTACTTCGGTAAGCGGTACTAGTGTAGTTCGGTAGCCTCGACTGTGAGTTCGGGGTGTGTCTTTGGTACAGTAGGAGTAGTTGTGGCGTCGGGCTTCGACCGGCCACCGGGTTTACTGTTCCTGCTGTTGCGGTTGCTCTTGTAGTCTTCCTTTCCGCTACCGTCGTTGTTTCCGGTTGGGGTTCCGCGGGATCCCTGCTGAGTCTCTCTTTTGGAGACTCATTCCCTGCTTTTCAGGTGTGACGATTCTTCCTCGAGGTTCGAGGTGCGGAGCGGAGGTTCTCAGTTGCCAGCTTGCCGGGCCGAGTGTTCACTTGGCATGTGATACATTTTACTGCTTTAGACTGTACTTTCTGTTGGACTGGATTTTGTTGTAGCTGTAGTTGTTTATTTATTTCTATTAATTGTTGTCCTGCTTTATTTCCTATTTCTTTGTGCCTCCACACTCCTTTTAGCCCTTCCGAGCCCTCCCGGCTCGTGGGCGGCGGTTCGAGTCTCGGGTTATCGGGCGTTCCCGGTAATCGGATTCTCGTGTCGTCACACTTTGCATCGTACACAACCAGGGTCTGTGCATGTCTTTGTACATGCGCGAATAAGGTCTGTGCACGTTTGCATCATAAGGTATACATAAGGTCTGTGCACGTTTGCATCATAAGGTATACATAAGGTCTGTGCAGGCTCCGTCCTGTGCACTTAACAGATCTGAGCAGGTTTTCTCCTGCGATCATAAAAGTCTGTGCAGGTTTTACCTTGAACTTTATAAGGTCTGTGCATATGTTTACCTCAATACAAAACATAGTCGGTGCATGCTTTGCATCGTACACAACCAGGGTCTGTGCATGTCTTTGTACATGTGCGAATAAGGTATGTGCACATTTGCATCATAAGGTATACATAAGGTCTGTGCAAGGTTGCATTGTGGGTGAATAAGGTCTGTGCATGTTTTTGTAGAACGCATATACGGTCTGTGCATGTTTTGTTTATAGCAACTTAATCTCAGTGCATACTCTAGTTGTCTGCATATAAAGGTCTGTGCATATCTTGATCGATTGCACACAACCTCAGTGCACGTCTAGTTGTTTAGTACATGACATCGGTGCATATTTTATATGTTCACGAATGAGGTCTGTGCATGTCTTGATCAACTGCACGTAACGTCGGTGCACATTCCATGTGTCTGCATATAAAGTCGGTGCATCTTACTGTTCTTTCAGTAGAAGGTCGGTGCACACTCTGTTTGTCTCTGAACAAGGTCTATACATGGTCTGTGCATGTTTTGTCTTGTGGCAAAACAAGCTCGGTGCATAGTCTATTTTTAACATCTGTAGTATGTACATCTTTGCATGGAAGCGTATGTAGGTTGGTGCATTTTGTGCTTTGAGGATATAGGTCTATGCATATATGTTTACCAAGGTCTGTGCATCTTACCTCATGCATATGAAAAGTCGGTGCATTGTTCATCATTCGCATATACAGTCAGTGCATGTTCATCTACATACGAAGGTAAAGGTCTGTGCACCTTTGTCCATGCATGCATCAGTCAGTGCATCGTGCTCATCGTGCATATAACATCTATGCACGTTTTCTTGTTGAACGTACAAGAGAGTCTGTGCACATCTTGCATTGTCTTAAATCGTCGGCATAGGTCATGCCATTGGCTTAGAAGGGTCTGTTCATATATATATGCTGTGTTTACTTGGAATGTCTGTGCATACCCTATTCTATGCCAAATCAAACTCGGTGCATCTTTTCTCTTAGCTAACTCATGTCTGAATTGCAGGGTAAAGCAAGCGCATCATGAAGCCTATGATTGAGCACGTGATCCAAGGCAGATATGTCCAGAAGATTCTACCAACGAGGATATGCTCACCAATCTGGTCCTGACGCGTGTCATCTTCAGGAAGGTGGGAACGAGCTATCCACACGCCCAATGCGTGAGCTCGTGAGGACTGAAGACAGAAATATATAAGCCCCTCTGAAGATCAAGAAAAGCATGATCGAGTAGATAAAGAAAAGAGCGAGAAGCCGGAGAGAAAAGAGAGAGCAACCTGAAGAGAGCTAGAGTGAGAGAAAAGAAGCTAGAAGGAGAGAAAAGGATCGAGAGCTTTAGATTGGAGAGAGATTTAGTGCGTTAGTTCTATACTTGGCTCGTGGATCAAATCCAGAGTCAATCTGCTCATTGAGAGCTACATTACTATTTTTCATCTTTTATTTTCATTTCTCTGAACTCTGTCAAGCTGTGAGTCAGCGTGCGAGGGTGAGTCCTCGGTCAGCCAAGCTGTAAAGCTCAGCGGTCAGGGATATTATCCCCAAAGCTGTGGATCAGCGGTTTGTAGGGATCCAATCTCCAAAATTGTGGATCAGCGGATTGAAGCTGTGAATCAGCATTAATCCACACTCAGTCTGAGTGTGGGGTGGATGTAGGTGAAAGTCGAACCACCTAAAACACCTGTGTCTCCGTGTGTTTGCTCCTGTTACTTGTGCGCTCATTCTGTTTGCTTGTTTCTCGCTTAGATGAATGCATAAGTTCGCCTAGTTAGATCTACTTTATCCGATTGCTCCACTGCTGAACTGTTAATTCCGCTATATTTCTTTACTTGTATTTTTAAGGGGTAGATCTATTCACCCCCCTCTAGATCTTAGCGTCCATCCGTGTCCAACAATACGCATGGCCCACATGGAAACCACTTTATGAAGAAGTTAACGTCGTGCAAGAACTGCCCTCTGTAATTACACCGGCACACGGTGACTCGATCTAGCATTACAAGAAAGTCTGGACACGGGGTCACCCGGACCCTCAAAACCATGCCGGCATGCTAATTGAGGTAATACGGTACCTCCGGACACCAAAAAATATGGTCTCGATCCTCACAGGGTGTCCGAGATATCCACGGGACCAAAGGTCGACCAAAGGGTCACAACCAGGTCAACCTGGGGCCAAAATGGACTAAGAAGATATGGGTCGGTCGACCAAAAATTGGGGTCGGTCGACCGCCTAACAGGGTTGGTCGACCTACCCAGCAGGGTGAGTCGACCTCCCAACAGGGGGTCGGTCGACCGGCCCTCTGGGTTCGATCAACCGAACCCAGTTGGTTTCCCATTTATGTGGCGAGCCGATCGGTCGACCGAAAACGGTAGAGCGACGATCTGATACTGACCTAAGGGTCCTATTCCACGCCCACTCGATCCCGATCAAGGGGTAAAATATCGGGGACCATTCCTTGGGTCCCGAACCATCAAATGTGCGTAAATAAACTGCAAAACGTCACTCGCCCTAAACATGGAAAATCTACCCCGACACGAACGAAAACCCACTCTCGATCTCGCCTCAGCCTACAAAATGCGCGGAAATGAAGTACAAGGGCCAGGGATCCATCCCCCTACCTCCATCAAAGATTTTCCGCACCGCGGATGTCGATTCCTCCCAAAACGCCTCTTGAACCCACGTCGGCATCCTGAACTCGCGAATGAGCCACGCCGCGCCACCGCCTCATTTCTGGTTCCATCCTCGCCGCTCACCACCCCCGCGTCGTCTCCACCTCGCCGTCTCTGCTTCCGTCGATCGCTTGGAGGAGAGGGAGAGAGAGAGAAATGAGAGGAGAGAGGGAGAGAGTGTGAGAATGAGGGGAGGGGGGGAAGGGGTTTATTTATAGAAAAGAAATTCGGGGTTTTAAAAATCTGTAAAATACAAAATGGGGAAAAATCATCTTCACGATCCTCAAAAATCGTACAACGTGTCTGCAACGTCCTGGAGCTCGAAAATACGTCGGTTCACCCTACACAGGGGTCCGAACGCCTGGTAGCAAAAAATCTGATGTAATTATCAAACTCAATCCGTGACCCATGAAAGCACTCTGAAATCCACATATTCTGATCTAAAAAATATTGGATATGATATTCTCTGTCAATGCTCCCTTGCTCTCCAATGGCCTCTGGATAGGCCGGACCCAATGGCCAATTAACCACTTACAAAAAAGAGAGCAAAAACTCACCTTATGCCATCGATTTAATCACCGGGGGGTATTGGATTGAGGGAGTACTAACCTACCGTCATATCAACTTTTGGCTTGCACAATCCCGTACATGCATACGCACCGATCTAGGGTGGCACATCAAATCCTAGATTAAAGAATACGTATAAAATTTCATGCTATATATAATTAATAAAAATAATATTTTTACATACATATTCATTGATACAATTTTATTACAAAAACATGTCTAAAATATTTCTTCCATTACATGTACTATCTTCTATGTACCTGTCCTATATAATAGTGAAAAAATGTAACTAACCCTTAGACTAACAAATACTCTATTTTTTAGATTATAAGGTATATTTTTGTGATATATTATCATATGTAATCGTGTGATAGTAATATTATTTTAATTAATAAATAAGTAATCTTTCGTAATTGTACACATAACAGAGAAATTTTCTCAATTATCCCTGTTATTAGTCCTAAAAGTGAGAAAAGTTGCAGACCTTTTTAATCACGATTCCCTTCTAATTATGGCTCAGGATAGTTAATAAATAGACTTTTTAGAAACTGTTATTTATAAGCTATCATAGTTACAGCTTTAACTCCTAAATTTGTGACATTTATTTATAAGCATGTTTACTTTTAAACCCCTGGCATCCTTCATATTTACATGTTAACCCCACACGTTAACTATTTGTCATAATTACAAAAGATTATGGGGAATTAAAAGTAAAAATATCTTTATTTTTAATAGATTTTTTGCATGAAAATTATTGTTATACGTGAATTTGTAAAAAAATCACTCCTAGAAACGCATTAGCAAACATATCACTATGTAAATTCTAACGGTGCAAAATTATCATCGTCGTAACCATGTGTGACCAGCCGTGAGATTAACTACGGTTAATTTTAACTAGCCTAAGGAAATGTCCATATTACCCCAGGTTAAAGACGGAACCTTGGCACTGGTTTTCATTCGCAACCCTTTCTCCCTCCCTCCCACCTGCAATCCACTCCCGTCCCCAACCCCAATCTACCTGGAAACCCTAGTGGCTATCGAGGGACATTGCCCTTGGAGTATCATGCGGCTTGGAGAAGAAGAAGGATCGTGCGATTTGGCGAAGAAGAAGCATCATAGAGGAGAAAAGAAGCATCATGCATAGACACCTCTCCTATCTGCCAGATAAAACCTAACTAAACCTAAGCAACGAAGAATGAGCAATGTGTAGCTGTTCGATCTTCCAAAGAAACTATCTACGGCATGCAACGGAGGCGAAAGGAGGACATTTTATAATACCGTAGAGCACTAAAAAGGATTTTGTGGGTTTAGGTATGGAGGGAAGCTTGTGCGTTTAAAGGCGTCTAACGCCATCCGATTTGAGTGGGAGGGAGAAATCCAGAGGGCCCTTTTTAGGGTAAAGTTGAAGATTATGGTCCAAGTAAAAATTTTAATGTCTCATTTATACACTTTAGATTCTCGTCGGGGTGGGACTACTGTACATTTCATTCTACACATGTGGGGCTCAGTATGGGATGATGAAAATAAATGTTGGTTGAAGGTGGGGGCACTGTCAGATGCATGTTTTTAAATGTGCAGGGTAGTGGGGCTGTTTCGATGGGATTTTTGTTGATTTTATTTTATTTTCTTTTATTAAAAATTATCTTATTGGGTTTATTTGGTTTATTCACACGTCGATCAACCAATTAATTAACCGGTAATTAACTGACTGATTGACTGCGCGGGCGTGCTAGTCACGTGAGTGACAAGTTTATTGTGCGCTCATTTTGACCCGTGTCAGGCGAGAGTGAGGTTCGGTCGGGACCGGCAGTCCGCCATACCATAAAGGTTATGGCGTTAATTACATCCCCCGCAAGGAGGGAAAACCTTTGATTAATTGCCGAGATAATGGGCTGTCGAGGCCGAAATAAAGGATGCAGAGGATGCGAATGATCATGCAAGACGTTATGATCTACCATGCGCGGTTTATTAGGGCGGACCCTCAGTACGTGGCGGAGGACCTAGGCCCGAAGACCACCATCACGCTTGGCAAAAGTTTTCCGTCGGACGTTGCCCGGCTTTCTGCTCATGTCATTTGATATACCGAGGGTCAGCGCACTCATGCATACATTGATGCGGCATGAATGCTTGGGCTAAAGCATAATGATGAAGTTATGAGAATTGCTAATTCAGGTTTTAAAAGAACCAATTTATTCAATTTATTGATTACAGGGTTTACTTGATTCTGTTATTAACATTGAAAATCACCCCGAAGGCGAGGAAAAGATTGAAACGGCATGACGACGCGATTCGGAACGAAACCGGCGCGATGCGCGTAGGCATAGAGTTTAAAACGGCGTGAGAAGCGTGGGTAAAGGCTTGAAATGGCGTCACCTAACGTAGGTGTAGGGCTTGGCTTGAAAACGGCGCGCCGCTCTTCCTGGCGCGCCGGGATAAGGCGCGCCGTATTAAGGCGCGCCGAGTGTCGACGGCGCCGGTTTAGCCCTGTTTTGCACAAATCGAGGTTTTATTGATTTCATTTTGGACTTATTAAAAAATTTTGGAAGATTTTGAAAGTTTATTGAGTCAGTTATTCAACGGATCAGCCCCGGGCCATCCGGAAGTTGAGTCACAGGCTCGCGCGAGGTTCATACTCAAGCGCGGCGATCGTTCCGAGTCAAACTCGTTCGAGCCGAAATTTCGGCAGCATCTCCCCATCCCGGAGGATTGTCGGGGAGAAGCGGGGAGTACTCACGTGATGGAGCAACCCCTGAAAGCCGGGTGGCACAATGGCCGGCAAACCCAGACGGATAGGAGAACCCCGAGGGCTAGCCTACTAGGGGCACCGAGTCCGTGGGTAGAAAGTAGACAGATGGCGCGACTCACAGTGGGAGCGAAGACCCCGAGGGCTAGCCTAGAGGGGCACACGATCCGAGTCGATACAGTGTCCAAATCAGAACGACCGATAGAGAGGGAAAACCCCGAGGGCCAACCTACGAGGGGCACCCATCTCATGGCCACCACGAGGCCCATTAAGGACCGTGGATTTGAAATGTTGGGATTAACCAAATTTCTATGCACTCGTTGGCCTTGGGAGACCCATTATTAACGAATGGGCTCCTGCAGACCGAGCAATTAAGATGAGAAAACAGGAGAATGTTCCCCCTCCCCGGGTCACCGAATCTTACTAGTAAAACGGCAAAGCGGCACGATGGGGAAACCTTGCACAGTGAGCAGATTAATATCAATGCTCGTGGATGTACATGTATGCATGCGGTTGAGTGTTAATAGGTTAGTTACACACTCATCAGGCGACAGTTGGGAAAACAGTGACAAGAGGTGTGGGGACGGCCTCATCTCTCTCTGTTCATAGTCGAGAACAGAGGGGGGATGAAGAAGGCGGCCCAAAATAGGATGAAGGGACATACATATGGATGCACCTCCGACGATAAAAAAGTTTAACATTCGATCGGAAGAGAAACCCCCGGGGAGGGGAGAGTGATTGCTGTAGCCCATGGATCACGAGGGCATATACGGCGCCGAGGAAATGAATCCGAGGGGCCTTTCGCTCAACCAAACCATTAGATGCACAGATGGGAAGGAGATGGCATACTACTCATTCCGGCGTCGGCACCGAGGCGTGACGCCGGTTCCATGGCCAAGAAAGGGAAAACGCAAAGAGAAGCAGAAGAGGTGGCGTAAAGAGAACAGAGGATAAACGACATCGATCATACACCATCAGCATAAGCACACATATTTTTCATTCACGAAGAACCCTTAACAAACCATAGCATTCGATGCCAGCATTGTCGCTCGGGCATCGCTTACATCACCCCCACGGGGGAGGTTGCAGAGAGGAAGGGAGATTAAAGAAAGATGGTGAGAAAGGGGGAGGAAGAAAGGCTCATATCATCACCCCTTCTCACTTACATTACAGCAGAGAGAAAGAAAACAGATGAAAGGGGGATCGACGAGGAACACCACGGTGACCCACCTAAGCAGACAGAGAGCAGAGACTCCTCTTCTCCAGCGATGGGAGCTTCGGGCCGAGCAGAGCGGCGGCAGTAGGAGACTCCCAGAAGGAGAGCTTTCTCCCTAAGAAACCCTTCGCTACTTCACTCTGATTGGTGGCACCCTTTTTCTTGATCTCTCTCTGATTCTGATTTTTTTTTTGATTTCTCCTCCCATCCCTCTCTTTTTTCTTCGGACGAGGGCTGTTTATATAGTCACCCGGCAATCCGACGCCACGGAGGGCGCGCCGGATTCAGTGGCGCCGAGGAGACACCCCCCCAAAATTGATTTCTGGTGCGCCGGACTTGGTGGCGTCGGATAAAGGGGTGCCGGGATCCTTGGTGCACCGATTCGGCCTATTCGCTCGACGCGGGTTAGCCGATGGGTCCGGGGATGGTTCCGGAAGCCACCGTTGACTCTTCCTCTCGCCACGGTCTCTGAAAAATCTTGACGGAGCTTTGACGAAGCTCTCGGCACGACGTGCGGCCTTAATCTGAACTCCATGTGTGTGTTTGGCTTGAGCACGTGGGTTTTCCACTGACACGGCCTTCGGTGCTATGATTTGTGCTTCCGGCTCGGCCCGACTCATGCTCAAAGCTTCCTTATGGGATGATATGACATCCGAGACAATTCCGCCTCGACTGGCGACCCTTCGGCCACTAACGGGCCCACTATGGCGAGAAGCCGAACCCGCATCGGGTGATCGGGACCTTCTGCTGGCAGAGCCTTCGGTTCCTTGTTGTGAAGGACCGACGACGTTCTTCCACCTCAGGAGAGTCTTCATTCAGGTGGCGAGCCACCGGGTAGATCGTCGTCCTTGGTCGGGCGATGGGTGTAGGGTAGTGGCACGACAGAGTCGATGCCAGATCATTAGGCAGGCTTGGTCACACTGCTGGTTGGTTGTGGATTCATCTCTACTTTCCTGAGGCAAAGTCCCCGGTCATTCATTCCAGGTGACTCGAGGCTCTGGTAGCTTGAGAAGTCTTCAATGGAATGGTCTTTATCGCCTTCTGTGCTTCAGTGGGCCGTATCATTTGTCTTTGCGGCTTGGTCTCCAACGATCATATTTTGAGTGCCAACAAATGCCCCCCAGACGTGGGTGTTGCAAGCGAGGCAGGAGGGCAGCAGGACCGACGGATGAGCTTCGTCCGAATTGACCTCCTCTGGTGATGGGAGCTCGGGACGACACTTAATTTTGGCGTCGGATGCTTAAACGGCGCGGTTGGAAGCATAAACGGCGCCGTTTAAAACGGCGCGCCCTACTTTGAGTGTTAAAACGACGCCATCTTAGACGGCGCGCAAAGCTATTGAAATGGCGTGCTCCGGGGCACACCGTTTTAACAGGGGTGGAGTCCCCCCTATATGAAGGTTGTTTCCTTCATTTTTTCTTCTTCATTGCTCATTTGCAACGAATCTTCCTCTCTCCTCATTCCCTTCTCCACCGCGACGCCGAGTGAGTCTAAGGTCGTGGGCGAGTTTCTTAGGGGTGAGTGGGGTTGTTTATTCGGGTTTTAAACCCAATTCTTCAGGCCCCAGGAGGCTCCTCGTCGGACTTGTTCTAGAAGCTGGATCCCTCGGGTGTCCCATTTGGCCTTGGCTTAGCGCCTATGGCTACTTTTAGGGGCCGCTCCCTTGGTGGACGGCTTCCACTTTTCTTTTGGCAAACCCCCGAGCTGGGGAGACTCTGCCAAAATTTTGTCAGAAGTCTTATTTCAATTAACTGATTTCTGACTTTGCTTGTTCTCTTTTGGACGCTGCCTTACAGATAACATGGCATCCGGTCCTTCTTCCTCTAGATCCCGAGTTGCTGTGACATGGGGGAATGTCCACTCCTTTGATCGGGGGTCCAGGCAGATAGCAGTGGTAGCTGAGTCTTCGGACTCGGAGACTGATACCATCGACACCGGCCGCCTGATGATCCTCGACGGTAATCATTTTAAGTATGAGCGAGGGGATGGCGTCAGACTGGACCACCCCAAGGACAAACACTTGATGGCATTCCTCAGACGCTTCAACCTTCGCGGGAAGCGCGATATAATTCTTGTCTGTCGAGCTGAGGGAGCTTTACTGGCGGACAGAGATAGTCTGACCGAGTCGGTCATTCATGGCATGCCTATATATCTCCCAGGCGAACTCAGAAAATGGGGAGCCGTTCTTGGCGTGCAGGAGTTATCTCTAGAGGCCGGGCTACTGGCAAGAGCACCACAGTTCACGCCAGCCCGTTGGAATGAGACCGCCGGGCGTGTTGATAGAGAGAAGCCCGTATACGGTTTATTCCTTGCCCCGCTGCACTGGGGGTATCGAGATGAGCCCTTTCTTTTAGACGGTTTAGCAGTCCGTTTTAAGCATCAAATCTCAGTGGGGTGGTTTGGAGAGCTCAAAGCCACCGATGCCCATGCCTTCAGACCGGGAGCTGTTGAATTTACAGATTATGTGCTGCGGCAGTACGCTCCAATCCTGGTGCATGCCGGCGTCTATCAGAGCGTATATGCTTCCCGGTATCGGTATCCAATCTCCCGAGGTCTGTGCTGCGGGATGATCAAAGTCTTCTACCCGGAATACAACACTTTCTATACTGCAGAGGGAGAGACTTCGCTAGATCTCCGGAGTCTGTCCCAGTTGAGCGGCTTACCGATAGATGGGGAGCCATATGAAGAAGTTTGTTTCCCGGACTGGCTGAAGGACCAGACGGACGACGAAGGCAAATACTTTACAGGCTTTGCCTATCGCTACTTAATGAAGGCATACCGCACCCTGTTGCGTTTAACGCTCGATTCACGGGAAGCGCGGAAGCGTGGTGAGAAGAGACGTGTGTGGATGGGCACGTGGCTTCAGTATTTCTTTGGTGGGGGGCAGCAATATGAAGACTTCCCCACAATAGCTCTGACAGCAGTGAAGCGAAAGAAGAGGGCCCGTCACCAGACAACCTATCCTGCCGCTTCAGGGAGAGGGCGACAAGAGGGCCCGAACCCCACATGAGTCGACCCAGTCACACACTGTGCTGCGTATCTGACATATTGGCTTTGCTCGTTCGCTCTTCCTCAGGGGGACGAGACAGTAATCAGACCGGAGGCCATTTACCCCGCCTGTCTGATGGCCTGGGGGACGAAGTTGTCCTTGTGCCCAGTGGCTTTATGTCTCATATATAAGATGTTGGGGGACCTGTACAAATCACGCATCCCCAGAAATTCACGGACAGTCGGTCCGATTCACTTTTTCAATGCCTGGGTCTGCACTTTGTTTCCTAAAGCAGCTCCCCGGTCGATGCAGTCGGATCGTCCTGTGCCGTGGATGATTGAGTTTGCCAGTGCTGAGCCGTCTTCAATGACGGATCAACTTTTTGCTATTCGGGGGAAGTTGACCACAGTCCCGGTAGATTCCCCAGGAGTTTTACATTTTTGGAGCTTGGCAGCTAGCTCCAGCCCCCTCGTCAATAAGATGCGGCAATGCCGCCTGTTCGAGACAGAGGAGTTTATCCATCCGCTTGCCGGCACCAAGAGTACACGACCAATTCTGGAGCAGGAACTGGTTGATTGGGCAATGGCCATCCGCCCCAGTGTCCTTGTCTTTAGAAAGAGCGGCTTGCTGTGGCTGGAGCCATACTACCCCTTCCGCTTTGGCCGAAATTTCGGGTACGACCAGTAGATTCCTTCTTCTTCAGCCCGGTTTAATCTTCCGAACAGGCATCGGGCCGGCCAGACGGCCACGGATGAAGCTCGCACATGGTGGGATTATTTCCACCGCCGGGAGGATGTGTCCTTCAGGGTGCCATCCCCCGCTCGCCTGCCCAGAGTGACTCCGAACTTTATCAAGTGGTGGAATGCCCGAACGGACTTCTACCGAAACTTTTGAAAAGACTGATGGCATGTTGCCGAGCGTCGTTTCCTAGATTCTCAGCGGGAGCCTGCTTTGGACATCGATCCGTCTTATCTAAAGAAACTGAAGTCCTGGTCCAATACCGAGGTGATGGCATATCTGGAAGCCAGGAAGGTCGTGAAGAGTCGGTCGTCCAAGGCCGACCCGAAGATGCCGGACATTCAGAAAGATGACTACGTCAAGACACTTTGGGGGCTGTGCCGGGTTAGCAGTGAACGGACAGTTCTTCAGACGATTCCCATCCCAGCGGAGGAGCCCCTTCCTGTAGCGGCGGGCTGGCGTCTAGAAGTTGACCGTCTTTATCCATATAGGACTTTCATCATGAGGGAGGATAGGCGGGAAGACCTGTATTCCAATACCCCCTGGTTATTCACCCTGCTTCATTCTCAAGGGTTTTCAATTTTCGGTCCATTAGAAGCCATTTTGGACCACCAGCTCTTAATATCTTTTAAGTATGCTGATGGCTGGGGGTTGGACCACTTGAGCATGTATTATCACTTATCTTCTTGTGGCCATGAAGATTTGGCATAGTTGGTTGAGAAGAGTGAGAAAATAGGTGATGTGTGCTGGCTTGTTCGCGAGGCGGCTTCCCGAGACAAGGCGACCACATTATTTTATTGGCCGCTCACTCCCCGATATACAGGGCCGCCAGGTATGCTTGTCTTTCCTTTCAGCCTTGAAGCTGCTTCTTTCATAGTCAGTATGCATCTTTCTCACCTATGCACTTTTGCAGCTCACCTCTCTGTGGAGGTGACTCGGCATTACAGGGAGTTGATTTCTAAGGCGCAGAAGCCTTCATATTTTGACAAACCAGAGCCGGCTCCGACCACGACGCCACTGCCTCCTGGCGATTCGCGGAAGCGAACCCGGTCCCAGGTCAAGGAGGCCATCAGCAAGGCTAAGAAGGCCAAGCAGGTGGACACCCGTGCTGCACGAGCACGCCGAAGGAGGGCTGCTGAAGAGGAACCAGTTGTCGCACCTCCCCGGATCCCCTCATTTTCTGAGTTTGAGGCCGCTAGGCCACAAGGGCCCGAAGATGAAGGTAACTTCTTATTCCTGTATGACTTGTTTACTTATTTCTACCGCCTTAGCTGATCACCTTTTTGTAGCTGCTGGCACTGTTTCTGCCGTTGTCGGGCTGGAGGCGGTGACGGGTGTCGCGGCCAGAGAGAGAGAGAGGAGGAAGCCCCTCTAGCTTTTGTCGAGAGGGATCTACCTTCACCGACACCCCATCAGGAGATGGAAGGTAACTTGCAGCTTGCTTGTAGAGCTCAGTGGTCCACCGTGCCTTTAGTCAGGTCCTGACTGTTTATTGTTTTTTACTTCCAGTCGATGTTCGACCGACGATGCTCCCCGAAGTTGAGGTCGTGAGAGAAGCTACTGCTGGAGAGCAGGTGACTTCCAGGGAAGAATCCCAGGATGTTCAGCAAGCTGACGCTCCTGAGACAGAAGCCGTTGAGGAGGTTCTGGCTAAGGGAGCTACTCTTAGTAGCACGACACCTGCTCAGATGCTGGAGATTCGGGAGCAGGCCGAAGAGTCTTCCTCCCTCGAGCGGGTTGATTACGGTGGTGGCTCCAGTGACGACGAGCTTCCACCGGCTAATACAGAAACTGAAGATGATGGGGCTTCTTCAGCTTATGAAAGCAACTACTTCAGGGGCCAGAACCTTCAGAGGCCAGAACCTTCAGGTGCTGGCAGTATCACTCACTAGCCCCAAGAGTCTCGGAGGGCTGGATGTCAAAAAGTTGCTTTCGTAAGCTGAAGAAGCCCCATCATCTTTAGTTTCTGTATCAGCCGATGGTTAAAGGATAGTTGACCGGGCTCGTCGATGGTGATGAGGGTTGAAAGGATAGCAACCGATCTTGCCGATGGTGATAAGGGTCGAAAGGATGGGCGATCTTGCCAATGGTGACAAGGATCAAAAAGGGTAGCGACCGATCTTGCCGATGGTGACAAGGACCGAAAAGGGTAGCAACCGACCTTGTCGATGGTGACAAGGGTCGAAAAGGATGGCCGGTCTTACCGATGGTGACAAGGGCCGAAAAGGGTAGCGACCGATCTTGCCGATGGTGACAAGGGTCGAAAAGGGTAGCGACCGATCTTGCCGATGGTGACAAGGGTCGAAAAGGGTAGCGATCGATCTTGCCGATGGTGACAAGGGTCGAAAAGGGTGGCCGGTCTTGCCGATGGTGACAAGGGACGAAAAGGGTAGCGACCGATCTTGCCTATGGTGACAAGGGTTGAAAAGGGTAGCGACCGATCTTGCCGATGGTGACAAGGGTCGAAAAGGATGTCTGGTCTTGTCGATGGTGACAAGGGTCGAAAAGGATGGCCGGTCTTATCGATGGTGACAAGGGTCGAAAAGGATGTCCGGTCTTGTCGATGGTGACAAGGGTCAAAAAGGATGGCCGGTCTTATCGATGGTGACAAGGGCCGAAAAGGGTAGTGACCGATATTACCGATGGTGACAAAGGTCAAAAAGGGTAGCGACCGATCTTGTCGATGGTGACAAGGGTCGAAAAGCGTAGCGACCGATCTTGCCGATGGTGACAAGGGTCGAAAAGGATGGCCGGTCTTGCTGATGGTGACAAGGGCCGAAAAGGGTAGCGACCGATCTTGCCGATGGTGACAAGGGTCGAAAAGGGTAGCAACCGATCTTGCCGATGGTGACAAGGGTCGAAAAGGGTAGCGACGGATCTTGCCGATGATGACAAGGGTTGAAAAGGGTGGCGACCGATCTTGCCGATGGTGACAAGGGTCGAAAAGGATGGCCGGTCTTGCCGATGGTGATAAGGGCCGAAAAGGGTAGCGACCGATCTTGCCGATGGTGACAAGGGTCGAAAAGGGTAGCGACCGATCTTGCCGATGGTGACAAGGGTCGAAAAGGGTAGCGACCGATCTTGCCGATGGTGACAAGGGTCGAAAAGGATAGCCGGTCTTACCGATGGTGACAAGGGCCGAAAAGGGTAGCGACTGATCTTGCCGATGGTGACAAGGGTCGAAAAGGGTGGCGACCGATCTTGCCGATGGTAACAAGGGTCAAAAAGGGTAGATGGGAGTGGAATGACGAACGAGGATGGCCTCGTTACTACATCATCATCATCATTTTTATTTCATTCATTTTTTTTGTATCACATTACTGACTCAAGCGTCCTTTCGGGTTTTCGTCGAAATCAGCCCCCTCTTGCTTTTGCCTACTCGCCCTTTTGGGTTTTCACGTGGCGGAGTACCCGATTTTGCCTGCAACGCCCTTTCAGGTTTTCGCCACAGCCGGGTTATAGCCATTTTTGCCCTTGTCCTAGTCTAGAAACAAGGCCGGCATGGTATCTCTATTTTAACCCCATTTGTTTCTTTCTTTTCTCTTTTCTTTATTCCACAGAGAACCCGGAACATAGGAGAACTTGTCTGCTAGAACGCCGACCAGCCTTATCGATGATGATAAGGGTCGGGCCCTGGTTTAGTTCGTCGACATTGGTTAAATGCCGAAGCAAAGACTGTACAGTTCTTAACAGGGACGAAAGGTCCAAGCTAAGGGATAGAGGTCGACCGATCTCGCCGATGATGACGAGGGTCGAACGCGGGTCTGTTCATCGACGTGGTTTACATGTCGAAGCAAGGAGTATGTTCATTAACCGGGACGGAAGGTCCGAGTTAAAGGTGGAGGCCGACCGATCTCACCGATGGTGACGAGGACCGAACATGGGTTTGTTCATCGACGTGGTTTATATGTCGAAGCAAGGAGTACGCTCATTAACCGGGACGAAAGGTCCGAGTTAAAGGTGGAGGCCGACCGATCTCGCCAATGGTGACGAGGGCCGAACATGGTTTTGTAGGGGATTTCTAGTGGGACTTTTGATGGTTGTCCCTTGGGAGTTTCATTAGGAGGAGAATAAAGAAGAACTTTTCAGATTACCACTTTACTGACTTGAGCGCCCTTTCGGGTTTTTGCTGAAGTCAGCCCCCTCTTACTTTTGCCCACGCGCCCTTTCGAGTTTTTACGTGGTGGGGTACCCGATTTTGCCTGTAACGCCCTTTCAGGTTTTCGCCACAGTCGGGTTATAGCCATTTTTACCCCTGTTCCGAATATAGGAACAAGTCCGGCGGGGTATCTCTATTTTTTTAACCCCATTTTTCTTTTCTTTTCTTTTTTTATAACAGAAGGATATTGAGAGAGTCGGCTAGGACATGGAGCTCTGTCCCGAGGAAAAGGGGTTTATTCGTTAGCACGAAGGCAATGCTAACGCAAAGGATGGATTCGTGCCAATTCGGGCGTAAGGTCCGTAACGACAAAGATATATAAAAGTTGGCTTGGACACGAAGTCTTGCGCTGAGAAAAGGGGTTTATTCGTTAGCAAGGAGACAATGCTAACGTAAAGGATGGATTCGTGCCGATTCGAGCGTTAGGCCCGCAATGGCAAAGATGTGTAAAGGTTGGCTAGGACACGAAGTCTTGCGTCGGAAAAGGGGTTTGTTCATTAGCAAGGAGACAATGCTAACGCAAAGGATGGATTAGTGCCGATTCGGGCGTAAGGCCCGCAATGGCAAAGATGTATAAAGGTTGGCTAAGACACGGAGTCTTGCGCCGGAAAGGGGTTTGTTCGTTAGTAAGGAGACAATGCTAACGCAAAGGGTGGATTCGTGCCGATTCGGGCGTAAGGCCCGCAATGGCAAAGATGTATATATTATGCGAGTTTGGTTAGGGCAGAGTACCACTAGGCCGAGGTGTGGGTAGCTCGGTCAGGGCGGAGTGTCACTAGACCAAGGTAAGGGTAGCTTGGTCAGGACAGAGTGCCACCAGACCAAGGTGAGGTAGCTCGGTCAGGGCGGAGTGCCATTGGACCAAGGTAAGGTAGCTCGGTCAAGGCGGAGTGCCACTAGACCAAGGTAAGGTAGCTCGGTCAGGGCAGAGTGCCACTAGACCAAGGTAAAGGTTGCTTGATCAGGGCGGAGTGCCACTAGACCAAGGTGAGGTAGCTCGATCAGGGCGGAGTGCCACTAGACCAAGGTGGAGGCAGCTCGATCAGGGTGGAGAGCCACTAGACCAAGATGAAGAGTAATCTGATTATTCAGGGAATGCCGGTTGTGCCGTGTGATACAGCTTTATATGCTTTCCATTGAGGGGAGAGAACTGGATGACTCCTTTGTGGTCTACCAGGACGTAGGCACCCCCTTCATATACTCGGCGGACGATATATGGTCCGACCTAATTTTCAACCAACTTCCCCTTGGGGTTGGAAGCCATCACTTCTCTCCTTTTGACCATTACTAGGTCTCCCTTCTTAAACTCTCGTCCTTTGACCAGCTTATCAAAAGCACGGGCCATGCGAGCTTGGTAGAGTTGAATATTTTGTTGCGCACGGAGGCGCTTTCCTTCGAGCTCGGCGAGCTCTTCCAACCTTCTTTCTGCATTGGTTTATTCACCGCTGACTAGTCCATGCTGGATGGTGACTCGCAGCGAGGGAACTTCTAATTCAATCAGCACCACAGCCTCTGACCCATACACGAGGGAGAATGGCGAACAGCCGGTTGGGGTTTTATAGACAGTACGATAGGCCAGAGTGCCTCGTACATCTTTTCTTCCCAGTCCTTTTTATTAGACTTGACAGTCTTTGCCAGCAACGTGCATAGTGTTTTATTGAAGGCTTCTGCAAGTCCATTGGCTTGAGGGTTGTAGGGGGACGATGTCCTACAGTCAATCTTGTATTTGTCGACTAGCCGGTAAACCTTCTGATTTCTGAAATGGCTGCCGTTGTCAGAGATAATTCGGCTGGGAATCCCGAACCGGAATATTATGTTCTGCCGGAAGAATCTTGCAACTAGTTCTCCCGTCACATCTCTTAACGCAACTGCTTCTGCCCATCTGGAGAAGTAATCTGTAGTTGCTAAGATGTATCTGTACCCTGATGAAGATGCTGGTAGTGGCCCTACCACGTCCGTGCCCCATTGAGCAAACGGCCAGCTTGGTAAGGTAGGATGTAGTGGCACTGGAGGCCTTCTTGACACATTGGCGTGTTCTTAACACTTCTGACAAGCCCTGGGAAACTTGCAGCAGTCATCAAATATAGTGGGCCAATAGTAACCCAGTTTCTTTATCTCAATTTTCATCTTTGGGCCGGCCTGATGCGCTCCAGCTGATCCCGCATGGATTTCTTGCATCACCTGCCCAGCTTCTGCTGAAGACAAGCAACGAAGTAGGACTTTTCTTCGGGAATCCGCCATTATTCGGAACAGGGTTCCGTTTCTCATCTCGTAAGAGTCTTTGACCCTCAGGAGTTTCATTCTCTGTTCTTTTTCTTTTGGGAGCTGCTGGTGCTGAAACCACCGTAGGAGATGTTCTCGCCAATCGGGCTGCTGAACCTCTTCGACGGCTACCACCTCAATCTCTTGTTCGGCGGCTAAGTCCTCTGTCACACTGGGGACCTACCGGTGGTTGATCACTGTTATATTCAGGCTTGTGTCTAGCAGGACTGCCAAAGAACTGGCCAACTTAGCGAGGGCATCCGCCTGAGCATTCTGACCTCAGTTGATATGTTTGATGCTGATGAAGTAGAATCTTGACATCAGGCGGGTTGCCAGCTGATGGTTGGGGAGGAGCTCTTGCTTTCGCACATCGAACTCTCCTTCCAGCTGTTTTATAACTAGCATGGAGTCTCCGAATGCTTCCAGCATCTGAATCCCCATGGATAGAGCAATTTGCAACCCGATTATCAGGGCTTCATACTCTGCTTCATTATTTGTGCAAGGCTTGTTTATCGAGCAAGATGTGTGCACAACTTCCCCTTCTGGAGATTTCAGGACTATGCCTGCTCCTGCTCTGACCCTGGCTGATCCAGTGGCAGAGGTGTCAATTCTGGAAGCGCCATCAAAATATAGCTGCCACAAGGAGGGCTGCACATGAGCGGCTTCCAGGGTTTCATCTTCAGGAAGCTCCGGTTCCAGTGGGCAATCCCCGGGTACTGGGTGCTCGGCGAAGAAGTCTGCAATAGCATGGCCCTTGACAGCCTTTCGCGGCACATAGGAGATGTCAAACTCCATAAGGATCACTGTCCATTTGCCCAAGTGACCTTTGAGTGCCGGCTGGGACATAATATATTTCAGCGGGTCCTCTTTGGATACCAAGCTGATTTCATGCGACAACATGTAGTGTCGAAGCTTCTTAACTGCGAAGACCAGTGCCAGACAGATCTTCTCAATATAAGTATATTTCTCCTCAGTTCTGACCAGTCTCCGACTGAGGTAGTAGAGGGCTTGTTCTTTCCCTTCTTCATTATTCTGGGCTAGCATTGCCCCCAGGGAATTGTGTGTGGCTGCTATATATAATATCAATAGCCGTCCTTTCACTGGTGCGCCCAGCACTGGAGGAGTCTTCATATAGTCTTTCAGCTTGTCAAATGCTGTCTAGCAATCTTCATCCTAGTAAAAGGGAACATCCTTCATCATCAATTTGTGGAAAGGCTGGCATCGCCCTGACAAATTGGTAATGAACTGCCGGATATAAGCCAAGCGGCCCTGTAGTGATCTCAGCTCGGAGAGATTTCTCGGTGCAGGTAACTCCTGAATTGCTTTGATCTTTGCGGGTCTATCTCGATTCCCTGATATCTGACAATGAAACCCAAGAATTTCCCGCTCGATACTCCGAACGCGCATTTCATAGGGTTCATTTTTAATTCATACTGCCTCAGCCTCTGAAAAATGACTCGGAGGTCTTGCAGATGGTCTTCTTTTCTTCTGGTCTTGACCACCAGATCATCTATATAGCACTCGACCTCGTGGTAGAGCAACTCATCAAATATTTTGGTCATTACGTGCTGATAAGTTGCATCAGCATTATTTAGTCCGAACGGCATCCTCCTATAGTGATAGATGCCTTTAGGGGTTCAGAAGGCAATGTGGACCCGGTCATGTTCCCCGATCCATATCTGATTGTAGCCGGATGACCCGTCCATGAATGATAGGGCCTCATGACCGGTTGTTGCATCTATCATGACCTCCGTTATTGGCACCGGAAAGTCATCCATGGGACAGGCTTTATTCAGATCTCAGAAGTCAACACATATCCGGATCTGTCCATTCTTCTTCTTCACGGGGACGATATTCGCCAACCATGTGGTGTACTGATTTTCTTCGACAAATCTCATGTCAATGAGCTTGTCGACCTCTGTACAAATTTGAGTGATGAGCTCCGGCCTCATGCGCCACGGTGGTTGCTTCACCGGCTCGGCTTCAGGGCTGATCATCAGCTCATGTTACAAAACTACAGCGCTCAGACCTGGCATTTCTTTGTAAGTCCAGGCGAAGCAATCCCGGTACTCTTGCAGCAGCTGGATGTACAGCTCCCGTTCTTCTGGGGATAACTGGGCGTTGAGGAAGGTAGCCCTGGCGTCTTTCTCACTTCCCAAGTTGACTTCTATCAGCTCGTCGACTGTAGCTTGGCCTTCGTCTTCTATCTCCGGAGGTGCCGGTTGGAGGTCGACGAAATCTAGAATACCATCTTCAGGGTCGAGCACCTCGCCTTCCCCATTTGACGTCATCAGAGCTTCTCGAAAGTCCTCTGCTTCATTTAGTAGCGGTCGTGCATATTGCTCTCTCAGCAAATCCACCGCTGTTGCAATCTCCATGAGCAAGAGAGCAGCTTCAGTCTTTGCAGACGGGGTTGCGGTCGTGACCCACTGGTGGCCGCTTGTTGTTGGGCTGGAACATCATCCCAGCCTTGTAGCAGAGGGTGAGGAGGTCTCACCTTCTGGGGCAGTTGTATCTCCAATAGAAGTGGGATTCCCCTCCTTGGCAGTCTATACCTCTCGGTCGGGGTTGGTCAAGGCTTCCCCGATTGGCACAAGAGGTGCTGAGGTCATCATCAGTAGGACTCTACTGGCGGGAGCGGTCTCGGTCTCTTCGACACCTTCGGCTTCGCTGTTGCTAGCCGTATCAAATTCGGCCTGAAGGGCCGCCTCTTCGGGATGGACATTCTCCCAACATCGGCAAGGAATCATGGTCTCCGCTTCTTGATTTTCAGGCTGGCCCGGGTCAGCATGTTCAGCTTGCGCTGGGTATTCATCAAAAGTTGCCCCCAACGGGCTGTCTTCAGTAGGGTAGAAGGCGGAGAGGGTGTCCACCTCGTATCGCCCACTATGATAATATTCTTCCAGGGTGAAGCCCAACCCCGGATGCTGAGAGACGCGTCTCATTTCCTTATCCAGACTTGCGGGATACCACATTTTCTGGAAAGCTTCCTTGCGCTTTTGAGACTGATCGGAGGGGATGTGCTGCCTTTGAAACATCTTGGCCATCCGACTGGTTGTGAATGCCAGACCCTGACGGGGACCGATGGGTTACTTATGTCTTCGGGGAGGTCGCAGTCTGTGTCTACCCGAGTAGGGTGCTCCTCAGCCGTATAGAACAAGCTGCTGGGTCCATCTGCCTGTGTCACCTCCCAAGTCTTGAAAGGTTCAACAGTGGAGTCATCGAGGCTGAGAATCGGCTTGGTGAGGCCGTCCGGGACTCCAATGTAGTTGTGCTACCGACTGACCTGCACTTCATTAGCTTCAGGGTATAATGTTGGGGGTGTTATTCTGCCCACATCCCCGGATGCTGTGATATGAGAGACCACCTTGGGCTTAACATATCCGCGCGGCGGTGGTGGATACCAATTGTCACCGGATGCGCCTCTTGATGCCCCCGCAGGGGTCCTAGCTTCAGAGGTATTCTGGGGAGGCCCCGCATATAGGTTGGCGTCTGCCAAGTGACATTCAAATACCTCAAACGGGTGGAGGTAAGCAAATATTCTCTTCTCCTTCCCCTGGAGACTGTACTTGATACATTGGTGGAGCGTTGAGGGCACCACCATATTTTCATGTAGCCATGGGCGGCCGAGTAATGCTTTGTACGAGGTGCGGGAGTCGATGACATGGAACTGCACCATCGTAGTGAAATCTGCTAGGGTAAGGGTGAACTCTGCCACCCCCATCGACACTTCACATTTTTGATTGAAGCCGGCGATACGCATATCCCCGACTTTCTAGAGATGCATGTTGAAGTGGTGCCTCTCGTATATTCTATAGGGCAGGATGTTGACCGCTGCACCGGGGTCAACCAGAATCTTGTTCAGGTCCCTTCCATTCAGGTGCCCCTTCATATACAGCGGCCTGTTGTGGCTGATGGTAGGTAGCAGCATGTCCTCCGGAGTAAAGGTCATGCTAGCTTCCAGCATTGCTTCAGCCAAGCAGGTCTCAAAATGAGCAGGCGTCTGCAGAGCAGTGATGATCACCTGTCGAGTCTCTTCACTCAAAGAGAGGATCTCCCAGATGGTAAATCGAGCAGGGAGCTTCTTGAGTAGCTTCATTATTCGGCTCCCAGCTCGGACATTGGAGAGCTTCATCTCTTCAGCCCACCTGGGCTTGGGAGAGTCCTGAGTTGCGGCCCCTGACGGACCTGCTTCATCTGCCTCGGACTCGGTGCCTCTTTGGTTAGCACCGGATCCTTGATGTTCTTCATTAGCTGCTGCGGGGCAAGCTCCATCTATATTTGGAGCTTCGGCAGATTGTGCTGGTTGCAGGTGAACATTCCCGGGTGCAGGGTTAGCCTCCTGGAAAGGCTGCTTCCCCTTAGACATCTTCATGAATTCAACAAATGAAGGGACCGCCTTGCCCCCACTCTTGTTATATAGGCCTGGTGGAGGAGGGATCTGGACTTCTTTGATCTTCGGCGGAGGTGTTTTGTAGGGTTGCTCTCCCCTGAACATGATGTTGTGGTTGGGTGGCGACTGGCGCCCCCATTTCCGGCCTGACCGGGTTGCATGTGTAGTAGTTGCGGCCTCAACCCTGCCTCCCCCAAAAGGGGGTGTGAAGCAAATTTCCTCTTCTTCCTCCTCTCCAGGCAGGTTGAAGAGTGCTGATAGAGTATTGCAGGAGACAACCTGCACTTTATCGGCCTTAGCGGCCCATCTCTTCTTCTTTTGTTTCTTCTTCTTCTTTGCTTCAGCAGGCGCCTGCCCCCAGAACAGATTGCCCTCCTTATCGGATGCTGCATCAGCTCCCTCCTTTTGCTCGAGTGAGATCTGCTCCAACTCTTGCCATGGAACATGGTCCCGCACCAGCAAAGGCTTCAATTCGGGCTGCACGTACTCGTCTAGCCCTTCAATGAGGTTTTGTAGTCGACGGACCCCAGGATTGGTTTCCTTGACCACCGGCAACGGAGTTTGTCTCCTCCGATTGTGTGTAGGTATCTTGATAGTTGTAGGTGGAGTGATCCACACGGGTGCTGCCACCGGCGGAGTAGGTCGGGGTGTAACACCACGGATATGTGCCCCCACTTTCGGGCGGGGTGCTTTCTTCCTTTTGTGCTTCGCAGGGATCTGCTGCCAGCCCTGCTATTCCTTCGCGGGCTCCAGGAAATGAGTTTCATAAGTGCTCCGCGTACTTGCTTTAGAGATCTCCTCGGGCAGTGCCTGGTATAGGGAGATCATGTTGACTCCTGCCCTCCTCCGAGGGGCTTCATGCAGTTGAGGAGGGTCCACTTTGTACTCTCCCAACTCGATTTCATTTTTCTTCACCATCCCTTCGATGATGTCCTTGAAAACATTGCCGTTTTCGATTGGATGCCCCAGCATCTGGTGGTAGGGGCAGAATCTTGAGCTGTCTCTTCTCTTTAGGTCCTCCGGCCTCTTTGGCTCTGGCAGGGTGACCATGCCATATTCCGTTACCCAGTCGAACAGAATCCGGGTCTTGTCCTTCGGAAATGAGTAGGCTTTCTTCATCTTGTCTCGCAGCGAGGGACCTTCTTTGCCATCTGGGGCTTTTACAGGCTGTGGGGTGACCGCCTTCTTGCCTTCATCTTTCTATTGTTCGAACGCCTTGATGTCAAGAGCGTTCGCTTCTTTAGGCGACGGGCGCCACTCCACTGCCTTTCCCTTCTGGGTTGTGCTGGCAGTTGATGTAGGGACAGGTCTGGCCAGAAAGGCTTCCACCTCGGCCACGACATTGTTCAATCGGTCAAACGACCATATTTCCATTCCGATCATCTTTTCTAGAACCTCCCTCCTGAGGTTCTGTTTGCATATTTTGTATAGCGTCCTCCTGATGCGGGGGCCGCTTGCACCTCATTACGAGGGTCCTCCACCTCTTGATATAATCGAGGGCTGTCTCATCGGCCCTTTGCTTTGTTGAGTAGAGTTCGGCCACTGTGACCTCCCTCTCTGTAACATGGAATCTCTCCCTGAACTACCTCTGCATATCCGACCAGTCGCTGATCGACCCGGCCGGGAGGCCGGAGTACCATTCAAATGCGAGCCCCGTCAGCAAGGACCCGAAAAACTTTAGCAAGTATGACTCATCGGCGGCCAAATCACCCATGACAGTCATGTAATATGCAGCAGGTTCCTTCGGGGATCTCTTCCCGTTGAACTTGTCGAACTTGGGCGGCTTGTTGACCCCCGGAGGAAGCCGCTTGGCAGCATGGTGTTGCGGGTAAGGCACCCGATAGGCGTCAAATGTGATGTAGTCGCCTTCACTTCTCTCCGCGAGCTTCAGCTCGATCATTCTTTCCACCATCATCCGGTTCATGACCATGGGGTCAACTGGCTCCGGGTAGAAGTGTTCTGGCTGTAGGTATGGAGTGACCAGAGTGGTCGCCGGTGGCGGACGCAGCAGCGGGGGTGTCTGGTGCACTTGAGGGAGCACCAATGGCATCCGCGGCTGGGACTGTGGTGGCCGCTGCTGAGTCATCGCCATGCTCGGCTCTGACGACTGAGGCAAGGTGTAAAGTGGCGGAGGGTCGACATGACGAACCGCTCCCCGGGATGATTCACCCTGGACTTCGGGGGGCTTGGAAGCTGACGACTGTTCAGTCTTCTCCATCAGCTGTTTCTTCAGCAAGTCTATCTCTTGCCGATATCTTTGAAGTAGCATCAGGACCGTTGGGTCCATAGTTGCAGCGCTAGGAATGGCTTCTGTTACTTCCCCGGACGTACCCTCGGGCAGGATGTCGAGGAGGACGTCATCTTCTTCTGCCGCCGTTACCACATTGGCGGTTAAGACAGGAGCCTCATCATCCCACTGGTGGTTGACTAGGGGTTGTTCTCGTTTAGTTTCCGCTAGGAGCTCCCTCGCTGCTTCTGCTCTGCGAGTATTCGGCCCCGGCCTTGCGACCAATTGAGCCAACTCGTGGGGGTCTTCGGGAAGCCCCCCATATCGGCTGAATATGCCAGCCATGTTGCAGGTGAAAACCTGCATCCTTCTTCTCTGTCGATGGACCCTTCTCTTATCCTGTTACGGGAAGGTCAGCCTCTGTTTCAGCGTTTTCTTTCTTTCCCTTTTCGTTCGCGTATCGATCAACCATTTGGCTAACTGGTAGTCAACTGACTGATTGACGACGCGGGCGTGCCAGTCACATGAGTGACAATTTTATTGTGCGCTCATTCTGACCCATGTCGGGCGAATGTGAGGTTCGGTCGGGACCAGCAGTCCGCCATACCATAAAGGTTATGGCGTTAATTACATCCCCCACGAGGAGGGAACACCTTTGATTAATTGCCGAGACATCAGGTTGTCGAAGCCGGATTAAAAAGAGCTACATGATGATCATGAGGAAGACATGCAGGATGCACATGTTTATCGTGTAGAAGATGCATAGTTCATGGAATTATGGATCCTCGGTACGTGGCGAAGGACGTAGGTCCGAAGACCACCGCCGCGCACAGCGAAGACTTCTGACCAGACGTAATCCGGCTTTTCTGTCAACGCCATTTGATCTACTCGAGGATGTATGCATGGATGCACACATGACATTCATAACTATATTAAACATGATAACGGAATTGTGGAAGCAAATGGTGATCAACCATGTTTATTACTCTCCATCGAGAGGAAGGAAGAAGGCAGCACAAATATGATGGCGAAAGCAAAGTGCTAACGGATATGGTAATGAAGATATGATAACAATATAGTTCGGGCTCGCTAGGCCCTTCTTTTATTCAATTTATTACCAGCTATGCTTCAAAAATGGCAACATGCTTCCAAAACCGGCGCAACCATGCGAGAGGTAACTCATACGGCGCGATAGAACATCAGTATGGACGGCTAATACGGCGCGGCCCATAACCGGCTAAAACGGCGCGCAAGAGGATGGGGCGCGCCGGCTTGGGGCGCGCCGGAAAGTCGCAAGGAAATTTTTTTTGATTATGAGTGTGGGGTTAACCCGGCGCGGGGGGGGTACCGTGCCGGTTTAAGGCGCGCCGGTTAAGACCGCGCCGTATTAACCCTATTTTGTTAATTTTTGAACTTTTTTCAAGTTTATTAAGCTCCCATAGCACATTTTAGAGTTGTTTAGGCCAATTGATTGTTTAATTGGAGCCCATGGCCTTCTAGGAATGAGGGAGCAAGTCAGTGCGAGGTTCATACTCAAGCACTGAGGTAACTAAGTCCAGAACGAGCGTTTCATTAAGGCTTATTCAATCTTAATTTGTCCAAAATTGGACAGCATCTCCCCTGAACCTGAAGAGTTGCAGGGGAGAAGCGGGGTCATGCTCACCTGTGGAACAAGCCCCTAAATCGCCGGTGTACACGGAGGCACCCAGCAAACCCCATCGGATAGGATACCCCGAGGACTAGCCTACGAGGGGCACCAAGGCTCCGTAAGGGGAAAGATAGAGAGATGAGGTCATTGATGATGGGAGCATCACCCCGAGGGCTAGCCTGCGAGGGGTGGACAACCCACAGCTTATGACTCATCCCGTGGAGGAACCGACCACCAAGAGGGTGAAGCTCCGAGGGCTGGCCTACGAGGAGCATACATCTCTCAGGCTCGATTGGGTCTCAGATTGTCGGGGCTAAGCTTGTTAGGCTAAGACCCCTGTTGCTATCTGCTATGGCCTTGGGGAAACATCTACCATTGAGGGGTAAAGTTCCCGATCGCCCAGCAACTGTGCGAAGTAACAGGGAATGTCCCCCTCCCCGGACGATTAAGACGAAATAAAGGAATCTCGGAGCGGTTCACATGACTATAATGCAGAGGGGTAATCAATTCACAGGCGAGACGAGCCAAACATAGAGGCATATGCTCGAACAGTTATGGCGTAGTGTTAAATCGATGCATCTTGCAATCCCAAGAACGACTCCCACCTCGCGAGCCACAGGGCAACAGGAAGAGAGGAATTGAGGGGAGTTAGTCCCTTGACAATACGGTAGAAAGAAGCATACGCAGAAGCGCAGCTCTGTCCACGGAGGGTATGCGGAGACCCTTAAATCAGACACGAGCATGGTCAAGAAGGGAAAACCCCGGGGAGGGGTGTTTCTGTAGCCCACGGTGCTTCGGGGCATGATCGGGGCTTCGGGAAAACCAGGATCAGAGAAAACGCACAGAAGACCTTAAACATACACATCGATGTAGATAGAGAAGTAGACAGAAGTTTCAAATCACTCATTCGACCTGCTGGTCCAGACATTCAAATACACCTTGCCATCCCAGAAACAGGAATGGGCCACTCATTTACACGTTAAGAATCCGGCACCGGCATCATTGCTCGGTCGCCGTTCATCATTCGCAGGGGAAAATACAGTAAGGAAAAGAAATCGTAGAGGAGGGGAGGGGTCGGCTCATATCATTGCCATCCCTCCCCTCTCTTGCTTACAGTTGGTAGACGGAGACTCCGAAAGAGGAAAATCCGCGAAAAACAAAGAGAGATAGACACCGGTGCCCACCTGTTCTCAAAACAGAGTATCGGCCCGCTTCTCCTTCTCCGGGTCCGGAGGACTTCAACCAGAACAGAGGAAGACGGCCGTTGAAGGACGCTCGGACAGAAACTCCTCTTCCAAGAAGGCTCTCTCTCCTCCCGAAGGCCTCTCTCGAAAGACCCCCTTCTTAACCTTCTGTCTACCCCCTCTTCTGCTTCTCAGCTCTTCTCTACTTTTTCGCCCTTTTTTCTTTAGCCCCCCTTTTTTGTTTCGAATAGCCATCTGTATATATACATGATCGAGCCCCAAGCCTCATACGGCGTGAAGAAATGCGCGCCGGGAAAGGCTTCATGGGCCTTTGCACGCCGGAATAGCCAGGCCATGGATGGGGTTCAGCGCGCCGGGATAGAGGGCATCAAGTGAGGGGCGCGCCGGTTTAGGGCGCGTCGGGCTAATGCTCCTCGTGGGCTTTGAGCCAGTTGATGAGTCCGGGGATGATTCCGGGGGTCACCGTGAACATTTATCTTGCCAATGCTCCTCGAAACTTCGACGAGATGTCTTGTAGAAGCTCCCAGGTTGACGTACGGCCATTTTCGAGGTTCCGAATAGCTTTATCTTGATCGTACGGGCTTTCTACCGGCACGGCCTTCGGCTCTACGATCCATGCTGTTGGTCCGGCCTGGCTCGTACTCAGAGCTTTCTAGGAGGTTAGATAGCCGGGAGATAGTTCCGCCTGAGCCGGGCGATCATTCGGCCACTAATGGGCCCATCTTGACGGGAAGCCGTGCCCATGCCGGGCGATCGGGATCTTCTGCCGTCAGAGCTTTCGGTTCTCCGTTTCGGGAAGCCGGGGGGACTCCTTTATCCTTGGGAGAGCCTTTCATGAGGTGGGTAGCCACCGGGTAGACCGTCGACCTTGGTCGGACAACGGGTGTAGTGGATGCAGCACGACAAAGTCGATGCCGGTTCATTGGGCAGGCTTGGTCGCACTGCCGGTTGGTTGTAGATTCATCTCGGCTCTCCTGAGGTGAAGTCCCCACGTCCATACGGAATGATTCGAGGCTTTGGCAGCTTGAGAGATCCTCGATGTGTTGATCTGCATCGGCTTCCGTGCTTCGGTGTGCCGGGTCATTCGTCTTTATTGGCTGGTCATCAATGATCATATTTTAGGTGCCAACAAATGCCCCCCAGACGTGGGTGTTGCGAGAAAGGCACGAGTGTAGCAAGACCGACGGATGAAATTCACCCGGACTGATCTCCTCTTTGGTTGACAGGGGCTCTGAATGGCCCTTAATTCGACATGGATATTAATCCGGCGCCACTCACATCTTACTACGGCGCGAGTTAACCAAGCGCCCCCCCTTGCCTCAGATGTTAATCCGGCGCGCCTATAATGCTCCCATTTTGATCCGGCGTGGCCCTTAGCTGAGGAGGCGCGCTTTTTCCCGGCGCGCTTTTCTTTAAAGGGTTTTTAACCCGGCGCGCTAAATAGCGCGCCGGTTTAACAAAGGGGGAATCCCCCTATTTATCTCTTTTCTTCTTCATTTTTCCCTCATCGCCTCTCATTTGACGATTTTCCTTCTCTCTCTTCTCCTTCTTCTCCCCTTCTGGAGCCGAGAGCGGCGATTTTCCTTCGGGTGAGTGGAGATGTTGTCCATTTGGGTTTCAAAACGCTTTCTTTGGGCCCCGGGAGGCTTCTAGCAGGGCTTGCCCTCGGAGCTGTTTCCCCGGGTGTTCCTCTGGCCTCGGTGTAATGCCGATGGCTGCCTTTTAGGGACCGTTCCTCAGTGGACGCGTTCCCACTTTTCTTCGGCAATTCCCTGTGCTGGGGAGACTCTGCCGAAATTTTGTCAGAAGTTCGCCTTTGATTAGCCATTTTCTGACTTTGTTTTTATTTGGTATGCCTCTTTTTGCAGCTATCATGGCATCCAGTTCTTCTTCTCGTGCCGCAGTGACATGGGAGAACGTCAATTCCCTCGACTGGGGGCACGGCCAGGTGGCCATAGTTGCAGAGTCTTCGGATTCAGAGACGGACACTGTAGACACCGGTCGTCTCCTTATTCTCGGGGGCGACTCTTTTCATTATGATAGAGAGGGCGTGACCAGGAAGGATTATCCCAAGGACAAGCACCTGATGTCCCTTCTTCAGCGCTTCAACCTTCAGGGGAAGCGGGATGTGTTTGCCGTCCGGAAGGTCGAGCAGGCCCAGCTGGTGGAGAGAGACAGCTTGGCCGAATGCGTAATGTGAGGAAGACCCATCTATCTCCCCGGGGAGGTCAGGAAGTGGAGCGTTGTGCTGGGGCTGCAAGACCTGGCTCCGGCAGACGGACTGTTGACCAGAGCTCCCGAATTTGTACCTGCTCGGTGGAATGACTCCGCGGGCAGAGTAGATCGGGAGAAACCGATCTTTGGTTTATTCCTTGCCCCGTTGAGATGGGGATATAGAGATGAATCATTCTTGTTGATTGCTTGGCAATTCGCTTCAAGCACCAGATATCAGTGGGATGGTTTGCTGAGCTGAAAGCTACAGACGCCCATGCATTCAGGCCTGGGGCAGTAGAGTTTACAGACTACGTGCTGCATCATTACGCTCCTCTACTAACCAGAGCTGGTGTATATCACAGCGTGTATGCTTCCAGGTATCGGTACCCAATTTCCCGGGGATTGTGCTGTGGCATGATCGAGGTGTTTTGCCCTGAGTACAACACCTTCTATACTTCAGAGGGAGAGACTTCTTTGGACTTATGGAGCCTGTCTCAACTCAGCGGCCTGCCCATTGATGGAGAACCGTATGAAGAAGTTTGTTGGCCTGACTGGTTGAAAGACCAGACCGACGGTGACGGCTGGTATTTGGCGGGCTACGCCTATCGGTATCTGATGAAGGCGTATCGCACCCTTTTTCATTCGTCGCACGATACGAGAGAAGCTCGGAAGCCGGGCGAGAAGCGAAGAGTGCGGATGGGCGCTTGGCTTCAATATTTCTTCCAGGGGAAGAACAAGTATGAAGATTTTCCTCCGATAGCACCGGTGGCCCAGAAGCGGAAGAAGAGGGTACGACGCCAGGCCGCTTCGTCATCTTCTTCGAGAGGAGGGCAGGGGGAAAACCCAAACCCTACTGGTATTGATGCAGTGACTCACTGTGCTGCATGTTTGGTTTATTGGCTTTGTTCCTTTGCTCTCCCTCAAGGTGACGAGAGCGTGATCAGGGCGGAAGCCATATATCCAGCCTGTCTTATGGCTTGGGGTACCAAGCTGTCTCTTTGCCCAGTGGCCCTGTGCCTCATTTACAAGATGTTGGGAGACTTGCATAAGACGCGCCTCCCCAGAAGCCTTCGGACGGTTGGTCCGTTACATTTCTTTAATGCTTGGGTCTGCACCCTGTTCCCGGAGGCAGCTCCTCGGGCGTTACAAGCAGTTCCTCTGGTCCCGCGCATGATAGAGTTTGCAAGTGCCGAGCCATCATTGCTAACGGAGCAACTCTATGCCATTCGGGGTAAATTGACCCGTCTTCCCGTGGACTCGCCCGGGGTTCTTCATTTCTGGAGCTTAGCTGCTCACTCGAGCCCATTGACGAACAGGACGAGGCAATGCAAGCTCTTTGAAACTGAGGAGTACATCCATCCGATTTCCCAGGCCAATTATACCAGGCCTATTCTGGAGCCGGAGTTGGTTGATTGGGCACTGGCCATCAGGCCTAGTGTCCTCGTATTTCACAAGAGCGGCATTCTGTGGCTGGAGCCGTATTACCCGTTCCGTTTCAGTCGGAACTTTGGCTACGACCAGCAGATTCCACATTCCTCTTCGCAATTTGCATTGCCCAACAGGCACAGGGCCCGGCAAACGTCCAATGACGACGCCCGGATATGGTGGGACTTTTTCCATCGTCGCGAAGACGTTTCTTTCCGGGTGCCCGCCCCCGCACGGTTCCCTCGCGTCACGCCTGAATACGTCAAGTGGTGGAACGCGCGGACGGGATTTTACAGGACCTCCCGGAGAGAGTGCTGGGCCGTGGCGGAGCACAGGTTCTTAGCTTCCCAGCCGGAGCCAGTTCTTGATATTGACGCTTCTTATTTGAAGAAGTTGAAATCTTGGACTAATACGGACGTGAAGGCCTATCTAGAGGCCCGCAAGCTCGTAAAAGGCTGCAAGATGAAAGTTGAGCTGAAGTTGCCCCCGATCAACAAGGATGATTATGTGAAGACCCTTCGGGGTTTATGCCGGGTAAGCAGTGAGAGGGTGATTCTCCAGCAACTTCCTTTACCGGTAGAAGAGCCTATCACAGCTGTGGCCAACTGGCGTCCCGAGGTGGATAGGTTATATCCCCATCAGACTTTCATTCGCAAGGAGGACAGACGGGCTGACTTATATGCCAATACCCCCTGGCTGTTCGCACTCCTTCGGTCTCACGGCCTCTCGGTGGGTAGCCCCAGTGAAGCCATACTGGACCATCCTCTTCAGATCTCCTTCAAATATGCAGACAGGTGGGGGCTGGACCATCTGGGCCTGTATTATCTGCTGTCCTCCCGTGGCCATGAGGACCTGGCACTGCTGGCTGAGCCGAGCGAAAAGATCGAGGATCTATGCTGGCTTATTCGCGAGGCGGCTTCGAGGGACAAGACGCCATCGCTATTTTATTGGCCTCTCTTCCCCTTTTATACGGGACCGGCAAGTACGTTCTATCTTTTCCTTCAGGCCCTTCGGCCAGCTTCTTCTTTTCATTGTGGTTGTGTCATTCTCACCCTTGTGCGTATATAGTCCGACCGACTTCGGAGGAGACCCGGCACTTCAGGGAGCTGATCATAAAGGCCCAAAAGCTGACATATTTTGAAGTTCCTGAGCCGGCCCCGACCGTGACGCCACTGCCTCCTGGAGATTCGAGGAAGAGGACCAGGTCCCAACTGCGAGAGGCCGTCGGGAAGGCGAAAGCGGCGGTGACCCGGGTGACACGGGCACGCCGGAAGAAAGCTGCCGAGAAGGAATCAGCCATCGTCCTTCCTTCTGTTGTGTCCTTTGAAGAGTTTGAGGCTTCTCGTGCACAAGGGCTAGAGGCCGAAGGTAGGCTCTTCTTTTCTTCAGAGTGCATTAGCTTGTTTCGACCGCTTGGGGTAGCCCATGCTGACAGTTGCCGATACAGCTGCCGCGGTCGTCGGACCGGAGGCGACGGTAGATGTAGCGGCTAGGGACGGGGCAGAGGAAGTCCTTGCTGCTCCCATAGAAGGGGATCTGCCCTCTCCAACACCCCGGCGGGAGATGGAAGGTAATCTATAGTTTAGTTGCGATAGCAACGCAAATCTTCGTATCTTCAGCCGTCTTGACCCCTTTTTGCTGTGAATTGTAGTCGATATACAACCACCATTGTTTCCGGGCTCGGAGAGCGCAGAGGAGGTGATCCCCTCGGGGCAGGGAGAACCCGCCCCTGAGGTATCATCTATTGCTGCCCTTGGTGTGGAGAGCACCGGGAAAGCTTCCGCCGAGGGTGATGCTCCTGCTGGCGAGGCTCCTACTTCGATGGCGGAGCGTCCTGAGAGAGCAGAGGGGTCTTCCTCCTCTGAGCATGTAGATTATGGTGGCGGCTCTAGTGACGAGGAGTCACCACTGCTTGATTTTGAGACCGACGATGCTGGGGTGTCCTCGGCCTACGAGAGCGACTATCTGACTTTCAGCCCGGCCCGGTTATCATGGGACGGTCCTGTGCCGTCATTATCGCTTACGAGTGAGGAAGTTGGCGCTGGGGAAGCTGCTCTTAAAGACTTGAGCTTAGTCCCGGCCGAGGTAAGGACCTATCCAGGGTCGATGCTTACCATGCTTCTTTTCTCCTCCTTCTAGCCAAGTTTTAAGTGTATATATCTCCGATGCAGACTGAGGTGGCGCTGCCAACTATGACGGTGCAGATACCACTCCCGGTCCTGGGAACAGGCCAGGCGACTTTCCCGTCCGTCCTGCGGCCCATCGCATTGCGGTACCCAAAGGATCATGCAGCAGCGATGGTTCCAGTTGGTCCCGGAGCGCTCGTGAAAGTTGATAGTTCGGCGATAGCCGAAGATTCTCCGTCAAGGGAGGCTGCACAGCAGTCAGTTCTGGAGAAGGGTGGCTCTGCTGAGGTAGAAGCCGGGGAGATTATTGAGGGACGGACGTCCCCGATTCTTGGGGTTCTTGTTGGACTCCCATCCCAGGGGGCCGGCAAGGAGATTGTTGTTGTTGAGGCTCCAGCCACCGCATCTGCCGGTGCGGTTGTTCCCGGTGGTAGTGGGCTGCAGCTTATGCCGTCGTCATCCTCCGGGACGGCTGATGATATATGGGCTGTCGTGGATGGCAGAGTAGAGTTCGAACTGCCCGAGACGTCGCCACTTGGTCTTCAATCCTCGAGTGATGTCATATGGCAGTTCCTGGGGACCCTCCAGCAGACCGTAACAGCCAGTAGGGATTTAACTTATGTTCAGCTGAGGGGCTTGATAGAGCATCTGTCCCGCTCGCTGCTGGCCCTCGGTTGTCCCATGGACGACTGGACTCCGCGGGTGATCCTGCTCCTGAAGTATGTGAACCGGAGGGAGTTCTTGGGTTGGGAGGCAGCTGACCAGCTGGCGGCCATATCATTGGAGCGGGCTGAAAACAAGACGGCCCTTATTTCTCTGCAAGAGACCGCGGCGAGGGCGAGGGACGAAGCCAACGCCTCTTTACAACGCCGGAGCTCCCTGACGGCCCGGATGACGGCATTGCGGGCCGAACTTTCCAGGATAGAGGCTAAACTTGAAGAAGTAGATCGCCTGGGGGTCCAAAAGGTTGAGGATGCTGAGATGGCTGAAGGACAAGTTGCTTCCCTGGAGATGAAGCTATCCGAGCTGGAGGCCACCGAGTTCAGATTGCAAGAACTGATCCGTCATCCCTCCCTGGGTATTCCTGTGCTGGAGGACATCTTCCGACGCCCTTTGCCGTAATCTCTTTTCTTTATGTGCTCCCTTTTAATGCACCTTATGTATTCCAGGGCATGGCCCATGTAATCATGTGCTTTTTACTTCATAATAATGAAAAATCTCCATCCTGATTTTGAATGAAGACTCCATCTTGTCATTGTTTTTTTTCCCCTTTCATTTGCCTATTGATTCTAGTCCGAGTGTATGAGTCACTAGGGCAGGAGAGCGCTCACGCCTTCAGGGAAGGGGTGAGGTGTTCACTCCACCGCACCGTGACTTTTTCTCAAGACTAGAAACGGCTTATGCCGGCCGAGAGTTCGGGGGACTCAGGAGGGCATAGTGAAACTGACGGATAAACGGTCCTGCCGAGAACGGCCAGAACCGAGAACGGGTAGCGACCGGTCTTGCCGATGGTGACAAGGGTCGAAAAGGGTAGACGGTCTTGCCGATGGTGACAAAAACCGGCTGGGTAGCGACCTATCTTGCCGATGGTGACAAAAACCAAAAGGGGTAGCGACCGATCTTGCCGATAGTGACAAGAAAGGGGTAGACGGTCTTGCCGATGGTGATAAAAATCGGATAGGTAGCGACCGATCTTGCCGATGGTGACAAGGGTCGAAAGGGATAGACGGTATTGCCGATGATGACAAAAATCGGATAGGGTAGCGACCGATCTTGCCGATGGTGACAAGGGTCGAAAGGGGTAGACGGTCTTGTCGATGGTGACAGGAACCGGATAGGTAGCAACCGATCTTGCCGATGGTGACAAGGGTCGAAAGGGGTAGACGGTCTTGCCGATGGTGACAAAAATCAAAAGGGGTAGCGACCGATCTTGCCGATGGTGACAAGGGTCGAAAGGGGTAGACGGTCTTGCCGATGGTGACAAAAACCGGATAGGTAGCGACCGATCTTGCCGATGGTGACAAGGGTCGAAAGGGATAGACGGTATTGCCGATGATGACAAAAATCGGATAGGGTAGCGACCGATCTTGCCGATGGTGACAAGGGTCGAAAGGGGTAGACACTAGACGTGTATAAGTGGGATATCGGATGAAGACCCTCGCCCCGACCTCGGAAATGGCCTTTGGACGACGGATGGTTCATCACTATTCACCATTCATTTTTATTCACATTACTAACCTAAGCGCCCTTTCGGGTTTTCGCCGAAGCCAGCCCCCTCTTGCTTTTGCCCGCGCGCCCTTTCGGGTTTTCACGCGGCGGGGTACCCGATTTTGCCTGCGACGCCCTTTCGGGTTTTCGCCACAGCTGGGTTATAGCCATTTTTGCACTTGACCTGATATAGGAGCAAGTCTGGCGGGGTATCTCTATTTTTAACCCCAATTTCTTTTCTTTCTTTTTTTTTCTCTTTTTTTTGTTTTTGAATTCGAGATTCAGAAGAACTGGACCGCGGGAACGCTGACCGTCCTTGTTGATGAGGACAAGGGTTGGTCTTAGGTTTATTTCGTCGACACTGGTTAAATGTCGAAGCAAGGACGTGGCTTATTAACAAGGATGTAGGATCCAAGTTCAAGAGCAGAGATCGACCGTTCTCGCCGATGATGGCGAGAGTCGAAAAGGGTTTATTCGTCGGCGTATGCTACTGCCGAAACAAGGATGGGGTTGTCAACAGGGACGTAAGGTCCAAGTTGAGGGTAGAGATCGACCGATCTCGTCGAGGATGACGGGGGTCGAAAAGGATTTGTTCGTCGGCATATATCACTGCCGAAACAAGGATGGGGTTGTCAACAGGGACGTAGGGTCCAAGTTGAGGGTAGAGATCGACCGATCTCGCCGATGATGACGAGGGTCGAAAATGATGTGTTAAAGGATTTCCGGCGGGACTTTGATGATTGTCCCTTTCGGAGTTTTATTGGGTGGAGAATAGGAGAGGCATTTGGGAAATTACCACTTTACCGACTCAGGCGCCCTTTCGGGTTTTCGCCGGAGCCAGCCCCCTCTTGCTTTTGCCCACGCGCCCTTTCGGGTTTTCACGTGGCGGGGTACCCGATTTTGCCTACGACGCCCTTTCGGGTTTTCGCCACAGCCGGGTCATAGCCATTTTTGCACTTGTCCCGATGTGGGAGCAAGTCTGGCGGGGTATCTCTATTTTTAACCCCATTTTTTATTTTGACTTCTTTCTTTTCTTTTTTTTTATTCGGAATGCGAGCCGAGAGAGGGTAGCTTGATCAGGGCGAAATGCCGCTAACCAAGGAAAGGTAGCTTGATTAGGGCGGAGAGCCGCTAGCCAAGGAGAGGGTAGCTCGATCAGGGCAGAGTGCCATTGACCGATGAAAAGTAGTTTGATCAGGGCAGAATGCTGCTAACCCAGGAAAGGTAGCTTGATTAGGGCAGAATGCCGCTGATCAAGGAGAAGGTAGCTCGGTTAGGGCGGAGTGCCACTGAACCATGGGAGGGGTAGCTTGGTTAGGGCGGAGTGCCACTAGACCAAGGAAAGGGTAGCTCGGTTAGGGCGGAGTGCCACTGAACCAAGGGACGGGTAGCTCGATTAGGGCGGAATGCCGCTAAACCAAGGAGAAGGTAGCTCGGTTAGGGCGGAGTGCCACTGAACCAAGGGAGAAGGTAGCTCGGTTAAGGCGGAGTGCCATTAAACCAAGGAGAAGGTAGCTCGGTTAGGGAGGAGTGCCACTGAACCAAGGGAGAAGGTAGCTCGGTTAAGGCGGAGTGCCACTAAACCAAGGAGAAGTAGCTTGATTAGGGCGGAATGCCACTAACCAAGGAAAAGTAGCTCGATTAGGTGGGAATGTCGCTAATCAAGGAAAAGTAGCTCGATTAGGGCGGAATGCCACTAGCCAAGGAAAGGGTAGCTTGGTTAGGGCGGAGTGCCACTAGACCAAGGAAAGGGTAGCTCGGTTAGGGCGGAATGCCGCTAACCAAAGTGTAGCTTGATTAGGGCGGAATGCCGCCAAACCAAGGGGAAGGTAGCTCGGTTAGAGCGGAGTGCCACTGAACCAAGGAACGGGTAGCTCGATTAGGGCGGAATGCCGCTAAACCAAGGAGAAGGTAGCTCGGTTAGGGCGGAGTGCCACTGAACCAAGGGAGAAGGTAGCTCGGTTAAGGCGGAGTGCCATTAAACCAAGGAGAAGGTTGCTCGGTTAGGGCGGAGTGCCACTGAACCAAGGGAGAAGGTAGCTCGGTTAAGGCGGAGTGCCACTAAACCAAGAAGAAGTAGCTTGATTAGGGCGGAATGCCACTAACCAAGGAAAAGCAGCTCGATTAGGTGGGAATGTCGCTAATCAAGGAAAAGTAGCTCGATTAGGGCGGAATGCCACTAGCCAAGGAAAGGGTAGCTTGGTTAGGGCGGAATGCCGCTAACCAAGGAAAGGGTAGCTCGGTTAGGGCGGAATGCCACTAGACCAAGGAAAGGGTAGCTCGGTTAGGGCGGAGTGCCACTAGACCAAGGAAAGGGTAGCTCGATTAGGGCGGAATGCCGCTAACCAAGGAAAGGGTAGCTCGGTTAGGGCGGAATGCCACTAGACCAAGGAAAGGGTGTTCCGACCGATCACTCGGGGTGTGTCGGCTGCGCCGCATGATACATCTTAATGTGTTTTCCGTTGAGGGGAGAGAACTGGATGACTCCATTGTGGTCTACAAGGACGTAGGCACCCCCTTCATATACTCGGCGGACGATATACGGTCCGACCCAGTTTTCGACCAGCTTCCCTTTGGGGTTAGAGGCCATCACTTCTCTTCTTTTGACCATCACCATGTCTCCTTTCTTGAACTCTCGACCCTTGACTAACTTGTCAAAAGCACGGGCCATGCGAGCTTGGTAGAGTTGGATGTTTTGTTGCGCCTGGAGGCGTTTTCCTTCGAGCTCAGCGAGCTCTTCCAATCTTCTTTCTACATTGGTCTGCTCACCACTGACTAATCCGTGCTGGATGGCAACTCGCAATGAAGGAACTTCAAGTTCAATCGGCACTACAGCTTCCGACCCATAGACAAGGGAGAAAGGTGAACAGCCGGTTGGGGTCTTGTAGATAGTACGATAAGCCCAAAGTGCTTCGTACATCCTTTCTTCCCAATCCTTTTTGTTAGACTTGACAGTCTTTGCCAATAGTGTGCACAAGGTCTTGTTAAAGGCCTCTGCCAGTCCATTGGCTTGAGGGTTGTAGGGGGACGATGTCCTCCAGTCAATTTTGTATTTGTCGGCTAGCCGGTAAACCTTCTGATTTCTGAAATGGCTGCCATTATCAGAGATGATTCGGCTGGAGATCCCGAATCTGAATATTACATTCTGCCGGAAGAATCTTGCAACTAGTTCTCCGGTCACATCTCTTAGTGCTACTGCCTCCGCCCATCTGGAGAAATAGTCTGTAGCTGCTAAGATGTATCTGCATCCTGATGAAGATGCTGGTAGTGGCCCTACCACGTCCGTGCCCCACTGAGCAAACGGCCAACTTGGCAGAGTGGGATGCAGTGGCACTGGAGGTCTCCTCGCCACATTAGCGTGTTCTTGACATCTCTGACAAGCTTTGGCAAACTTGCAGCAATCATCAAATATAGTGGGCCAATAATAACCCAGCTTCTTCATCTCAATTTTCATTTTCGGGCCAGCCTGGTGTGCTCCAGCTGATCCTGCATGAACTTCTTGCATCACCTGTCCCGCCTCTGCTGAAGACAAGCAACGGAGTAGGACTTTCCTTCGGGCATCTGCCATAATTCGGAACAAGGTCCCGCTTCTCATCTCGTAAGAATCCTTGATCCTCAGGAGCTTCATTCTCTGTTCCTTTTCTTTTGGAAGTTGCTGGTGTTGAAACCAGCGTAGGAGATGCTCTCGCCAGTCGGGCTGCTGAACCCCTTCGATGACTGCTACTTCCATCTCTTGTTCGTCGGCCAGAACCTCTGTTACGCTGGGGACCTGTCGGCGGTTGATCACTGTTATATTCAGGCTTGTGTCTGGCGGGACCGCCAATGAACTGGCCAGCTTAGCGAGGGCGTCTGCCTGAGCATTCCGGCCTCGATTGATGTGCTTGATGCTGATGAAGTAAAATCTTGACATCAGGCGAGTTGCCAACTGGTGATAGGGGAGGAGCTCTTGCTTTCGCACCTCGAACTCTCCTTCCAGCTGTTTTATAACTAGCATGGAGTCTCCGAATGCTTCCAGCATCTGAATTCCCATGGACAGAGCAATCTGCAACCCGATTATCAGGGCTTCATATTCTGCTTCATTGTTTGTGCATTGTTTGTTTATGGAACAGGATGTATGCACCACTTCTCCTTCTGGGGATTTCAGGACTATGCCTGCTCCTGCTCTGACCCTGGCTGACCCGGTGGCAGAGGTGTCAATTCTGGAAGCGCCATCAAAGTATAGCTGCCATAAGGAGGGCTGTACTTGCGCGGCTTCTAGGCTTTCATCTTCAGGAAGCTCCGGCTCCAACGGGTGATCCCCGGGCACTGGGTGCTCAGCGAAGAAGTCTGCAATAGCTTGGCCCTTGATGGCCTTGCGCGGCACGTAGGAGACATCAAACTCCATAAGGATTACCGCCCATTTACCTAGGCGGCCTTTGAGTGCTGGCTGGGACATGATATATTTCAGGGGATCCTCCTTGGACACCAAGCTGATTTCATGCGACAACATATAATGCCGGAGCTTTTTGACTGCGAAGACTAGTGCCAGGCAGATCTTCTCAATATAAGTATATTTCTCTTCAGTTCTGACCAGTCTCCGACTGAGGTAATAGAGGGCTTGTTCTTTCCCTTCTTCATTATTCTGGGCTAGCATTGCCCCCAGAGAATTATGTGTAGCTGCTATATACAGTATCAACGGCCGTCCTTTCACCGGTGCGCCCAATACTGGAGGAGTCTTCAGATAGTCTTTTAGCTTGTCAAAGGCTGTCTGGCAATCTTCATCCCAATAAAAGGGAACATCTTTCATCATCAACTTGTGAAAAGGCTGGCATCGCCCTGACAAATTGGAAATGAACCGCCGGATATAAGCCAGGCGGCCCTGTAGTGACCTCAGCTCGGAGATGTTCCTAGGTGGAGGTAACTCCTGAATCGCCTTGATCTTTGCGGGGTCTATTTCGATTCCCCGATACCGGACGATGAAGCCCAAGAATTTTCCGCTCGACACTCCGAACGCACATTTCATAGGATTCATTTTTAGCTCATGCTGCCTCAGCCTCTGAAAAACAATCCGGAGGTCTTGCAGGTGATCTTCTTTTCTTCTGGTTTTGACCACCAGGTCATCTATGTAGCACTCGACCTTGTGGTAGAGCAATTCATCAAAAAATTTGGTCATTGCGCGCTGATAGGTTGCGCCAGCATTCTTCAGTCCGAATGGCATTCTCTTGTAATGATAAATGCCTTTAGGAGTTCGGAAAGCAGTATGGACCCGGTCATGCTCCGCAATCCAAATCTGATTGTAGCCGGAAGACCCATCCATGAATGACAGGGCTTCATGGCCGGTTGTAGCATCGATCATGACCTCGGTTATTGGCACCGGAAAGTCATCTTTAGGGCAGGCTTTATTTAGATCTCGGAAGTCAACACAAATCCGGATCTGTCCATTCTTCTTTTTCACGGGGACGATATTCGCCAGCCATGTGGTGTACTGATTTTCTTCAACAAATCCCACATCAATGAGCTTGTCAACTTCAGCACAGATTCGGGTGATGAGCTCCGGCCTCATACGCCGCGGTGGTTGCTTCACCGGCTCGGCTTCGGGGCTGATTGCTAGCTCGTGTTGTGAGACAGCAGGGTTTAGACCTGGCATCTCTTTATAAGTCCAGGCGAAGCAATCCCGGTATTCTAGCAGCAGCTGGATGTACAGCTCCCGTTCTTCTGGGGATAGTTGGGCACTGAGGAAGGTGGGCCTAGGGTCCTCCTCATCTCCCAAGTTGACTTCTATTAGTTCATCGACTGTGGCCTGGCCTCCGTCTTCTATCTCCGGAGGTGCCGGCTGGAGGTCGACGAAGTCTGGAACACCATCTCGAGGGTCGAGCACTTCGACCTCCTCGTCGGACATCGCCAGAGCTTCATGGGGTCCTCTTGCTTCTTGCGCTAGCGACTGTGTGGATGGATCTATGGACACATCCGTTGCCGTTGCAGCTCCCGAGGGTGAGAGAACAGCTTCAGTGCTTGTAGATGAGGTTGCAGCCATGACAGGCCAGTAGTTGTTTGCCGCCGGACTCGGACAGCATATTGGATTTGTAGCAGAAGTTGAAGGAGTCTCGCCTTCTGGGACAGTTGTATCTTCCGCAGAAGTGGCTTTTTCTTTTCTGGTAGCTGGCTCCCCTTGATTGGAGTTGACCAAGGCCTGCCTGATTGGCAGAAAGGGTGTTGAAGTTGTCATTAGTAGGACCCCTGTAGAGGGAGAGACTCCTATTTCTTGAATGTCTTCGGCTCCGCTGCTGCTAGCCGTATCAAATTCGGCTTGAAAGGCCGCTTCCTCAGGACGGACCTGCTCCCAGCATCGGCAGGAGATCAAGGTCTCCATTTGTTGATTCCGGGATAGAGCCAATTCAGCATGTTCGGCTTCCGCCGGATATTCATCAAAGGTTGCCCCCAGAGGGCTATCTTCAGTTGGATAGAAGGTGGAGATGGTATCCACCTCGTACCGCCCACTGTAATAGTAGTCTTCCAGGGTGAAGCCCAGACCCGGATGTTGAGAGACACGTCTCATTTCTTTATCCAGATTTGCAGGATACCACATCTTCTGGAAAGCTTCCTTGCGTTTTTGAGGTTGATCGGGAGGGATGTGTTGCTTTTGAAACATCCTGGCCGTCCGATCAGTGGTAAATGCCAGGCCCTGAACAGGAACCCGCGGGTTGGCTAGATCCTCAGGGAGGCTGCAGTCTGTGTCCTCCTGAGTGGGATGCTCCTCAGCTGTATAGAACAAGCTGCTGGGCCCATCTTCTTGTGTCACCTCCCAAGCTTTGAAAGGTTCGACAGTGGGACCATCGAGGCCGGAGACTGGCTTGGTGAGGCCGGCCGGGACTCCGATGCGGTCGTGCTGTCGATCAACATGCACTTCCTTAGCTTTGGGGTATAATGCTGGGGGTGTCACCCTGCCGACATTTCCAGAAGCCGTGATGTGGGAAACCACCTTCGGCTTGACATATCCGCGCGGCGGTGGTGGATACCAACCGTCACCCGATCTGTTCTTCGATGCCCCTACGGGGGCTCCATCTTCAGAAACCTTCCGGGGAGACCCCGTATATAGGTTGGCGTCCGCCAAGTGACATTCAAACACCTCGAATGGGTGGATGTCAGCAAATATCCTCTCCTCCTTCCCCTGGAGGCTGTATTTGATGCATTGGTGGAGCGTGGAGGGCACCACCATATTTTCATGCAGCCATGGGCGGCCGAGCAGCGCTTTGTAGGAGGTGCGAGAGTCAATGACGTGAAACTGCACCGTTGTAGTGAAATCTGCCAGGGTCAGTGTGAACTCTGCCACTCCCATAGATACTTCACACTTTTGGTTGAAGCCAGCGATACGCATATCCCCGACTTTCTCGAGATGCACATTAAAGTGGTACCTCTCGTATATTCTATATGGCAGGATGTTGACTGCTGCACCAGGATCAACCAGAATCCGGTTCAGTTCTCTTCCGTTCAGGTGCCCTTTCATATATAGCGGCCTGTTGTGACTGGCAGTAGGTAGTAGCATGTCTTCTGGAGAGAAGGTCATACTGGCTTCTGGTATAGCCTCAGCTATGCAGGCTTCAAAATGAGCAGGCGTCTGCAGAGCAGTGATGATCGCCTGTCGAGTCTCTTCACTCAAAGAGAGAATTTCCCAGATCGTAAATCGAGCAGGGAGCTTCTTGAGCAACTTCATTATTCGGCTTCCAGCCCGGACATTGGAGAGCTTCATCTCTTCAGCCCATCTGGGCTTGGAAAGGTTTTGATTCGCGGGCCCTGACGGACCTGCTTCACCTTCCTCGGACTCGGCACCCTCTTGACTGGCATCGGCTGTCGGGTCTTCTTTATTAGCTGCTGTAGGGCAAGCCCCATCTGCATTTGCATCCTTAGTAGATTGCGCTGGCTGCGGGTGAATGACCCCGGGCGTAGGGTTAGCCTCCTGACAAGGCTGCTTCCCCTTTGACATCTTCATGAATTCAAGGAATGAAGGGACTGTCTTGCCCCCAGTCTTGTTGTATAGACCTGACGGAGGAGGGATTTGGACTCCCTTAACTTCCGGCGGAGGTGTCTTGTAGGGTTGCTCCCCTCTGAACATAATGTTGTGATTGGGTGGCGGCTGGCGCCCCCATTTCCGGCCTGACCGAGTGGCATGTGCAGCAGTTGCGGCCTCGGCCTTGCCTCCCCCAGCATGGGGTGTGAAGCAAATTTCTTCTTCTTCCTCTTCTCCGGGCAGGTTGAAGAGTGCTGACAGGGTATTGCAGGAGACGACCTGTGTTTTATGGGCCCCAGCGGCCTTTCTTTTCTTTTTCTTTTGCTTTTTCTTCTTTTTGGTTTCTGCAGGTGCTTGCCCCCAGAACAGGTTGCTCTCTTGAGGTGGTGCTGCTTCAGCTTCCTCCCTTTGCTTGAGTGAGAGTTGCTCCAGCTCTTGCCATGGGACGTGGTCCCGTACCAGCAGAGGTTTCAGTTCGGGCTGTACATATTCATCTAGCCCTTCAATTAAGTGTTGCAGTCGAAGGACCCCAGGATTGGTTTCCTTGATTACTGGCAGCGGAGTTTGTCTCCTCCTGTTGGGTGTATGTATTCTGACAGCTGTAGGGGGAGTGACCCATACGGGTGCTACCACTGGCGGAGCAGGCCGGGGTGTAATGCCACGGATGCGTGCCCCCTCTTTTGGGCGGGGTGCCCTCTTCTTCTTGTGCTTCACAGGGATTTGCTGCCACCCCTGCTGTTCCTTCACGGGCTCCAGGAAATGGATTTCGTAGGTGCTCCGTGTGCTTGCTTCAGAGATCTCCTCAGGTAATGCCTGGTAGAGGGAGATCATGTTGACTGCTGCCCTCCTAAAAGGGGCTTCATGTGGCTGAGGAGGGTCTACTTTGTACTCTCCCAGCTCTATCTCATTCTTCTTCACCATCCCTTCGATGACGTCTTTGAAAACATAACAGTCTTCGATTGGATGTCCCAACATCTGGTGGTAGGGGCAGAATCTTGGACTGTCTTTTCTCTTCAGGTCCTCCGGCCTCCTTGGTTCAGGCAGAGTGACCATGTTGTATTCTGTTACCCAGTCGAACAGGACTCGGGTCTTGTCTTTTGGAAAGGAATAAGCTTTCTTCATTTTGTCCCTCAGCGAAGGACCTTCTTTATCATCTGGAGCTTTCGCAGGTTGCGGGGGAGCCGCTTTCTTGCCTTTCTCCTTCTGTTGTTCGAACGCCTTGATATCAAGCGCATTCGCTTCTTTAGGTGTGGGGCGCCGTTCCGCAGCCTTGCCTTTCTGGGCTATGCTGGCAGTTGACGTCGGGACAGGCTTGGCTAGAAAAGCTTCCACCTCAGCCACCACATTATTCAGCCGGTCGAACGACCGTATTTCCATACCAATCATCTTTTCCAGGACCTCCCTCCTGAGATTTTGCTTACATATTTGCACAGCGTCCTCCTGATGCGGGGGCCGCTTACATCTCATTCCGAGGTTCCTCCACCTCTTGATGTAGTCAAGGGCTGTCTCATCTGCCCTTTGTTTTGTTGAATAGAGCTCGGCCACTGTGACCTCCCTCTCTGTGACATGGAATCTTTCTCTGAACTTCCTCTGCATATCTGACCAGTCATTAATTGACCCGACCGAGAGACTGGAGTACCATTCAAATGCGAGCCCTGTAAGCGAGGACCCGAAGAATTTCAGCAGATACGACTCGTCGGTGGCCAGATCACCCATAACGGTCATATAATATGCAATATGCTCTTTTGGGGAACCTTTCCCGTTGAATTTGTCAAATTTGGGCGGCTTGTTGACTCCCGGGGGAAGTCGTTTAGCCGCATGGTGTTGCGGGTAGGGCACCCGATAGGCATCGAATGCGACGTAGTCGCCTTCACTCTTCTCTGCGAGCTTCAGCTCAATCATCCTTTCCACCATCATCCGGTTCACGACCGTGGGGTCGACTGGCTCCGGATAGAAGTGTGCTGGCTGCAGGTATGGGGTGACCAGGGTGGTCGCCTGTGGAGGATGCAGCAGCGGGGGTGTTGGGTGCACCTGAGGAAGCACCGGAGGTAGCAGCGGCTGAGGCTGTGGTGGCCACTGTTGTGCTGTCGTCACGGTTGGTTCTGACGGCTGGGGTAGTGTATAAAGAGGTGGAGGGTCGTCTCGACGAGCCGCTCCCCGGGATGATTCACCCTGGACTTCGGGTGGTTTAGAAGCTGATGAGTGCTCAGTCTTTTCTATCAGCTGTTTCTTCAGGGAATCTATTTCCCGTTGATATTTTTGCAGCAGCATCAGAACTGATGGATCTATAGTGGTGGGGACACCTTCTGTTGTTTCCCCAGACGTACCCTCAGGCAGGATGTCGAGGAGTACGTCGTCTTCTTCTTCCGTCGTCACCACATTAGCGGTCAAGACGGGGGCTTTATCATCCCAGTGGAGGTAGACCTGGGGCTGTTTCTCTTTCATCATCGTCAGAAGCCCTCTTGCTGCTTCTGTCCTGCGGGTAGTTGGCCCCGGCCGTACGGCCAATTGAGCCAGTTCTTGGGGGTCTTCAGGGAGCTCCCCATATCGGCTGGGTACACCAGCCATGTTGCAGGTAAAGACCCGCATCCTTCTCTTCTGTCGATGGACCCTCCGTCTGGCTTGCCGCGGAAAGGTCAGCCTCTCGAACACAGAGATTCTTCTTCTTTCTTCCCGCTCGGGGAAGGCTTCATCGGCTTCGATCTCAAAGCCGTCATCGTATCCATTATCGTCGACCGACGACATCCTCATTCTGTCTCTTATCTCTTCTTCATCTGCCGTTGATGGACAGTAATCTTCTTCAGTGGCGACTGTCTGCATCAGCCGCTGCTGTCCGAGTGAGGTGTTGCCCAATCCTCGGAAATAGCTTCTGACCAGGCAGGCCATTTCTTCTCGACCCCGTTCTTGATGTAGCACGGGGGATAGTGGTCGGCCTCTAGAAGGAGGAATGTAGGCCAGTCGAGCTCTGTCGGCTGGCTGTTAGAATCTTCGCCCCGTGGCAGGGACGTTGGCTTGACGGGCCGCAGCCCGGAAACTTCTGTGGCGCGGAGGATCCGCAACCACCTCTTCTCCCATCTTCGGGGGTAGGCCCCTTTCTCTTATCACCTCCGCATCGTCATTCACAGGATGGCGGCGGATGGGTGTCGGCTGGTGGATAGGTCGGGTCCGTTTGGGAACCCACACCTGTCTGAACTTCCTCGGCTTGAGTGCCGGGTTTCCTTGGCCATGGTGGCCGGCTTCTTTCATTTCTGCCCTCCTTCCAGCAAGGGCCTGATATGTGTTGTGGACAGGAACATTTGGGATGACTCGGTCTGGGGTCACCCGTGCCGTGTGCCCGTTGAGGAAGACACGCATGCCTCCCACCAGCATTGACTTCCCAGACTGAGAGACAGTTCGGTGATCACAGCAGTGTTCTTGCGAGCCTGGCGACGCTGACGTCCTCCAGGGGGTTTGTTGACTACAGCAGGGTGCGTCCCACGTACAACGTGGTGCACCATGCAGCTAGCGGCCGGGGCCGGATTCTTGAGCAAGTCGTCGCAGCGGGGAACCTTCAGAGGTTCCACTTCCTCCATAGCTTGCTTGGAAGGTTCCAGGGCTTCGACTTCTAGGATGTCGACGAAGGCCAAGCCCAGGAAGTTGGGGAAGCCTACAGCGGTAGGGAAGCTGCCGAATTCCATAGGTACCGCCAGGTACCCTTGCGCGTGTCCAGCGACTATCGACTGATCGAAGTCGACGCCAGCTATTCCATGAGTTGTCATTGTTTGCCTACAAAGACAAATGGGAAAAAATAATCAGTAGCCTTTGAAAGGGCTTCGAAGCCCGGATATCTCGGCAAAGAGATGAAAGGTGACACCAGTCCCACCGGGCGTGCCAGACTTGTTTCAGCGTTTTCTTTCTTTCCCTTTTCGTTCGCGTAACATGCTTCCAAAACCGGCGCAACCATGCGAGAGGTAACTCATACGGCGCGATAGAACATCAGTATGGAAGGCTAATACGGCGCGGCCCCATAACCGGCTAAAACGGCGCGTAAGAGGATGGGGCGCGCCGGCTTGGGGTGCGCCGGAAAGTCGCAAGGAAAATTTTTTTGATTATGAGTGTGGGGTTAACCCGGCGCGGGGAGGTACAGCGCCGGTTTAAGGCGCGCCGGTTAAGACCGCGCCGTATTAACCCTATTTTGTTAATTTTTGAACTTTTTTCAAGTTTATTAAGCTCCCATAGAACATTTTAGAGTTGTTTAGGCCAATTGATTGTTTAATTGGAGCCCATGGCCTTCTAGGAATGAGGGAGCAAGTCAGTGCGAGGTTCATACTCAAGCACTGAGGTAACTAAGTCCAGAACGAGCGTTTCATTAAGGCTTATTCAATCTTAATCTGTCCAAAATTGGACAGCATCTCCCCTGAACCTGAAGAGTTACAGGGGAGAAGCGGGGTCATGCTCACCTGTGGAACAAGCCCCTAAACCGCCGGTGTACACGGAGGCACCCAGCAAACCCCATCGGATAGGATACCCCGAGGACTAGCCTACGAGGGGCACCAAGGCTCCGTAAGGGGAAAGATAGAGAGATGAGGTCATTGATGATGGGAGCATCACCCCGAGGGCTAGCCTGCGAGGGGTGGACAACCCACAGCTTATGACTCATCCCGTGGAGGAATCGACCACCAAGAGGGTTATGCTCCGAGGGCTGGCCTACGAGGAGCATACATCTCTCGGCCTCGATTGGGTCTCAGATTGTCGGGGCTAAGCCTATTAGGCTAAGACCCCTGTTGCTATCTGCTATGGCCTTGGGGAAACATCTACCATTGAGGGGTAAAGTTCCCGATCGCCCAGTAGCTGTGCGAAGTAACAGGGAATGTCCCCCTCCCCGGACGATTAAGATGAAATAAAGGAATCTCGGAGCGGTTCACATGACTATAATGCAGAGGGGTAATCAATTCACAGGCGAGACGAGCCAAACATAGAGGCATATGCTCGAACAGTTACGGCGCAGTGTTAAATCGATACATCTTGCAATCCCAAGAATGACTCCCACCTCGCGAGCCACAGGGCAACATGAAGAGAGGAATTGAGGGGAGTTAGTCCCTTGACAATACGGTAGAAAGAAGCATACGCAGAAGCGCAGCTCTGTCCACGGAGGGTATGCGGAGACCCTTAAATCAGACACGAGCATGGTCAAGAAGGGAAAACCCCAGGGAGGGGTGTTTCTGTAGCCCACGGTGCTTCGGGGCATGATCGGGGCTTCGGGAAAACCAGGATCAGAGAAAATGCATAGAAGACCTTAAACATACACATCGATGTAGATAGAGAAGTAGACAGAAGTTTCAAATCACTCATTCGACCTGCTGGTCCAGACATTCAAATACACCTTGCCATCCCAGAAACAGGAATGGGCCACTCATTTACACGTTAAGAATCCGGCACCGGCATCATTGCTCGGTCGCCGTTCATCATTCGCAGGGGAAAATACAGTAAGGAAAAGAAATCGCAGAGAGGGGAGGGGTCGGCTCATATCATTGCCATCCCTCCCCTCTCTTGCTTACAGTTGGTAGACGGAGACTCCGAAAGAGGAAAATCCGTGAAAAATAAAGAGAGATAGATGCCGGCGCCCACCTGTTCTCAAAACAGAGTATCGGCCCGCTTCTCCTTCTCCGGGTCCGGAGGACTTCAACCAGAACAGAGGAAGACGGCCGTTGAAGGACGCTCGGACAGAAACTCCTCTTCCAAGAAGGCTCTCTCTCCTCCCGAAGGCCTCTCTCGAAAGACCCCCTTCTTAACCTTCTGTCTACCCCCTCTTCTGCTTCTCAGCTCTTCTCTGCTTTTTCACCCTTTTTTCTTTAGCCCCCCTTTTTTGTTTCGAATAGCCATCTGTATATATACATGATCGAGCCCCAAGCCTCATACGGCGTGAAGAACTGCGCGCCGGGAAAGGCTTCATGGGCCTTTGCGCGTCGGAATAGCCAGGCCATGGATGGGGTTCAGCGCGCCGGGATAGAGGGCATCAAGTGAGGGGCGCGCCGGTTTAGGGCGCGCCGGGCTAATGCTTCTCGTGGGCTTCGAGCCAGTTGATGAGTCTGGGGATGATTCCGGGGGTCACCGTGAACATTTATCTTGCCAATGCTCCTCGAAACTTCGACGAGATGTCTTGTAGAAGCTCCCAGGTTGACGTACGGCCATTTTCGAGGTTCCGAATAGCTTTATCTTGATCGTACGGGCTTTCTACCGGCACGGCCTTCGGCTCTACGATCCATGCTGTTGGTCCGGCCTGGCTCGTACTCAGAGCTTTCTAGGAGGTTAGATAGCCGGGAGATAGTTCCGCCTGAGCCGGGCGATCATTCGGCCACTAATGGGCCCATCTTGACGGGAAGCCGTGCCCATGCCGGGCGATCGGGATCTTCCGCCGTCAGAGCTTTCGGTTCTCCGTTTCGGGAAGCCGGGGGGACTCCTTTATCCTCGGGAGAGCCTTTCATGAGGTGGGTAGCCACCGGGTAGACCGTCGACCTTGGTCGGACAACGGGTGTAGTGGATGCAGCACGACAAAGTCGATGCCGGTTCATTGGGCAGGCTTGGTCGCACTGCCGGTTGGTTGTAGATTCATCTCGGCTCTCCTGAGGTGAAGTCCCCACGTCCATACGGAATGACTCGAGGCTTTGGCAGCTTGAGAGATCCTCGATGTGTTGATCTGCATCGACTTCCGTGCTTCGGTGTGCCAGGTCATTCGTCTTTATTGGCTTGGTCGCCAATGATCATATTTTAGGTGCCAACAGCCTCTCGAACACAGAAGTCCTTCTCGTTTCTTCCCGCTTGGGGGCGGCTTCATCGGCTTCGATCTCGAAGCCGTCATCATAGCCATTGTCGTCAACCGAAGACACCATCATCTTTTCTCTTTCATCTTATTCAACTGCCATTGGTAGGCAGAAGTCTGCACTGGCTGCGGCTGCATGCATTAATCACTGTTGTCCAAGCGAGGGGTTGCCTAGCCCTCGGAAATAGTTCTGGACCAAATTGGTCATCTCTTCTCGACCCCATTCTTGATGCAGCATGGGGGACAGTTGTCGACCTCCCGCAGGAGGGATATAAGCTAGCCGAGCTCTGTCGGCAAGTTGCTGGAATCTTCATCCCACAGTAGGGACGTTGGGTTGGCGGGCGCAGGCCCAGAAACTTTCACGGCGTGGAGGGTCCGCAACCACCTCTTCATCTTTCAGGGCCAGGCCCCTTTCCTTCCTCACTTCCGCTCCGTCGCGACCAGGGCGGCGGCGGATAGGTGCAGCTTGATGGACATGTTGGACTCTTTTGGGGACCCACACCTGTTTAAATTTATTTGGCCTGGGGGCCAGCTTCTCTTGGCCATAGTGGCCGACTTCTTCTCTTTCCGCCCTCCTTCCAGCGAGGGCTTGGTATGAGTTGTAGATGGGGACGGTGGGGATGACCCGGTCTGGGACTATCCGTGCATCGCGCCCATCGAGGAAGACGCGTACGTCACCAACCATCATAGATTTGCCGGATTGAGACAGAGATCCGGTAACCATAGTAGTACTCCTCCGGATTTGCTTGTGCTGACGTCCTCCGGAGTTCCTGTTGACAGCATCGGGGCGGACCCCATGGACAGCATGGTGCACCAGTCAGCTGGCGACCGGGGTTGGACTCTTGGACGAGTCGTTGCAGCATCGAGCCTTCAGAGGCTCCATCTTCTCTGCAACCCCCTCGGTGGGCTCCGAGGGTTCCACTTCTAGCATATCTATGAAGGCTAACCCCAGGAAGTTGGGGAAGCCAACAGCAGCAGGGAAGTTGCCGAACACCATGGGCACCGCCTGGTACCCTCGCGCATGACCAGCAATAATTGAAGGGCCAAAGCCGACGCCAGTTAGCCCAGTTGTCGTCATCGTTCGCCTGAAAAGACTAACAAACCGACGATCAGTAGCCTTTGGGAGGGCCTCGACGCCCAAGTATCTCGGCAAAGAGATGAAAGGTGACTCTGGTCCCACCTGACGTGCCAGACTGTTTTGATGGGATTTTTATTGATTTTAGTTTATTTTTTTTATTAAAAATTATCTTATTGGATTTATTTGGTTTATTCACACGTCGATCAACCAATTAATTAACCGGTAATTAACTGACTGATTGACTGCACGGGCGTGCCAGTCACGTGAGTGACAAGTTTATTGTGCGCTCATTCTGACCCGTGTCGGGTGAGAGTGAGGTTCGGTCGGGACCGGCAGTCCGCCATACCATAAAGGTTATGGCATTAATTACATCCCCCGCGAGGAGGAAAAACCTTTGATTAATTGCCGAGATAATGGGCTGTCGAGGCCGGAATAAAGGATGCAGAGGATGCGAATGATCATGCAAGACGTTATGATCTACCATGCGCGGTTTATTAGGGCGGACCCTCAGTACGTGGCGGAGGACCTAGGCCCGAAGACCACCATCACGCGTGGCAAAATCTTTCCGTCGGATGTTGCCCTGCTTTCTGCTCATGTCATTTGATATACCGAGGGTCCGCACACTCAGGCATACATTGATGCGGCATGAATGCTTGGGCTAAAGCATAATGATGAAGTTATGAGAATTGCTAATTCAGGTTTTAAAAGAACCAGTTTATTCAATTTATTGATTACAAGGTTTACTTGATTCTGTTATTAACATTGAAAATCACCCCGATGGCGAGGAAAAGATTGAAACGGCACGACGACGCGATTCAGAACGAAACCGGCGTGATGCGCGTAGGCATAGAGTTTAAAACGGCGTAAGTAGCGTGGGTAAAGGCTTAAACGGCGTCACCTAACGTAGGTGTAGGGCTTGGCCTGAAAACGGCGCGCCCCTCTTCCTGGCGCGCCGGGATAAGGCGCGCCGTATTAAGGCGCGCTGAGTGTCGACGACGTCGGTTTAGCCCTATTTTGTGGAAATCGAGGTTTTATTGATTTCATTTTGGACTTATTAAAACATTTTGGAAGATTTTGAAAGTTTATTGAGTCAGTTATTCAATGGATCGGCCCCAGGCCATCCGGAAGTCGAGTCACAGGCTCGCGCGAGGTTCATACTCGAGCGTGGCGATCATTCCGAGTCAAACTCATTCGAGCCGAAATTTCGGCAGCATCTCCCCATCCCGGAGGATTGTCGGGGAGAAGCGGGGAGTACTCACGTGGCGGAGCAACCCCTGAAAGCCGGGTGGCACAATGGTGGCCGGCAAACCCAGATGGATAGGAGAACCCCGAGGGCTAGCCTACTAGGGGCACCGAGTCCGTGGGTAGAAAGTAGACAGATGGCGCGACTCACAGTGGGAGCGAAGACCCCGAGGGCTAGCCTACGAGGGGCACGCGATCCGAGTTGATACCGTGTCCAAATCAGGACGACCGATAGAGAGGGAAAACCCCGAGGGCCAGCCTACGAGGGGCACCCATCTCATGGCCACCACGAGGCCCATTAAGAACCGTGGATTTAAAATGTTGGGATTAACCCAATTTCTATGCACTCGTTGACCTTGGGAGACCCATTATTAATGAATGGGCTCCTGCAGACTGAGCAATTAAGATGAGAAAATAGGAGAATGTTCCCCCTCCCCGGGTCACCGAATCTTACTAGTAAAATGGCAAAGCGGCACGATGGGGAAACCTTGCACAGTGAGCAGATTAATATCAATGCTCGTGGATGTACATGTATGCATGCAGGTGAGTGTTAATAGGTTAGTTACACACTCATCAGGCGACGGTTGGGAAAATAGTGACGAGAGGTGTGGGGACGGCCTCATCTCTCTCTGTTCATAGTCAAGAACAGAGGGGGGATGAAGAAGGCGGCCCAAAACAGGATGAAGGGACATACATATGGATGCACCTCCGACGATAAAAAAGTTTAACATTCGATCGGAAGAGAAACCCCCGGGGAGGGGAGAGTGGTTGCTGTAGCCCATGGATCACGAGGGCATATATGGCGCTGAGGAAATGAATCCGAGGGGCCTTTCGCTCAACCAAACCGTTAGATGCACAGATGGGAAGGAGATGGCATACTGCTCATTCCGGCGCCGGCACCAAGGCGCGACGCCAGTTCCATGGCCAAGAAAGGGAAAACCCAAAGAGAAGCAGAAGAGGTAGCATAAAGGGAACAGAGGATAAACGACATCGATCATACACCATCAGCATAAGCACACATATTTTTCATTCACGAAGAACCCTTAACAAACCATAGCATTCGATGCCGGTGTTGTCGCTCGGGCATCGCTTACATCACCCCAATGGGGGAGGTTGCAGAGAGGAAGGGAGATTAAAGAAAGATGGTGAGAAAGGGGGAGGAAGAAAGGCTCATATCATCGCCCCTTCTCCCCTTCTCACTTACATTACAGCAGAGAGAAAGAAAATAGATGAAAGGGGGATCGACGAGGAACACCACGGTGACCCACCTAAGCAGACAGAGAGCAGAGACTCCTCTTCTCCGGCGATGGGAGCTTCGGGCCGAGCAGAGCGGCAGCGGTAGGAGACTCCCAGAAGAAGAGCTTTCTCCCTAAGAAACCCTTCGCTACTTCACTCTGATTGGTGGCGCCCTTTTTCTTGATCTCTCTCTGATTCTGATTTTTTTTTTGATTTCTCCTCCCATCCCTCTCTTTTTTCTTCGGACGAGGGCTGTTTATATAGTCACCAGGCAATCCGGCGCCACGGAGGGCGCGCCGGATTCAGTGGCGCCAGGGAGACACCCCCCCAAAATTGATTTCTGGCGCGCCAGACTTGGTGGCGCCAGATAAAGGGGCGCCGGGATCCTTGGTGCGTCGATTCGGCTTGTTCACTCGACGCGGGTTAGCTGATGGGTCCGGGGATGGTTCTGGAAGCCACCGTTGACTCTTCCTCTTGCCACGGTCCCTGAAAAATCTTGACGGGGCTTTGACGAAGCTCTCGGCACGACGTGCGGCCTTAATCCGAACTCCATGTGTGTGTTTGGCTTGAGCACGTGGGTTTTTCACTGACACGGCCTTCGGTGCTATGATTTGTGCTTCCGACTCGGCCCGACTCGTGCTCAAAGCTTCCTTATGGGATGATATGACATCCGAGATAATTCTGCCTCAACTGGCAACCCTTCGGCCACTAACGGGCCCACTATGGCGAGAACCGAACCCGCGTCGGGTGATCGGGACCTTCTGCTGACAGAGCCTTCGGTTCCTTGTTGTGAAGGGCCGACGACGTTCTTGCTCCTCAGGAGAGTCTTCCTTCAGGTGGCGAGCCACCGGGTAGACCATCGTCCTTGGTCGGGCGATGGGTGTAGGGTAGTGGCACGACGGAGTTGATGCTGGATCATTAGGCTGGCTTGGTCGCACTCCCGGTTGGTTATGGATTCATCTCGACTTTCTTGAGGCGAAGTCCCTGGTCATTCATTCCAGGTGACTCGAGGCTCTAGTAGCTTTAGAAGTCTTCAATGGATTGGTCTTTATCGGCTTCTGTGCTTCAGTGGGCCGTATCATTTGTCTTTGCGGCTTGGTCGCCAACGATCATATTTTGAGTGCCAACATGGGCTCACTAGTAATTTATCTTCTTGTATATGTTTGCATAATCTTGGACACATCTGCTTTTAAATGTGTACTTTTAATTAGAGAAATTTGTCTATGCATGTTTTATGTCATATTATGTGTACTTTTTGTCGTATTATATTTCTCTTCTGTGATATTAGGATGGATGAAGAGGCAGACCTCTACACTTTACTCGTCAAGTATGGGGGATATTGGAAGAATGTTAAGGATGATCCTTCTAGATTATATCACCGTCTGATGAAGCAAAAAAGCTTTAGAATATATAGGGATTATGCTAATCTTAGAGATTTGTTACAACTTGTCTGCACATTGATAAAGTGGGAGAAAGATGATATAGTGAATATCATGTGGAGGGTCCCCAAATGTAGATCTAAGAAGTACAAAAACATTGTGCGACTGATGCAGATGTCCTTATGATGTTTGATCATTGTGATCCGAAAGGGACTATAGAGATTGTCATCATAGTAGAGTCTTTGTGCATTTATACACAGTCACGAGATGACCCTGGAAAGAATGCAAGGAAGCTACCTACTATAAGAAAAACAAAGGAGAAGCAACCTGAGGTTGAAAAAGAAGCTGACTTTGTGGAATTAGAAGCTGCTGATTCTCCCTATGATATTAGAGAATACCTGTCAGTTGGGGATGAATTAAACACACAAGTTGCACAGTCTGTAATTGTTGAAGAGCCTACAGAATATAGTGACATGGGTGATGTGGGGCAGGGAACTAGTGTCCCTAATCAACAAACATCCAGGTAGGAAGAGGCTGAGAGTCAGGATGAAAGCAACAGGCGGGAAGATGATGAGGATGATGATTCTGACTCTGATTTTGAAGTAGAGTCTGAGAATAGCTACCATAGTTTCCCATCAAGTGATGAAGATGATGATTCTTTCTATGTACATGAAGACATGGAATATGACATTGAGATATTATAAACTAATGATGAGTGCCCTAACATAGAGGTGGATGCCAGATTTCAGAATAGAGGAGCACTTAAGTTAGCAATTCAACAACATTGTGTGAAGAGTGAATGCTATTTGAGGACTTACAGGAGTGATCAAACAAGGCTTATATTAGAATGTTGCCATAGCAAGTGTCAATGGAGATTGCATGCATCTAGGTTGCCCGATAGGGTAACTTTTAAAATCAAAAGAATAAGGGGGGGGGCATACATGTTCTGGGAATAACATGGCTGGGAGCAAGCTGGCCACACAGAAATGGGTGGCAGTCAAGGTGAAGGCATGGTGAAGGGTCGAAGGGGACATTGCCTCTGGAGAGCTGCATAGAAGACTGAAAGACAAGTACCATATTTGTAACGACACAAGATACGGATATCGGGTCAAACCCGATACCATTCGGATCTTACGCCGTCACCCACAAGTTGGGAAACTCGGAAGGGTTAAAAAGGATGGTGTGGTTATGCATTGAAATTCTAAACAATTAATAGAAATTAATTTATAAGATTAATATATAACTGGCAGAAATAAAATTAACATTTTATTACAATTAATAAATCTACATAGTCTAGTCCACAAGTAAAGTTAATGAAAAGAAAACGTACACTGCTACGGGGCACACCCCGGCACTGGCAAGCTGGCGAACTACAAGACCTCCAACCGGAATGCTCCACCTCCAGAAGAACGCTACACCTGAAAGGCAGGGAGTGAGCCTCATCTCATTGGCTCAGTAGGGGTCCCGTAGATCCCCACCATGCGAAAGCGGTAAGCAATAGTTACCGTAGCACAACAATAACGGCAATAACAGAAATAACAACAAAAATAATATAACGATAATAAATAACAGCGGTCGGGATGGAAAGAACGGCTAGCTAAGGAAACACGGAACCTCTACGCTAGCCCGATCCCTAACAAGGGAACCTCTAGTCGGGGTCTCCCACACCCGGCGAACCCGCAGTCCTACTACCGAGAGAAAGCCTCACCATGACATGGTAGTAACAATCCGACGGAAACACCGACACGACCATGCGGCCACACCCACACACAACCTCCACCCTCGGGAGGACAACTACACACTGGCAACCTGGGTCCCGAGCTAAGGCTAGTGGAAAGACCCAGCCCTACACACAGGGCGACACACACACCCATCTACCGGAAGGGCCACGACAACGCTGTCGGTAACTCAACCTTCACCGGCATAGGGTCCGCTGCTCAAGTAAACACATCATGGCCAGATGCGTCCACTAACGTCTTATACTACGCTAAGGCCTCATATGTGCGCACACTACTCACACCCGGTCCCGGGAGGAGCAGATGAGACACACACACACACCACACCCTGAGACTGTCTAGGATCCGTACCTCTGTACCCGTTAGTATGGCCGTGTCTAGCTATCTGACACGGGGTACGTGCCACTGCGTCTGTCAATAACGTTCACTTGTCCCAATCAAGGTACACATGCTCAGGCGGTCTTGCCTCTGCATAAGGAGCGTCGTACATACTAGGCGGTCTCGCCTGGTCCAACCACGATCGGCCACTAGGATGTTCCACGGTCTCGCGGAGTCCCGCCAAACTCTATCATCCGCGGTCTCGCGGGGATCTACCACAAAACATAGTCGGTCACGACCTCATGGAACCCTCGAGAATAGCGTGCATGCGCACGCAAACCACGGTATGACACTAAGGGGTGCTAAGGAACTACCCCGAACCGGATAGCAAAACTAGTGGACACCGGCCCACTAATTCACACAAAACCACCCATTGCGATCATGGAACTCACGCGGATATGATCCTCCACGGTCACTAAACTCACGCGGCCCACTAATTCTCCTCGATCCTCGCCATCGTCACCGCCGTAGCTCCAGCCTCCACGCCCCCACCGTCTCCGTCGGCCACCGGAGAAGGGAGGGTGAGAGAAAGGGAGATAACGGTGGAGAGAGGGAGGAGAAAAGAGAGAGCGAGTGTAACACCCCAGATTTTTTGGATCAGGATCCGTGGGTTTCAGATCACTTTTGTGGGTCCCAGATTGAGTTTTGTGATTTACGTGTATTTTTATCTGTCGGACCTTCGGAACCCCGTGTAGGGCGAACCGTTGCGTTCTCTGACTCCGAGATATTACCACTGCGTTGTGCATTTTTCGAGGATCGTGGGGAGTATTTTTTTCTAGTTTTTATATTTTATGAAATTTTTGGATTTTCTATATAAACACAACCCCTTTTCTCTCTCCCCATCTCTCATTTCTCACTCTCTCTTCTCTCACGCTCTCTCTTCTCACCCTCTCTTCTCCGGCGGCTGACGGAGCGAGACAGGGGGGAGGCGGAGGCGACCTTGCTTCTGGTTGTGTGTCTCAGTCTCCGCCTGGGGCGTCATAGCGATACACTGGGGTGCGGTGTAAGACATCAGTGGATGCATCTGACCTTGTTTCTGGTGGGCAGGTACTCCCATCACGTGACGTGAGTTTCTTGTGACGCAAGTTTCCATTTTCCATTTGCGAGACATGATTTTACGTGTAATTTTCGGGTGTGCTCCCGAGGTTGAGGTCTAGGGTTCCGGTGAGCGTCACCAAAGGTTTTTCTAGGCAGTGTCCGGTTCACGACAGTGGTGTCGTGATTTGTTTTCCTGGATACATAGCCAGAGGTTTTTTTGTTAGTCTGGTAGTCCCCCGACGGTGAGATCGGGGCATATTTTCCGGTACAGTAGGAGTAGCTATAGTGTCAAGTTTTTATCGGCCACCGAGTTTCCTGTTCCTGCTGTTGTTGCTGCTTCCCGCTACCGATGTTGTTTACTGTTAGGGTTTCGTGGGACCCCTACTGAGCCAGTGATAGGAGGCTCATCCATGCTTTTCAGGTGTGGTAGTTCTTCCTCGAGGTTTGAGGGTGCTGCGCGGAGGTTTTTAGTTGCCAGCTCGCCAGGCTGAGTGTTCACTCGGTGTTGGGAACGTTTCTCTGCCTTAGACTATACTTTTATTGGACTGAACTCTGCTGTAGTTGTTTATTTATTTTTGTTAATTGTTGAATTATCTAGCTTTATTTCCTATTTCTTTGTACCTCCACACTCCTTTTAGCCCTTCTGAGCCCTCTGGCTCGTGGGCGGTAGGCCAGGATTCGAATGGTATCGAGTTCTTCCTGGTATCCGGATCTTGGGTCGTTACAGTTGGTATCAGAGCGTGGTTGTGGGCGTACATGGAAATTTGAGATATTGCAGTGACCAGAGTCCGTAAGGTCTAGTATAGTCTGTAACTAGCATAGGGTTTTGCACTTATTTTTCTGCTTGGTTTCTCACGTAAGAGCTTGAGTGCGCTGTGTTGGCACTGTGAAGGTGGTTGCTATTTCGTCGGAGTGCCGACGCAGGGCCCTAGGGATGTGATAGAGAGATTTCTTCCCGATGGGTGGTGGGCTTAGTCGTACTACGCTGGGCAGAGGTTGCCGGTAGGTGCGGATCTGCGGTGCTGCGTTCGAGGATTTGCAGCGAGGTCAGGTGGCTGGTGAGGATTGTTCATGGTCAAGTGGTCGTAAGTGTGCTCTGAGGGAGTTGTTATAGAGTTTGGCCACTCTAGCTTGAGATTTATCCAGTCCCGAGGTGTCGAGGTTATGGTTTGAGGTGGCAGAATGGATGTTTTGATCCAGATGTCCTTGGATGAGTGGAGGATCTTCTTGGTGAGCATGTCGGAGGAGCTGACCCGACGGTGGTGATGGTTTTTTCTGGTGCTGGAAGGTGCTGTTCCCAGCGTGTGCAAGGCTCGAGGTCAGGTCGAGCATGGAGACCTTCCGTTGGTCGGAGGTATATTGAGTTTTTCCTTGGTTGGAGGAGATCGCATTTTGCCAAGGTTCCTTGTCTTGCATCGTGTGTCTGGAGCGGTTGGCCTTCGTGTGCCATGAAGTCCGTGCGAGACACGTCCTGTGTTTTGGCAAGGTGGTTGGCTGTGAGAAGCGTTGCCCGTTTCCCTGATGCGTGAGGGTGTTGGCACTGTTCCGGAAGGATGAGTGCCGGCTAGGTGGTGTTCGTGAGAATTTGCGGTTGGTGTTGTGATCCCCGATGTGTTGAGGATCAGAGCCTGCGGAGTTGCAGAGGATTGTTGGGATGGAGGATCCCGAGTTGTCGTTGTGGTGACTATGCGTATGGATCAGAGTGCGCGGATTGTAGCGTTGGTTGCTATAGGCGGATTCCAAAGGATGTGCAGGGCATCAGAGGATGGGTTCCTCGGTGTTAGACATGTTGTTGCCGTGCCGTTGCTGGAGGTATTGTGGTTCATGGCACTGGCAAGATGGAGAATTGGGGGAAATATGTTGGCAAGTGCGCCGCATGAGTACCATGTTCATGTGTTGGAAGTTGTGTTCTCGATGAGGTTGTGTTTTTGGAGAAGTGATCTCGAGAGATTGTGGGTCCCAGTTGGTAGGTACGAGCGGTTGGTAGGGTTGGCCGAGTGGTCGACCATGGTAAGATGTGTATTGTCTGGGGACCCGCGTGCATTGGTCGTGGCGTCATCGACCAGGTTGCTGTGATAGCTATTGTTTCTCCTCTGAATTAGCGCTATCCTGGTCTTGTTTTAATGATTGGCAACAATGGTTTGACCATTTGCAACAGTGGTGTGACCAATCATTGACTTTGGCATCATCAACTTTTTATAGGTCAGAATCTCTCCCAGTTTCCTTTTTGGTCATTGCACAGTCGTTTCTTCGAACATGTTGTGTGCACACTTTTCTCTCTAGTTGTTAGTCATATGCACACACTAAGGTCAGTGCACATCCGAGTCAGTGCATGCTTTTGTCTAAGGCACATCCACGGTCTGTGCACATCTAGCTTAATGGATATGAAGTCCGTGCATAGTTGGCTGGTCAGTATACCAAGTCGGTGCAAGTTTTGGGCATGCAGGTTGATGCATGTTTTCACCTTGTCTATATGCAAGGTCATTGCATGTTCGTCTGTCAGCATGCTAGGTCGGTGCATAGTTGGTTGTAGCACGCACGCCTGAGGGTCAATGCAGCTTTTGCTGCAAGACCAAGTCGGTGCATGTTTGTATTCAGGCATACTGTGCTTAGCAGAGTCCGTGCAACATTCATGCAAAGTCTTCTTCATACACACACAACCTCGGTGCAATCTTTGTAGAGGTCCGTGCATATCCATCTCATGCTACGTCTAACGCATGACAGGTCAGTGCTATTTCAAGTGTTGGCTCGCATGCAGTCGGTGGTATTTTATAGTCTTAGCGTCTCACAGTCCATCTACATTTGCATCTAATGCACACATGGGTCGGTGCACAACCCTGTTCATTCAGTAGAGTCAAGCATATACGGTCGGTGCATGTCTTCGTTGTTCATACTTAGGTCGGTGCTATTTTCAGTCTTGCATCTCAGTCAACGTCTCATACACAGCTACGACCCCGTCTGCATCTCACTTTGCGTCTCACGCACATACCAGGGTCGGTGCTAGTTTCCGTCTCATGCATACCCATGGTCCGTCTAATGCAGTACAAGGTCTGTGCTGCTCTGTAGCAGGTCGATGCAATGTTTGCGTCTTACACTGCGTCTCACGCACATGCCAGGTTGCATGCATTCATTCTGTTGGTGCAAGTCTTTTGCATCGTGCATACGAGGTCCGTGCATATATGGGTCTGCGCACTTATGCCTTGTGCTATACAAGGTCCGTGCAAAATTCACTCGATGCACATCTGCTCTCTTGCATATATAGGTCCGTGCACGCTGTAGCCACAAGACTTCATAGTCTGTGCAACTTTCAAGTTGGTGCATACTTTCATCATGCATGACTGAAGTCCGTGCGTCTTTTTCTATCCTGCTCTATTGAAGTCGATGCATATCACTGCAACGTCGGTGCACTCTTCTATTGTCTGCGAACAAGGTCGGTGCATGTGCTGTTGTGTACTACCCAAGGTCTGAGCATGCTTTTATTTACAGCTAAATAGGGTCAGTGCACGTCTGGTTTTTGCCTTGTGCCTTTACATTCAAGGTCTGTGCAATGTCTTATATGTATGTGCATGGTTTCACTCTGACACTTATGTCTTACAGACTGGCACATGATCGAGCATCTGCGATGCACGTGGTCTTCCTCACATCACGCCTGAAGTATGAGCACGTGGGGGATAACAGACTTAATCATTGGCACGTGATCCAAGGATAAGGTTCAGAAGAACATTCTATTCCCTAATACGTGGACCAATGGAATTTCAGTAGGGTTCTGTTGCTTGATCCATATGAAGCCCCTGTTCTTATATAAAGCTACATTACCCTTCGAAGAAAGTTGCTGGTGGCTGGTGCTGAACAGAACTGAGAGAAAAGAAAAAGGAGTGCCGCCAGAGCAGAAGAAGAGAAGAGAAGCACGAGAGAAGAAAAGAAGAGGAGAGCCCAGAAGGAGAAGAGAAGAGAGAGAGCAAGAAAGAGAGTGAGAAGGAGAAGAAGTGTGAGCTGCAGTCTCTCTCTGACCTCTAGATCAAATCCAGGGTCAGCTTGCTCTATCTTCAGAGCTACATTATTTTCTTTCATCGGTGTGTTTTACGTTTCTTCAGCTTTTCTTTTTGAAACCTTTAGAAGCTGTGAATCAGTAGAGCTAAGCTGTATTGCTCAGCGGGCGAGGGTGTTTCTCGGACAGCAAGCTGTGAGGCTCAGCGGTTGTAGGGATTTCCATCCCCAAAGCTATGGATCAGCGGTATTCAAGCTGTGTGGCAGCAGTAAGCCTTACTCAGTTGAGTAAGGGGTGTTGTAGATCTCTGGACAGAGATCGAACCACCTTAAAAATATTTGTCTCATGTGTGATTGCTTGTGCGTCTGCTCCTCGGTAGATGAATGCTTAGGCTCACTGTTGCGCGGGTTTTTATGCCGGTTAACCGGGGTGAAGGAAGGAATACAGCGGGGAAGAAAAATACGGGAGTTTGATGTATCTCAGGTATCCTCCTTACGGTTGCATGCCTCTCACGGCGGTACCGGGCACTCTCGTTCTACGGAAAGTCGAAAGGGGCGGAATGGCACGGGAATGTCGGGTTAAGGGTTAATCGGACAGGGTGCGGGCGTGCCAGTCGATCTCTCGACAATCACTCATGGAACCAAGGTTTAACCGGGGAAGTGCCACCAGGGCGCGGCATGTGGGCTCAGGCGATCGGGCGACACGTGGAGAGAAGGGGTTCCATTGGTGCGAGTGCGTAGGCAGGACATCTTTCCCCACCGGCCTCAAGCAACCAGTGTTTATTTACATCAGATTGAATCCGAATACCTTCGTTCCATGCTGAAGAAAAGTCTGTATATGTGTCTGAAGCCATGGGTGTAGGGCCGGGTGCATTCAGCAGCTAGGGGTACGTGTTAGACTGAGGGGCGTTCACTGGAGTTGGGGTATCGGGCACAGATGCCGAGTGGTGTGGGTAGGAAGCTGGGGGGGCCCGAATACGGGCGTATGTATTTCACTGGTTTTACGATGAGCCACATGGGCTTTACAAATGGGCCGAGGAGGCCGAAGTACAACGGGCGCAAGCCGCGGGACATTTTCGACACGTGAGTCGGCCCCCGGGTCATTGTGTGACAAAGAGGGTGTCCGCGTGCTTTACTAGAACTCTTTACAGAGGAGTTGGTGTAGGTCCGACTGCCTTGGTGGTCAGAACGGACATGGCTGGCGCCTGGCGGAGGTTGGACGCGGCTCAAGGCAAGCGGTCGGGTCCGGGTCTCGGACGGTGAGTGTTGTCATGTTGGCGAGTCAAGGTCGGCCCCGAGACTGTAATTCCCGGGCCAGAGGTCCGACTAGACTTGATTTGTCAATCTGAGGGGCCGACGGCTGACTAGAAGATGAACTGTGGGCACGCGGATCCGTATCGAGGGCCGACGCGGTCGTTACGCTGTACCCTTCGTCACCGCGGTAGGTGTCGTAAGTCGACGTACACGGGCAGACCCGGGGCGCGGGTGTATTCACCGTTGGTACGGTCATCTTACACGAGGCGGGGATGGACTTGGCATGAGATGGCTAGACACCGCGTGAGGGGAGTACGTGAGGCATACCCTCGGCGTGTGTGAGCCGACCAGCAAGTCAATTGCACGCGCACTTGTCTTCTCGCGTTCCCGATCCTTGCCGAAAGCCTCGGGAGTCCGAGGGTGCGACAATTAGGCCGGGGAAGTTAGCTCGTCCGTGCGTTGCTTCCTTCCTTCACTTGTTGTATGCATGCATTGTTTTTTTTTTGCTGGTTGGTAAGGGGGGCAATTTATAAAAGTTTGGAGGGGTGAGGGGTAGGGTTTAGGCGGACCAAGTTGAGGGTCCAACTTGGTCCGGGTAAACCCCCCAAATTGTGTTTTTGTTTTTATTTTATTTGAATTTTTTATGTGTTTTTTCATGTGTGTGTGAGTGGAAGAGATGGGGTTTAGGCGGACCAAGGGGGTTTGGGCGGACCAGCTTGGGGGTCCAAGCTGGTCTGCCTAAACCCCCTCCCAAGGGGGTTTGGGCGGACCATGTTGGTCCTCTTTTTTTTGTTTAAAAATCTTTTTTTTTTGTTATACAAGGGCTTAGGCGGACCAGCCTGGGGGCCAGGCTGGTCCGCCTAAACCCCCCCCTTGGGGGGTTTAGGCGGACCAGGTAGAGGGAGAGAGAGGGAGTGGTCCCCCCTTCTATAAAACCCAATTTTTTGGTTAATTTAGCCCCACTTTGACTCGTTTGAACGCTAGAAGACAAAGGATACGTGCTTGGACTGGCTGACTGGCTGCTTGTCGCGTAGATCGAGGGATTGACGTGTGCGACTCCACGTATTCCCGGGACTTTGTCTTCGTGAATTCTTCCGTGTACGGGTACGATGAACGAGCTTTACACGAACCTCGGACCGCATCTGCACGAACAGGGACTGGGGAGGCCTGTTGGACCTCCGGGCTGAGGAGAGGGCGCGGCCCCCCGGGGAGTTCGCTCTCCCCGGGGGCACGGCCACGCCCTGGGGCGCACGGGCCCCCGGGCAAAGCCGTAACCCTGAGGGATCGCTCCCGGGGATCTTCCTTCATCGTCTGGGGATATCCCTTGGAGGATATGAAGTTTCGGGGTATTGAGATGGCCCATGGGAGCCATTGTTCTTCGAGTTGTAGTGGCCGCTCGCAAGCTGTTCAGGCGAATGCCCGACACACCTCGGGTTGCCGAACGAGCCACGTAGGTGGCCAACGAGCCTCGGATTTGGCCAAGGGCCAAGGATAGGAGTCCGTAGGGGCTGGGAGGAGGCACCTTGGGTCGATGGGCCCTACCTCGTGCTGCGTGCCATGTTGTACGGCGGGTTGGCAGGGTAGCCTCAGGTTAGCCCGAGAGCTTAAGTCGAGTGGCATGTTGCCACGTGTCTGAGGGTCGGGGGTGACCCTGGCTTGCTGGGGGTCGTTGTAGGACCCAATTGGTGTACTGGGACAATGGGGTGGCCCACGGGCTGGTGTAGAAGGGTTGAAACACGTGCGCCCACAAGGTGTTCGGCAGAATGCCGAACGCACGTGTGTGAGCTGTACACGCGTACTACGGGCCTCCTGAGCCTGTGGTTGACCTATTTGGGTCTCCCTTTGACCTTGGAGGGTTGAGAGAAGGCGTTCCGGGGTAGGACCCTAGGCTTTTAACTGAGTGCCATGTGGCGTGGCTTGTACTCGGAGTGTCCCCGAGGCGGCCCGGGTGACCGTGTAGAGTGCGGAGGAAGTCCGTGACTTATGAGTCGGGAGTGGTCCCAATCGATTGCTAGAGCCATTGTGCACCTCGGCTAACGTGCTAGGGCCGTTTGTCGGACCCACTGGGTTGTCGGATGGGCTGGGTAGCCCATGCCTTGAAGGTGTTCGAGGAAATTCCCGAACCCCTATTTCTGGTTATTTTACTGGGGAAATAGTCCGGGTACAACAAATGCCCCCCACGGGTCGTGCGTCGGAGGCGGAGACGAGGGCGTACGGCCCGTGAACGTCTCCTTCTAAGTTGTTGTAGTTGCATTTTGATGCTTCATGTATTTGTTATTTGCTGGCATACTGACCATTTTTGTGCTATGTCTTGCAGCTATGGCCTGATTTGGTAGGGACGAGAGGGTCCCGAGGCGTGTGGTCCGGGAGGAGGACCACTGGGTGAGGAGGACAGAGCGGCCCATGCCACCTTTGGGCCCGCCAGTTGTTACCGCGACCAGCGTGGAGCAGCTTGATGGTGGGTAGGTAGTTGTGGCAGAGGGCCCCGTCGGCGAGCGCGGCAACGAGGTTGGGGTTGTGGAGCTGGCCCATGCGTCAGAGGCGGGTGGAATGTACACTTATGATCACAACGGTGCCTATCCAGTGGAGTTCCCTTTGGACCGTCACCTGTTTGAGTTTATTAGGCACTTTGTCCCGCCAGGCCTGGAGGAGAGTGACTCTCGGGTTGCTAGAGCCCGTCGCCGACTGGAGCGGGCAATCTTAGTGGGTTGAGATAGCTTGCACGGGATTATCCTTTGCGGCTTCCCGAGTTTCTCTGTGGATTACTGGAGGCAGAGTCAGTTCCCCAGCGCTGAGTGCCTGGGCTTCTTCAGCAGAGCAGACCAGTTCGGAGTTCGTGCTGGAGTGATGGGTCCTGCCTTCTAGGATTTGCATGGACACCACCGAGGAGAGACAGAGGGCAGTCCAGGGTTAGTGCTGGAGCCGTCAGGGCTGGAGTATGCCCGGGAGGGCTACGACGACCATAGCCTCCTTTCTGGGATTTTACGACAGAGTGCAGTCAGTTGGTATGAATACTGGGCAGTGATTCCGTCACACAGATATCGCCAGGGAGCGACTGAGTGGTTGATGGGCATAGTACACCACTACCGGGTGCTGCTAGACCGAGCCGACATGAGATATGCTGTGACCGCGGCTCTGTACGGGTACCCTTGCTACTCGGGGCTTTTGCAGGCGTTGGCGGAGCGCTTCAACCGCAGGTGGAACACCGTGGCAACGGCTGAGGGAGAGACCTCATTAGACTTGTGGTCTCTGTGGAGGATCTCTGGGTTGCCGATCAGCGGCGAGGGGTACGAGGAGATAGTGCTGGATGACCTCCATCGTAGCCATACTGACGGACATGGGAGATACCGGGTTCCTTACAGCTACCGGTATTTATTGAAGACCTGGAGGGACCTGGCCCTGGCTGGGAGAGAGAAAGCAGCGCAGACTCTGAGAGTGCCACTGAACACATGGGTCCGTCATTTCTACAACGGGCCTTTCTGTTTTCACCAGGAGTTCGCCAGAGACCAGACTCCCTGGGAGGAGTATACAGAGGTGGAGCTGCGATTCAGGACGCATCCGAGGTATATCTACGCTCCATGGGAGGGGTGGAACCCCCACCGACTGCTGGAGGTGACACACTTGGCCGCATACTTGGCGTACTGGATGGCGACGTTCGTGGTCCCCCACGGGGAGGACGTCCTGCTGCGAGTAGAGCTCCTGTGGCCTGCGTGCCAATTGGCAGAGGGACGGAGAATGGCCTTAGCCTCAGCGGCCTAGGCCAATGTTTACCAGGGACTGGGAGTATTGGCGGCGCACCCCGCGCCACGTGAGCGGAGCCTGTTTCTGCTGACTCACTACCTTAGTGCATGGGCTGGGTTACTGTTCCCAAGGTTGGTGTCTCGCGGGTCTGTGACGAACCAGGCGACACCGTTGTTGTTCAGCTTCATCGGGCAGCCTGTTGGGGACGCAGTGATGCAGCTGGAGGAAGCCAGGAGGGTTTTGTGTTACTTGCTCGGTAGGGGCGAGGAGGGTGTCCCTTTTGACGGTGCTACCAGGGACTCCCACCTGATCATGGTGCCTTGGAATGGTGGGGCGGCCTGCGCCCTACCTTACCAGCCAGAGTCGGACGCGTCGTTGTATGCAGAGTGGGTGATGAGCACCCGGCCGGCGGTGCTGCCTTTACACTGGTCTGTGACGAGCTTCTTAGAGCCATACTACCCGCACAGGTTCGCTCGAAAATTCGGGTACGACCAGGGGATCCCGCCGAACAAGGAGTTCCCTTTGGCGGGTCGTCAGTATAAAGGTCGGGACACACACTTGCTAGCCGCGGCCTGGTGGGACTTTTACTGTCGCCGAGAGCCGGAGTGACTGCCGACACCGGTGCCAGGACGCAGGGGACGGTTTGTTGGCACTCAAAATATGATTGTTGGCGACCAAGCCGCAAAGACGAATGATACAGCCCACTGAAGCACAGAAGCCGATAAAGAGCAACATGCTGGACACTTCTCAAGCTACCAGAGTCTCGAGTCACCCGGGACGAGCACCGGGGACTTCACCTCGGGAGAGTCGAGATGGATCCACAACCAACCGGCAGTGCGACCAAGCCTGCCTAATGATTCGGCATCGACTCCGTCCTGCCGCTACCCTGCACCTGTCGCCCGACCAAGGACAACGGTCTACCCGGTGGCTCGCCACCTGGACGAAGACTCTGCCGAGGAGGAAGAACGCCACCGACCTTCGAAACGAAAGACCGAGAGCTCTGACAGTAGAAGGTCCCGATCACCCAACACGGGTTCGGCTTCTCGCTACATCAGGTCCGTTAGCGGCTGAATGATCATCCAGTTAAAGCGGAATTATTCCGGATGTCATACCATCCCGCAAGGAAGCTTTGAGCGCTGACGAGTCTGGACCAGAAGCACGGATCGCAGCGCCAAATGCCGTGTCAGTAGAAGACCCGTGCCCTCACGTCGAACGTACACGGAGCTCCGAGGAAGGTCGCACGTCCTACCGGGAGTTTCGTCAACCTCCCGTCGAGATCTTCCTGAAGACCACAGCAGGAGAAATGACCAACAGCGACCTCCGGAACCATCCCCGGACTCGTCAATTAGCCCCGGATGGTCGAAAAAGGCTAATACGGTGCCCTCCCAACAATGGCGCCCCCTAAAGCGGCGCCACCTAAAGCGGCGCGTAAAAACCATCTTCACCTGGCCCCTCTTCACGGCGCGCTCCTATAGCGCCGTTTTAAGATCTCTATATATATGTCACTCGGTTCGACCAAGTAAAAAGGGAGGACATTCAGAGAAAAAAAGAAGGAGAGGCAATTAACAAGAAGAGCATGAAGAGAGAGATCGAGCCGAAGAGCGCCACCAATCAGAGTGAGGTAGCGAAGGGTGTCTTGGGGAGAAAGCTCTCCTCTGAGAACCTCCGGCCACCGCCGTTCTGCTCGGCCCGAACCTCCCGTCGCCTGAGAAGAGGAGTCTCTGCTCTCTGCTTAGGTGGGTCGCCGTGGTGTCCCTCGTCGATCCCCTTTCATCCGTTTTCTTTTTCTCCGTTGTAATGTAAGTAAGAAGGGGGGAGGGGCGATGATATGAGCCTTTCTTCCTCCCCCTTCTCACCATCTTTCTTTAATCTCCCTTCCTCTCTGCAACTCCTCCCGTGAGGGTGATGTAAGCGATGCCCGAGCGACAACGCCGGCATCGAATGCAGTGGTTTGTTGTGGGTTCTTCGTGAATAAAAAATATATATGCATATGTGCTGATGGTGTACGATTGATGTTGTCCATCCTCCGTGTTCTTCACGCCACCTCTTCTATTTCTCTTGGCGTTTCCCTTTTCTTGGCCATGGAACCGGTGTCGTGCTACGGTGCCGGCGCCGGAACGAGTAGTATGTCATCTTCTTCTCGTCTGTGCATTTAACGGTTTGGTTGAGCGAAAGGTTTCTCGGATCCGTTTCCCTCGGCGCCGTATATGCCCCTGTGATTCACGGGCTACAGCAATCACTTTCCCCTCCCCGGGGGTTTCTCTTCCGATCGAATGTCAAAGATTTTCATCGTCGGAGGTACATCCATATGCACGATCCTTCAACCTGTTTTGGGCTGTCCTCTTAATCCCCCCTCTGTTCTCGACCATGAACAGAGGAAGATGAGGCCGTCCCCACATTTTTCGTCACTACTTTCTAAGCATCGTCTGATGAACGTTGCATTAACCTGTTAACACTTACATGCGTATATGCATGTATACATACAGGCATTAGCATCAGCCTGCCAATTGTGCAAGTTTTCCCGCCGCGCCGTTTTGCTGTTTCATTAGTGGGATTCGGCAACCCGGGGAGGGGGGGAACATTTCCCTGATCTTTCATCTTGATTTCTCGGTCTGCAGGAGTCCATTTGCCAATAATGGATCTTCGAAGGCCAATGAGTGCATAGAAATTGGGTTAATCCCAACACTTCAAATCCACAGCCCCTAGTGGGCCTTGTGGTGGCCGTGAGACGGGTGCCCCTCGTAGGCTGGCCCTCGGGGTCTTCCCTCTCTATCGGTCGTCCTGACTTGGACATGGTATTGACTCGGGTCGCATGCCCCTCGTAGGCTAGCCCTCGGGGTCTTCGCTCCCATTGTGAGTTACGCCATCTGTCTACTTTCTACCCACGGACTCGGTGCCCCTAGTAGGCTAGCCCTTGGGGTTCTCCTATCCGTGTGGGTTTGCCGGCAGCCGTTGCGCCACCCGGCTTTCAGGGGTTGTTCCGCCACGTGAGTACTCCCCGCTTCTCCCCGACAATCCTCCGGGATGGGGAGATGCTGCCGAAATTTCGTCTCGAATGAGTTTGACTCGGAACGATCGCCGCCCTCGAGTATGAACCTCGCGCGAGCCTGTGACTAGACTTCCGGATGGCCCGGGGCCGATCCGTTGAATAATTGACTCAATAAACTTCCAAAATCTTCCAAAATGTTTTAACAAGTCCAAAACGGAATTGATAAAACCTCAGTTTCTGCAAAATAGGGCTAAACCGGCGCCGTCGACACTCGGCGCGCCTTAATACGGCGAGCCTTAAAACGGCGCGCCTTATTCCGGCACGCCAGGAAGAGGGGCGCGCCGTTTTCTGGCCAAACCCTATACCTACAATGGGCGGCACTGTTTCAGTCCTTTACCCGCGTTTCTCACACCGTTTTAAACTCTATGCCTGCGCGCATCACGTTGGTTTCATTTTAAACCGCGTCGTCGTGCCGTTTCAATCCTTTCCTCACCTTCGGGGTGATTTTCAATGTTAATAATAGAATCAATAAACCCTGTAATCAATAAATTGAATAAATTGGTTCGTTTGAAGTCCGAATTAGCAATTCTTACGACTTTATCATCATGCTTTAGTCCAAGAATTCATGCCGCATCAGTGTATGCCTGAGTGCACGGACCCTCGGTATATCAAATGACATTAGCAGAAAGCCGGGTTACACCCGACGAAAAGCTTTTGCCAGGCGTGATGGTGGTCTTCGGGCCTAGGTCCTCCGCCACGTACTGAGGGTCCGCCCTAAGAAACCGTGCATGGTAGATCATAACATCTTGCATGATCATTTGCATCCTCTGCATCCTTTATTTCGGCCTCGATAGCCCACTATCTCGGCAATTAATCAAAGGTTTTCCCTCCTCGTGAGGGATGTAATTAACGTCATAGCATTTATGGTATGGCGGACTGCTGGTCCCGACCGAATCTCACTCTCGCCCGACACGGGTCAGAACGAGCGCACAATAAACTTGTCACTCACGTGACTGGCACGCCCGCATAGTCAATCAGTCAGTTAATTACCAGTTAGTTAATTGATTGATTGACACGTGAAATAAACTAAATAAACTGAAATGATAATAATAAACAGAGCGAAAAGATCCCATCGAAACAGTCTGGCACGCCCGGTGGGACCGAGTCACCTTTCATCTCTTTGCCGAGATACTTGGGCTTCGAGGCCCTCCCAAAGGCTACTGATCGTCGGTTTGTTGGTCTTTTCAGGAAAACAATGACGACAACCATCGGATTGACTGGCGTTGGTTTCGGCCCGTCGATCGTCGCGGGTCACGCGCAAGGGTACCTGGCGGTGCCCACGGTGTTCGGCAGCTTCCCTGCCGCTGTCGGCATCCCCAACTTCTTGGGGTTGGCCTTCGTAGACATGCTGGAGGTAGAACCCTCGGAGCCCGTCAAGGGAGCTGCGAAGAAGGTGGAGCCTCTGAGGGCTCGATACTACAACGACTCGTCCAAGAGTCCAACCACGGTCGCCAGCTGCCTGGTGCACCATGCTTTCCATGGGGTCTGTCCCGATGCTGTCAACAGGAACTCCGGAGGACGTCAGCGCAAGCAAATCTAGAAGAGTACTGCTGTAATTATCGGATCCCTCTCGCAATACGGTAAATCCATGATGGTCGGTGGCATGCGCGTCTTCCTCAACGGACGCGACGCGCGGATAGTCCCAGACCGGGTCGTCCCCGTCCACAACTCATACCAAGCCCTCGCTGGAAGGAGGGCGGAAAGAGAAGAAGTCGGCCACTACGGCCAAGAGAAGCTGGCCCCAAGGCCAAAGAAATTTAAACAGGTGTGGGTCCCCAAAAGAGTCCAACCTATCCATCAAGCTGCACCTATCCGCCGCCGCCCTGCTCGCGACGGAGCGGAAGTGAGGAAGGAAAGGAGCCTGGCTCCGAAATAAGAAGAAGTGGTTGCGGACCCTCCGCACCGCGAAAGTTTTCAGGCCTGCGCCCGCCAAGACAACGTCCTGTTGTGGGACGAAGATTCCAGCAGCTTGCTGACAGAGCTCGGCTAGCTTATATCCCTACTGCGGGAGGTCGACAACTGTCCCCCGTGCTACATCAAGAACGGGGCCGAGAAGAGATGACCAATTTGGTCCAGAACTATTTCCAAGGGCTAGGCAACCCCTCGCTTGGACAACAACGGTTGATGCAAGCAGCTGTCGCCAATGAAGACTACTGCCCATCAATGGCAGTTGAAGAAAATGAAAGAGAAAAGATGATGATGTCGTCGGTTGACGACAATGGCTATGATGACGGCTTCGAGATCGAAGCCGATGAAGCTGCCCCTAAGCGGGAAGAAACAAGAAGGACTTCTGTGTTTGAGAGGCTAACCTTCCCGCATCAGGCTAAGAGAAGGGTCCACCGACAGAGAAGAAGGATGCATGTTTTCACCTGCAACATGGCTGGCATAATCAGTAGATATGGGGGGCTTCCCGAAGACCCCCGCGAGCTGGCTCAATTGGCCGCAAGGCCGGGGCCGAATACTCACAGAGCAGAAGCAACAAGGGAGATCCTGGCGGCAACTAAAGGAGAACAACCCCTGGTCAACCATCAGTCGGATGATGAGGCTCCTGTCTTAACCGCCAATGTGGTAACGGCGGAAGAAGAAGATGGCGTCCTCCTCGACATCCTGCCCGAGGGTGCGTCCAGAGAAGCAACAGAAGCCACTCCCAACGCTGCAACCATGGACCCAACGGTCCTGATACTACTTCAAAGATATCGACAAGAGATAGACTTGCTGAAGAAACAGCTGATGGAGAAGATTGAACAGTCGTCAGCTTCCAAGCCACCTGAAGTCCATGGTGAATGATCCCAGGGAGCGGTTCGTCATGTCGACCCTTCACCACTTTACACCTTGCCTCAGTCGTCAGAGCCGAGCATGGCGACGACTCAGCAGCGGCCACCACAGTCCCAGCCGCTGATGCCACCGGTGCTCCCTCAAGTGCACCAGACACCCCTGCTACTGCGTCCGCCACCGGCGACCACTCTGGTCACCCCGTACCTGCAGCCAGCACACTTCTACCCGGAGCCAGTTGACCCCACGGTCATGAACCGGATGATGGTGGAAAGAATGATCGAGCTGAAGCTCGTGGAGAGAAGTGAAGGTGACTACATCGCATTTGACGCCTATCGGGTGCCTTACCCGCAACACCATGCTGCCAAGCGGCTTCCTCCGGGGGTCAACAAGCCGCCCAAGTTCGACAAGTTCAACGGGAAGAGATCCCCGAAGGAACATGTTGCATATTACATGACTATCATGGGTGATTTGGCTGCCGATGAGTCATACATGCTAAAGTTTTTCGGGTCCTCGCTGACGGGGCTCGCATTTGAATGGTACTCCAGCCTCCCGGCTGGGTCTATCAGCGACTGGTCGGATATGCAGAAGAAGTTCAGGGAGATATTCCATGTTACAGAGAGGGAGGTCACAGTGGCCGAACTCTACTAAACAAAGCAAAGGGCCGATGAGACAGCCCTCGATTATATCAAGAGGTGGAGGAACCTCGGAATGAGGTGTAAGCGACCCCCGCATCAGGAGGACGCTGTACAAATATGCAAACAGAACCTCAGGAGGGAGGTTCTAGAAAAGATGATCGGAATGGAAATACGGTCGTTTGACCGATTGAACAATGTCGTGGCCGAGGTGGAAGCCTTTCTGGCCAGACCTATCCTTGCATCAGCGGCCAGCACAACCCAGAAGGGCAAGGCAGTGGAGCGGCGCTCGTCGCCTAAAGAAGCGAACGCCCTTGACATCAAGGCGTTCGAACAACAGAAAGATGAAGGCAAGAAGGCAGTCATCACGCAGCCTGCAGAAGCCCCAGATGGCAAAGAAGGTCCCTCGCTATGGGACAAAATGAAGAAAGCCTATTCATTTTCAAAGGACAAGACCCGGATTCTGTTCGACTGGGTAACGGAATATGGCATGGTCACCCTGCCAGAGCCAAAGAGGCCGGAGGACCTAAAGAGAATAGACAGCCAAAGGTTCTGCCCCTACCACCAGATGCTGGGGCATCCAATCGAAGACTGCTATGTTTTCAAGGACATCATCGAAGGGATGGTGAAGAAAAATGAAATCGAGTTGGGAGAGTACAAAGTGGACCCTCCTCAACTGCATGAAGCCCCTCGGAGGAGGGCAGGAGTCAACATGATTCCCTATACCAGGCACTGCCCGAGGAGATCTCTGAAGCAAGTACGCGGAGCACTTATGAAACTCATTTCTTGGAGCCCGCGAAGGAACAGCAGGGATGGCAGCAGATCCCTGCGAAGCACAAAAGAAAGAAAGCACCCCGCCCGAAAGTGGGGGCACATATCCGTGGTGTTACACCCCGACCTGCTCCCCCGGTGGCAGCACCCGTGTGGATCACTCCACCTGTAACTATCAAGATACCTACACATAATCGGAGGAGACAAACTCCGCTGCCGGTGGTCAAGAAAACCAATCATGGGGTCCGTCGATTACAAAACCTCATTGAAGGGCTAGATGAGTATGTGCAGCCCGAATTGAAGCCCTTGCTGGTGCGGGACCATGTCCCATGGCAAGAGCTGGAGTAGCTCTCACTCGAGCAAAAGGAGGGAGCTGATGCAACGTCCGATAAGGAGGGCAATCTGTTCTGGGGCCAGGCGCATGCTGAAGCAAAAAAGAAGAATAAACAAAAGAAGAAGAGAAGGGCCGCTAAGGCCGATAAAGTCCAGGTTGTCTCTTGTAATACTATATCAGCACTCTTCAACCTGCCTGGAGAGGAGGAAGAAGAGGAAGTTTGCTTCACACCCTTTTTCGGGGGAGGCAGGGTTGAGGCCGCGACTACTACACATGCAACCCGGTCAGGCCAGAAATGGGGGCGCCACCCACCACCCAACCACAACATCATGTTCAGGGGAGAGCAGCCCTACAAAACACCTCCGCCGGAGATCAAGGGATCCCAGATCCCTCCTCCGCCAGGCCTACTGATGGGGGCATCTCTCGCCCTTCACATTTTTTCCACAGCTTTGATTGCTCGTCGGCATAGCTCCATTGTGTCCGTCATATTTTTCTGAATCGAGTCATGTAATTTCATATTTTATTTGAGTCATGTCATTGTAATTTTCCTTTTATTTGAGTCAAGTACCTAGGTCATTGAGTCATCTACCTAAGTTTGAGTGTCATTAGGATTGATTAGGTTGTTATTGGGCCCAATTCATTGGGCTGGCCCATGGGCGCCCCCCCACCTTCCTCGGTTATTCGTCATTGAGTCAAATGTCAGGGACTTTTTGTAAAATGTGGGTTGCCTATATATAGGACCCCATTCCCCTCATTTTGAACTAATGAATGATTGAAAGAAAATTTAAAATTCCACTACAATTGTGAGAATCTCTCTCTCTCTCTAAGGGGTGGATTCCCCCCTCTCTCTCTCTCTCTCTCTTCTCTCTCTCTAAAGGGGGCGAACCCCATTCTCTCTCCTCCCCACCCCAATTTCAAAATTTCTCTCTCTCCTCCCTTCCCAACCACCTCCACTCCCCACCTACCCCATTAAAGCCTCTTCCCATTCCCCACAACCCTCATCAATACTCCCCCCTTCCCAAGACCCCCTCCACCAATCCTCTCCTCACCACCCAACCCGCAACTACCCCTCCCACTTTCCCAAGCACCCTTCCCACTACCCCAAGCACCCCTCCACCTCCCTAGGCCTTTGAATTTCGAAATCCCCCTTCCCTCCACAGCCCTAGGTCGCCCCCCCCCTCTCTCTCATCTCCTCCACTCTCCCATTGTTCTTCTCCATCACCCCCACCTTCCACCATCTAGACTGGCGACCTGCAGAGGATCACCTGCTAGCAGTGGCCACCCCGATCACCTCCCCACGAATCTGAAGGCCCAAGAGGTACCCACGGAAGCATCTGCCTGTCTTCTTCGCAACAGCGGTGGTTTCGTTGTCGTCCGAGCACCGAGCTGCCCGGGAGAGCCGTTCTCCCTCGACTGCGTGAAGCTCTCCTGACAGAGCACCTGAACGCGATTGAAAGCTCTGCCAAGACAAATACAGTGTGAATCAGGACAAAAATTCTTCTATAAAGATCTTCTTCGACCTGTCTACTTTCAGAATCAAGAGGCGGAACTCCAATTGGCATCCGTTCGAAAGAGTTATTAATTTCTTCCTCCAGGCGCTCGGATCTACCTCCGCTCAGTCTGCACCGACCCCTCCTCAGTGTTCAGAGCCCACCGGTTGACCCCGACATCAGCTGGCATCATCGTCAGTCTTGCTTCAAAGAGGACTCGTCAAAGGTTCCAACGACTCTAGCGGTACCTGATTCTGAGCTCAGGAGCGGTCATGTTACCATCTTCTTCCTGCTGTTGGGAACCTGAAACTGTCAGATCCGAGGGTCTGCCACCCTGTTCAAGCCCCCACCCCGACCAGCAGCGATGCCTGAAGAAATTTACAAAATTCTGGAGTCACCCTGTTCTAGATACGAAGATTCTCCAAGTGATTTCATCCCCAACAAAATTCGGGGGAATTCACAGCAGCAACATCTTCGACCGAGTGTCAGCACTCGCAGAGAGAAGACTGAACCGATCTCGGTCTTCATTCGGCATACTTTCCCCATTTCTCCCCTCCCCGCTTGGCCGACTGAAGGCCCCTCCCTGCATAGAGGAATATTTTGGTTGTAATTTGAACCCCCACCCCTAGTCCAACCCCCTTGCAAGGGGTGTAGTGCATGTAATCTGAAATTTCAGGTTGAAGCTTCTCCGGCGCGGCGTGCGGGTAAGCCCACGCTTCCTCGCTCGCCCTCGTCTCCTGCCGGGATCGGTGTCTTCACACCGATCAGGTGAGCCACTAAACACTCCTCTTTTCTGGATTCCTTTGCTTAATTAGTATTGCATTTTAGTGCCGTCGGCGTTAAGAGAGTTCCCGAACCCGAATTATCGTTTAATTGTGTGGCTTCCGCGGGTGAGTTGTGGGAGTGATCATTCAACCCAAGCCTTCGGCGTGCTGACCGCCCGTGAATTTGGGCAACCCCTGACCCATAGGGGTCCTCCCCAAGCCAGCCGTACCCTTGGAAACCTCCGGTCCAACCTCGGACCCTCACCCCATCGCCGGTCCACCTACGGACCCGAGTGTGCCAACGCGAGTGAGTCCGCTTGTGTGACATTGCCAAATTGTTGTGTTGCTTGCAATTTAGGTCCTAGGTTGTGTCACATCAAATTGGTATCAGAGCAAGTTCACAACTTGTCTCTATCAAGTTGGTCCTAGGGCGTGTGTATGCATTTAGGGTCCTCGGTGGCATCTCTTTTGTCCACTAGCATGACCACCTCTTACCGACCTTACCCATCGGCCCTCTCCATAAGTCCAAACCCCCAAGGGATGCCTACCACTAACACACATGACCTCCCTGGCCATGTCAACTACCTCATGAAGGCCTTGACCCATGCCAATGAGCGGCTTGATAACCTATCGGGTCGACTCGACCAAATAGGAGAAAATGGGCCCACCCCATGGGCGGATGATAGTAGGGCTCCTCCCCCACCTCCCATCTTTGATGGAACTCAACCTAGTGACTATTTAGATTGGGAAGTCTCGATGGACCATTACTTCACTTGGTATCCCATGACCGAGGATGAGAAAGTCCGATTTGTGAAATTGCAACTTACCAAACAGGCCCAAACTCATTGGTTGAAATTTGAAGGCTTAAGAATAATTAGAAGGGAAGCTCCCCTCACAACATGGGGGGACATGAAGGAACAACTTAGGGCTAGATATATTTTCCCCTCCCATTCCAAACACCAAAGCCCAAAGAGCATTTCAACTCCTTCATTTCCCCTTGGCCAACCCAAGACCCTAATCACACATTCCCCACCATTTTCCACCTCTCCTACCCCAACCACCACATCTACACCCTACCTCCAAGTTCTCACCACAACCATATGTCCACATACCCAATTGGACCCTATGTCCACCCCTCCATCGAAGCCCATGATGGCCACCACCCTCCAACCCAAAATCCCTCACCAAACCCATACCCCACAAAGCCCCTTGGCCCCCACCACTACCCCTCCATCGCCCCCTAAAAGGGACCCACCTCCCAAAACAAATCAAACTAAGCCTCCGCACCCACCCCACCTTCCTCTTCCAACCCCAATCTTACCCCAACCTAGGCCACCACTACTTCCACTTCCAACCTCAATCCAAGTCCGACCTCGTTCACCACCTCGGATGCACCATGTGCCGATCATCATCACCCCACCCACAAAGTACCTACCCCCCTCTTTGGTAGAAGAACCCATAATCCTGACACCCTACCCCATAGTGGTGAACACCCCGAATCCAACCCCCACTTTGAAAGAAACACATGCCCAAGATGAGGACAACGCCTTGCATCTTCACTCTATGCCCTCTCCCCTAGTAGGGAGTGAACTCATCATAATTGGGTCTTTGGCTAGATGGTTAAAAGAGAGCCTAGCTCACCCGATCATGGCCTACCCTCCCTTGGAGCGACACCTCCCCATAGTGCCCTTCAACTCTTATCGCACCACCATCCAATCATCTTATCAAGTGGAGACACTAGGGGACCTTCTCAAGGGCTTAGCTTGGCAATTTGAGTTGACCGGTTTGTTGACCCCCATGGCCCACCAATCTAGGAGCCTTGACCTCCTACACCTTTGTGTCGGGTCTATCACCTCGGTTTGCACCATTGGTTACTACACTAGCGACCTCCTCCTATTCCTCCCTACACCCGATGAGCCCGACCTTCTCCTCAATTTGGAGTTTATTATATCGGGTAGAAAGCCAAAACCTCCCTTCATAGCCGATCCACCCACTAAGAACTTCGGCCCAATCATTTCATTAGAGGAGGATGATCCAACACCATATTGTGAGGACCTTGAGGATGTTGAGATGAACTTAGAGCTCCTTTACCCCGGTTACACTTATGTTGATCCTTTTGACCCCTCCCAATGGGAACCCGGGAACCCATGTGATCCACCCACATCACTTATCACCCACTCCTTCCTACCCTCACCCACCATGTTGGGCCAAGCCCACCTCTCCCAAGTCCCAGGCGACACAAGGTAGCTATGACCAAGGAAGATCTACACCTAAGGAACAAGGAGGTGCCTCTCCCCATGATGTCCACCTTCCTTGACCCCTTCGACCCTTTTGAATGGAAACTCCAATGCCAAACCATACCCCAACACATCAAAGTCATTTTCGGGTTAGAAAAACATGTGACTTGGCACCTCAAACCACTTGGCATGATTCATAAGTCGGGTACATTCATTCATATCACCCACATGTTAAGTCAGAAACATGAGAGGTCCATATTCGGATGTAATGGTCCGCCTTCATTCATCATGAGTCTTAAGCATGTTAGGATCATTCATGGATGTCCGGATCCTCCGGCACTCATCACACCCACGTATGAGAGGGACACCTATGGATGCCCCGGCCCTCCCACACCCTTCAAAGTCTCCATGGCATCACTGCATGATTGGTCTACGTATGGTTGTCCTGGCCCCCCTTTGCATATCATGCATCTCCCACTCACACCGCATCATAGTACTTGGCATGAGCATTTAAGCAAGCAAACCACAACGAGCTGTGAGGTTCATAACGAGCGGGCAAAAACTCACGAGTGCCACTTTGGATTCCAAGTAGGCAACCCTACGATGGTGGCTTTGGAATGGCTCTATCTTACGGTCACCTCCAAATCGAGGGCACGAGGACTTGGACCTTCCATGTTCTGAGTGGCTTTGGCAACCTGGCTTACGGGTTAGATTTACCGATGGGATCTTGGGATATACCTCACTTTTTACGTGGCGGATCTAGCACCCCCTAAGGGCACCGCCGTGGATCCCAGTGAGCAGTTTGAGCCTACCCTCACCTTTATGAGTGACACCCTCGGAGAGCCTCCTCATATCAGCTTGAGAGTCCGACGTGTGCACACGGAGGCAATACTAAGCAAGCAGGGTACCATCGCCAGCAAGAGGGTGTGCCCGAGCCACCTTGAGAGGATGAAGAGCAGTCCCCGGCTAAGGACGTGAGGTTGAGTTTGGAGGTTGTGGCTCACCCGGAGCTGCATTGGAGGACCTCTTCCCCGGCGGACCTATACTCGACGGAGTCGAGTTCTTCGCACCCCGGGGGTATGATGGGGGCATCTCTCGCCCTTCACATTTTTTCCACAGCTTTGATTGCTCGTCAGCATAGCTCCATTGTTTCCGTCATATTTTTATGAATCGAGTCATGTAATTTTCATATTTTATTTGAGTCATGTCATTGTAATTTTCCTTTTATTTGAGTCAAGTACCTAGGTCATTGAGTCATCTACCTAAGTTTGAGTGTCATTAGGATTGATTAGGTTGTTATTGGGCCCAATTCATTGGGCTGGCCCATGGGCGCCCCCCCACCTTCCTCGGTTATTCGTCATTGAGTCAAATGTCAGGGACTTTTTGTAAAATGTGGGTTGACTATATATAGGACCCAATTCCCCTCATTTTGAATTAGTGAATGATTGAAAGAAAATTTAAAATTCCACTACAATTGTGAGAATCTCTCTCTCTCTCTCTCTCTCTCTCTAAGGGGTGGATTCCCCCCCTCTCTCTCTCTTCTCTCTCTCTCTAAAGGGGGCGAACCCCATTCTCTCTCCTCCCCACATTAATTTTGAAATTTTCTCTCTCCTCCCTTCCCAACCACCTCCACTCCCCACCTACCCCATTAAAGCCTCTTCCCATTCCCCACAACCCTCATCAATACTCCCCCCTTCCAAAGACCCCCTCCACCAATCCTCTCCTCACCACCCAACCCCCAACTACCCCTCCCACTTTCCCAAGCACCCTTCCCACTACCCCAAGCACCCCTCCACCTACCTAGGCCTTTGAATTTCGAAATCCCCCTTCCCTCCACAGACCTAGGTCGCCCCCCCTCTCTCATCTCCTCCACTCTCCCATTGTTCTTCTCCATCACCCCCACCTTCCACCATCTAGACTGGCGACGTGCAGAGGATCACCTGCTAGCAGCGGCCACCCTGACCACCTCCCCACTAATCTGAAGGCCCAAGAGGTACCCACGGAAGCGTCTGCCTGTCTTCTTCGCAACAGCGGTGGTTTCATTGTCATCCGAGCACCGAGCTGCCCAGGAGAGCCGTTCTCCCTCGACTGCGTGAAGCTCTCTTGACAGAGCACCTGAACGTGATTGGAAGCTCTTCTACGACAAATACAGCGTGAATCAGGACAAAAGTTCTTCTGCAAAGATCTTCTTTGACCTGTCTACTTTCAGAATCAAGAGGCAGAACTCCAATCGGCATCCGTTCGCAAGAGTTATTAATTTCTTCCTCCAGGCGCTTGGATCTACCTATGCTCAGTCTGCACCGACCCCTCCTCAGTGTTCAGAGCCCACCGGTCGACCCCGACATCAGCTGGCATCCCCATCAGTCTTGCTTCGAAGAGGACTCATCAACGGTTCCAACGACTCCAGCTGTACCTGATTCTGAGCTCGGGAGCGGTGGTGGCACCATCTTCTTCCTGCTGTTGGGAACCTGAAACTATCAGATCCGAGGGTCTGCCACCCTGTTCAAGCCCCCACCCCAACCAGCAGCGGTGCCAAAAGAAATTTACAAAATTCTGGAGTCACCCTATTCCAGATCAAAGATTCTCCAAGTGGTTTTGTTTCCAACAAAATTCTGGGGAATTCACAGCAGCAACATCTTCGACCGACTGTTAGCACTCGCAGAGAGAAGACTGAACCGATCTCGGTCTTCATTCAGCAAACTTTCCCCGTTTCTCCCCTCCCCGCTTGGCCGGCTGAAGGCCCCTCCCTGCCTGGAGGAATATTTTGGTTGTAATTTGAACCCCTAGTCCAACCCCCTTGCAAGGGGTGTAGTGCATGTAATCTGAAATTTCAGGTTGAAGCTTCTCCGGCGCGGCGTGCGGGTAAGCCCACGCTTCCTCGCTCGCCCTCGTCTCCGGCCGGGATCGGTGTCTTCACACCGATCAGGTGAGCCACTAAACACTCCTCTTTGTTGGATTCCTTTGCTTAATTAATATTGCATTTTAGTGCCGTCGACGTTAAGAGAGTGCCCGAACCCGAATTATCGTTTAATTGTGTGGCTACCGCGGGTGAGTTGTGAGAGTGATCATTCAACCCAAGCCTTCGGCGTGCTGACCGCCTGTGAATTTTGGCAACCCCTGACCCATAGGGGTCCTCCCCAAGCTAGCCGTACCCTTGGAAACCTCCGGTCCAACCTCGGACCCTCACCCCATCGCCGGTCCACCTACGGACCCGAGTGTGCCAACGCGAGTGAGTCCGCTTGTGTGACATTGCCAAATTGTTGTGTTGCTTGCAATTTAGGTCCTAGGTTGTGTCACATCACCTATATAACAAGAGTGGGGGTAAGGTGGTCCCTTCATTTCTCGAATTCATGAAGATGTCTAAGGGGAAGCAGCCTTGCCATGAGGCTAACCCTACATCCGGGAATGTTCACCCGCAACCAGCTCGATCTGCCGAAGCTCCAAATATAGAAGGAGCTTGCCCCGCAGCAACTAATGAAGAACATTAAGGATCCGGTGATAACCTGAAAGGCACCGAGTCCGAGGCAGATGAAGCAGGTCCGTCAGGGGTCGCAACTTGGGACTCTCCCAAGCCCAGATGGGCTGAAGAGATGAAGCTCTCCAATGTCCGAGCTGTGAGCCGAATAATGAAGCTACTGAAGAAGCTCCCTGCTCGATTTACCATCTGGGAGATCCTCTCTTTGAGTGAAGAGACTCGACAGGCGATCATCACTGCTCTACAGACGCCTGCTCATTTTGAGACCTGTCTGGCTGAAGCAATGCCGGAAGCTAGCATGACCTTCACTCTAGAGGACATGCTGCTGCCTACCATCAGCCACAGCATGCCGCTATATATGAAGGGGCACTGATAAGTGTCAATTTCTTATGGCAATTCATTGCATGTACACCATTTTATGTGCATATAATTAGGCAATTATGCATATTTCATAGTTAACCTCAACTCCATATTTAAATTGGAGCTTTCACGTAAATTGATTAATTCGATTATCTTATTTAATAATAAATTAAAGTTGAGGGCCATGAGCATTAATTCTCTATTGCATAATCATAAGCATTTAAGATTTATGTGCACATTGTGATAATTTTTATGGACTAAAGTGCAATTATGTGTGTGTAGGACACCGAAGGTAATTACAAAAGAAGTCGGGGGCAAAACTGTCACCACTACTTTGACCAAGTCAAAAGCACATATTTTGATTGGAGGGAAAAGAAATTCTAAAAGTTTAAAATTGAGGAAAAGAAACACATATTTCGGTTGGAGGGAAAATTGAATTCAAAGTTTGAAATAGAGGAGAGACATGATGAGCCTTGGGAAAGGGGGTGCCCAAAGTCCAAGAAAGGGGGTGCCCACCTACCTTTCCTCCTCCCCATGTATCATATTTCACTTAAATCTCAGCCATCCATCTCCTTTTGATACAATCTCCACCCTTCATCTACCCAACTTTCCCTATAAATAGCCCATGATAAGAAGGAGAAAATGAGTTCTTCTTTTGGCAATTTTTCACTCTTTCTCTCCCTCTCATATCATTTAGTTCGCCGAGTTCGCCATCTTCCGTCCCTCTTCTCCTTTTGATGTCTTCATGAAAGTTTTTTGTTTTTACGTTCTCTACAACTTCTTCTTCTGCATCATCTTCTAATTCCTTTTGGTTTTCAAGATATTGTATGTTTTTCACTGTGCTGTCTTGTTCATCTGTGAACTAGTATTTCTCTCTGTTATTTCCCTTATTTCTCCCCCTTCTAGTCATTTTCGTCTCTTAGTATCTTCATGAAAATTCTTTGGTTTTAAGTTTTCTACAACTTATTCTTCTACATCATCTTCTAATTCGTTTTGGTTTGAAAGTTATTTCTCATTTTTCAACTTGCTATCCTGTGATTTCACTGTTCATCGGAGGTTCTAGCTTCTGTTATTCCCCAGTTTTGAATCCCTTACACTCTTTATTTCTCTTTGAGTTCTTCATTAAAGTTCTTCATCTCTTGTAGATCTAGATTTTCTTCTTCTATCACTTCCTCCAATTCTTCTTAGTTTATGAGTTATATTTATTTTCTCACTGTTTCACTCTCTCATCTTCTTCCTTCTTTATCTCCACACAAACTCTTCCACATTCCTCTCTATATTTCTCTCCAAAATTTATCCTCCACAACTCTCCTTTCATGGTGGTGTGCACATCAAGACGGGTGACGTTCCAAGGCTCGTGACGTGGACGACGACGGCTTCTTCATCCATCACTTTCCACGGCGATCTCTTTCAAGGCGGAGCGATCCTCTCCAAGGCTCGGCGAGGAGGAGACTACGGCGTCATCACCATTGCTACTACTATCTTCACATCTCAGGCCCCTTTTTTTTGTTATTGCTTTTGTGTTATGTTACTTCATTGTAATCTTGTCACCTCTTTGTTGTAAGCTTGTCTTGCACTTCATATACTCTTTCTTTTAAGTTAATGAAGAGAGTTATTCTTTTGATCTAGTTCTTGATCTTCCTCCATCTCTACCCCCTTCTTCTATCTCTTCTTTTCACTTCATGCAATTAATTTCTATAGCATAGGCGCATAATCATAGGTGTTTTTAATTAAGTGTTTAGTTTGTTCTTCATTGCACTATTTTCTTTAAGCAAAGCAAAATCACAAGTATTTTTCTAAAAGGTTATAATGTTTTTAACTTTCAAAATCTCTTCTTCCTTGTGGATTCGACCCTTCTTGCCACCATATTACGTCTCTCTTTCATCTAGTGCGAGTTGAAATTTTTAAGATTGATACGCATGTTTTAAACGACGAACTTTTGCGTGATCAATTTTTGGCACCATTACCGGGGAGGAATGGTGATTTTTGACTTAAGAGCTTTGTTTTCCTTATGTATATAGTGTACTAATAAAGTTCTCTTTTTTTATTTTTTCAGGAAAAAAGAAAAAAAAGTAACTTGAAAATTCAAAAAAAAATCAGAGGTAAGTCTCCACCTTTTCCTTAGTCTTTTTGCCATTCATATTGAAAAAAAAAGAATGGGGGAACGCTTTTCAAGGAAGTATCCAAACTTTTCCTCCTTCATTTTAATTTCATTTCTCTACATTTCATATCTTGTAGTTAGATAGGTTCACTAAAAAAAATAAAAAAATCATCACTTGAACTTCAATAAAAATCTTCATTGCAAGAGTAGAAACCACACTTTCATGCTTTAGGTTATGCATCATGTAAGATAGAAGTTCTTCCTTCCTTATTGTTCAGTTTGTGTTAATTTCATTTTGGAAGATTGCGAGGGGCAAGGTGAGTTCATTTCTAATCTTTTTCTTAAATCACATGCCCATGCATACTTGCATAAAACCTCTTGTTTGAATTTGGTTTGCTGCATATCATTTCTAAAATATTCTAAGGGCAACACCCATAAGCAAGATAAGGTGGAGATTTCATCACCCTTCCTTAGCCCACAAATCATAATTCCCTTGCATCTTTGCATCACCTAGACCTTAAATAAAATCCAGTAGACGTTGGCCCTAGGTTCACACTGTGATTCTTGTGTTATTTGGGCTTACCCTCTTGTGAAAACCGGTGCCTAAGGCAAGACGGTCGGACGGTAAATGCCTTAAGCGGGCTAGTGGTTTTTAATTAAGACCTTGCGAAAGCAAGGGGAGCCTCCCACTATCCCACCCCTTACCTGGCCGGTGGAAATATTGAGGGTGAACTCAAGTTACACTTTAATCATTTTGTGAAACCCAATTTGTAGGTCTAGGTCACACATAGGTCATTAGGTAATTTTTGTGACAACTTGATTGTGTTTGCATAAAAAAAAATCAAAAAAAAATCTTCCTCTTCTCTTTCTTCGTCCTATTTTGTGTCAAAAAAAATAATAAGAAAAAAAAATAAAAATCATCATAAAAAAAATCTCTTTCATCTCTCTCTTCGTCCTAGTTCATGCAAGGTAGAAGATCTCAACATCCAAACCTACTAGGACCTATTCAAGAAATTGAGAGAGTCTTGTATCCCGGGATCGATCTCCAACAAGATCTCATGGCAGACAATCAAGGACCTCACCACCAAAATCTAATGGCCGAAAATCCTGATCCTCCAAAGCAAATGAAGGACTATTTCTTGCCTAATCAATACCAACTGTCCTTCTATGTCCAAGCACCTCAGAACCAGGCGGTTCATTATGAAATCAAGTCTAGTACCATCCAAATGTTACAATCTTTCTATAGAAATCCCAATGAAGACCCTTACAAACATCTTGATGAATTCCTTCAGATCTGCTCAACTGTTAAAATCTAGAATTTCTCTGATGATGCTATTAGGCTAACTCTCTTCCCATTCTCTCTCACGGATAAATCCAAATATTGGTTAGGAGCCTTGGGTAGGACCATTGATACATGGGCGGAAATGCAAAAAGAAATTTTGAAGAAATTGTATCCCATAGGATGAACCAATACCATGAGAAGAGCAATTACTGGATTCACACAAAATCCTGGGGAACATATCCATGAAGCGTGGGATAGATTGAAAGATTTATTGAGGAAATGCCCCCACCATGGGTTATCAAGATGGCAAATTGTATAGACATTCTATGAGGGTTTGACGGAGAATTATAGACATATGGTGGATACATCATGTGGGGGAGCATTCATGAGTAAGAGCGAAGATGAGGCTTATGATTTATTTGAAATACTTAGTGAGAATTCAATTAGTCATGCCTCGCTCTCATCCTATGAGAGAATGATTGGGCCGGCTAAGGGGGGTGGACTTTATGAAGTTAAGTGTCACGCCCCGAGCGCGGAAGATACCCGGAGATGCGCGACGTGTCTATATCAATCATGTCAATCAGAGTGGTCGTGTATTCGACACAAAGACAGAGATGCGCAAAATAGCAAGATAACCCAATCCTTTATTTCATAATGGATAGACTATTACAAATCCAATACTCTGTTTAATAAAAAGGAAAAGAATACATATTTGACTCAAGAAACTATAGAAAAGACTAGACGACACTTGTAGAAGCTCTATCACTTGCACTCTTGATCATTCCCATCCGATTGACTTCCATCGTCGTCGGACTTACCTGAAAAGTACAAAGGGACAAACGGAATGAGCGAACGCTCAGTAGGAAATTATATCTCAAGTACTAGCGAGGGGTTTAAGTAATTACATTTTTATGAATGCAATAAAGCTATGCATGCTCGCATAAAACGACAGGATAGATAGAATGTAGTATCAAGGAAATAAGATGAACTTATCATGAACTTTCAACAAGATAACAAGTTTATTCGAGATATTCAAGCAAGTACATTTAACAAATCATGTCAAGAACTTTGGCTATCATGTATCAAGCAAGCAAGTAAATTACCCTTTTTCGGGCCACGCATTTCATTTCATGTCAAGTACGAGTCAAGTACAAGATGTGTGTGGAATGTCCAATCAAGCAAGTCAAGTACTCGTATAATGCCAGATACCTTATCATTTTAACTCCCATGGGCACAAGTACTTTCGGGTGCTCCTCCCAGGACCAGATCGGGCCCTATATGCGCAGGCATTTATCATGTGTTTTGACATCCACTCTTGTTTATAGCCAACATAGAATTTCAATAATCAAGCTTGTAGACACGTATGACAACTTTGATAGAATAGAGTCCAAAATATGACAAAGGACATAGAATGGCGATAATAACGGTATAATCACGATATCGATAAAACTAGGTAGAATATGATTCCCTTAACTTGGGTACCATGACAAATCAGTATGGACATTCTTTATATAGAATTGAGGTCCACATGAACAGTATATCAAAGGTAAGATACCCTCATTCTTATCATAGAATTGAGGTTTACAAGAATGGCATGATATGGCATGACGTCATCATCCCATTAAGAATTTCTTATGATATACTCTTTGTATAATCATAAGGGCCGGTATCCCATGTTTCTTTAGAGTGACATGGCATCAATGGTGTAATGGGTTTTTAGGGTACAACCAGCTCAGTCGGCCTTGAGGGAATCCAAGGCTACGAGGAGTCTTACGGAGGTCTCTATGACTAACTCGCTAGTCCAAAGGAACGGAATGTCCAATGGAGAGCTTGTATGTCAATGAGAGTTGAGTGTGATCGATAAATCAACGTGAAAAGTGGGACTATACTCACGGAGTGGAGAATAGTGCCGATATATGTATATAAATATATATTGAAACAATCGTTTAACAGTAACGGGTTAAAAACAGTTTACAGTAAAATAACGACTTAGGTCAAGTCGTTTCTCAAGTAATTAACGCCTAACAGAAGGGCGTTTACATCTGTTTCTATTTTGCAGAATTTTCATTAGTTCAGTAATTTATCTAAAACACGCCTTGGTCAGGGTCGTTTCTTCAAGATCTGACGACTACACCAGAAGGCGTCTTATTGTTTACATATTTGACAGAATACAATTAATTTTCAGGAATTATCAAAAACGCGCCCTGGGCAGGGGCGTTACTATTTAATTCTATTTTTCAGAATATATAAATTTCAGGATTTTAACCGATACACGCCCTAGGAAGGGGCGTTACCTTTCAGATTCACGCCCTATGAGGGGGCGTTAATATGTGGAAAACGACTTTGTCCAAGTCGTTAATTCAAGTTCCTTCAGAAACTTTAAGGACAGTAACAATTTCAGGATAACAGAGGAACGAATGTAATATCATGACAGTAAAGTTAGCAGGTTGAAGACAGAGGATCATGCATTATTTTATAATCATGATTTCATAGATAATCAATTCTTAAGATGGGTGATTAACGGTTTAAAGAAATTAACGCCTGAGTACGGGGCGTTAAACATGAAATTAACGACCTGGGAAGAGTCGTTTCATGTGAATTAGCGCCCTTGACAGGGGCGTCTCTTTCAAAATATTGCAGAAAACGCATGGAAACTATAATAACTGTATGCATGACATGCTTATATATATATATCTTGCATTAATTTCATTTGGGCTACAATAACTTGAGAAAACCTACCTTAATAATGGATTTGAAGATGAACTCTGAAGGATTTGGTGAGAAGCCTAATACTCTGAAGCTTCAACTGCAACTCAATAACAGCCGTAGCAACAGCAAGAAGAAGAACATTCGTTCTTCAGAAATCTTCACTCTACCGTCAACCTGTAGAGGGAGAGAAAAGGAAGGAAGATGAAGATATTTAAATAATCTTCACAGATATAACCGAAGTTTTTAGGGAAAAGATAGAAGAACAGTACCTTGTTCTTCACGTTCGACAAGCAGACTTCCTACAAATAAGAGAAGATCAATTAATGTTCTTCACACGATCGTATAACAGAGAAAACGATGAGGAATAACCTTTGGTTCTATACATACCGTAGCAGCAGTCGACCAAATAGATTCTAGGGTTCGAGCAGAAGATTATTTATAGGGATTTAGGGGGTCCAATTAGGGTTAGAGTTCTAGTGGAAGTAATGCTTCCAATATAGAGTCATTACCACCTTTTAACTCTTTCTAATACTTATCCATTACCCTGGATAAGCTCTGGGACGAACGGTTCCCGAATGGAATTAACGACTTTGGTCAGGGCGTGTATTCTTTAATTAACGCCTTGCATAAGGGCGTTTCTTAAAAAGCGCCTTGAAAAAGGGCGTTTCGTGTTTTAAAACACGCCCAAGATAGGGGCGTTTCTTTTACTTACCCATTTGGTCGCGTGAGAACTGACGACCGTAGGTGTGGGCGTCCTTTCTTTATTCACGCCATGGATAGAGGCGTTTCTTTATAAATTAACGCCTTAATAAGAGGCGTTATTTTTAATTTGTTTTATTTCGTCCAATTAACCCTATTCCTTTTATATATATTACTTCTGTAATATATATGTTTTAATTCATTTCAATTATTCGTTTATTAGGGTTGCTACACCCTCCCCCACTTAAAAGAATTTGGTCCCCAAATTCAATATATATATAATTATACACGTGGAGAGTGTAGGACATATACCTCTTAGAATAACTCGGGAAATCGTTTCTTCATAGATTCCTCGGTCTCCCATGTCGCTTCGTGTTCAGGATTCTTATTCCATTGCACCTTAAGCATGGGAATAACCTTATTCCTTAGAGCTCGTATTTCTCGATCTAATATCTTTAAAGGCCTCTGTTCATATGTGAGATCTTTCTGGATCACCAGATCTCCATGCTCAATAATATGTGACGGATCGTGCACATACTTCTTCAACATAGATATGTGAAATACATTGTGTACCTCGGACAACTGAGGAGGCAACGCGATGCGATAAGCAACCTCGCCAACTCTTTCGAGTACCTCAAATGGTCCGATGAATCTTGGCGTAAGCTTGCCCTTAACACCAAATCTTCGTATGCCACGTCCAGGGGATATTTTAAGAAATACATGATCTCCAACCTGGAATTCAAGATCTCTTCTCCTGGTATCAGCATAAGCCTTTTGCCTTGTCTGAGCAACTTGTAATCTTTCTCTGATTACCTGTATCTTCTCAGTTGTATCCCTTACCATGTCTGGACCTAATAGTTGTTTCTCTCCAACTTCGTTCCAACATATGGGAGATCGGCAACTCCTTCCGTATAAGGCTTCGAAAGGTGCCATTTGGATACTAGCTTGGTAGCTATTATTATATGCAAATTCAACTAAAGGTAAGTGGTCATGCCAGCTTCCTCCAAAGTCAATAATGCATGCTCTCAGCATATCTTCAACAACTTGATTAGTTCGCTCGGTCTGACCATCCGTTTGTGGGTGAAAAGCAGTACTAAAGTTGAGCCTTGTTCCCAACGAATGTTGTAATCCCTTCCAAAAATGAGAAGTAAAACGGGGATCTCTATCAGACACGATTGAGACAGGAATTCCATGTATCCTGACTATTTCTTTGATGTATAGTGCAGCTAGCACATCAATTGACCATCGGCTTTTGATTGGCAAGAAATGTGCCGATTTAGTCAATCGGTCAATGATAACCCAGATTCCATCATGTCCTCCTTTAGATTTAGACAAACCCATGATGAAGTCCATACCAATATCCTCCCATTTCCACTTAGGAATATCTAGAGGATGTAGTTTTCCCGCAGGCTTTTGGTGTTCCGCCTTGACCTGTTGGCATGTGAGACAGCGTGATACATAGTCCGCTATTTCTCTTTTCATATTGGGCCACCAAAAGTTCCTCTTTACATCTTGGTACATTTTAGTTGATCCAGGATGAATAGTGTATCTTGATCTGTGAGCTTCATCTAAGATCTTCTTCTTTAATTCCGGACAATCGGGTATACAAGTTCTATCTTTGAACGATAATCTTCCATCAGAAGTTAGTTGAAAATCAGATTGTCCTTCTAATCTGCCTTTGATTTCTACTAATATAGGATCATCATCCTGAAGTGTTTGTATCTCAGATAACAAATCTGACTGTATGCTTACATGAGATAGTGTGACAAATTTGGATTCCGTGTCCAAGCTTATATTGAGCTCGGAGAATTGTTCAAGTAACCTCCATTCTTGCATCATACAATTTGCTATCATTGCTCTCGGCTTTCGACTAAGGGCGTCAGCAACATAATTACCCTTTCCGGGATGGTATTGTATATTGAAGTCGAAGTCCTTGAGATATTCTAGCCAGCGTCTTTGTCTCATGTTTAGCTCCTTTTGTGAAAATAGATATTTGAGACTTTTGTGATCGGAGTATACAGTAAACTGTGCTCCATATAAGTAGTGTCTCCATATCTTTAGGGCAAATACTACCGCGGCCAGTTCTAAGTCATGGACGGGGTAATTCTCCTCATGCTTCTTCAGCTGACGTGAAGAGTATGCTATGACCTTTCCTTGTTGCATTAGGACACATCCGAGGCCAATGCCAGAAGCATCAGTGTAGACCTCGAATTTCTCTCCTTCTATCGGTAGAGCTAAGACCGGAGCTGTGGTGAGATGATCCTTGAGAGTTTGAAAACTTCTTTCACATTCCTCACTCCATTCGTATCGGATCTCCTTGCGAGTTAACCTTGTAAGGGGCACGGCGATCTTAGAGAAATCTTTGATGAATCGCCGATAATAGCCTGCAAGACCTAAGAAACTTCTGATCTCGCTTGCATTAGTGGGTCTTTCCCAGTTTCTTACAGCTTCAACCTTTGACGGATCTACAGATAAACCGTCCTTGGATATGACATGTCCGAGAAAAGCCACTTCTTCAAGCCAGAACTCGCATTTGCTTAGCTTAGCATATAATTGATTTGTCCTCAAGACTTGCAATGCAATCCTCAAATGCTCTTCATGTTCTTCCTTAGTCTTGGAATATATCAATATATCATCAATGAAGACTACTATGAATTGATCTAGATAAGGCCTGAATATGCTATTCATCAACTGCATAAAGGCAGCAGGGGCATTTGTTAGTCCAAAAGGCATAACAACAAATTCATAGTGGCCATACCTGCTTCTGAACGCAGTTTTATGAATATCTTCGTCTTTAATCCTCAATTGATGATAACCAGACCTGAGATCAATCTTGGAGAAATATTTGGATCCAGAAATCTGATCAAATAATTCATCGATTCTCGGCAGTGGATACTTGTTCTTGATAGTAAGATGATTCAACTGTCGATAGTCGATACACAATCTCATGGATCCATCCTTCTTCCTTACAAATAGGACTGGGGCTCCCCACGGGGAAGTACTTGGTCTAATGAACCCTTTTTGAATCAATTCCATCAATTGCTTCTTCAATTCTTTAGTTCTGCAGGGGACATTCTATAGGGTGCCTTTGAAACAGGACCAGCACCAGGGGCTAAGTCGATGGTAAAGGCCACATCTCTTTGAGGGGGTAATCCCGGCAATTCTTCCGGAAATACGTCTGGAAATTCTCGCACTACTTGAATGTCCTCTATCTTGGTTTCTTTAGCTTCTTTAATAGTGACAAAAGCAAGGAAGGATACACATCCTTTCTTGACGAGCTTGCTTGCTCGAAGAGCCGAAATAAGAGGGGATTTGCTTCGACTCTTAGGACTAGTATAAGTCAGTTCCGGAAATTCCTTGAAAACAATCTTGCTATCACGGCAATCAACCGTTGCCTGGTATTTGGATAACCAATCTGCTCCTAGTATAACATCATACTCTTTTAGATCTAAGCAGATAAGATCAATAGGAAAATTCTTTCCTCGAACCAATACCTCACAGTTTTGATAATGATGTGTGATATCCGTCTCGTTTCCGAGAGGAGTAGACAATATTAACTTCATCCATTCTGGTTCTAGAGGTAATGGGTCAGCAAACTTCTTGGAAATAATGGAATGCGATGCACCCGTATCAAATAAGACATGTGCATATTTGGAACAAATTTTTAATGTACCTTCCACCAATCCGCCTTCTTCTTCTGGTTCGGTCTCTTGGATTGCATGAAGACGCGCGTTCCTTGTCACTGGGCGTTTACCCTCACCGTCTTGGTCATTCATTAATGGACAATCGGGAATCCGATGTTCACGACTCCCACAACGGAGACATGCTCCTAATTTCCTCCAGCATTCTTCTGTTTTGTGACCAGCCTTGTCACAATGCTTGCATACTACGTTTGAAGGTGTAGTGGTGATAGAGAAAGGCTTGGATTTCTTGAACTTCTGATCTTGAGAGGAAGAACCTCCATTATTGGGCCTCTTCTTAAAGTTGGGTTTAAAAGAACCCGAACTTGTGACTTGCTCCTTTTTGTCTTTCCCACGGATCCTATCAGATAGTTCCGTGGCATCTTCAAGCAACTGAGCTCGGCGCACTATTTCAGTATAAACTTGAATATCCATAGGCGCCAGTTGAGTAATGTAGTGGGGCCTAAGCCCATTAAGAAATCTACGGGCTTTCATCTTTTCCGTGCTAATTAAATGCTTAGCATATCTAGACAGTCTAGAAAACTGTGCTTCATAATCAGCCACCGATAAAGATCTTTGCTTTAATGCGGCAAATTCGGCGGCCTTCTTTTCCTGGACCCTATCAGAGAAATATTTGGCGTTGAAATATTCAACGAATTCACCCCATGTAACTTGAGTTGGGTCTATAGTAGCTTCAATCGACTCCCACCAGCATCTAGCATCCTTTTCTAACTGGAAAGTAGCTAATAAGACTTTGTCCTGATCCGTGCATTGCATAACACGGAATATACGTTCAATCTCCCGAACCCAATGCTCGGCATCGTCTGGATCGGTCGATCCCATGAACTTCGGGGGATTCATATTCTTGAATGCTTGGTGTAAGCTTCCAGCTCGTGGAGCACCACCTTGTGCTACCTGTTGTAGCACTTGGGTCATCCCTTGAAGGGTACGCTGCATGTTGCGCCATTGAGCACGTTCGGCAGCCATTATCCTACAATTACAATAGCTATGTTAGTATTATATCACTATGATCTTATAAAGGACTCATTGATCATTTAACCCTTGGTTCTACCCACTCTCACTTGGTTAAAGGTTTTGAAACCTATCCTTGGACTTGGGTTTCCTAGGAATTGAATACCTTAGGCTCTGATACCACAAAGACTGTCACGCCCCGAGCGCGGAAGATACCCGGAGATGCGCGACGTGTCTATATCAATCATGTCAATCAGAGTGGTCGTGTATTCGACACAAAGACAGAGATGCGCAAAATAGCAAGATAACCCAATCCTTTATTTCATAATGGATAGACTATTACAAATCCAATACTCTGTTTAATAAAAAGGAAAAGAATACATATTTGACTCAAGAAACTATAGAAAAGACTAGACGACACTTGTAGAAGCTCTATCACTTTCACTCTTGATCATTCCCATCCGATTGACTTCCATCGTCGTCGGACTTACCTGAAAAGTACAAAGGGACAAACGGAATGAGCGAACGCTCAGTAGGAAATTATATCTCAAGTACTAGCGAGGGGTTTAAGTAATTACATTTTTATGAATGCAATAAAGCTATGCATGCTCGCATAAAACGACAGGATAGATAGAATGTAGTATCAAGGAAATAAGATGAACTTATCATGAACTTTCAACAAGATAACAAGTTTATTCGAGATATTCAAGCAAGTACATTTAACAAATCATGTCAAGAACTTTGGCTATCATGTATCAAGCAAGCAAGTAAATTACCCTTTTTCGGGCCACGCATTTCATTTCATGTCAAGTACGAGTCAAGTACAAGATGTGTGTGGAATGTCCAATCAAGCAAGTCAAGTACTCGGTATAATGCCAGATACCTTATCATTTTAACTCCCATGGGCACAAGTACTTTCGGGTGCTCCTCCCAGGACCAGATCGGGCCCTATATGCGCAGGCATTTATCATGTGTTTTGACATCCACTCTTGTTTATAGCCAACATAGAATTTCAATAATCAAGCTTGTAGACACGTATGACAACTTTGATAGAATAGAGTCCAAAATATGACAAAGGACATAGAATGGCGATAATAACGGTATAATCACGATATCGATAAAACTAGGTAGAATATGATTCCCTTAACTTGGGTACCATGACAAATCAGTATGGACATTCTTTATATAGAATTGAGGTCCACATGAACAGTATATCAAAGGTAAGATACCCTCATTCTTATCATAGAATTGAGGTTTACAAGAATGGCATGATATGGCATGATGTCATCATCCCATTAAGAATTTCTTATGATATACTCTTTGTATAATCATAAGGGCCGGTATCCCATGTTTCTTTAGAGTGACATGGCATCAATGGTGTAATGGGTTTTTAGGGTACAACCAGCTCAGTCGGCCTTGAGGGAATCCAAGGCTACGAGGAGTCTTACGGAGGTCTCTATGACTAACTCGCTAGTCCAAAGGAACGGAATGTCCAATGGAGAGCTTGTATGTCAATGAGAGTTGAGTGTGATCGATAAATCAACGTGAAAAGTGGGACTATACTCACGGAGTGGAGAATAGTGCCGATATATGTATATAAATATATATTGAAACAATCGTTTAACAGTAACGGGTTAAAAACAGTTTACAGTAAAATAACGACTTAGGTCAAGTCGTTTCTCAAGTAATTAACGCCTAACAGAAGGGCGTTTACATCTGTTTCTATTTTGCAGAATTTTCATTAGTTCAGTAATTTATCTAAAACACGCCTTGGTCAGGGTCGTTTCTTCAAGATCTGACGACTACACCAGAAGGCGTCTTATTGTTTACATATTTGACAGAATACAATTAATTTTCAGGAATTATCAAAAACGCGCCCTGGGCAGGGGCGTTACTATTTAATTCTATTTTTCAGAATATATAAATTTCAGGATTTTAACCGATACACGCCCTAGGAAGGGGCGTTACCTTTCAGATTCACGCCCTATGAGGGGGCGTTAATATGTGGAAAACGACTTTGTCCAAGTCGTTAATTCAAGTTCCTTCAGAAACTTTAAGGACAGTAACAATTTCAGGATAACAGAGGAACGAATGTAATATCATGACAGTAAAGTTAGCAGGTTGAAGACAGAGGATCATGCATTATTTTATAATCATGATTTCATAGATAATCAATTCTTAAGATGGGTGATTAACGGTTTAAAGAAATTAACGCCTGAGTACGGGGCGTTAAACATGAAATTAACGACCTGGGAAGAGTCGTTTCATGTGAATTAGCGCCCTTGACAGGGGCGTCTCTTTCAAAATATTGCAGAAAACGCATGGAAACTATAATAACCGTATGCATGACATGCTTATATATATATATCTTGCATTAATTTCATTTGGGCTACAATAACTTGAGAAAACCTACCTTAATAATGGATTTGAAGATGAACTCTGAAGGATTTGGTGAGAAGCCTAATACTCTGAAGCTTCAACTGCAACTCAATAACAGCCGTAGCAACAGCAAGAAGAAGAACATTCGTTCTTCAGAAATCTTCACTCTACCGTCAACCTGTAGAGGGAGAGAAAAGGAAGGAAGATGAAGATATTTAAATAATCTTCACAGATATAACCGAAGTTTTTAGGGAAAAGATAGAAGAACAGTACCTTGTTCTTCACGTTCGACAAGCAGACTTCCTACAAATAAGAGAAGATCAATTAATGTTCTTCACACGATCGTATAACAGAGAAAACGATGAGGAATAACCTTTGGTTCTATACATACCGTAGCAGCAGTCGACCAAATAGATTCTAGGGTTCGAGCAGAAGATTATTTATAGGGATTTAGGGGGTCCAATTAGGGTTAGAGTTCTAGTGGAAGTAATGCTTCCAATATAGAGTCATTACCACCTTTTAACTCTTTCTAATACTTATCCATTACCCTGGATAAGCTCTGGGACGAACGGTTCCCGAATGGAATTAACGACTTTGGTCAGGGCGTGTATTCTTTAATTAACGCCTTGCATAAGGGCGTTTCTTAAAAAGCGCCTTGAAAAAGGGCGTTTCGTGTTTTAAAACACGCCCAAGATAGGGGCGTTTCTTTTACTTACCCATTTGGTCGCGTGAGAACTGACGACCGTAGGTGTGGGCGTCCTTTCTTTATTCACGCCATGGATAGAGGCGTTTCTTTATAAATTAACGCCTTAATAAGAGGCGTTATTTTTAATTTATTTTATTTCTTCCAATTAACCCTATTCCTTTTATATATATTACTTCTGTAATATATATGTTTTAATTCATTTCAATTATTCGTTTATTAGGGTTGCTACATTAAGAGCCAAGGTGAGTGTGAGAACAGGATGGACATTAATGCCTTGACCCAGAAATTGAACAAAATGGATTTGTTGGCACAGAAGATAGAGAAGGTTGATCTTGTAACTCAGAAGCAAGATCAGTTGTTATCTAGGCATGAACCTTCTTCTTCTTTAGCCCCTCGACCTCAACCATTCTCTGCTCCCAGTCATTAAGAGATGCGTGCTCTTTGTTCTAGCCCCGATCATGGGGTAACTGATTGCCCCACAGCAGCCCAACTTCCCCCATTCATCCAAGAACAAATCTTTGCTGCTCAGGGTGTCTCTAAGCCTCCTTATGATCCTTATTCCAACACTTATAATCCAGGCTAGAGGAACCACCCGAATTTTTCTTGGAAATCTCAGCAAGGTTCATCTACCCAATCTAATCCCTCTTTTCAAAAACAACCCTTTCAAGCTCAAGCCAACCAACATTACCAATCTCCTTTTCAACAAGCTCAGTCTCATCATAATTTCTCTCAATCCAATGCAACTTTCCAACAATATTCTCAACCTCCTTTTCAGCATTCTCAAGTCCCGTATCCTCAACCTCCCACTCAGTATTTTCAGGGCCAGTATCATCAGTATCCTCCAAACCGTTTTCAAGCTCAAGTTCCTTTCCAACCTCCTCCTTCTCAACCTCCGCAGCCCAATTTTGATGACAAGTTTGAACAACTCCAACAACTCATCCTTACCCAAGCACAATCCATTTCTAAGTTGGAAAACCAGATAGGACAACTTGCTGCTAATAACATGAGAAGAGAGGTAGGCCAGCTCCCTAGCCAACCGGTGGCCAACCCCCGCAATCAACAACCTCCAGGCTTCCCTCCAAGAGCTCCATTTCTTCCTCAACCCAATCAGCCCAATCAACCTCAGCTGCCCCCTCCTGTAGGTCCCCAATTTGAGAATGCAAAGGTAATCTCTTCTCTTAGGAGCGGGAAGGTTTTAGATAATCCTTATAGGATTAAGGAAGTTGGCAGTAGTTCGGGTCAAGATGCCCCCATGGAAAGTGATTTTGAGGATGAGAAGCCGATGATTGTGCAAGAGAAAAAGAAGTCGGAGGGTGGAGAGAAGAAGTTGGATAAAGGAAAGGCGAAAGTTGATGAAGGACCCTAAGAATATGTGCCCCAGGTCCCTTTTCCCGATGCTCTAAAGCCAAAGCTCACAAGAAACTGCCGGTGCAACATGAATAATTAGTGAAATTATTTAAACATGTGAATATCAATATTCCACTCTTGGATGCAATCAAGCATGTGTCGGCATATGCAAAGTTTTTGAAAGAGCTTTGTACTCCAAAGAGGGAGCCAAGGGCGGTAACTCAAAAGATCCGCTTGTCTGAGGATGTGCGTGCTGTTTTGATGAATCATCTGCCAAAAAAATTGAAGGACCCCGGAGCCCCTTTAATCTCATATGATATAGGTGGCGTCACTTTTGATCGAGCATTGCTAGACTTAGGTGCTAGTGTGAATCTTTTGCCCACCTTTATCTATGAGCAGTTTGATCTGGGGGAGTTGAAACCCACTTCAATCATACTTCAATTGGCGGATAGGTCTGTTAAAACACCAAGGGGTTTGTTGGAAGATGTCATTGTTAAAGTGCATGAATGTTATTTCCCGGTAGATTTTCTCATTTTGGATATGACCTCATCCTAGGATCTAAAGCACACACCTATTATTTTGGGACGTCCTTTACTAGCAACAGCTAAGGCCAACATCAACTGTGTCACGGGAATGATGGATATTTCATTTGGAGGTGAGAAAGTTTCTCTAAATGTATTTAAGGCATCTCAATATCCAGATCAAGGAGAGGAATGCAATGTCATTGATATCTTTGAGGATGAGATTCTGGATAACATTAAGGACACCCTGGAAGAGGGTGGTATGATTCAAGATTCTCCTCTCTCTTCTGCACCATGATCTAAGATAGAGTCACTTCCTACACTTCAATCCGAACCAATCCTGCCATCATTGGAACGTCCTCCAGCTCTGGAACTCAAGCCTCTCCTGAACTCCCTTAAATATGCATACCTTGGACCTAACCATACTCTACCTGTCATTATTGCCTCCAATCTCACTTCTGCTCAAGAATCCCAACTCTTAAATATTCTTAAGGAGCATAGGGGGGCAATAGGCTGGTCTGTTGCAGATTTAAAGGGGATTAGTCCTGATGTTTGTATGCACCACATTTACTTTGAGGAAAATGCCAAGCCGAGCAGAGAGATGCAGCGTCGGCTGAATCCAAGTATGAAGGAGGTAGTAAAAAAAGAAGTTGTCAAATGGTTGGATGCTGGGATCATATATCCCATTTCTGATAGCAAGTGGGTCAGCCCAACTCAAGTTGTTCCCAAGAAGTCAGGGCTGACAGTTGTAACAAATGAGAAAGGAGATGAAGTGCCTGCACGATTACCAACAGGGTGGAGAATCTGCATTTATTACAGAAAATTAAATTCAGTTACAAAGAAAGATCATTTTCCACTACCATTCATAGATCAAATTTTGGAGAGATTGGCAGGGCAGAAGTACAATTGCTTTTTGGATGGCTATTCCGGGTACAACCAGGCTACTATTTACCCAGAAGATCAAGAGAAGACAACATTCACGTGCCCCTATGGCACATTTGCTTTTAGAAGAATGCCGTTTGGGCTGTGTAACGCCCCCGCCACATTTCAGCGATGCATGATGTCGATATTTTCTGAAATGGTGGGGGAATGTTTGGAAGTGTTTATGGGTGACTTTTCTGTGTTTGGTGATTCGTTCGAAAGTTGTTTGGAGAATTTAACTCAGGTGTTGAGAAGGTGCATTGACTCAAATCTTGTGTTGAGTTGGGAGAAAAGTCATTTCATGGTAAGAGAAGGAATAGTTTTAGGCCATGTTGTTTCAGAGAGAGGAATAGAGGTTGACAAGGCCAAGGTTGATGTGATTTCTAATCTTTCTCCTCCTTCTTCTGTCAAAAAAATTCGATCTTTTCTTGGCCATGCTGGATTCTATCGTAGATTCATCCAAAACTTTTCCACCATCACTCATCCTCTCACACAATTGCTAGCCAAGGACAGTCCCTTTAACTTAGATGATTCTTGTCTTAAGGCATTTCATTCTTTGAAAGTGGCCCTCACTCAAGCCCTAATTCTTCAATCTTCTGATTGGGCGCTACCTTTTGAGATCATGTGTGATGCTTCAGACTACGCTGTTGGAGCTGTCCTGGGTCAAAGAGTCGATAGGAAGCCCGTGGTGATCTACTATGCAAGCCGCACCCTCGCCGATGCACAATTGAACTACACCACTACGGAGAAAGAATTGCTTGCGGTAGTTTTCACCCTTGAGAAATTTTGATCTTATCTATTAGGGGCAAAAGTCATTGTTTATTCCGATCACTCAGCTTTAAAATTTTTGTTATCCAAGAAGGAAGCTAAACCCCGTCTCATTCGGTGGATTCTCTTGTTACAAGAGTTTGATTTGAAAATCAGAGACAAGAAGGGGTTGGAGAATGTTGTTGCTGATCACTTGTCTAGGATTGTGGTTTCTGAAAGTGCTCCTATGTTCGATTCCTTTCCTGATGAGCAAATTCTTTCCATCTCTCACACCTCAACCCCCTGGTACGCTCACATAGTCAATTACCTGGCGCTAGGACAGATTCCGGGAGGGTGGTCTAAGCAGAAGAATGATCATTTCTTCGCCAAGGTTAAGCATTATTTCTGGGAGGACCCAGAGCTGTTTTACATGGGTCCTGATCACATAATTCGAAGGTGCATCCCTGAAGAGGAACACCAATCTGTGCTGAATTTCTGTCACAATCTTGCTTGCGGGGGACATTTCTCATGCAAAAAAACTGCTACTAAGGTCCTGCAAAGTGGGTTCTTCTGGCCCACAGTTTTCAAGTATGCCTATGAATTTAGCAAGACCTGTCTCAGGTGTCAAGATGTGGGGAACAATTCTAGGAGAGACATGATGCCACTCAATCCCATCTTGATTGTTGAAATTTTTGATATTTGGGGGATTGATTTCATGGGACCATTTCCACCATCATTTGGAAATGAATACATTCTTGTGGCTATAGATTATGTGTCTAAATGGATAGAAGCAAAAGCCACTCGGACCAATGATCACAAAGTCGTGGTGAAATTTGTTCGTAAGAACATCTTCTCTAGATTTGGGTGTCCCAGGGCTATCATCAGTGACGGGGGTTCACATTTCACTCACTCCCAATTTCGAGCTTTACTTAAGAAATATGGGATCACTCACAAAATCGCCACCCCCTACCACCCCCAAACAAGTGGCCAAGTGGAAATATCCAATCGAGAAATCAAAAACATCCTACAAAAATCTGTTCGGCCCGATAGGAAAGATTGGTCTGAAAGATTGGATGATGCTCTCTGGGCCTATCGGACTGCCTACAAAACTCCTATAGGTATGTCCCCCTATAGGCTGATTTTTGGAAAAGTCTGTCACCTACCAGTTGAGCTAGAACATAAGGTGTACTGGGCCATAAAACAAGTGAATCTGGACTTGGCCCAAGCTGGTTCCCATAGAGCTCTCCAACTCAATGAGCTGGAGGAGCTACGTAATGAAGCCTATGAAAATTCCAAGATCTACAAAGCCAAGACCAAAGCCTTTCATGACAAGCACATTTTGAGAAAATATTTTCAACCTGATCAAAAAGTCTGGCTTTTTAATTCAAGGCTACGTTTGTTTCCTGGAAAATTGAAGTCTAGGTGGAATGATCCATTCATTGTAATCAAAGCCTTTGATCATGGTGCTGTTAAAATTCTAGATCCTAAAAATGGTCAAATTTTCATTGTCAATGGTCAGCGTCTCAAACTCTACTTGGAAAACACACAACTTCCATCAAAGGAATCAATCCCACTGAGTGACCCATGATAAATACAAGAATGTCGTCTGGCTGTAGACGTTAAACTTAGCGCTTGTTGGGAGGCAACCCAACCATTTCTCTTCAAAAATCTAGTGAGTCATTTTCATTTGTGTTTGTAGGAGCTGGAAGAAGTCATTCGTAAAACTGCCTGCCAAAATAGTCACGTCTGCGCACCCTAGGTTATACCTTTCCTTCCCAAACATTCATGTATGCATTGTCATGTTCATATATTCTACATGCCATTGAGGACAATGTCATTCAAGTTGGGGGGGAGAAAAATTTTCATGATGCATATAGTACAACCTGATAGGAGTTCTGTCTTGCATGTCATCGTAGAAAGATGTAAACCCCATTTTGAGTTTCATGAGTCATGCTTAAATTAAAAGTAATTCTAGAATAGAAAAGACTAGGGAGAAGGATGATGGGAAATTTAGTCAATTTAGCAATGGAAAACTGATATAAGAATCCCTTTAAAGTTCATGTGCACTTTAGAAAAAAAAATCACATTGCACACTAATGAAACAAGCAAGACAAGCCCCCTGCCATTTTAGGTATGATGTCTGCTATTCTGCACTTCTTAAGAAAATAGATCTTTTTACAAAGCTTTCTCCCAAATTATCCATCAAATAAGTGCAATGGCATTATGAAAAAAAAAGATAGAAAAAGAAAAAAATATCATGAAAAATACCCCTAATCTTAGTAATCGGGCCTACTTCACCTAAGATGTGTTGAGGTTCGCGTAAAACGGAAAAGGGAACCTGGATCTGTAAAACTGGGCATGCTTCTCCTAAAGCAAGAGTCGAGGTTCACGTTGAGCAGTGAAGGGTATTGCAGCATCATGTGTGGTATAAAAGATCCCAAAGGGACAAAATAATAAGGCAGATAAAAAGCTAATATACTTAATGCTCTGATCTAAGAGGTGCAGGGTTGAAAGGTATTTGCTTGGAATAGCGAATGGGGGATGCAATTATCTAAGCTGTGGATTTGGTAGTTACACATGCACAAGTGCTATTGAGCTTTAATTTGAATTCTTAATCATGTACTATTAAGTTCCTACATAAGGCTAGTGTGAATTAATGATTCCAAATTCCTAATCTTTGGTTGATTCTATGAAGGGATAACTGGATATGAGAGCATGAATTTTGCAAACTCTTGTTAGTCCTAAAATTTAATTTATTGGCATTGCTAAGGGACTAGCAATGAGTCAGTTGGGGGGGTGTGATAAATGTCCATTTCTTATGACAATTCATTGCATGTACACCATTTTATGTGCATATAATTAGGTAATTATGCATATTTCATAGTTAACCTCAACTCTGTATTTAAATTGGAGCTTTCACGTAAATTGATTAATTCGATTATCTTATTTAATAATAAATTAAAGTTGAGGGCCATGAGCATTAATTCTCCATTGTATAATCATAAGCATTTCAGATTTATGTGCACATTGTGGTAATTTTTATGGACTAAAGTGCAATTATGTGTGTGTAGGACACCGAAGGTAATTACAAAAGAAGTCGGGGGCAAAACTGTCACCACTACTTTGACCAAGTCAAAAGCACATATTTTGATTGGAGGGAAAAGAAAATTTAAAAGTTTAAAATTGAGGAAAAGAAACACATATTTCGGTTGGAGGGAAAATTGAATTCAAAGTTTGAAATAAAAGAGAGACATGATGAGCCTTGGGAAAGGGGGTGCCCAAAGTCCAAGAAAGGGGGTGCCCACCTACTTTTCCTCTTCCCCATGCATCATATTCCACTTAAATCTCAGCCATCCATCTCCTTTTGATACAATCTCCACCCTTCATCTACCCAACTTTCCCTATAAATAGCCCATGACAAGGAGGAGAAAATGAGTTCTTCTTTTGGTAATTTTTCACTCTTTCTCTCCCTCTCATATCTTTTAGTTTTCAGAGTTCGCCATCTTCCGTCCCTCTTCTCCTCTTTCTGTCTTCATGAAAGTTCTTTGTTGTTATGTTCTCTACAACTTCTTTTTCTGCATCACCTTCTAATTCTTTTTGGTTTTCAAGGTATTTTATGTTTTTCACTGTGCTGTCCTGTTCATCTGCGAACCACTATTTCTCTATATTTTTTCCCTTATTTCTCCCCCTTCTAGTCATTTTCGTCTCTTACTATCTTCATGAAAGTTCTTTGGTTTTAAGTTTTCTACAACTTCTTATTATACATCATCTTCTAATTCATTCTGGTTTGAAAGTTATTTCCCGTTTTTCAACTTGCTGTCCTGTGATTGCACTGTTCATACGAGGTTCTAGCTTCTGTTATTTCTCAGTTTTGAAACCCTTCCCCTCTTTATTTCTCTCTGAGTTCTTCATTAAAGTTCTTCCCCTCTTGTAGATCTAGATTTTCGTTTTCTATCACTTCCTCCAATTCTTCTTAGTTTACGAGTTATATTTATTTTCTCACTGTTTCACTCTCTCATCTTCTTCCTTCTTCATCTCCACACAAACCCTTCCACATTCCTCTCTATATTTCTCTCCAAAGTTTTTCCTCCACAACTCTCCTTTCATGGCGGTGTGCACATCAAGACGGGCGACGTTCCAAGGCTCGTGACGTGGACGACGACGGCTTCTTCATCCATCACTTTCCACGGCGATCTCTTTCAAGGCGGAGCGATCCTCTCCAAGGCTCGGCGAGGAGGAGACTACGGCGTCATCACCACTGCTACTACTATCTTCACATCTCAAGCCCATTTTTTTTGTTATTACTTTTGTGTTATGTTACTTCATTGTAATCTTGTCACCTCTTTGTTGTAAGCTTGTCTTGCACTTCATGTACTCTTTCTTTTAAGTTAATGAAGAGAGTTGTTCTTTTGATCTAGTTCTTGATCTTCCTCCATCTCTACCCCCTTCTTCTATCTCTTCTTTTCACTTCATGCAATTAATTTCTATAGCATAGGCGCATAATCATAGGTGTTTTTAATTAAGTGTTTGGTTTGTTCTTCATTTCACTATTTTCTTTAAGTAAAGTAAAATCACAAGTGTTTTTCTAAAATGTTACAAGGTTTTTAACTTTCAAAATCTCTTCTTCCCTGTGGATTCGACCCTTCTCGTCACCATATTACGTCTCTCTTCCATCTAGTGCGAGTTGAAATTTTTAAGATTGATACGCGTGTTTTAAATGACGAACTTTTGCGTGATCAGGCACTTGAATGGAAGGGAGCTGAATAGGATTCTGGTTGACCCCGGCGTAGCGGTCAACATCCTGCCCTATAGAATATACGAGAGGCACCACTTCAACGTGCATCTCGAGAAAGTCGGGGATATGCTTATCGCCGGCTTCAATAAAAAATGTGAAGTGTCGATCGGGGTGACAGAGTTCACTCTTACCCTAGCGGATTTCACTACGACGGTGCAGTTCCATGTCATCGACTCCCGCACCTTGTACAAAGCATTGCTCGGTCGCCCATGGCTACATGAAAATATGGTGGTGCCCTCTACGCTCCACCAGTGTATCAAGTACAATCTCTAGGGGAAGGAGGAGAGAATATTTGCTGACCTCCACCCGTTTGAGGTATTTGAATGTCACTTGACGGACGCTAACCTATATGCGGGGCCTTCTCAGAAGACCTCTGAAGCTAAGACTCCTGCGGGGACATCAAGAGGCGCATCCGGCGACAGTTGGTATCCACCACCGCCGCGCGGATATGTCAAGCCCAAGGTGGTCTCTCACATCACCATATCCGGGGACATGGGCAGAATAGCACCCCCAGCTTTGTACCCCGAAGCTAATGAAGTGCAAGTCGATCGACAGCACAACCACATTGGGGTCCTTGACAGCCTCACCAAGCCGATTCCCAGCCTTGACAACCCCACTGTCGAGCCTTTCAAAGCTTGGGAGGTGGCGCAGATAGATGGGCCCAGCAGCTTGTTCTACACAGCTGAAGAACACCCTACTCGGGAAGACACAGATTGTTGCCTGCCCGAAGACATAGAAAACCCATCAATTCCCATTCGGGGTCTGGCATTCACAACCAGTCGGATGGCCAGATGTTTCAGAAGCAACACATCCCCTCCGATCAATCTCATAAAAACAAAGAAGCTTTCCAAAAAATGTGGCATCCCGCAAGTCTGGACAAGGAGCTGAGGCGCATCTCTCAACATCCAGGGTTGGGCTTCACCCTGGATGAATATTATTACAGCGGGCGATATGAGGTAGATACCATCTCCGCCTTCTACCCTGCTGAAGATAGCCCATTGGGGGCAACTTTTGATGAATACCCAGCGGAAGCTGAATATGCTGAGCCGGCTCAGCCCGGAGATCAAGAAGTAGGGACCATGATTCCTTACCGATGTTGGGAGCAAGTCCTTCCCGAAGAGGCGGCCCTTCAGGCCAGATTTGATATGGCTAGCAGCAGCGAAGCCGAAGGTGTCGAAGAGACCGGGACCGCTCCCTCCAGTAGAATCCCACTGATGATGACCTCAGCACCTCTTGTGCCGATCGGGGAAGCCTTGACTAGCCCCGATCGAGAGGTATACACTGCCAAGGAGGGGAATGCCACTGCTATTGAAGATACAACTGCCCTAGAAGGCGAGACCTCCTCACCCTCTGCTACAGGGCTGGGATGCTGTTCCAGCCCAACAGCAAGCAGCCACCAGTCGGTCACGACTGTAGCCCCGTTTGTAAAGACTGAAGCTGCTCTCCTGCCCATGGAGACTACAACGGCGGTGGATTTGCTGAGAGAGCAATATGCACCGCCGCTACTAAATGAAGCAGGGGACTTTCGAGAAGCTCTGATGACGTCAAATGGGGAAGGAGAGGTCCTCGACCCTGAAGATGGTATTCCAGATTTCGTCGACCTCCAACCGACACCTCCGGAGATAGAAGACGGAGGCCAAGCTACAGTCGACGAGCTGATCGAAGTCAACTTGGGAAGTGAGAAAGACCCCAGGCCTACCTTCCTCAGCGCCCAGTTATCCTCAGAAGAACGGGAGCTGTACATCCAGCTGCTGCAAGAGTACCGGGATTGCTTCGCCTGGACTTACAAAGAAATGCCAGGTCTGACCCCTGCAGTTTCGCAACATGAGCTGACGATCAGCCCTGAAGCCGAGCCAGTGAAACAACCACCACGGCGCATGAGGCCGGAGCTCATCACTCAAATTTGTACAGAAGTTGACAAGCTCATTGACATGGGATTCGTTGAAGAAAATCAGTACACCACATGGATGGCGAATATCATCCCCGTGAAGAATAAGAATGGACAGATCTGGATATGTGTTGACTTCTGAGATCTCAATAAAGCCTGTCCCAAGGATGACTTTCCGGTGCCAATAACGGAAGTCATGATAGATGCAACAACCGGTCATGAGGCCCTATCATTCATGGACGGGTCATCCGGTTACAATCAGATATGGATCGCGGAACATGACCGGGTCCACACTGCCTTCCGAACTCCTAAAGGCATCTATCACTACAGGAGGATGCCATTTGGATTGAAGAATGCTGGCGCAACTTATCAGCGCGCAATGACCAAAATATTTGATGAGTTGCTCTACCACAAGGTCGAGTGCTATATAGATGATCTGGTGGTCAAGACCAGAAGAAAAGAAGACCATATGCAAGACCTCCGAGTCATTTTCCAGAGGTTGAGGCAGTATGAATTAAAAATGAACCCTATGAAATACGCGTTCGGAGTATCAAGCCGGAAATTCTTGGGTTTCATTGTCAGATATCGGGGAATCGAGATAGACCCCGCAAATATCAAAGCAATTCAGGAGTTACCTGCACCGAGAAATCTCTCCGAGCTGAGATCACTTCAGGGCCGCTTGGCTTATATCCGACGGTTCATTTCTAATTTGTCAGGGTGATGCCAGCCTTTCCATAAATTGATGATGAAGGATGTTCCCTTTTACTGGGATGAAGATTGCCAGACAGCCTTTGACAAGCTGAAAGACTACCTGAGGACTCCTCCAGTGCTGGGCGCACCGGTGAAAGGACGGCCGTTGATATTATATATAGCAGGCACACAAAATTCCCTGGGGGCAATGCTGGCCCAGAATAATGAAGAAGGGAAAGAACAAGCCCTCTACTACCTCAGTCAGAGACTGGTCAGAATTGAGGAGAAATATACTTATATTGAGAAGATCTGTCTGGCACTGGTCTTCGCAGTTAAGAAGCTTCGACACTACATGTTGTCGCATGAAATCAGCTTGGTATCCAAAGAGGACCCGTTGAAGTATATTATATCCCAGCCGGCACTCATAGGTCGCTTGGGCAAATGGGCAGTAATCCTTATGGAGTTTGACATCTCCTATGTGCCGTGAAAGGCTGTCAAGGGCCAAGCTATTGCAGACTTCTACGCCGAGCACCCAGTACCCGGGGACTGCCCGCTGGAACCGGAGCTTCCTGAAGATGAAACCCTGGAAGCCGCTCAGGTGCGGCCCTCCTTGTGGCAGCTATATTTTGATGGCACTTCCAGATTTGACACCTCTACCATTGGATCAGCCAGGGTCAGAGCAGGAGCAGGCATAGTCCTGAAATCTCTAGAGGGGGATGTTGTGCACACATCTTGCTCGATAAACAAGCCTTGCACAAATAATGAAGCAGAGTATGAAGCCCTGATAATCGGGTTGCAAATTACTCTATCCATCGGGATTCAGATGCTGGAAGCATTCGGAGACTCCATGCTAGTTATAAAACAGCTGGAAGGAGAGTTCGATGTGTGAAAGTAAGAACTCCTCCCCTACCATCAGCTAGCAACCCGCCTGATGTCAGGATTCTACTTCATCAGCATCAAGCATATCAACCGAGGCCAGGATGCTCAAGCAGACGCCCTCGCTAAGTTGGCCAGCTCTTTGGCAGTCCCGCTAGACACAAGCATGAATATAACAGTGATCAACCGCCGGCAAGTCCCCAGTGTAACAGAGGTCTTAGCCGACGAACAAGAGATTGAGGTGGTAGCCGTCGATGAGGTTCAGCAGCCCGATTGGCGAGAACATCTCCTGCGGTGGTTTCAACACCAGCAGCTCCCAAAAGAAAAAGAACAGAGAATGAAACTCCTGAGGGTCAAAGACTCTTACGAGATGAGAAACGGAACCCTGTTCCAAATAATGACGGATGCCCGAAGAAAAAGTCCTACTCCGTTGCTTGTCTTCAGCAGAAGCTGGGCAGGTGATGCAAGAAGTCCATGCGAGATCAGCTGGAGTGCATCAGGCCGGCCCAAAGATGAAAATTGAGATAAAGAAATTGGGTTACTATTGGCCCACTATATTTGATGACTGCTGCAAGTTCGTCAGGGCTTGTCAAAAGTGTCAAGAACACGCCAATGTGCCAAGAAGGCCTCCGGTGCCACTACATCCTACCTTGCCAAGCTGGCCTTTCGCTCAATGGGGCACGGACGTGGTAGGGCCCCTACCAGCATCTTCGTCAGGGTGCAAATACATCTTAGCAGCTACAGATTACTTCTCCAGATGGGCGGAAGTAGCTGCGTTAAGAGATGTGACGGGAGAACTAGTTGCAAGATTCTTCCGACAGAACATAATATTCCGGTTTGGGATTCCCAGCCGAATTATCTCTGACATCGGCAGCCATTTCAGAAATCAGAAGGTTTACCGGCTAGCCGACAAATACAAGATTGGCTGGAGGACATCGTCCCCCTACAACCCTCAAGCCAATGGACTTGCAGAAGCCTTCAACAAAACACTATGCACGTTGCTGGCAAAGACTGTCAAGTCCAATAAAAAGGACTGGGAAGAAAAGATGTACGAGGCGCTCTGGGCCTATCATACTGTCTAGAAAACCCCAACCGGCTGTTCGCCATTTTTCCTCGTGTATGGGTCAGAGGCTGTGGTGCCGATTGAATTAGAAGCTCCCTCGCTGAGAGTCGCCATCCAACATGGACTAGTCAGCAGTGAACAAACCAATGCAGAAAGAAGATTGGAAGAGCTCGCCGAGCTCGAAGGAAAGCGCCTTCGTGCGTAACAAAAACATTCAACTCTACCAAGCTTGCATGGCCCATGCTTTTGACAAGCTGATCAAAGGGCGAGAGTTCAAGAAGGGAGACATGGTAATGGTCAAAAGAAGAGAAGTGATGGTCGCTAACCCCAAAGGGAAGTTGGTCGAAAATTGGGTCGGACCATACATCATCCACCGAGTATATGAAGGGGGTGCCTACGTCCTGGTAGACCACAAAGGAGTCGTCCAGTTCTCCCCCCTCAATGGAAGGCATATAAAGCTGTATCACACGGTGCAACCGGCATTCCCTGAATAATCAGAATACCTCACCTTGGTCTAGTGGCACTCTGCCCTGATCGAGCTACCTTACCTTGGTCTAGCGGCACTTCGCCCTGGCCGAGCAACCTCTCCTTGGTCTAGTGACATTCCGCCCTGATCGAGCTACCACCTTGGTCTAGTAGCACTCCACCCTGGCCGAGCTACACCACCTTGGTCTAGTGGCACTCCGCCCTGGCCGAGCTACTCTACCTTGGTCTAGTGGCACTCCGCCCTGGCCGAGCTACCTCATCTTGGTCTAGTGGCACTCCGCCCTGATCGAGTTACCTTACCTTGGTCTAGTGGCACTCCGCCCTGACCGAGCTACCTTACCTTGGTCTAGTGGCACTCCGCCCTGACCAAGCTACCTTTACCTTGGTCTAGTGGCACCCCACCCTGGCCGAGCTACTCTACCTTGGTCTAGTGGCACTCCGCCCTGGCTGACCTACCTCACCTTGGTCTAGTGGCACTCCGCCCTGATCGAGCTACCTTTACCTTGGTCTAGTGGCACTCCGCCCTGACCGAGCTACTCTACCTTGGTCTAGTGGGACTCCGCCCTGACCGAGCTACCTTACCTTGGTCTAGTGGCACTCCGCCCTGATCGAGCAACCTTACCTTGGTCTAGTGGCACTCCGTCCTGACCGAGCTACCTTTACTTTGGTCTAGTGGCACTCCACCCTGGCCGAGCTACTCTACCTTGGTCTAGTGGCACACCGCCCTGGCCGAGCTACCTCACCTTGGTCTAGTGGCACTCTGCCCTGATCGAGCTACCCTCACCTTGGTCTAGTGGCACTCTGCACTGATCGAGTTACCCTCACCTTGGTCTAGTGGCACTCCGCCCTGACCAAGCTACTCTACCTTGGTCTAGTGACACTCCGCCCTGACCAAGCTACCTTACCTTGGTCTAGTGGCACTCCGCCCTGACCGAGCTACCTCCACCTTGGTCTAGCGGCACTCCGCCCTGATCGAGCTACCTCACCTTGGTCTAGCGCCACTCCGCCCTGACCGAGCTACCTTACCTTGGTCTAGTGGCACTATGCCGTGACCGAGCTGTGATGGGAATCGACGCCGAGCACTGACATTTTTCATTTACATTTGTATCCTTTTGTTTGCTTTTATATCATTGGGAAAGTATATGTGCAATTGTAAGGCTTTATAAGCCAATGTGTCATTCCCTTGGATTGTTTGGATTTTTATGCAAAATGTCAGTAGGTCTAGCACGGGGGCCCTCACTCCTTCCCCATTGGTCCACATAAGCCATATGGGTCCATGTGGGACTGGTTAAAGTCCTAGGTGGTATCTAGAAGGTCAATTGAACACATGGGAGACACGTGGTTGAAAATGTCAAAGGGAGGCCACCTACCTTAGCTACCTAGTCAAAGGAGTTCCCCTCCATATGTAATTTATTTATTTTGAGTTTTTGACCACATGGGGGAAGAAAATGGCCTATTTCTCATGAAATTCCCAGCCCCCCACCCCTTGCCATTCTCTATATAAGCCCATGTATAGTGTCATTAGAGAAATTAATGAAGAGAAAAAAAATTGTGAAATTTGGTTGGAGCCAAAGAAGGGTGTGCCCTCCTCCTCTCTCCCTCCCCCTCTTGCAGATGGATTTCTGCTAAATCTTGGGTGTGATGCCCTTCTATCTTCTCCTTAGCCCCTCTGGATTCTATTTCTACCGCCGCCGCCGTCGTGCCGCCGCCACCGTCATCGGAGTTCTGTCTCCATCAGGATAGAACCTCTTCTCCGAAATTGTATCTCTGGTCCTTGTTGTCTGATTGAGCCCTAATTTTGAGAGTTTGTTATGTCCATCTCCCCTAACCTCCAATTAACATTTCGTGTCATTTGGAGTCCATTTGATATTTTCCCCGTATTTTTATTTGTCATCTCAGTAATCTGCCCTTTTGTAGATCTACGGGATAGAGTCTCCTTGTTACAATTTCCCTACCCACTTAAAAAATTTTAGAAAATCCACAAAAATTCCCTAGTGTTCCTCACGTATACCCCCTCCCACCATAATTTTCGTTGAGTCAAAGAAAATTATTTAGCCCTCGGTCAAAGGTCTGTTTCAGGCAGGTTCATCTCTGCCCTGTGTGTCTGTCAGTCCGGGTCAGAAAAAAAAGGTAGTTTGCAGTCATTTTTAATTTTAATCCGTTCAGTGGATGGAGCCACCAAAAATATATGTTGTAGATCTCTGAGTCCTCTATCCATCGGTACCTCTTGTACATCAATCCAACATCGGATCTGGTCGTAGGAATTCTTTTCGTGAAGGTGTGCAGAGCAGATCCGAATTCAGCCAGCACAACTCAATCTGAGAGAAAATTCAGAAATAAATATCAAAGTCAACTTTAGGAGCCGCCCCTTCAGGGAGTCGATCAGGGATATCCCGCCACCGTCCCAGCCCAGCGGCGCCTTCATAAGATCCCAGGAAGGCAGTGTTCCTTTGGAATCCATACCTTGCTGCCCACCGAGTCAGCAACCGAGTTGGCGCAGCACCGAGTTGCAATAGTACCGAGTCGGACCAGCAGGCCGAGTTCGCCCCAAAAGCGCCTCCAGATTGCTGCCCGTCAACCCAGGGTCGGTCCTCCCGGGCCCCACTTGTAGCCCTTTACCTCCCTACGTGGAGTGGGCAATGGAATTACTGCTGTAATTAAATTTTTTAACTGTTGTTACCGGGTGTTACCGTAACTGGCCGGGAACGTCTTCCCCACGCCCGGAGCGTGGAGGTACACTCGCTCTCCACTCTTTTATCACATTTGCTTATCTTGTATAACTTTGAATGCCGCTGCGAGTGTAGGGTTCTAGCTTGTTATTCTATTATCACCACTGCGAGAGAGCGAGATTGAGTGTACCGTCCCGTGACTCGATCCGAGTTAACGAGAAAAGGCCGATACCCGAGACTCGCCGCCGGTTTCTCAACCGCGCACGGTCCACGTCTTCCCTCGCATAGGGACGATCGTGAGCTAGAGTCCCAGGTCGCGTGTCCGTCCCGCATCAATATGGTATCAGAGCGAGGTTGAGTCTAGGGTGTTTAAACAAAACAAAAAAAAGAGTCGTTTAAATCGAGTCTAAGTCTAAGTCGGTGTAAGTGTCACATTTGCATACCATTAGTCGGCATATCAAAAGGTGTTGTTCGAACGTTAGCTACGCCTATCGGGAAGGCCGCACACTTGCGCGAGTGATCTTCGGATCGATTAACTCCGTCACGTACCGAATCTTGGTTTTGTCTAGGTGTGTAGTCGAGTCTCATTTCAACTTTGGATTTGCATCACATTCTAAGTCGTGTCTAGGTGCTTGCAATAGTTGCATAAAAATTTGCTTATAAAATAAAAAAAATGGCCTTGCATATCCATTCCTAGGGATCCGTTCCCATCCTTGGCAACTATGGCCAACCCATGTCGACCCGTCCAAGGCGAGAAGTCCGTGTCCGAGTACATTCGAGACTATGATAAGTACCAATTGGAATATGAGTTGGAGAGGAGAGCACCACGACTGCTTTTGAGTTTCGGAGAGGTTTGCGGCTATACTTTCAACTCCAATGTCTTATCCACAACGCATCCTCTCTGGTGCAGTCCTATAAGGTCGCCCTGGAGGTCGAGTCTTTTGAGTCTCGATTTAATGATGACGTACGGCAAGTCGATGCCGCCCTTCGGCAAGCATCTACCTCCCAACCGAGTCCCGATCCGGTCGGACCCCCTCCTTCATCACCCATGAGAGCTCCAATGCCACCACCCTCTACTTCCGAACTTTATTCAGAACCATCTTATTTGGAGCCACCAAAGTCTGAGCCACCCGTGTTTCTAACGGGTACGCTATACATAGCCGAGCCGCTTCTTAGTTGGCTGAAGGATGGCTTGGTCCCACTTCCTTACCCATCCATGGACCCCACCCTACCACTAGTGCCCGTCAACTCCTTCCAAACCACATTCCGGTCTAGTCACCATGTTGACACTTTGCATGACTTTATTGTGGGATTAGACGCACAATGGAAGTTGACGCACTCATTGGCCCGAGGCTTCGACCAATCCACTAGTCTTAGCTTCACCCATCCGGCCTTAGGGTCCATTACCTCCGTGTGCACCATGGGATGTGTCACCACGGAGATTCTCTTATTCCTCCCCATGTCGGCCGAGCCCGAATTCATACCCTTTTGCCCGAGGGAGGAATCTTATTTTCTACACATGACCATCGTCCCACCGATCATAATGTATGACGGTGACTATGAATTTCAAACTTGGGACCATGTCATGTGGGAATCCATCTCATTGGGTCATACCTTCTTTGACCCTTTTGACCCCTTCACTAGTGAACCTCCCGAGCTATCATATTCACTCCACTTCATCCAAGGAGTTCACTATCACACCCCTACCCCTCGGTCTAGTTGGCGTGCCTTACCTACGTCTAAGGGTGATGACGAAGGTAGTTTTGGATCTCCTAGCCCTTCCCCACCCAATTCCCATAGGTTGCCAATGCATGAGTGGTGCATATTAGGATGTCTAGGGTTCCATTTCGTCAACCATCAAGTGCATCTAGTGTATGCATGGCACATATTCGGGTGTCCTGGTCCACCATCGCATGTGCGTAGGTCGGACTAACATTAGGTTGTTTAAGGTCTTTATGAGTCTTTGTTTGTCTGTCGTGTGTTGGTGCATGCATCGAGTCAAGTCGTTTGTATGCTCACGTTGTTCGTCCCTTTCGAGTACGAGACTTATCGGACTTTGGGATCGATTCTACTTCACATATCGGATCTAGTCACATAAGGGACCCACGGTGATTCCTAGTGAGTCTTCGAGCCGCCTTCCCTCCTTTGAGGGTGACCCCACCCCGGAGTGTCCACCTCTAGACTCATTCCCACGGTAGCGTGTGCATATCGAATCTATACGGGATGAGCAGGTGTCGATTACTTGGAGTGGAGCGTACTCCGCGCTTCATGGTACGATGACGGATCCGCCGGAGCTACTCGAGCAACCACATCCCTTACTCGACGGGGTCGAGTTCTTCCCACCCGGGGAGAGTTGATGGGAATCGACGTCGAGCACTGACATTTTTCATTTACATTTGTGCCCTTTTTTTGATTTTATATCATTGGGAAAGTATATGTGCAATTGTAAGGCTTTATAAGCCAATGTGTCATTCCCTTGGATTGTTTGGGTTTTTGTGCAAAATGTCAGTAGGTCTAGCAAGGGGGCCCTCACTCCTTCCCCATTGGTCCACATAAACCATATGGGTCCATGTGGGGCTGGTCAAAGTCCTAGGTGGCATCTAGAAGGTCAATTGGACACATGGGAGACAAGTGGTTGAAAATGTCAAAGGGAGTCCACCTACCTTACCTACATAGTCAAAGGAGTTCGCCCTCCATATGTAATTTATTTATTTTGAGTTTTAGACCACATGGGGGAAGAAAATGGCCTATTTCCCACGAAATTCCCAACCCCCCACCCCTTGCCATTCTCTATATAAGCCCATGTATAGTGTCATTAGAGAAAATAATGAAGAGAAAAAAAATTGTGAAATTTGGTTGGAACCAAAGAAGGGTGTGCCCTCCTCCTCTCTTTCCTCCCCCTCTTGCAGATGGATTTCTGCTAAATCTTGGATGTGATGCCCTTCTATCTTCTCCTTAGCCCCTCTGAATTCTATTTCTACCGCCGTCGCCGTCGCCGCCACCGTCATCGGAGTTCTGTCTCGCGCCGCCGCCACTGTCATCGGAGTTCTGTCTCCATCAGGATAGAACCTCTTCTCCGAAATTGTATCTCTGGTCCTTGTTGTCTGATTGAGCCCTAATTTTGAGAGTTTGTTCTGTCCATCTCCCCTAACCTCCAGTTAACATTTCGTGTCATTTGGAGTCCATTTGATATTTTCCCCGTATTTTTATTTGTCATCTTAGTAATCTGCCCTTTTGTAGATATACAGGACAGAGTCTCCTTGTTTCAATTTCCCCACCCACTTAGAAAATTTTGAAAAATCCACAAAAATTCCCTAGTGTTCCTCACATATACCCCCTCCCACCATAATTTTCCTTGAGTCAAAGAAAATCAGTTAGCCCTCGGTCAAAGGTCTGTTTCAGGCAGGTTCATCTCTGCCCTGTGTGTATGTCAGTCCGGGTCAGAAAAAAAAGGTAGTTTGCAGGCATTTTTAATTTTAATCCGTTCAGTGGATGGAGCCACCAAAAATATATGTTGTATATCTCTGAGTCCTCTATCCATCGGTACCTCTTGTGCATCAATCCGACATCGGATCTGGTCGTAGAAATTCTTTTCGTGAAGGTGTGCAGAGCAGATCCGAATTCAGCCAGCACAACTCAATCTGGGAGAAAATTCAGAAATAAATATCAAAGTCAACTTCAGGAGCCGCCCCTTCAGGGAGTCGATCAGGGACATCCCGCCACCGTCCCAGCCCAGTGGCGCCTTCATAAGATCCCAGGAAGACAGTGTTCCTTTGAAATCCATACCTTGCTGCCCACCGAGTCAGCAACCGAGTTGGCGCAGCACCGAGTTGCAATAGTGCCGAGTCAGACCAGCAGGCCGAGTTCACCCCAAAAGCGCCTCCAGATTGCTGCCCGTCAACCCAAGGTCGGTCCTCCTGGGCCCCACTTTTAGCCCTTTACCTCCCTGCGTGGAGTGGGAAATGGAATTACTACTGTAATTAAAAATTTTAACTGTTGTTACCGGAAGTTACCGTAATTGGCCGGGAAAGTCTTCCCCACCCCCGGAGCGTGGAGGTACACTCGCTCCCCACTCTTTATCACATTTGCTTATCTTGTATAGCTTTGAATGCCACTGCGAGTGTAGGTTTCTAGCTTGTTATTCTATTATCACCGCTGCGAGAGAGCGAGATTGAGTGTACCGTCCCGTGACTCGATCCGAGTTAACGCGAAAAGGCCGATACCCGAGACTCGCCGTCGGTTTCTCAACAGCGCACGGTCCACGTCTTCCCTCGCATAGGGACGATCGGGATCTAGAGTCCCAGGTCACGTGTCCGTCCCGCATCAAACTGCCTCCACCTTGGTCTAGTGGCACTCCGCCCTGACCGAGCTACCTTACCTTGGTCTAGTGGCACTCCGCCCTGACCGAGATACCTTACCTTGGTCTAGTGGCACTCCGCCCTGACCGAGCTACCTCACCTTGGTCTAATTGCACTCCGCCCTGATCGAACTACCTCCACCTTGGTCTAATGGCACTCCGCCCTGATCGAGCTACCACTACCCTGGTCTAGTGGCACCCCACCCTGACCGAGCTACCCTTACCTTGGTCTAGTGGCACTCCGCCCTGACCAAGCTACCCACACCTCGGCCTAGTAGTACTCTGCCCTAGCCAAACTCGCATAATATATACATCTCTGCCATTACGGGCTTACGCCCAAATCGGCACGAATTCATCATTTGCGTTAGCATTGTCTCTTTGCTAACGAACAAACCCCTTTTCCGGCGCAAGACTTCGTGTCCTAGCCAACCATTACACATCTTTGCCATTGCGGGCCTTACGCCCGAATCGGCACGAATCCATCCTTTGCGTTGGCATTGTCTCCTTGCTAACGAATAAACCCCATTCCGGCACAAGACTTCGTGTCCTAGCCAACCCTTATACATCTTTGCCATTGCGGGCCTTACACCCGAATCGGCCCGAATCCATCCTTTACGTTAGCATCGTCTCCTTGCTAACGAATAAACCCCTTTTCCTCGAGGCAGAGCCTTATGTCCTAGCCGACTCTCTCGACATCCTTCTATTAAAAAAAAGAAACAAATTGGGTTAAAAATAGAGATACCCCGCCGGACTTGTTCCTATATTCGGAACATGGGTAAAAATGGCTATAACCCGGCTGTGGTGAAAACCCGAAAGGGCGTTACAGGCAAAATTGGGTACCCCGCCACGTGAAAATCCAAAAGGGCGCGTGGGCAAAAGCAAGAGGGGGCTGACTTCAGCGAAAACCCGAAAGGGCAATCAGGTCAGTAAAGTGGTAATCTGAAAAGTTCTTCTTTATTTTCTCCTAATAAAACTCCCAAGGGACAACCATCAAAAGTCCCACTAGGAATCCCTACAAAACCATGTTCGGCCCTCATCACCATCGGCGAGATTGGTCGGCCTCCACCTTTAACTCGGACCTTTCGTCCCGGTTAATGAACGTACTCCTTGCTTCGACATGTAAACCATGTTGATGAGCAAACCCGTGTTCGACCCCTCGTCATCATCGGCGAGATCGGTCGGCCTCCATCTTTAACTCGGACCTTTCGTCCCGGTTAAGGAATATACTACTTGCTTCGACATGTAAATCACGTCGATGAGCAAACCCGTGTTCGACCCTCGTCATCATCGGTGAGATCGGTCGGCCTCCATCTTTAACTCGGACCTTTCGTCCCGGTGAATGAACATACTCCTTGCTTCGACATGTAAATCACGTCGACGAACAAACCCGTGTTCGACCCTCGTCATCATCGGCGAGATCGGTCGGCCTCCACCTTTAACTCGGACCTTCCGCCCCGGTTAATGAACATACTCCTTGCTTCGACACGTAAACCACGTCGATGAACAAACCCGGGTTCGAACCTCGTCATCATCGGCGAGATCGGTCGATCTCTATCTCTTAGCTTGGACCTTTCGTCCCTGTTAAGAATCGTACAGTCTTTGCTTCGGCATTTAACCAATGTCGATGAACTAAACCAGGGCCCGACCCTTATCATCATCGATAAGGCTGGTCGGCGTTCTAGCAGATAAGTTCTCCCATGTTCTGGGTTCTCCGTGGAATAAAGAAAAGAAAAAAAAAGAAAGAAACAAATGAGGTTAAAAATAGAGATACCCCGCCGGCCTTGTTCCTAGACTAGGACAAGGGCAAAAATGGCTATAGCCCGGCTGTGACGAAACCCGAAAGGGCGTTACAGGCAAAATCGGATACCCCGCCACGCGAAAACCCAAAAGGGCGCGTGGGCAAAAGCAAGAGGGGGTTGATTTCGGTGAAAACCCGAAAGGGCACTTGAGTCAGTAATGTGACACAAAAAAAAATAAAATAAAAAAATGATGATGATGATGCAGTAACGAGGCTATCCTCGTTCATCATTCCACTTCTATCTACCCCTTTTCGACCGTTGTCACCATCGGCAAGATCGGTCGCTACCCCTTTTCGGCCCTTGTCACCATCGGCAAGATCGGTCGCTACCCCTTTTCGGCCCTTGTCATCATCGGCAAGATCGGTCGCTACCCCTTTTCGGCCCTTGTCACTATCAGCAAGATCGGTTGCTACCCTTTTTCGGCCCTTGTCACCATCGGCAAGATCGATCGCTACCCTTTTCGGCCCTTGTCACCATCGGCAAGATCGGTCGCTACCCCTTTTCGGCCCTTGTCACCATCGACAAGATCAGTCGCTACCCCTTTTCGGACCTTGTCACCATCAGCAAGATCGGTCGCTACCCTTTTCGGCCCTTGTCATCATCGGCAAGATCGGTCGCTACCCCTTTTCGGCCCTTGTCACCATCGGCAAGATCGGTCGCTACCCCTTTTCGACCCTTGTGACCATCGGCAAGATCGGTCGCTACCCTTTTCGGCCCTTGTCACCATCGGCAAGATAGGTCGCTACCCCTTTTCGGCCCTTGTCACCATCGGCAAGATCGATCGCTACCCCTTTTCGGCCCTTGTCACCATCGGTAAGATCGGTCACTACCCTTTTTGGCCCTTGTCACCATCGACAAGATCGATCGCTATCCTTTGACCCTTGTGATCATCGGCAAGATCGGTCGCTACCCCTTTTCGGTCCTTGTCACCATCGGCAAGATCGGTCACTACCCTTTTCGGTCCTTGTAACCATCGACAAGACCGCCCATCCTTTCGACCCTTGTCACCATCGGCAAGCCCGGTCAACTATCCTTTGACTTGGACCTTCCATCCTCATTAATAGATAAATTACCATTGCTTCGACATTTGAACCGTGTCGATAAATAAACCGCACTCTCAGCTTTCGTCACCATCGGCGAAGTTAGTGGGGCGCATCCACCTACTCTACCCATGTCCCACCCTGGTCAAAGCTCGATTCCGAGAATAGTTAATCCGTGGTGGAGCGAACACCTCACCCCTTCGCTGAAGGTGTGAGCGCTCTCCTGCGCCACTAACTTACATCCCTGGACTGAGCTAATCGACTAGAAGGAGAAAGAAAGGAAAAAAAAAGAAGTCACGATTGAGGCAACCAATAAAGACATTTGATTGATATGAGTTGTCAGAATACATCAGTGTTCGGGGCATACCCCAAGATACATGAGCTCCGAAGATAAAAAGGATCGAAAAAGAAGAAGAAGAAGAAGAAATGGAAATAAGATAAAGTTACTGCAGAGGACGCCGAAAGATGTCTTCCAATGCCAAAAGACCCAAGGAAGAGTATTGGGTCAGCTCTTGCAACCGAGATTCGGTGGCCGACGGATGCGATAATTTTTCATCCAAGGAGGCGACCTGCCCTTTTGCCAGGTCCGTGAATTTCTAGGGATGCGCGATTTGTGCAGGTCCCCCAACATCTTATATGTGAGACATAAAGCCACTGGGCACAGGGACATCTTCGTCCCCCAGGCCATCAGACAGGCGGGATAAATGGCCTCTGGTCTGATTACTGTCTCGTCCCCCTGAGGAAGAGCAAATGAGCAAAGCCAATATGTCAGGTATGCGGCACAGTGTGTGACTGGGTCGACTCCTGTAGGGTTCGGGCCCTCTTGTCGCCCTCTCCCTGAAGCGGCAGGATAGGTTGTCTGGCGACGGGCCCTCTTCTTTCGCTTCACTACTGTCGGAGCTACTATGGGGAAGTCTTCATATTACTGCTCCCCACCAAAGAAATACTGAAGCCACGTGCCCGTCCGCACGCGTCTCTTCTCACCAGGCTTCCGCGCTTCCCGGGAGTCGAGCGTTAAGCGCAACAGGGTGCGGTACGCCTTCATTAAATAGCGATAGGCAAACCCTGTAAAGTATTTTCCTTCACCGTCCGTCTGGTCCTTCAGCGAGTCCGAGAAGCAAACTTCTTCATACGGCTCCCCATCTATCGGCAAGCCGCTCAACTGGGACAGACTCCAGAGATCTAGCGAAGTCTCTCCCTCTGCAGTATAGAAAGTGTTGTATTCTAGGCAGAAGACTTTGATCATCGCACAACACAGACCTCAGGAGATTGGATACCGATACCGGGAAGCATATACACTCTGATAGACGCCGGCATGCACATGGATTGGAGCGTACTACCGCAGCACATAATCTGTAAATTCAATGGTCCCTGGTCTGAAGGCATGGGCATCGGTGGCTTTGAGCTCTCCAAACCACCCCACTGAGATTTGATGCTTAAAATGGACTGCTAAGCAGTCTAAAAGAAAGGGCTCATCTCGATACCCCCAGTGCAACGGGGCAAGGAATAAACCGTATACGGGCTTCTCTCTGTCAACACACCAGGCGGTCTCGTTCCAGCGGGCTAGCGTGAACTGTGGTGCTCTTGTAAGTAGCCCGGCCTCTGGAGATAACTCCTGCATGCCAAGAACGGCTCCCCACTTTCTCGGTACACCGGGAAGATATATGGGCATGCCATGAATGACCGACTCGGTCAGACTATCTCTGTCCGCCAGTAGAGCTCCCTCAGCTCGACGACAAGAATTATATCGCGCTTCCCGCGAAGTTTGAAGCGTCCGAGGAATGCCATCAAGTGTTTGTCCTTGGGGTGGTCCAGTCTGACGCCATCCCCTCACTCATACTTAAAATGATTACCGTCGAGGATCATCAGGCGGCTGGTGTCGACAGTATCAGTCTCCGAGTCCGAAGACTCAGCTACCACGGCTATCCGCCTGGACCCCCGATCAAGGGAGTGGACATTCCCCCATGTCACAGCAACGCGGGATGCAGAGGAAGAAGGACTGGATGCCATGTTATCTGCAAGGCAGCGTCCAGAAGAGAACGAGCAAAGTCAGAAATCAGTTAATTGAAGCAAGACTTCTGACAAAATTTTTGCCAAAAGAAAAGTGGAAGCCATCCAGCAAGGGAGCGGCCCCTAAAAGCAGCCATAGGCGCTAAGCCAAGGCCAAATGGGACACCCGAGGGATTTAGCTCCGAGGACAAGTCCTACCAGAAGCCTCCCGGGGACCGAAGAATTGGGTTTAAAACCCAAATAGAATAACTCAACTCACCCTCTGAACTCGGTCGCTCACTCGCCGTGGTAGAGAGAAATGAGGAGAGATAAAGTTTTTTGCCAAATGAACAGGTGAAGAAGAGAAGATGAAGGGAGAAGCCTTTATATAGGGGGGGCTCCACCATCGTTAAAACGGCGCGCCCCGGAGCGCGCCGTTTTAACCAATTTGCGCGCCGGACAATCCGATGCCATTTTAACTTCCAATGCAAAAGGGCGCACCGCTTTAAGCGGCGCCATTTCAACCAACAAGGCAAAGGCGCACCGTTTTAAAAGGCGCCGTTCAAGCCTCCAACCGCGTCGGATTAACATCCAACGTCGGAATTAAGTGCCGTTCCGAGCATCCGTCATCAGAGGAGATCAATCCGGATGAAACTCATCCGTCGGTCCTACTGCACTCTTGCCTCGCTTGCAACACCCATGTCTGGGGGGCATTTGTTGGCACTCAAAATATGATTGTTGGCGACCAAGCCGCAAAGATGAATGATACGGCCCACTGAAGCACAGTAGCTGATAAAGAGCAACCTGCTGGACACTTCTCATGCTACCATAGTCTCGAGTCACCTGGGACGAGCACCGGGGACTTCACCTCGGGAGAGTCGAGATGGATCCACAACCAACCGACAGTGCGACCAAGCCTGCCTAATGATTCGGCATCGACTCCGTCGTGCCGCTACCCTGCACCCATCGCCCGACCAAGGACGACGGTCTACCCGGTGGCTCGCCACCTGGACGAAGACTCTCCTGAGGAGGAAGAACGCGATCGGCCTTCGAAACGAAAGACCGAGAGCTCTGACAGTAGAAGGTCCCGATCACCCAACACGGGTTCGGCTTTTCGCTACATCGGGTTCGTTAGCGGCCGAATGATTGTCCAATTAGGGTGGAATTATTTCGGATGTCATACCATCCCGCAAGGAAGCTTTGAGCACCGACGAGGCTGGGCCAGAAGCACGGATCGCAGTTCCGAATGTCGTGTCAGTAGAAGACCCGTGCCCTCAGGTCGAACGTGCACGGAGCTCCGAGGAAGGTCGCACGTCCTACCGGGAGTTTCGTCAACCTCCCGTCGAGATCTTCCTGAAGACCACAGCAGGAGAAATGACCAACGGTGACCTCCGGAACCATCCCCGGACTCGTCAATTAGCCCCGGATAGTCGAAAAAGGCTAATACAGCGCCCTCCCAACAACGGCGCCCCCTAAAGCAGCGCCACCTAAAGCAGCGCGCAAAAACCCTCTTCACCTGGCCCCTCTTCACGGCGCGCTCCTATGGCGCCGTTTTAAGATCTCTATATATATGTCACTCGGTTCGACCAAGTAAAAAGAGAGGACATTCAGAGAAAAAAGAAGGAGAGGCAATTAACAAGAAGAGCATGAAGAGAGAGATCGAGCCGAAGAGCGCCACCAATCAGAGTGAGGTAGCGAAGGGTTTCTTGGGGAGAAAGCTCTCCTCCTGAGAACCTCCGGCCGCCGTCGTTCTGCTCGGCCCGAAGCTCCCGTCGCCTGAGAATAGGAGTCTCTGCTCTCTGCTTAGGTGGGTCGCTGTGGTGTCCCTCATCGATCCCCTTTCATCCATTTTCTTTTTCTCCGTTGTAATGTAAGTAAGAAGGGGGGAGGGGTGATGATATGAGCCTTTCTTCCTCCCCCTTCTTACCATCTTTCTTTAATCTCCCTTCCTCTCTGCAACTCCTCCCGTGAGGGTGATGTAAGTGATGCCCGAGCGACAACGCCGGCATCGAATGCAGTGGTTTGTTGTGGGTTATTCATGAATGAAAAATATATATGCATATGTGCTGATGGTGTACGATTGATGTCGTCCATCCTCCATTTTCTTCACGCCACCTCTTCTATTTCTCTTGGCGTTTCCCTTTTCTTGGCCATAGAACCGGCGTCGTGCTACGGTGCCGGTGCCGGAACGAGTAGTATGTCGTCTTCTTCCCGTCTGTGCATTTAACGGTTTGGTTGAGCAAAAGGTTTCTCGGTTCCGTTTCCCTCAGCGCCGTATATGCCCCTGTGATTCACGGGCTACAGCAATCACTTTCCCCTCCCCGGGGGTTTCTCTTCCGATCGAATGTCAAAGATTTTCATCGTCGGAGGTGCATCCATATGCACGTTCCTTCTACCTGTTTTGGGCTGTCCTCTTAATCCCCCCTCTGTTCTTGACCATGAACAGAGGAAGATGAGGCCGTCCCCACATTTTTCGTCACTGCTTTCTAAGCATCGTTTGATGAACGTTGCATTAACCTGTTAACACTTACATGCGTATATGTATGTATACCTACATGCATTAGCATCAGCCTGCCAATTGTGCAAGTTTTCCCGCCGCGCCGTTTTGCTGTTTCATTAGTGGGATTCGGCAACCCGGGGAGGGGGGGACATTCCCCTGATCTTTCATCTTAATTTCTCGGTCTGCAAGAGTCCATTTGCCAATAATGGATCTTCGAAGGTCAATGAGTGCACAGAAATTGGGTTAATCCCAACACTTCAAATCCACAGCCCTTAGTGGGCCTTGTGGTGGCCGTGAGACGGGTGCCCCTCGTAGGCTGGCCCTCGGGGTCTTCCCTCTCTATCGGTCGTCCCGACTTGGACATGGTATCGACTCGGGTCGCATGCCCCTCGTAGGCTAGCCCTCGGTGTCTCTCGCTCCCACTATGAGTTACGCCATCTGTCTACTTTCTACCCACGGACTCGGTGCCCCTTGTAGGCTAGCCCTCGAGGTTCTCCTATCCGCCTGGGTTTACCGGCCGCCGCTATGCCACCCAGCTTTCAGGGGTTGCTCCGCCACGTGAGTACTCCCCGCTTCTTCTCGACAATCCTTCGGGATGGGGAGATGCTGCCGAAATTTTGTCTCGAACGAGTTTGACTCGGAACGGTCGCCGCGCTCGAGTATGAACCTCGCGCGAGCCTGTGACCCGACTTTGAGCCATGGAAGGCTTTAAAGGACGCCCAGCCAGGTAAATAATTCCGGAACTGAGCAAATTGTGTTTATGACTGTATTTGCTTCCGAAAATTGACATAGTTGCTGGTGTCATGCAGAGATGACCAGGGCATCAGAGACCGCAACTTCTCCTGAGATGCAAGGCGAGGTGCCCCCATCCATTGACGGGCAGAATCCCGATGTGACTCAGGATGGCTTGGGTGAGCACTGAATCACTGCGGAGGGCATTGCCCTTTCATTGTAGAGTTGCGGGGATGTCGATACTGACTGACTTTATGATGTCATTTGTCAGGTGAGGATCCAGCCGCAACTCTGGAGATGATTCAAGAGCTGGTCCGCACCGGCCCTTCAGTGTCCCTTCCCTCCTTTGAGGGGGAGCCTGAGGGGAGGAGTGCTTCGATGCCGCCAGCGACCGAGGAAGTGTCTAGCTTGCTGCCGCAGCTGTTGGCGGGGGTGGAGCGAGCTTCCCTGTCGACCGTGGTGTCGGCCTACACTATGGGGCTGGTCGGGTCCTCAAGCATGGGACCCTCAGGTGCGTAGCTGGAGACTTAACCACTTCTGGTAGGCCTTTTGTTGTTGATTGTCTTCTGGTGCTGAAGTCCTGTCGGAATTGTTTACAGGTGTACCTTCGCCCCTAGAAGAAGGTGAGCTACCCCGTAACGGGGCCGAGATGGTGGAGGAGGGGGCTACAAAAGTGGCCCCTGCTGAGGGCAACGAGGAGATCGTCGATATTGAGAAGGTTTCGGAGGGGAGCGCTCCGGCCGGTGAGTTTTCTGTTTGTAACTCTTAGCTGGAGAGGCATCCTTATATAGAGCTGGGTCTTCTGATGACCTTGTTTGCTGCACTGGCTTGCAGGAGCTTCTGGTTCGGCCACCTCCGGGAGTTCATCCGGGAGCCCATCGAGTTCTTCCGACGACGGCGGCTCGGAGATGGAGACAGAGGAGAGTTCGAGCTCAAGCTCTTCATCCTCCGGGGCCTCCGTCGGTAGGGAGGTTCTGACGGGGACCCCTCCTAGAGGTATATAGTGGTCCTCTCCATCCTTATTCCGTGCTTGTCAACTTTATAAAGTAGGGTGCTGACGTTCTTGAGTTATTTGCAGCGTCAGATTCTGGGGAGGAGCACGTGTCGGCTCCTGGTGAGGGCGAGCAGGAGGAGCCCCATGTTCCACCCGTGATTGCTGGGGATGATCGGATGGTGGAGGAACCATTGCCCTCTCCGACCCCGACAGGTGATGCCGTGGAGGCGGAGGTGCAGTTACCTTCCCCGGCCTCGACAGACGATGCCACGGGGGCAGCTGGACTTGCTTCATGTAAAGAGGCAAGACTTGTCTCCTTCTTTTTGTTAGGTTTTTCACCTTGTTTGTCGAAGGAAGCCTTTCATGTATTACTTACTTCCCTTGGTGTTTTTTGGAACTATGTAGGTTCCATTGGAGTGTTGGCTGTGTCCGGAGACCTCTCCCTAGATTTAGGAGTCGAGTGGCCTCCATTCGCCTCTCCGCCAGAGCCGTTGCTGGAGGCGAGTGCAGGTGCCGCCCTACTCCAGCGGGCGCGAGGCTACTCACAAAGTGAGCCCCTCCCTTCTCCGGAGGACCTAAGGCAGTGGCTGAGGGAGTGCACCCAGGGCTATCACGCGCTTAGATTCCCACGTGAGCTCTGGATGTCTGGGTTGGCTGGGATCTGGGCCGAGTACCTATGACTCCGCGAGGTGCAGGAGCAGAGGTCTCAGAGGCTGGTGGCCATCCGAGAGGCACAGGAGCAGCGGGCTCGGCTCATGTCAGCCGTAGCCGAGCAGAGGAGTCACGCCGAGGCGACCACGTCAGCATATCAGGAGCGAGCCGCACAGCTGAGGGAGGTGGAGAGCCAGGCCGAGGCCTTGAGAAAGGCCTGGGAGGAGCGACAAGCAGTCGCCGTGCGCGTCCGAGCCGAGTGGCAGGCGGCTGAGACTACAGCCAAAGCCAGTGCTCAGCTCTTGTCCACCTTAGAGGCGGAGCTTGCAGCAGTAGACTCTCACCTTGCGGCGCTAGAGGGGATTGAGCCGGAGCCGTGATTGTATCTTTCCCCTCTTCTCCTTCTCTCTTTTTTTTGATGTCTGGAGTGTATAGATTTTGTTACCCCAAGGGCATGTCTTGGGCTCTTTTTATAGAGTATTAATGAACTCCATATCCTTTGTTTACTGGGTTGTTCCCTCCCTTCTTTGATGGAATGGAATGATGCGCGTGAACTGACGACCCTTTATTGTTAGTCGCGCTTGCTTGTCCTACGACGCATTGCCATGAGTGATGACAGGGACCAGGTTTTAAGGAACTCGGTGTTAGAAGCTAGAGGTTGAGTGCTGGGTAGTAAGGGAAAGGAAGGCTATATGTGGGGGCCACCGTTCCTGGGGGGGTAAAAGCCCACGTACTCTGGAACCGGCATAGGACCACAAGGGCGGGACAGTCCACGTGGTCTAGAGTTGCAGAGATGATTCTGGAGGGTATATTGACCCTGAGCTGGCTAGTGGAGCATTGGCTAGCATTATACCGTTAGCCAAAAAATGGAATTCGTATGTGTCTGGGAAACTGGGATTGAGCTGGCTGGACGGCCTAGGCGGGCATGGCCACCAAGACCGGAACTGGGAGAGGGATTGGGAACTGAACCTGGGACCGTGACTGGGAATGGGGACTGGAGCTGAAACCAGCTGAGTGACCTAGAAAGGTGCAATGGCTGAGAACTGGAACTGAGCCATGTGGCTAACCCGAGAGGGCGTTATAACAAAGACTGGAACTGGGGGCTGGGCAGCTAGACCGCAAAGGCGTCATAGCCGAGGCTGGAGTCAAAAACTGGCGGCTGGGCCTGTGAGGGCGTTGTAGCCGAGGCTGGGACCGGAAGCTGGGCGGATAGCCTGTGAGGGCGTTGTAGCCGAGGCTGGAGCTAGAGGCTGGCCTGTGAAGGCGTTGTAGCCGAAACTGGAAACTGGAGACTGGCGGCTGGCCTGTGAAGGTGTTGTAGTCGAAACTGGAAATTGGAGACTGGCGGCTAGCCTGTGAAGGCATTGTAGCTGAGGCTGGAAGTTGGAGACTGGCGGCTGGCCTGTGAAGGCATTGTAGCCGAGGCTGGAAGATGGAGACTGGCGACTGGCCTGTGAAGGCGTTGTAGCCGAAACTGGAAACTGGAGACTGGCGGCTGGCCTGTGAAGGCATTGTAGTCGAGGCTGGAATTAAAATTTGGCGATGACCGACCCTCGGGGGTGTAGTGGCCACCATTATCATGAAGTGATGTTGAGCTCGCCATCGGTATGTGTCATGGCCGACGGCTTTGTAAGTGAAAAGTGGAGAGGGAGAGAGTTTTTTTTTCTCTTTACCAGCCCTACCGCCCTTGCGGGTTTTCGCTAGAGCTGGCCCCCTTTAGCTTTTTCTGGTGCGCCCTTACGGGTTTTCACACCGAGGGGTTACCCGATTTTACCTGAGGCACCCTTTCGGGTTTTCACCTCAGCTGGGTTGGTGGTAATTTTTGCCCCCAGTCATCTCGTAGAGAGAGTTGATTGAGGCCGCCGGGGTATCTCTATTTTTAACCCCATTTTTTTTATTTCTTTCTCTTTTTTTCTTGAAACTATCGTCCATAGCATATTGCTGTCAGGGGACGTAACCTGAGACTGGAAGGTGTGGGTGGCCGAATATTGTTCGATCACTCTTAAGGGTTTTAGAAATTCCTGTGCCATGGTGGCGAAAGGCCACTTCGCCATGGCAAGGTATGACTGGGGTTGTAACCTAGTGAATCTGGGGTTGTATGGGGAGCTGGGATTATGATGAACTAGAAGGCTCTGGATTTACTGGATATGTGGGATGTGGGGGCAGGGAATAGTAAATGTCTGGGAATGTGTCGGGATGTAAGTTTACCGAGACGGTGACTGGGAGCTTGACCGTTATTGGGACTGGTTGAACTGTGACATTGAGGTGAGGGCCAAAGGTTGGCCAAGCTGAGCGGGAGTAATGCAGGGTTAACTGGGGATTAAAGGGATTGCGCCGTAGTAGTGCAAGTGGATTGGGGACTGGTTCTGGGTGAGGCTAGCGGCCCACCAAAGGACAGGTGGAAGGCCGTGTTGACTGGTAGGGAGAAGAGGATTTTCTCATTATCGGCTCTACCGCCCTTTCGGGTTTTCGCCAGAGCCGACCCCCTTTAGCTTTTTTCGACGCGCCCTTGCGGGTTTTCACGTCGAGGGGTTTCCCAATTTTTCCTGAGGTGCCCTTTCGGGTTTCCACCTCAGTCGGGTTGTTGGCCTTTTTGCCCCCAGCCACCCCATTATGGTGAGGATGATTGGGTCTACCGGGGCATCTCTATTTTTAACCCCATTTTTTTGTTGTTTTCTTTTCTTTTCTTTTCTTTTTGACTTACCTGCGAGCCTGGCGGCTAGACTGGCGCTGGTACAGAGGGGTCCATGCTCCCATGGTGACGGGAACGGGGGTAGGAGACCGGTTCCAATGGATGCCCGGCGGCTGTTCCGAGGAGTCGAGCCGACTGGTTGACTGGGAATTGAAGACTGGAAGGACTGGCCTGTGGGATCCTCCACGGGGGAGGATCGACCTTATTGGTAGTAGCTGGGACGTGCGCCTCAGTCTGGCTAGCGCGCGAACTCATGCTCTGGAGCATAATATAGCTTCATGTGTTTGCCGTTGAGAGGCGGGAACGGTCTGTAACCTTTGTGATCAACAACCGTGTAGGCCCCACCCTCATAGACATTCTGGATGATGTACGGACCTCGCCAATTTGGCTGTAGTTTTCCACTGGAGCGCCCTGCCATGACCTCTTTTTCCTTGGTCATGACGAGGTCGCCTTGCTTGAAAGCTCACTGCCTGACGAGCTTATCATAGGCCCGGGCCATGCGGGCCTGGTATGCTTGTAGGTGTTTATAGGCTTCGAGTCGCTTGCCTTCTAGGTCGACGAGCTCTTCCAGCCTTCTCTGGTACTCGTTTTCATCAGAACTGGCAAGGCCGGTGTGGACTGCCACACGATAAGAGGCTAGCTGGACTTCGATGGGGATAACCGCCTCTGACCCGTAGGCAAGGGAAAACGGCGAGCACCTCGTAGGAGTTTTGTAGACCGTCCAGTAGGCCCACAATGCCTCGAAGACCTTTTCACCCCAGTCGTGTTTCCGGTGGCTAACCACCTTAGCCAGGAGCTTAGAGAGGGTTTTGTTGAAGGCTTCCGCTAAGCCATTGGCCTGAGGGTTGTAGACCGAAGAGGTTCTCCAGTCGATTTGGAATCTGGCCGCTAACTGGTATACGGCCTTATTCTTGAAGGGTGTCCCGTTGTCGGACACTATGCGGCTGGGAGTACTGAATCGGTATATGATGTTGTGCCGGACGAATCTGGCAACGACTTCGCCGGTGACCTCTCGTAAGGGTAGAGCCTCCACCCAACGAGAGAAGTAGTCAGTGGCGGCCAAGATGTATTTATGGCCCTTGGAAGATGGCGGGAAAGCCCCCGCGATGTCCATGCCTGATGCGGGACGGACCACGGACTCGACTCCAATTAGGAATGCAACCCTCAGACTCTAAGCAAGCTCGTGATTGTCCCTTAACGAGGGAAGCGTCGGACGTGCACGGTTGAGAAACCGGCAAGAGCTAGGGTGGTCAAATCGCACTTTCGTGCCCGGATCGGGTCACGGGACGGTCTCGCTCTCTCTCGCAGCAGCGGTGAATATCAATATATAGCGAGCTAGACTAACCTATCATGCTCTCAAGCAGCAGCATAAAGAAATATATACGAAAATAAAGCAAAGTGCCAAGCAAGGAGCGAATACGATACCTCCACGCTCTCGGCGTGAGGAAGACGATCCCGGCCGGACTCAGTAACTCCCGGTAACAACAATGAGTTAGATTACAGTAATGAAATATCACCCACTCCACGTAGGGAGGTAAAGGGCTACACAAGTGGGCCCGGGAGGACCGATCTCGGGTTGACGGGCTGCACTTGATCACCCCGTCGGCACGGTTCGGACAGCGTATGCTGCTGGTTGTAGGGCCCAAGCGCTGGTCGGTGGGGCCGTGTGGGACCGGGGTGGCACCACTGTGGTGGGGACGCCTGGGGAAGCGCTTCCTAGGATGGCGGCGCGCTGGCCGGGCGGCACCAATCGGCACCGGTCGGAAAGAGTGCCCACGGATCTGCTGCTTCTATTTTCAGGCGCGCGCTCCGGCGTGATCAGCTGCTGCGATCAATCCTGATGTCGGATCGAAGCACAAAAGATATCGTTGGAAAGCTCTTTCGAAGTCCTTCAATCTAGGACTAGAGAAATGAACTGGATCTGCACGGATCTGGTGTTTGTTGATTTTTGAAGTTTCTGTTGGACAGTTCCCGAAATCTCAGAATAGCAGAGCAATTTCTTGAGAACTACCTTTGACCGTGAGGTAGACCTCAGATTCAGGCTTTGATCTCTTCATGAAAGTTATATAGGGAAGAGAGAGGAAAACGGAAATAGTTTTTGTGAAAGGTTTTGTTGAGATTTGGGTGGGGAAAAGTATTTTAGACTAGCTGGTGGTCGGATCTGGACAGCAGGGGACTGAACAGATCTTGGGAAGAAGATGGAATTTCTAAAAATATATGAACGCCTTAAAATTTTTCAAGAAAATTTGGGAATGGAGGGAATGGTGGACAGAACTCCAATAAAATTGGGGGCTCCAAAAAAAATCAAAAAATAGACCAAGAAGGCGAAAATCAGGGTGGCTGTGACTGGATCTGAACAAAAGGCAGAACTGGTGGGTGGAGATGCACGAAAATGAAAAAATTATAAGAAGGGGCTATAACTTTTTTTCGATTTTTCTGGAGGGTTATGATGAACCCTAGAACGTACCCTGAAAATATCAACTCCAGAAGATGAGAGAATTTGGAGCTAAAATTCTCAGAGTGGCCTTCTATCCAGCAAGACAGAATATAGATAGAACTTCCGACGGTGGCTCGTGGCGGCTCGATGGCGGCACGAACGGTGGCGGCGGCACCAGAGATGAATTCCAGAAGTAGAGGGGAGGAGATAGAATGGATGAACACTCTAGAAATGCAGAGGAGGAGGAGGTAACTAGAGGAGAGAGGAGGGGGCGTAGCTAGCCTCAAGCATTCACAAAAATTCTTCTCTTCATTAATTCACAAATAATAGAAATACATGGCTTATATAATAAATGGAAAAAGATCATGAATACCCTCAGATCCAGGATCTGGAGGGGCATTTAAGGGACATCACATTTGGTGCAAAAAAAATAAAAAAATTAATTCCTAATTAATTCTAAAGGGGGGGGGCGCCCCCTTGACCAAGGGGGAGGGTAGGTGGCCTACCCTTGACTTTCCAACCCATTTGTCTCCCATGTGGTCAATTAGCATTCAACCCTTCTAGATGGCCACCTAGGATGGTTGACCAGCCCCACATGGCTTAGGTGGACCAATGGGAAAGGAGGGAGGGCCCCCTAGCTGGACCTACTACACATTTACACAAAAACCCACTAAGACTTACAATTGCGTACCCATATAACACAAGGGTATACATACAAATATGAAAGGACATAAATGCAAACAAAAGGTGGACGGTCTTGCTTCGATGTCCCCATCAATTCTCCCCGGGTGGGAAGAACTCGACCCTGTCGAGTAAAGGGGGTGACTGCTCGAGTAGCTCTGGCGGATCTGTCATCGTACCAAGTAGCGCGGGTACGCTCCACTCCAAGTGATCGTCACCTGCTCATTCCGTATATACTCGATATGCGCATGCTGCTATGGGAAGGGGCTAGTGGTGGAACACTCCGGGGTGGAGTCACTCTCAAGGGGAAGCAGGCGGCTCGAAGACTCACTAGGAATCACCGCTGAGTCCCTGTAGGTGACTAGATCCGGGGCATAGATGTAGAACTGATCCCATACTCATCGAGCGAGTCCACTCGCCTCTCACTCATAAGAGACCGACAACGATCTCGCACAAGACACATGCAGACTCACCATGTACTAACACACGGCTCGATGGCGGTGGCAGCGCGACGGCGGCTCGATGGCGGCGGCGGCGGTGGAGATGAGCTTCACACTCAAAAGGGGATGGATTGGGAGGTATCACACCTCAGAGATCTGAGCTCTCACAGCTGCAAGGGGAGATAGGAGAGAGGAAGGGGGGCAAATGGCCTCTTGGGCAATTTTTCTCAAAATTCATTCAATAATTCTTCATTAAATCCACAAATGACACTATACATGCCAAATACGGTCAAATATGTATAAAATACAAATATGTATAAAAATACGTATGGAAGTATCAGTGCTCCGGTGGTGACTCCAGACTATCCCCCAGCCATAGAGAGGTCGGTGTTGACCGAGTCGTGCTGCGGGTCCGGAACCGACGGCTCGCTGAGTCGGGCCGTACTCGTGCTCTGGTGTCCTCACCAATTCTCCCCGGGTGGGAGAAACTCGACCCCGTCGAGTAAGGGTCCGGAACGCTCTGGTACCGATCCAGTAGATCTAGATCTATCCTCTGTAGCTTGCCCCGGGTGATCCAAGTGTCATCGGACGCGGGCCGTTCCCTCCAACGCACCAAATAGCGCTAGTACACTCCGCCTCGAGTAGTCGTTACCTGGTCATCTAGTATACATTATATCTGCTCTTGCTGCTGAGGTAACAAGGTTGGAGGTGGACACTCTAGGGTGGTGTCACTCACAATGGGCGGAGACGGCTCAAAGGGCTCACTGGGTATCACCGCTGGGTCCCTATAAGCGACGAGATCCGAGACGTTGAAAGTGGAGTTGATCCCGTAATCCATTGGCAAGTCCACAACATATGCATTTGATCCGACTCACCTCACTACCCGAAAGGGACCGGCACCACGAGCATGCAACTTCTTCACGGCTCCCAAGGGAAACCGTTCAGGTCTGACCCTGATCATGACATAGTCTCCCTCCTAAAACGCATGGTGGTGCCTATGGGCATCAACGAATTCTTTGTATCGTGCGTTGCTGGACTCAATGTGACGACGGATATGCTCATACAACTGTCTAATGTGATCAATAAAACACTCGGCTGACTCGGACACACAGGACTGGATGGGAGATGGGACTAGGTGGACCAATGGAAAAGAGGGTGAGGGACCCTGTTGGACCCACTGGCAATTTACATAGAAACCCAAGATTCCTAAAGACTAACAAATAGGCTTATAATGCCTTACAATTGCAAACATAATTACCCAGGGATATAAATGCAAACAAAAGGACACAAATGCAAAAATAAAATGTAGTGCTCGGTGTTGATTCCCATCAATTCTCCCCGGGTGGGAAGAACTCGACCCCGTCGAGTAAGGGGTGCAGCTGCTCGAATGGTTCCTACGGATCTGTCACCGACCAGATAGCGCGGAGTACGCTTTCACTCCAAGTAATCGTCACCTGCTCATTTCGTATATATTTGATATGCGCATGCTGCTGTGGGAATGAGGCTAGTAGTGGACACTCCGGGGTGGAGTCACTCTCAAAGGATGGAGACGGCTCAATGACTCACTAGGAATCACCGCTGGGCCCCTTTATGTGACTAGATCCGAGACATAAAATGGTAGAGCCGATCCCAAATTTCGGCAAGTCTACAACGTACGCATTAGACCCGACTTGCCTCACACTCGAAAGGGACTGACAACGCGAGCTAACATGTGACCGACTCGACTCGACGCATGCAGACTCCTAACAAATTGTACAAATAAAGAAAACACGGACTCACACATGACACTAGACAAACCTACTATTAGTCCGACCCATACTTATGCAATGGTGGACCAGGACATCCGAATGTGTGCCATGCATACACAAGACGTAATGTAACGACCCGAGAATCCGATTACCGGGAAGGCCCGATAACCCGAGACTCATACCGCCACCCACGAGCCCGAAGACTCGGAAGAGTTAGAAGGATGGTGTGGAGACTACACAAGTATCACAAATAATTGTAGAAATTAAGCAGTTTATATGATTAAGCAGGAAAGAAATTAACATTTTACATGATACATGGTCCACAAGATATAATAAAATAACAACAATAGTCCACAACTAGTACATAGATGAGAAAGAAAAGTACAGCTACACGGGGCATACCCCGGCTCTGACCTCTGGCACTAACGTTGGGCACCCGAACCACGCTGAGCCTCAGACGCGCATCCCTGAAGCCGCGCCTCACCTGAAACACGGTGAAAATACGTAGAGAATGAGTCTCGGAACAAGACTCAGTAGGGATCACTCGAACCCTACCTCGCAAAATAGAAAACCGCTACACTAGCAGTAAGCGAGTACCTCAGGAGTAAAAACCCTGCATCTACGAACACCGGTCTCGTGGCATGAAAACTGACACACGCGCTACGGCGGAACAACGAGAACTCAACGGTCAACACGACCAAAAAACCCGAAGGTCGAAGTCATAGAGACTGACAGTCTGTCACTCCCGACTCGACAGGAGTACCTCCCACTAGAAGCACAGTCGGTAGCGTCCCCTGACGTCTTACACCGCACCGCAGGTGTCCGCTTGGCACGATAGCCTAGCATGATAGCCCTCGGCGGAGGCAAGGACACCGTACAAGTAACCACAAATCAAGTGACTAGCTAGGGTCAGACCCATCAGCGTGGGTCCAACCGCCCCCAACCACGTGTGCACACACAGACCATGCGTCCCAGGTCTGGCCTCTAACTGGTTTTCCTCTCAGCCGGACTCTGGCTGCAAGACGTGGGGCCCAACGAAACCAGTCTAAAAACCGTCCTCAGGGTAGCCTCTCCACCACTCCCTGGTGGGACCACTAAACGTGTAAGCAGGCTACGACTAGTGGAGGGTCACTGAAGGAGTAGACTCTCAAGTCAACAGAAAACAACGTCCGAATCTGACGAAGTACGAGGACCGTCCCACGTTCCAGCACCGTCGCACGGTTACCACGGTCGGAGAAGAAACGGGACTACGAACCACCTGGTGCAGTCTAGAGCCTGACGGTCCAACACAGGAGCGCCACAGCTCTGACGGTCTATCACTGTGCCATTACAGCAGTCTGACGGTCCAACACAGGTGCGTCAGACACTTGGTGCAAAATCGGCTGTAACGCGCCAGTCCTGGTGCGTCATAGTCTCCGATGCACCTAGCCTGGTGCGTCAGAAGATGAGCAGAAACCAACCGTGATGCACACCGCTCGGGGCGTCACGGTCTCTGACGGACCAACGCTGGTGCGTCAGAACACGGGATAAAACTGGCTGTGACGCACACCCCTCGGGGCGTCACAGACTCTAACGCTCCAACCCAAGTGCGTTAGAATGTGGGGACGCGTCCTCTCTAACGCTCCCTCATAGGGGCGTCACAAGGCTCTGACGCCCCACCCTGGGTGCATCGTAGGCCTTGACCCCCAACGGTAAAAACCATAACGGTCGGATCGCCACCTGACGGTCCAACCTAGGCGCGTCACACGCCCTGGCGGTCTATCGTAGGACCGTCAGGCCCATTGTAACGACCCGAGAATCAGATTACCGGGAAGGCCCGATAACCCGAGACTCGCACCGCCGCCCACGATCCGGGAGGGCTCGGAAGGGCTAAAAGGAGTGTGGAGGCACGAAGAAATAGGAAATAAAGCAGGACAACCAACAACAACAAGCTGAAAGAAAGAACAAGTACAGCTACAACAGAGTCCAGTCCAACAGAAAGTACAGTCTAAAGCAGTAAAACGTACCACATGCCAAGTGAATACTCGGCCCGGCAAGCTGGCAACTGAGAACCTCCGCTCCGCACCCTCGAACCTCGAGGAAGAACCGCCACACCTGAAAAGCAGGGAATGAGTCTCCAAAACAGAGACTCAGCAGGGATCCCGCGAAACCCCAACCGGAAACAACGGCGGTAGCGGAAAGGAAGCTACAACTACAGCAGGAATAGCAAACCGGTGGCCGGTCAAAACGCGGCACTACAGCTACTCCTACTGCCAGAAGGCAGACCTCGATCACGCAGTCGAAGTTACCGAACCACGCTAGTACCACCTACCGAAGCAAGAACACACGGCAACCACGCCGTAGAGGCCTGTCCCCCAGACAGTCAACCTGGACACGCTGTCCAAGGTGCAACCCCGACCATCCGATCGCGGGTACCGCACAACAAGACCCAATCTCGGTAAAGCCACTAGCACTAATCTCATGATGTGAAAACCAACACACGCATCACGGCGAACCAACCGAAACTCAACGGTCAACACGACCGAAAACCCGAAGGTCAAGACACAGAAATTGACAGTCTGTCACTCCGTACTCGACAGGAGTACCACCCACTAGAAGCACAGCCGGTAGCATCCCCTGACGTCTTACACCGCACCGCAGGTGAACCGCCTGACGTGGTAGGTCCTACCCGAGGCGCGAACACCGTACAAGTAAACACAAACAAGTGACTAGCTGGGGTCACGCCCGTCGACGTGGGTCCAACCGCCCCCAACCACGTGTGCATACACAGACCACGCGTCCTAGGTCTGGCCCTCTGACCGGTTTTCCCCCGCAGCCGGACTTTGGCTAAGACGAGAGGCCTACGGTAACCGGTCCACAAACCGTCTTGAAAGGTGGGTGCCCGTACACCACTCCCAGGTGAGACCAGCACCTCGTACTGGTGGGCTACGACTAGTGGAGGGTCACTGAAGGAGTAGACTCTCAACTCAATGGAAAACAACGTCCGAATCTGACGACGTACGGGGACCACCCCACGTACCGGCCCCGTCGCACGGTGACCACAGTCGGAGAAGAAACGGGACTCACAGTCCACGGCCACGCACGCACCGTGCGCGAGAGTCGAGAAAACCCAAGTGACGTTAAGTCACTGGACTCTGGACAGTCCTCTAGACACACTACACCCAACGGTCCTTGAGTCAGAAGACTCGGGGTCAAGACCGTTGTACGCGACAGCACAAGGCCGTCAATCTAGTCCAATCTCTAGGTCTAAAACCACGGTAGCACGAGTACCGAGACCATTCCCTTGGGAAGGAAACGCAAGGGACAAAGGCCACTCACACGAGCCACACGGAAAACACAGAATCATGATTCCCAAGGCAGCACACAAGCCGCCACGACGATTTCCCATCTTGAAGCAAGCGGGAAACCTCCAGCCCCAGGCCGGACAACTGGACTCACAGTCCAAGGCCAAACACATGGCCCACACGGGAATCGCCTTCCAAAGGAACCCACGATATGCGGGGGAGACCCCACCGCACACACACCGACACACGGTGACTCGATCAAGCGTAACACAAGAGCCCGGAACACGTGGGGTCACCCGAACCCACCACACCTACGGGCACGCTAATCGAGGTAATACGGTCCCTCCTGACACCCCAAAAACACAGACACAGAACCCATGGGGTGTCCGGGATACTCACAAGGCCGTAGGTCGACCACTGGGTCCCAACCGGGTCGACCGGAGACCAACACAATGCAAACGGAATGCTAAAGGTCACCCGGACCCTTAAGCTCATGGGCACGCAAAACGAGGTAAGCAGAACCTCCAGACACCCCAAAACACAGTCACGGAACTCCACTGGTTGTCCAAGGCACACACGGCCCAAGGGGAGCACGATCAGTCGCAGACCGCCCGCCCCGGGCAGCCCTGCTGGTCCCTCCAAGAATGCGCTACACGTGCATAGCGCGCTCAGCCAGAACGCGCTATACGTGCCTAGCGCGTTCAACACGAACGTGCTACATGACCATAGCGCGACCAGGCCAGGTCGCGCTATGATCCTATAGCGCGACAACCAGAACGCGCTGGGGCCGTAAGGTGCGAGCCAAACCGCCTTACTGTTCATCTTCTCCGATGAACGCGCCCTGTCGGGGCAGCGCGACCTTCAAGAACGCGCTACTGGAGCATAGCGCATTTTCAGTCCGTGCCCAAAAATGGTGGAAACCGTGGGAAAAACCATGCCACGCCCCGTTCACCCCCAGGTGAAGGGGAAACAAAAGGGGAAACCTTCCCCAAGCCCCTAGGCATGCATCTAAACCCCTGGATCGCCCAAAAACACCATAAAACGGGAGATCCGGCTCACACCCCAAAAACATGCATTTTGCCCAAAACGCCCCGTTTAGCCCACTCGGCTCACCACGGCCTACGAAACTCGCGGGAAAGGAAGTACACGGGCTGAGGGTCCATCACCCTACCTCCACCGAAGAAACGACGCGTCGTGGACGCCGATCCACGAAGAAAACGCCGCGAAACCCTCGCCGGCTCGCGATCGCGCCACCAAGCTTCCACGCGCCTCCTCCGCCTCGATCCTCACCTGTCCTCGCTCGCATCCTCGCCCGCGCCACCTCCACCTCGCCCCCGCCTCGCTCCGTCGGCCGCAGGAGAAGAGAGGGGAGAAAGAGGGCGTGAGAGAAGAGAGAGGGAGGGAAGAGAGAAATGAGAGGGGGAGAGAGAAAATGGTTAGTATATATAGGAAAACCCGAAAATTCGATAAATTCAGAAAATTACGAAAAATTACCTCCGCGATCCTCGGAAGGAACACAACGCAGTGGTACTGTCCCGGAGTCGTAGAACGCCATGGTTTGCCCTGCAAAGAGTTCCGAAGGCACATCAGGGAAAAACACGTGTAAAGCACAAAATACACTCCGAGACCCACTAAAATGATCCGAAAAATATCCGAAAAATCCGGGGCATTACACCCATGGACCACCCTATTGGCAAAACATGTCTTGTGACGCACCCTTCATGGGGCGTCACAGACTGTGACGGTTCCTGGAAGGACCGTCACACCGTCCCGATGGCAAAACGGCGGAAAACGCCCAAAAACACCAACCACGCCCTCATACCTCCAAAGGAGAAGGGGAAAACAAGGGAGAAGCCCCCTTAGGGACCCCTAGCATGCATCTAAACCATTAAAACGCTAAATTGCGACTTAAAAACATAGATCGGGCGAACTCTCCCCAAATCATGGGAAACCCCTACCTGGCAGGGAAACCCATCTCTCGGCCTCCCCTCGGGCTAGAAACCACGGGAATGGAACGCGGGGAGCTAGGGAACGTCACCCTACCTCGATCTTGCCTCGAGGCACGCCGGATCGTCCACAAATCGTGAAGAACGCTTGAAACTCTCGTTCCTCCTCACGCTTCCCACGAATGCCACACGCCACCGAGATCATCTCGTCGCCGCCTACGTTGTCGCACCGTTGCCCACCGCCGTCTGCAGCCGGAGGGGAGCTCGCCGCGGTGGTCGTCGGCCGAAGAGAGAGAGAAGGGGGCGCTCACGGTGGGGAGGAAGAAGAAATAGGAAGAAGAAGAAAGAAGAGGGGGAGAAAAGAAAAGAAATGGGGTATTTATAGAAAATCTGAAAATTTTGAAAAATACCAAAAAATAGAAAATCACGTTTCCGCGATCCTCGAAACGCACCGGTCGCAACGGTACCACTCTCGTCTAGGTGAACGACTCGGTTCACCTGCTACGAGGTTCCGAAGGATTTACCGAAACCCGCACGCGGAAATCGGAAAACACGCGCGGAAAAGGCCACGGACGCACTCCGGGCCTCCGAAACAACTCCGGATCGCGTCGATCCGAACACGAAAGATGTCCGAAATGAAATTTCAGACACAACAGAGCTGGACACTCCGAGAAAATAGATCCGAGACCTAAAAAGAAGGATCCAAAAGGTTCGAGATATTACAACCCTCCCCCCTTAAATAAATTTAGTCCCCAAAATTTAAGAACAAAGCTCAGGGGGAAGAAGAGGGGTGATGTGACACAATATGCAGCGGAGGATAATGATACTAATTTGATGTGACGCGACTCCCTTGGACCTAGGATAGCAAGCAGCACTATGAGTCGGCAACGTCACACAGGCGGTTTCGCTCGCGGAAGCACGCTCGGATCCGTAGGAGGACCGACGATGGGGGTTAGGGTCCGAGTTTGGACCTCGCAGTTCCAAGGGTCGGCCGGATAGGGATAGATCCCAATGGGCCAGGGATGTCCGATTTCACGGGTTGCCGGCACGCCGAGGGCGTGGGATGTGATGGAACTCTCTCAACTCGCTCCGCGGCGAACACTATAATTGGTTGAATTGAGGATCGGGCGCTCCTCTCACCTCCGACGGACAACTAAAACCAATACTAAGCAAGCAATGGTAATAACTAGCAAAGAAGAGTGGCCAAGAGCTCACCTGATCGGCGTGAAGACGCCGAACCCGGGCGGAGACGAGGGCGAGCGGGGAAGTGTGGTCCCCGCACACTGCGCCGGTGTAGCTTCAAAAACCTGTCAAGAGTACAATTACTACACCTCGCGCAGGAGGGTGATATCGGGAGTGGGAATTGATTAATTACAGCAAACACTACCACCACACAGGGTGGGGCGGTAAGCCGGCCAGGCAAAGGGGCGAGGAAACTATGGAAAGAACTGAAATGATCTTCCCGAGTTCTGCTTGCTGCCCGATCTGCTGACCCGTCTGTGCTGTGGAAGTTCCCGAGCTCGCTGACGACCTCAGAATGGCGTGGGACTGGTGCCAAATTGATGGTGATTGGCTCCTGGAGGTCTGTAAATTCTGGCCGGGCTTCTGGTGGTCGTCGCTGGCCGGTAGGAGCTCTGCAACAGGACCGAAGTGTTCTGGTCTGCACAGGTTCCAGGAGCAGGGGCTTGAAGAACTGGCTGCCACGATCACTCCCAGAACTCAAATGTGACGGGATCAGCTCTGGAGCGTCCGTGGTCGAGGTGGCTCTCAGCAGGAGTCGACGGAGCTGCAATCCGATGCTGAGAGTGGACGGTGTGCCCAGGAGAGTTGGCCCTGGTCTCTGCAGACTGCAGGAGACAGACCCGCGAGACTGAGGGAGAAAATTCGTATCTCTGTCTCCCGGTGTCTGAATTCCGTTCCGCCTTCTGATCCTGAAAGAGGGCCGGGAGGAGCAGAACTTTGATGAAGACACCCTGGCCTGGTTCAGCAGTGGTTGATCGTGGCACTTCGCTCTTGCTGGTTCTGATTCTCTGCAGGGGCGGCACCGCGTGGTTCCTGGTTCTGTAGCAGCCGGTTGCAGATGCTGTCACAGCCGCTCCCAGACTCCAAATGGCACGAAACCAGCGGCGTCGTCTCCGTGGTCGAGGTAGCTTTCAGCCGGAGTCAACGGAGATGCAATCCAAGGCTGAGAGCGGTCTGTGTACCCTGATGAGTGGCCACTGGTCGCTGCAAACTGCAGGAGGCAGACCCGCGCGACTGAGGGGAAAACTTCGCAACTCTGGCTCCCGGATGCCGAATTAAACTCCGCTTCTTGCTTCTGGTCGTGGGCAGATGGAGAAAGAGATTTGAAGAAGAAACCTCAGCTTGATTCCATCGCCGTTGGTCGTGAAGTAGCTTTCAATCGGGCTCAGGCTCTCTGCAGGTGGAGTCTTGCGCAGTCGGGGTAGAACAGCCCTCACGGACGGCCACGAACCCGGAATGGAGTGATTCCACCTTGCCTGCGAAGAGCACAGAGAGGCCTTTCCAGAAAGATAGGCCACGCCACCAGCAGCACCAGGATGCAGTCGTGGATGTCGCTGCAACAGAATGCTAATCTGCAGGTCGGCCTGCACACAAAGCTGGAGTTTCTATGAAGGGGAAATGGCTTCTTTGGTGGGTGGAATATGGTATAAGGGTGACTGTAGGGTGAAGGGGGGGTCTTGTGTTGTGGGGAAGAAGATGATGAGAGGAGGGAGGGGCGAAGACAGCAGGGGGAGAGGTGGGTGATGGGGTGGACGCAGCTAGGGGTTGAGGAGGAGTGGATGGTGCGGCCTAGGCACCAAGGGGGGGGGAAGAGGAATGGGGTGGCCAGGGGCGAACTTGGGAGGAGGGGGGGTGGTTTGGTCGACCTGGAGATGATGGGATGTATTGGGGAGAGAAAGAGTTCTCTAGGGAGGTGGATGGTTGCTTGGGGAAGGGGGAGGGATGCCTTGGGAAGGTGGAAGGGTGCTTGGGGAGGTGGAATAGTTAATGGAGAGAAGTAATGGGGCCTTGGGAGTTGAAGGGGCTTGCCTAGGTGGCAAGTGAGGTGGCAAGGGGTGAAGAGAGAGGGGAATTTCGAACTAGAGAGAGAGGGGGGGAGGAGAGAGAGGGGGTTCGCCCCAAGGAGATAGGGAGAGAGAATTAGAGAGGGAGAGAGAAGACTCAAGGGGATTCAAGTGGGTTCAATTTTCATTCATTCATCAATTACCCAAAAATGGTGGCTTGGGGCCCTATTTATAGGGAAACCCCAATTACATAGAAGTCCCTGGAAAATAGACTAATGACAGAAGACCTAGGGGTGGGGAATGGGGCGCCCATGGGCCAGGCCCAAAGAAGTGGCCCCTTAAGGCCTACTAACCCACTATCCTATTAAACCACTTAATGCGACCTTGGACTTAGGTAGATGACATTACCTACTTAGGTACTTGACTCAATAAAGATAAAATTACATAGATAAGACTCAAGAAAAAAATGAGAAAACTACATGGCTATACTCAGAAAATGATGGCGAACAAAATGGCGAGCAGCAGGACCATGTGAAGGGGTAAGCGATGTCCCCATCAAGGGGACTCCCTCGAACAGGTAAGGGAACTGCTGACGCATCTCGTCCTCACGCTCCCAAGACGCCTCACCACCAGAGTGCCACTGTCACACCACCTTAACCAAGGGGATGACCTTGTTCCAATGGCGCTGCTCTCACCTATCCTCAATGCGGACGAGAAACTCTGGGAGAGAAAGATCTGGAGTCACCTCGGGCCAAACAGAATCCTCAAGCACATGAGAGTCATCGGGCATATACTTCCGTAACATCAAGACGTGGAACACGTTATGCACCGACGCCAACTCAGGGGGTAACTGCAATCGATAAGCAACCTCACCGATGCGCTCCACAATGAGGAAAGGACCGACGTAGCAGAGACTCAGCTTCCCACGTCGTCCAAAGCGCATCACCCCCTTCATCGGAGAAACTCTCAAGAACACACGATCGCCAACGGCGAAAGTGAGAGGCTGCCTCCTCCGGTCAGCATAGCTCTTCTGCCGACTCTGGGCCGCCAACATGTTCTGACGAACCAGGTGCATGACATTCACACACTGCTGCACCAACTCTGGTCCCGTCAAAACACGCTCACCAACCTTGAACCAATCAAGTGGAGTCCGACACGGACGCTCGTACAATGCATCATAAGGAGCCATGCCGATGCTCGAATGATAGCTGTTGTTGTAGGCAAACTCCACCAACGGTAGGTGGTGAAACTAATTCTCCTGCCATTCCAGGCAACATGATCTCAACATGTCCTCCAGAGTCTGAATGGTCCTCTCTGACTGACCGTCTGATTGAGGATGATATGCTGAGCTAAATGCTAACTCCGTGCCAAGAGCTCACTGGAAACTCCTCCAGAATCCAGAAGTGAAACACAGATCTCGATCGGATACAATGGAAATAGGAATTCCATGCAAAGGCACGATTTGCTCCACATAAAGACGAGCCAACTTGGGCACACTCCAGCTGACTTTGATCGGTAACAACCGAGCCACCTTCGTCAGCCTATCCACCAGCAACCAAATACTATTCTGCCCACTCAGAGTCCTCGGTAATCCCACCACAAAATCCGTGGTCACGTGGTCCCATTTTCACGCGGGAACATCCAAGGGCTGAAGAGTACCTCATGGCCGCTGATGCTCCGCCTTCACCTGCTGACTGGTCAGGCACCTGGCCACGAACTCGGTAACATCTCTCTTCATGCCAGGCCACCAGAACTACCTCCGCAAGTTCCGATATATCTTCGTCGTGCCCGGGTGTATGGTGTACCAGCTCCCATGAGCCTCGCGCAACATCGCACGACGAACCTGCTCCTCGGTTAGGACGTACAGCCTGTCACGAAACCTCACGGCACCGTCCTCGCCGAGCTCAACATCAGCCATGGCCAAAATCTGGGGCAACTCAGGGTCAGCATGCTAAGCCTATGTCACCTGACGACGGATAGCAGGAGTGACAGTCAGACTCGCAAGCACCGCTAACCCTGGCTCTCGGGGAATCTTGAGCCTCAATGACACTTCGGACACTTATTCCCAGAGCCTCTACTTCCTTAACATCAAGACACTGACCGTGACCTTCCGACTCAAAGCATCGACGATGACATTTATCCTGCCCGGCTAATAAGACAGGGTGAAGTCATAATCCTTCATATACTCCATCCAACGCCTCTGTTTGAGGTTAAGGTCCCTCTGAGTGAACACATACCTCAAACTCTGATGGTCAGTGAACACCTCGAACCTCTCACCGTACAGATAATGCCTCCATATCTTCAACGTGAAGATAATCGCTGCCAACTCAAGGTCATGGTAGGGTAGTTCTCCTCATGTGGCTTCAGCTGTCGCGAAGCATACGCCACCACTCTACCATGCTGCATCAACACAGCACCCAATCCGACCCCGGAAGCATATGTACACACCATAAAACCTCTCGATCCAGAAGGCAAAACCAACACCGGAGCCGAGGTGAGCAATCTCTTCAGTTCACTGAAACTCTGCTCACACTCATCAGTCCAGACAAAAGGCACATCCTTCCGCATAAGTCTGGTCATCGGGGCCGCAACGCGAGAGAAATCCTAGATAAACCTCCGACAATAGCCTACAAGCCCCAAGAAACTTCGGATCTCCGTCATAGACCTCGGCCTCGGCCACTGCATTACTGCCTTGACCTTGGCGGGATCCACAGAAATACCATCACTAGAGATCACGTGCCCCAAAAAGTGCACCTCACGAAGCCAGAACTCGCACTTACTGAGCTTCGCATACACCTAGTGATCTCGCAACGCCTGCAGCACCACACCCAAATGGTACGCGTGCTCCTCAGCAGATCGCGAATAAACAAGGATGTCGTCCACAAACACGACCACGAACTGGTCCAGATAGGGACGAAACACACTCTGCATCAGATCCATAAACGTTGCGGGGACATTGGTGAGCCCGAACGGCATCACCAGAAACTCATAATGCCCATATCTCGAGCTGAACGCAGTCTTCTCCACGTCAGACTCTCTAATCCGCAACTGATAATAATCGGACCGCAAATCAATCCGCGAGAACACTCGAGCAGACTAAAGCTGGTCGAACAAGTCATCAATCCGTGGTAACATATACTTTTTCTTAATGGTTACCTCGTTCAACTGCCGGTAGTCAATGCACAACCTCAGACTACCATCCTTCTTCTTAACAAACAACACTGGCGCACCCCAAGGGGAAAAACTAGGACGAATATACCTCTTGGCCAGCATCTCCTGCAACTGCGCCCTCAACTCTCTCAACTCAGCGGGAGCCATACGGTAAGGAGCCTTCGACAAAAGTCCCGTACTAGGCACAATCTCGATCACAAAATCAATCTCCCGCTGGGGAGGCAATCCAGGTAAGTCCTCCGAAAAAATATCGGGAAACTCGCACACCACCGGAATGTCCCCGACATCCGGCTCCATCCGGTCTGCCACGACCATAGAAGCGAGAAAACCCTGACAACCGGCGTCAAGCAAACGACGAGCCCTAATATCCGAAATAAGAAAGCGGGAAGAGGAAGACCTAATACCTTAGAAATAGAAGGTGGGTCCATGAAGTCGCCAGAAATAAACCCTCTTCGAGCCGTAATCCACCAACGCATAATGTGTCTCGAGCCAATCCATGCCCAAAATCACATGAAAGTCCTGAAGCGGCAACACATAAAGCCTGGTCGGTAAACTCCGCCCTTCAACCCACACCGGAACCTCATCGAAACAATACGGAGTAATCATAAAATCACCCGAAGGCAACTCCACTGCCAAATCGCAAGACAACTGGGTCACCGGCTCCTCGATACTCAGCGTGAAATCCTCTGAAATAAACGAATGAGACGCGCCAGAGTCAAACAAAACCTGAGCCGCACAACCCAAAATCTGAACGGTACCTTCAACGAGCTGTGACGCCACTGCCTCTGCCCTGGTCATGTGTGTAATCTGGCCTCGAGGTCTCTACCTGCCTCCCACACTCGCTGACATGGGTAGCGACGGATACTACCCCTGCTGCTGCTACTGTTGCTGCTGCTGTGGCCTCTGCTGCTGGGGATACTACTGCTGCGGAGGAAGCTACTGCTGCTGCTACCTCTGAGGATAGTCACGCGCCATATGCCATGGCTGGTCACACCTGAAACAAATCACCGGTGCCGTGCATGGCCTGCCTGGATGGGACTCGCCACACCGGGAACACGGTCCTCGCGATCCACCCACTAATCCCTGACGCTGAAAAGGGACCGACTGTTGTACACTACCCGATGACGCCTGCCTCTGATCCTTACGCTTTTTACCGAAACCCTTCTTGATAAACTTCTTGACCTTCGAGCCAAAAGACACCGATCCTGTCACTGACGCCGTCGGTGTCGGCGCTCCTGAACCACCCGTCGCATGCTGAAAAGTGCCCTGCTGGCTGTGGCCTGACAAGGATTGCCTTTGGCTAATCGGTCCCCGAGTCCTCTGCATATCCATCTCCAAGGACGCCGCTACATGAGAAGCTGTCTCCAAATCAGTGGCAGCATTCACGATCAAATGGTGCCTCAACTCCTGCCTCAAGCCCTGCATGAACTGCGCGGTCTTCACCTTCTCATGCTCCATGATATGAGGTGCATAACGACCCAGCTCAACAAATCGGGCACTATACTGCAACACGGACATGTCGCCTTGGACCAGCTCCAAAAACTGACGCATCCTCTTCGTAGCAATATACTCTGGACAGTAAGCACGCTCGAAAGCGCTGACAAAGTCGCCCCATGTAATCTGCTCAAGGGGACGAGACTGAAAAGACGTCTACCACTCGGAAGACCACCATGCCCGAGCCGTGCCCTGCAACTGGTTGTAGGCCAACATCACCTTGTCCTCCACAGTACACCGCATGGAACTGAACACCCGCTCCATCTCATCGAGCCAACTCCGAGCCAAATCAGGGTCTGGCTGACCGCCATAGTAAGGTGGATGGAACTGCATGAAGTCCCTCACTGCTCAGCCTGGCCCACCCCTGGTCGACGAGCCCTCACCAGCCTCTCTGCCGAACTGCTGCGACATAGGCTGGTACATGCCACGGAAGAAATCCTCGGCCCCCGAAATCCTCACAGTATCCACTACCTCGGTGGCCCCTGATGGCACTCTACTCTGCTCCTCCTGAACCTCCGCCGACTACCCCTGCTGAGAGCGAGTGCTCCGCCTCGGCGCCATACTTACTCCTGAAGCAAAAGATAGAAAACACGGAAACGACAAGGTTAATGGAAACACACGATGCCCGATGCCAGTGTCAACTTTACATCATTGATGTGGACTAGTAGACCACTATAATTACTTGTGATTCTCATATAATCCCACAACCGTGCTCTGATACCAGCTGTAACGACCCGAGAATCCGATTACCGAGAAGGCCCGATAACCCGAGACTCATTCCCTGCGTGTTTTCACCGTGTTTCAGGCGAGGCGCGGCTTTAGGGGAGCGCGTCTGAGGCTCAGCGTGGTTCGGGTGCCCAGCATTAGTGCCAGAGGTCAGAGCCGGGGTATGCCCCATGTAACTGTACTTTTCTTTCTTATCTCTGTACTAGTTGTGGACTACTGTTGTTATTTTATTATATCTTGTGGACCATGTATCATGTAAAATATTAATTTCTTTCCTACTTAATCATATAAACTGTTTAATTTCTGTAATTATTTATGATACTTGTGTAGTCTCCACACCATCCTTCTGAGTCTTCGGGCTCGTGGGTGGCGGTACGAGTCTTGGGTTATCGGGCCTTCCCGGTAATCGGATTCTCAGGTCGTTACACGTAACCAAATGTTGGTGGAATCATGGAATCCTGGAGATCCTAGGAGGCACCATTCATGCACTGGAGTCCTCTTGGGCTTGGGTGTGGGAGGTTTGAGTAGGCCTGGGGAGTCGAATGCACCTTATTCATCACCCCTATATGATGACCATGGAACGGTCCCCTGGCTGAATGTAGGTGGACTGGCCCGTGGGGAAGGGGTGTGGTAGTGGACTCCTGGGAAGAAGGGGAGTAGATATGGTGGGTAATAAGGTTCCCAAGGGAAGGGATCGAAGGGATCAAAGAATGTGTGACCCCTCGATATGGGTTCCCACATGTCACGGTCCCATGTCTGGAGTTCTTGAAGGTGTAGGTGGTCACCTTCATCCCTTATGGTAAGAGAGACGGTGATCTCATAGAGTAGATATGGGTCCTCCTTCGGGACGGTAATACCATAAGAGGGGGCAAAGTCAAGCTCATCGGGAATGGGGAAGAACAATAGGACCTCAGTGATGATATGACCCAAAGTGTACACCGAGGTAATAGACCCCAAAGCCGGGAGCATGAAGCTATGACTATAGGGTGGGTCAGACCCTAAGGCCAACATATAGGTCAGCTCCCATTAACACTCTAAACTCCTTATTAGATCCTTCACACTTTCTATGAAGCAAAAGGACTGGAAAGTGGTGTGAAAGGAGTTACTGGGGACTACTGGGAGTGTTGGGTCCATGGGTGGGTAGCAAGGCGGTCTAGGGACCAAGCCTATCTTGAGCCAACTAAGTAGTGGCTCGGCGATGAAGAGATTTCCCGTTAGAAACACGGGTGGCCCCAAATGAGGTGGCTCCGATTAAAGATCGGAAGGTAATGGTGGTGGCAATGGAACTCTCATGGCTGGAGAAGGAATGTCCTCCTCAAGGGGAAGAGGTCCTTGGGGTGGCACCAGGTTGGGAGGCTCGGGCAGGAATCCGTCAATTTGAGTACACATTCTATCCAACCGATCCGAAATGGTTTTGAAAAGTTCAGCAATTGTAGGGTTTGGAGTAGGGGTATCGTGATGGACTCGCCCATAATCACTCGGCCTAGGATTAGGCTTAGGCTCATCTACATGTGGGGCTCTTTGCCTCCGACTATGACCCACTTGGTTGGAAGAGATTGGGTGGGGTCGGTTGGAGGTGACTGGGTGAGGAGGTTGGAGGTGGTTGGGTGGGACTGGTTGGGGAGGACCGGGTGGGGAAGGTAGGCCCTCCTAAGCTCCCTCTCATGTCCCACCATGACTCGATGGGCCATTGCCTCCTAACTTCTCTTAAGCGTTCAATGTCCTCCCATTTTTTGACGGCTTCGTAAAAAAGTGATGGAGACATCACCTCCCATGCCCACGTTCACAGCTCGTCTCCTCGCCCCGGTTGCATCCGGCATGGTCTAGTTATTTAATTTTGAGTCCTATGTAATTTTTATTTGAGTCATTTAATGTATTTTCCCTTTTATTTGAGTCATGTCCCTAGGTCTTTTGTTTATTCCCCTAAGTTTGAGTGTCATTAGGTTGATTAGATTAGCTATTGGGCCCAATTCATTGGGCTAGGCCCAAGGGCGCCCCCTACCCCCTTGGTTATTTGTCTTTGTAGCAAGAGTCAGAGACTTTTTGTAAAATGTGGGTTGCCTATATATAGGACCCCATTCCCCCCCATTTGAAGTTAATGAATAAATGAATGAAAATTGCCATTTGAGAGTTCACATTTCTTATTGGAGAGATTCCATTAGTTAGGGTGAGAAACCCTTGGGAGTGATTCCCACCTACCCCTTTCTCTCTCTTTCTCTCTCTCTCCCTCCAAGTGGGGTTCGCCCCCCTCTCTCTCTCCTCCCCTCCCATCCACCACCCTCCCACCTACCCCCATTAAAGGCCACTCCCCTTCCTCACACATCCCATTACTCCACCCCCCTAGTCCCAAGAGAGCATACCCAATCACTAAGCCACCCTCCAACCCCCAACTACCCTACCCACTTTCCCAAGCACCCTTCCCTCTCCCCCATGCAACACTCCATCTCCCTAGGCCCATTTGAATTTTGAAAACCCCCTTCCCTCCATTGCCTTGGCCGCCCCCTCCCCTTTGAGTAGGTCGCCCCCCATCCCATCCCCTCCATTCCACCCCACCAAGAGCTACCACCACCATCACCATCCCTCCACCTTGATCGAAACCAGCAACCCCTGCAACCCTCCTCTTTCTCCAACCCCTCCACCACCTATAGTCACCCTCTACACCACCCCCACATTCTCCTCCCACCACCCGTCACTTCTCCCTTCCCCATTCACCACTTCTTCTTCTTCTTATTTGGTTGATAGATAAAGCTCCATCGGCGAACCAGTTCCCAGTTGAAGATCTATAGAAGAGTAGCAGTTTGCAGAGGCGACCACAGCTTCCTCCGGATGAATCTGAAGGCCCAAGAAGAACCCATGGAAGAGTCTGCCAGTCTTCTTCGCAACGGTGGTGGTTTCGCCTTCATCTGAGCACCGTGCTGCCCGAGAGAGCTGTTCTCCCTCGACTGCGCGAAGCTGCCCCGGTAGAGCACTTGAACCTGATGAGAAGCGCGACTGCGGCCAACCTACTAGGAATCTGAGCAAGAGTTCTTCATCAAAAGTCTTCTACTCTGAGTCTTCTTTCATCCCACAACGCAGAGCTCAGTTTGGCGTCCGGATCCAGGAGTTCTCAATTTTCTCCCCCGGGTGCGCGGTTCTGCTTCCCCACAGTCTGCACCGACCTCTCATCAGTGTTCAGAGCCTACTGGTCTTCTCCAACAACATTCGGCTTCCCCGTCAATCTTGCTTTGAAGAGGACTCGTTCACGGTTCCAACGACTCTGGCGGCACCAGATTCTGAGCTCGGGAGCGATCGTGGCATCCCCTTCTTCCTGCTGTTGGGAACCTGAAGCAGTCAGATCCGAAGAACTGCCACCCTGTTCGAGCCCCCACCCAGACCAGAATTGATACCAGAAGAAATCAAAAAAATTCAGATGACTTCCCGATCCAGTTACGAAGAATTCCCCACTAGTCCTGCCATCAGTAAAAATCAGGAGAGGTCACAGAGGTGCCGTCTTCGACTGCTGGTCCCTGATTCCAGAACGTGGACAGATTCGGCATCGGCTTCCTTTCATCACTTCTAGCTCGAATTTCCCTCCCCGCTTGGCCGGCTGAAGGCCCCTCCCTGTGAGGAGGTAGTGTTTGGATGTAATCATCATCTTCCCTTCCCCACAATCCCCCACTTGCATGGGGTGTAGTTTTGTAAATGTTTGAGCAGGTTGAAGCTTCACCGGTGCGGTATTCGGGTGCATACCCACGCCTCCCCGCTCGCCATCGTCTCCGGCCGGGATTGGCGTCTTCATGCTGATCAGGTGAGCTTCTGGACCCCTCCCTTTTTTGGTAGATCTTGCTTAATTAGTATTGCTTCTTAACTCCGTCGGACGGTGAGTGAGCGCCCGTTCCAAACTTGCTTATGTTTGAGTGGTCGCCGCGGGTGAGTTGTGAGAGTGACCCTTCAACCCATGCCTTCGGCGTGCTGACCGCCCGTGAATTTGGGCAACCCTGGCCCCTAGGGGTCCTCCCCAAGTTAGTCATATCCTTGGAAACCACCGGTCCAACCTCGGACCCTCACCCCATTGCCGGTCCACCTACAGACCCGAGTGTGCCAAACGCGAGTGAGTCCGCTTGTGTGACATTACCTAGTCGTTGCGTTTGCTTGCCACTTAGGTCCCAGTTTGTGTCACATCAATTGGTATCAGAGCAAGTTCTAGACTTGTCTCTACTAAGTCTTGTCCTAGGGCCATTGCATTTATCACCCTATCATCATGGCCACTTCCTACTTAGCCTACTCGTCTCGCTTGGACCCAATAGACGTCTTTGTGTTTGATGGATCCCACCCTAGTTTATATCTAGAATGGGAAAGCTCTATAGATCACCACTTTGGGAGGTTCACCCTGTCAGGGTCTATGCAAGTCAACTATGCCAAAAGTTTGCTCTCGCGCCAAGCTAGTAATGAATGGCAAAACATTGTAGGCTTAAGGGAAGTTGGAAGGCAAGAGCCCATCGACTCTTGGGTTGAGATGAGAAATGAACTTAGGAAGATTTATGCCCATATGGACCCTCTTATCACCATAGAGGAAGCCCAAGCTCCCACCAATAAAGAAGAAGAGCCTCAATCTTCCCCCACCCCTCATGGTCCGGATCCTCAAAGGCCATGCACCGTCACACATGGCACCCTCACCATAGATGAGTCCATACTCCAATGGCTCAAGCAATGTCCCACCCTCCCTAGCTCACCACCATTGGCATATAAATCCCAAATTGTTCCCACCCGACCTCCCCATGTCACTTATCAAAACTTATACTCTGTGGAAGAGTTGGGAGACCTTGTGGATTGCCTACATTGGCAAGCCCACTTAACCGGCCTACTAGCCATGGGATCATTGGAGTCTAGCACCGTCAACTTTGTCCACCCATCCATCGGTTCCATCACCTCCCTTTGCATAAGTGGGCATTGTACTAGTGAGATCCTCCTATTTCTCCCCTTGGAGGAAGAACCCATCCCGGTCTACTCCCCACCCCTTGAGATCCCAAGTACCTTGAACGTTCAACCCACTAGAGACCTTGGACAAACTACTTGGGAGGAGGATGACTCACCACCTTGTGAGGACCTTGGGGACATGGAGTTCCTCTCTCTTGGTAACCCATTTTATGATCCCTATGATCCATTCCAATGGGAGTCAAGGAACCCGTGTGACCCAATCACCTTAACCACCACCTACCTTTCCCTACCCCAACCCACCATGTTTGACCCAATCCACCCCATCCTAGACCCGGGTTACACCATGGGAGCCATGACTATGGGCAATATACGCCTAGGGATCGAGGAAGTGCCCCACTTCATGATATCCATCTTCCTAGACCCCTTTGACCCATTCCAATGGATGTCCAAAAGCCCACACATAGGGTAAATCTTTGGCACAAGAGTGCATAAGTCTTGGCATACAACATCACTTGGCATGATTCATAAGTCGGGTCCACTCGTTCATATCACCCACATGTCAAGTAGGATGCATGATTGGTCCATATTCGGGTGTAATGGTCCTCCTTCACTCATCATGGGTCGTAGGCATGATAGGAGTATTCATGAATGTCCGGGTCCCCCGGTATTTGTCACCCCCATACATGACCGGATCACCTATGGATGCCCCGGTCCTCTCCATTCCATCAAAGTCTTCTTGACGTCAAAACATGATTTGTCTACTTTTGGTTGCCCAGGTCCACCCATCACCCCTAGAGTGTCTACATTCACAAAATTGCATGAAGGCCTTCGCACGCACATCAGCAAGGAAAATAAGATTTATAAAAGGCAGGTTGACTCCCATCGATGTCACCAAGAATTTCACGTGGGTAACTTTGCGATGATGAGGATGGAGAGGCTCTCCCCGAGAGTCATCTCCAAATTGAGGCCTCGTAGGGCTGGCCCCTTCCAGGTTTTGAGGTGCATTGACACTAGTGCCTATGAGTTAGATCTTCCCGAGGAGTATGGAGTGAGTCCCACATTCAATGTAGCCGACCTAGTGCCATATAAGGGGCCCACGGTGGTACCCAGTGAGAATATCGAGCATATTCCTCTTATTGAGAGAGCACTCACCTGTGAGGAGAGACCACCAGCCAAGAGAGCCCAGCGTGAGCGCATTGAACGAATATTGGATGAACAGGTCACTACCACCAGGAGCAAGGTATATGAGCGCTATCTCGGCAGGTGGATGGATCGGTCTCGTTCGGAAGACTTGTGGGCAGTACCACTTCTACACCCTCTGAGGAGGGAAGGACACTTACTCGACAGAGTCGAGTTCTCCGCACCCCGGCAGTATGATGGGGACATCACCTCCCATGCCCACGTTCACAGCTCGTCTCCTCGCCCCGGTTGCATCCGGCATGGTCTAGTTATTTAATTTTGAGTCCTATGTAATTTTTATTTGAGTCATTTGATGTATTTTCCCTTTTATTTGAGTCATGTCCCTAGGTCTTTTGTTTATTCCCCTAAGTTTGAGTGTCATTAGGTTGATTAGATTAGCTATTGGGCCCAATTCATTGGGCTAGGCCTAAGGGCGCCCCCTACCCCCTTGGTTATTTGTCTTTGTAGCAAGAGTCAGAGACTTTTTGTAAAATGTGGGTAGCCTATATATAGGACCCCATTCCCCCCCATTTGAAGTTAATGAATAAATGAATGAAAATTGCCATTTGAGAGTTCACATTTCTTATTGGAGAGATTCCATTAGTTAGGGTGAGAAACCCTTGGGAGTGATTCCCACCTACCCCTTTCTCTCTCTTTCTCTCTCTCTCCCTCCAAGTGGGGTTCGCCCCCCTCTCTCTCTCCTCCCCTCCCATCCACCACCCTCTGTTGGCACCCAGAATATGATCGTCGGCGATCAAGCCATAAAGACGAATGATGCGGCCCGCTGAAGCGCAGAAGCCGATAAAGATCAACATATTGAAGACTTCTCAAGCTGCCAGAGCCTCGAGTCACCCCGTATGAACATGGGGACTTCACCTCAGGAGAGCTGAGATGAACTCACAACCAACCGGCAGTGCGACCAAGCCTGCCCAATGAACCGGCATCGACTTCGTCATGCCGCATGCACTACACCCATTGTCCGACCAAGGACAACGGTCTACCCCGTGGCTACCCACCTCATGAAAGGCTCTCCTGAGATGAAAGAGTCCCCTTGGCTCTCCAGAACGGAGGATCGAAAGCTCTGTCGGCAGAAGATCCCGGTCACCCGGCACGGGTGCGGCTTCCCGCCCAGATGGGCCCCTTAGTGGCCGAATGATCGCCCAGCTCAGGCGGGACTATCCCGGGTGTTATCCCACCCTCTAAGGAGCTTTGAGCACAAGCCAGACCGAGCCAGCAGCACCTAGCTGTGGACGCGGGATTTTTCCCCTCTTTTTCAATTTTGTTTTTATTTATTTATTAATTTGGTTTATTAGGCGTGCCAGTCACATGTGTGACGATTTCATTGTGCGCTCGACTTGACTTGATCAGTCGATTGTGAAGTCCGAGTCGGGACCAAAAGTCCGCCATACCATAAAGACTATGACGTTAATTACGCCCTTCCTAAGAAGGACAACCCTTGATTAAACGCCAAAATAGGAGGCCTAAGAAGGCAGTCAAAATACTAATGTGCGAAATAAAGGCTTCATGCTTATGGAAGAGGACGAATGGAGGGCGGATTTATTTAGTTCAACGGACTAAATCGGGCGGCACAACCTTTAACTTTGAGCCATACCGGGGAAGGATAGAAGACCATCCACGCAGTGGCGGGACGTAATTCGGCTAATTATTAGGATATTCCCTTTTGACACTTCCACTTGACCGGATGCTCCAAGTAGGTTCGTTTCCCCCGAAGATGGAGCCGGATGGGAAGTGTATCAGAGACACCCCCTTGACTCATCGGGGTTGATGACATTGGACTAGATTTCGGCAGCATCTCCCTTCAACTTGGAACATGCCCAAGGGGAAATAGGTGATCATCCACGGAGTGCCGGGATGAAAACCGAAAGAGAAAGGAACTGGGCCCTGGCACGGTGTGATGTTGGGGATGGTTCCCCGTTTATTTATTCCATGTGGTGTACCCTGTGACCTGCAGATATCCCTCGAATTAGTGTGGCAGGGTGCTCAAGGATTGGGCAGAGGAGGAGAGGCTCTCGGCATGGCTGTAACGGGCATAAGCAGCCTTCCCGGCGCGGGGGAATGGGTTCTCGGCATGAGGTTCCCGGCATGGTTTAAAGAAAGAGGAGGGAGCTCTCGGCGTGAGGTTCCCGGCGCAGGGGAATGGGTTCTCGGCATGAGGCTCTCGGCATGGTTTTAAAGAAGGAGGAGGGCGCTCTCGGCGTGAGGTTCCCGGCGCAGGGGAATGGGTTCTCGGCATGAGGCTCTCGGCATGGTTTTAAAGAAGGAGGAGGGAGCTCTCGGCGTGAGGTTCCCGGCGCGGGCCGCGCCGGGTGCTATTCATAGCGCCGGAAAGTTTTGTGGAGGTTTGTGGGGTTCTACGGTGCTCTGTTTTGGGGATTTTTCCTGGGACTCAGGTAACGGCTAGGGGGTTTTAGGATGCAAACGAGGAGGGGGCCGAGGGCTCTACCAAGTCACCAGATTGACATCAAGGAGTCACATGGATAGAAGGGATTCGAGGGATTGAAGTCACCAGGTGTTCGAACCCTCTAGAACAGGCTTTATGCCATTCATATCGCCGACCATCCAGGAGATCAAGAGATGACTGTCTCTGATCCCTATAATGGCCCCAATCGCTTAGGAAACTCGAGAGGACTATGGACTTCGCAACGTTTAAATCATCGATGTCATCGAGGGAGAGAGAGGGACAAAGCCCAAAGATCCACGGTAAGGATCGGGGCTCTGTGACCTCCTTCCCATCTGAAACAATCATGCATATAGGCACAAGAAATCACTGGAATTCTAAGCATCCGAGCAATTAATGTATGCGGGGGACAACATACATTCCGAGAGAGAGAGCACAGGGAGAAGAGGGCCAACCAAAACCATTTCATCGGAACAACCGTGGAGTTGCATTTCACTGTTTCATCGTTTACATCATTCATAGAACAAAGGCGACGGAGGGAAGAAAAATAGACTAATACTCTATCTCCTCGACAACGGGGAGATCCCTTCACTTCGAAAGCGGAAAATAGAATCGAAGCTTATACATCAAAAGAAAGGGAAGCAGGAAGGGACAACGGCAATAAAGGGAAGGGGAGGGCGGAGCATTGACTCCTCTCCCTCCCCTAGCACCCCACCTTCTCCTTCCTTCCGACCCCGCAGCAGATTTTCTTCTCTTCTCTCTTTTTTATCTGGCTATCTGGAGATGCCTCTCTTCGCTCTTTTTTTTCTATTCTCCCTTGCTTTCTTTTCTTCTTGCCCTCTCTGTCTCTGTATCTCCTCTCTTTTTTTTCGAGATGAACACAGGGGGGATTTTATAGGCACAGCAGCCCCCCTCTCGGCATGACCCTTCCCGGCGCACCGAGGACGACTTCCCGGCGCGCCCTTGTCAACCGGGGAGGCTTCTCGGCGCCCCTATGGGCTTTGGACCTTGTGAGGATTTCCCGGTTCCACCTTAGTGAGCCCATTTGGGCTTTAATATCTTGAACTCCCTCGTTATCAAGTCTGGACTATCAAAGACATATAACCTGCCTTTTCATTTGTGAGTCCTTCGAGACTGTCAGAACAGGTGAAGGTTGATTAGTGAGTTGACATAGTCTTATCAGAATATTTATGGATATTTTCATCAGTCAGTAGACCGCAGTTCTTCATCAGTACTGTTATCTGAGCGACGACAATACCGGACATCAGCTTGACCGGGAAGGGCTTCAGCCGGGTGGCAACTTTAGTGACGACTATTTTGTAATTCTGGCTTTACAGGAATCTATGAGAGCTTCATGTATGGTTCAATCTTCTCTTTGGTCTCATCTTTATTCTTAGTTATATTTCAGGTGTCAAAACTAGCATAGTGCCAAGAGCCGTGTCAGTGGAAAACCCGCGTGATCGAACCAAAGTCATCGGAAGTTCCGAGAATGGCCTCACGTCGGTCTGAAAGCTTCAACAAGGTGTCTTGTCGAGGTTTCAAGGAGCACTGGCGAGATAAATGTTCACGGTGACCCCCGAAATCATCCCCGGACTCATCGGCTGACGTGCGACGTGTGAGGAGCATTAACACGGCGCGCCCTAAACCAGCGCGCCTACATCCGGCGCCCCTTGTTCCGGTGCGCAAAGGACCTTCCCCGGTGCCCTCCTATTCCGGCGCGCAGGGGATAGAGCTCACCCTTTTCGACGCGCCAATCTCCACGCCAGATTAAGAGCTCAAACCTGCTCCTATATATATAGAGGTAGCTGTTCGAAAAAGAAAAAAGGAGAGGGGGGCAATTAAGAAAGGAAAAGGAGAAGAAAAGAGGGAGGAGGGCCAGTCGTCTTCGAGGGAGAAAGGGTTTTCTTTCTTGTGAAGGAAGCAGAGTCTCTCGGAGCGTTCCTCAGTCATCGTCTCCCGTCCTCATCTGAAGCCCTTCGGAGTGAGAGAGGAAGAAGCCGTTCCGACACTCTGTTTCTAGAATAGGTGGGTGTCTGAGTCGTCTATCTCCGGCTCCACTTTTTGCTTTCTCTCCGACGAATGTAAGCGAGAGGGGTGAGGGATGGCGATGATATGAGCCAATCCTTCCCCCTTCCTCGCCATCTATTTTCGTTTGTTCTTCCTCTGTAAATCCCTCTGCAACTAGTGAACGACGACCGGACGGCGGTGTCGGCGTCGGATTCGTAATACATGTGTTAGCCCCCTGTTCATAGGGTGATAATGTTATGTGTGTGTGTGTGCTGGATGATTGAGCGCTCAACGTTGTGTCTCCCCTTTGCCATTGCTATCTCAGTCGGTGCATCCGTGTGTTTTCTCACTTGCGCGTTTACTTCTTCCTTCTTTCCGAACCTGATTTCCTCGGCTCCGAATATGCCCTGGGCTACCACAGGCTAAAGAGATGACCCCTCCCCGGGTCCTTCATGACGACGCAATGACCGGGTTCTATTCGAGGGTTCCTGAATGCTTCATGGATAGAGGCATGCTCGTGCACGTACATCTTCCCGTTTGCTTCGTTTTAGGGTCTGATCTCCGTTTTCTTTTCTCTTGGCGTTATTCTATCGCTCAGAGAAGGTGGGGATCGCCTCCAGCGCATCAGGGCCCGTCATGCGATTATTGCATTCCAGTTACTCGAGCATATGTGTGTGTGGCTAAATTACCCTGTCGCTATGCCAACCATCCTTCCCTGTGATTCCCAATCACTACTCCCTCCGCGAGTATGAATTTCTTTAACCCCCGAGTGTCGATGCATCTATGTATGCTCGGTGACATATCAGCTCACCGGCGACCGTATGATGTTACTCGCCCCTGTTTTCATTCCATCTGTATTCGGGATCTGCAGTCTATTTCCTGAATTGGCTCCTAGAACTCTGCAGGCAGATACAGTGTTACCCAGAATGATTGAATTTGCCAGTGCCGAACCTGGCTCTTTCTCTGATCAGTTGTTCAAAATAAGGGGCCGACTGATAAGAGTACCAGTGGATGCCCCTGGCAACATTCATTTCTGGAGCTTGGCAGCAGGTTCAGCTCCTTTGGTTCATTCTCAAAGAGAGTGTAAGATGGAAGAGGTAGAGACCTATGTTCACCCCGTTTCAGGGGCTAATGCTGTTAGGTCTATTCTGGAGCCGGAGCTGGTTAGATGGGCCATGGCCATTCGACCCAGTGTTTTAGTCTTCAGGAAGGGTGGTCTGCTTCTTCTGGAACCATATTATCCATTCCGCTTCGGGCGGAACTTTGGCTATGACCAGCATATCCCTACATGAGTTGCTCAGTTTCCCCTGGATAGCCGGGCCAAGCATGGATCTGCCATTGTCGGTGATGGCCGGTTGTGGTGGGATTTCTATCATCGCCATGATGGCACCGTTTTCAGAGTTCCCACTGTTTCCAACCGTGTCCCCCACGTCACATCAGAGTATATCAAATGGTGGAACATTCGGACCAGCTTTTACAGGGATGGCAGGGGTGCATTCTGGGACATGGCCGAGCGTTCTTTCCTGAAACAACAGCCCGGGCCGGTATTTGACATCCCCGAGGGCCACCTAAAAAGGATTTATTCACAACATCTGAGGGAGGCCGAGAACTATCTGGCTCAGCGTCGGGTTCTGAAAGAAGGAGGCTCCGAGCCGCCTGCTCCTGTCTTTGCTGCCATTAACGAAGATACTTTTATGAAGAACTTGAAACATCTGTGTCATGTAGGAGGCGCTCGTCTGGAGGCGCAACAGTACCCTTTCCCTATTGAAGAGCCGCTCCTGACGGTCGTCCCCTGGAAGGGTCCGACAGATAGATTTCATCCCTACAGGACGTTTGTGCGTAGGGAAGATAGGACTCAGATGTACTACAAGCACACGTCTTGGCTGTTTGTTCTGCTGAATGTACATGGGTTATCTGCAGAGAGTCCGATAGCCGGCATATTGAATAAGCCATTGTTTATTTCTTTTCATTATGTCGACGACTGGGGCATGGACCACCTCGACTTATTTCGATGTCTTGATTTCCATGGTCATAGCGATTTGGCATCTTTAGTGGAGAAGTGCCAGACATTTGGTGATGTCTGTTGGCTTGTCAAGGAGGCTGCTTTCTACTCCAAGGAGGTAGCTTATCTGTACTGGCCGCTTTCTGTCTTTTATGATGGCCCAGCAGGTATGGTCTTTCCTTTCGACTGTAGTGCTTTCTGTTTGTTATTCAAACTCTGCATCTACTGGTCTCATTGCTTCTTTGACGTCTTCAACAGATAGGCCAGATATAAAGCGACAGGGGCTTTACAGAAAAATCATTGCGCAAGCTGAGAAGCCTGCTTATTTCGAAGTCCCTGCAGCAGCACCGACGACCACTCCCCTGCCTCCGGGCAAGAAGAGAAAGATTTCTGTAGTGAAGACTGCAGTTGGGAAGGCCAGGAAGGCTAAGAAGGCCCATGCTCGGCAGTCGGCTTCAGCATTGACGGACCCTGGGACCCCTCTTCCTGATATCCCCTCCTTTGATGAGTTTGAATCTCAAAGGGAGGGCGCCCAGACGTCAGTCAAGGGTAACATAAACAGCCTGCAGCTATATCTTTCATCGTCTTTTGCTGAATTTTATAGAAATCTTCGAATCTGACCCCCCCCCTTTTTGTACAGCCCAAGAGCCAGTTGTGACACCTTCCGTGGTGAAGACCAGATTGCCTTCCCCCACGCCGGCTAGTGAGGCGGAGGGTAAGTGTGCTTTTTCATCTTCTTTTGCACATTTCGATTATCTGTTTATTGTCTCTCTCACGAACCTTTCCCTGCAGTGACGGCCGGTGAGGGGGCTGCAGTTACGGGAGCAGCTGGCGATATAATTCAACCACAGGAGGGCCATAAGACCCAGACGAAACGGGGCCTTGTCCCTGTGAGGCGCATAGTTACCCGGTATTCATCTAGGCAGCCGTTAGGGACGCAAGTCCCGCCCATGGATAGCGTAGAAATCTCTTCTAGCAGCTCCGCGACCGCTTCCGAGGCAGAGGGAGAAGGAGCAGATTTCAGCGAGAGCGAGACGGAGGGTATCTCCCAATCAGAGGCCCTACTTGTATGTACTGCCATTGTCCCACTGTTCACCCCCTCCAAACTGCTGGTGCCTTCTTCTGAAGAGGAACTACCGGAAGAATTTGCTGGCTTGGACACCGAGGCAGATATAACTCCTCCCTTTGCTGCTTCAGCAGCGGAGCTTTCCTCTTCCTTGCACTCCTGTGAGGATATCGACATCACATTAGAAGTGGGTCTCTCTCCTTTTCCTCATTATTGTTATTATTATTATTTTTTTATCTGCTGCTTGATGTTGCATTGATCTATTCACAGGAATCCCCTGTTGCTAGCCCGGTAGCGACTGCAGCCTTTGAAGCCATTCTATCTGACACCTTGGCTATTGTTCCTGCTTCGTCAGCCACTTGTGCAGGCGTTTCTGAGATAATTCGCCCTATGCCGGTGAGGGTACAGTCTTCCACAGACTTAGCATTGCTGGACTTGAGGACCTCGGGGGAGAGTTCGGCCCTCATCCGGGTCTTGGATTTTAAAGCTGAGACGGACCCAGCTAGGGGTTCTGCCTTTATACCGGCCGCAGTGATGACCATTGCACCAGAGTCAGCAATTCCCATAACAGTAATTAGGGAAACTGAACTTTTGCCTCTACAGTCCGTAGCCCCTGCCGCCTTGACATTGAAGGAACTGGCCGCTGAAGCGGGGATGGAAGGAGGGGAGGTAGCTGCCACAGAGACCGGAATATTGTCCATAACTGACCCAGAATCGATCTCCTTGCTCTCGGAATCTGAGGAGGAGGTGCCCCGAGAAGAGGATGCTGAAGATGCGAGTATCATATTGGGGACCCAGGAAGCAGCCGCTCCAGCACTTATTAAAGTTGCCCCTACGAGCATTCAAATAGCAACTCCCGAGGAGATGGAGGTGGAGGGCCTCTTGGTTTCGTAAGGGGTTGCAGAGAGAGCTTAGTTGGCACCTTCCGCAGACCTCCCGTCTTCCTCTTCCCAGCCTGATGTTAGACTATGGGCGGATATTGACAGCGAGGTGACTTTCGAAGTAGCTCCAGTTCCTTCTCCTGGCTTCGCTTCATTTGAGAGTTTTGTCTGGCAAAATCTTGACATGCTGCGCCAGCTGGTGGAGTCCCAGCCTGGACTGACGTATCTGCGGCTGAAGGAGATAGCCGAGCGTTTCACCGCCGGTCTACAGGCGATGGGCTGTCCCATGGAAATATGGGCCCAGCGGGTTCTATTGTTGTTAAAGTTTATACATCGCCGGGACTTCTTGGCACATATTATGTCTGACAGACTGGCAGCTTTGAAGTTGCAAAGGAAGGAGTGCAAATCTGAGCTGGAGAAGGTGGGCTCTGTTCTCTAGGAGCGCCAATGCCAACTGCAGTCTCTGGCGCAGCGGGAGCAGTTCGTGCGCAGCCGGATAACCATCCTGGAGGCTGAACTGTTTGACCTCCGGGCTGAACTGCCGCAGATAACAACTTGTCGGCCGCAGCTTGCGGAGGAAGTAGCCCTGTTGGAGGGGCAGGTGGCATCCTTTCAGGACGAGTCTGCTCGGCTGCAGGAGGAGGAGGCTCGACTTCATGAGCTGGGGGCTGCCCCGCATGTAGGGCTTCTGGCCTTCGAAGACATATTCCGGCGCCCGTGAATATCTGTTTCGCCCTTTTTGTAATACAATTCCCCCTCAGGGGCCCTTCTTGTATTCCCTTTTTTATTCAATGGAAAGGAATCTTTACACCAGTCTCATATGTGGTTTGTCCTTTACTTATCGCGCCATCAATTTTTCACGGTGATTTGGCAACGGTTTCAGCGGTCCCTGTGCGAACAGCCCGTACCTAGCAGGAGAGCGTCCACCCTTTCAGAGAAAGGATGGGGAACTCGCTCCACCGTGCGACGGTATCCGGAGGGTGCCTAAACCCAATCCCGGGGTAGCTGAATAAAAGAGGTTTAGAACATCGTCTGGAACAAACAGATGGTTCATCTCGGACAGGTTTCAAAGCTGGTCGGGGTAATGTATCAAACGACCAGTGACAGATTTCATCATCGATATTGGGTTTATATCGACGCAAAGAAGTTTTATAGGTTTCATCAGAACAGACATAAGGTCTAGACTGGGTAGACTTGATCACAGGTGGGACGTGAAAAGGGTATGTGGTTTTCATCAGGACGGACGTAAAGTCTGAACTGGACAAGTTTTCATCATTGATCGGGCAATGTAGCGATCGACCAATGGTTGGCTTCATCATCGATATGGGGTTTATATCGATGCAAAGGGATTTCATAAGTTTCATCAGGATAGACGTAAGGTCTAAACTGGATAGGGTTTCATCACTGATCGGGCAATGTGCCGGTCGATCAATAGCTGGTTTTATCATCGATATTGGGTTTATATCGATGCAAAGGAATTTCATAAATTTCATCAGGATAGACGTAAGGTCTAAACCGGATAAGGTTTCATCATTGATCGGGCAAGGTGCCGGTCGATCAATAGCTGGTTTCATTATCGATATTGGGTTTATATCGATGCAAAGGGATCTCATAAGTTTCATCAGGATAGACGTGAGGTCTATTCCAGCAGGTTTTATCGCGGGTGGGACTTTGCCAAGAAATACGTAGGTTTCATCAGGATAGGCGTAGGGTCTATCCTGGTAGGGTTTCATCGTTGACCGGGCAAGGAGCCGATCGATCAAGGGAAGGTTCAGGAGTTTGATCAGGACAGGCGTAAGTTCCGAACTAGCCATGCTTTATCAGAATGGTGACGGGCTTTATTGTCAGTGGGAGATGTAAAAAGAGGGTATATAGATTTCATCAGGGTAGACGTAAGATCTATCCCGGAAAGGCTTTATCATCGGTGGGGCGTAGAGCCAGATGACCGACGGAAGGCCTCATCAGTGAAGGGGAGGTGAAGGCAACGTGCCGGTTGGCATGGAACTTCCGAATTACCACATTACTGACCCAAGTGCCCTTTTGGGTTTTCACCAGAGCCAGCCCCCTCTTGCTTTTGCCCACGCGTCCTTTCGGATTTTCACGTGGCGGGGTACCCAATTTTGCTTGCGGTGCCCTTTCGGGTTTTCACCACAGCTGGGTTTTAGCCATTTTTGCCCTTGTCCAGAATGCCTGAACAAGTCTGGCGGGGTATCTCTATTTTTAACCCCATTTCTATATATGTACTTTTTGTCATTTTCTTTCTCTTTTCTTTTTCATTGTCTTTTCTGGGACCAGAACTTTCATCCTATGAACCATGGCGCCATATGTTTATTGTGGACACACGATCATTGATGTGGGTGTCAACATCAATGCAAAGGGAAGTAGGGTTTCATGATCTATCCAGACGAAAGGTCCGAATTGATTTAGAGGATATGGATAGCAGCTCGGGCACGAGGCCGTTTGCTGAAAATATGAGTTCATTGTTAATGTGGGGTTTAACATTAACGCAAAGGAATAGAGTTTCATGATCTATCCAGACGGAGGGTCTGAATCGATTCAAAGAGCAGTGTTGTGCTATGTCAGAGCGGACGGAAGGCCCACCCTGGATGGATTTTAGCGTCGATCAGGCAGCGTGCCAATCGATCGATAGCAGGTTTTGTCACGCCCCGAACCGATAGCAGCGGGAAGCGATGCTCGGAACGTGGCAAGAGACAGTCACGATAACAAGAGCGGAAGATAAATAATCACAATAAAATACAAAGAGGCCAGACACACATTTTGAGAAAATACGAACTCTTATTAATTTAAAAAGATATATTTTGACACCACTTACAATAAAAGATTCAAAATAAATAACAAAAAGAAATAACCAGACTAGCTAGACTCGAGAAGATAAAAAGAACAGACTCCAACTCTAGGTTCCAGGTTCCACTCGATCACACTGATCCGTTTCCCAATGCACGTACCGATACTCGCATAACCTGAAAAGGGTTGGAAGTAGGGGTGAGCAAAAAGCTCAGTAGGAATTATACTCTATCATCAGGCATAGTTTAAGTGATTAACAAGTAAATTACAGTTTCATATGCCACGCTAATAAGAGAAATAAATGACGATATGAAACAACGTAATAAAACAGATCTTGCAAGGTCAAGAAATAGCAGGTAAGAACAAGATATCAAGTACGAGATTGAACAAGAACAAGTATACAAGAATTTGCTACAGGAGATTTCACGTAATGAATTTACCATAAGATAGTAATAGAGTATTCACTAGATAATTGCAAGTACAAGAATTTCCAACAGGAAATAGCAAGAGTTGGCCAAGCAAGCAAGTAGTTTAAGCGCCTCTCAAGCACTCAACGAGATTCAAGTACGTTACTTATCAAGTTCCTTGGGTCGACGTCAACGTGATTCAAGCACACCAAGTCACAAGTAACAAGTAACAAGATATTTATTTCTAGACTTAACAAGTCATGCACTCGGGTGTAATGCCTCACCCTGTCATTAACATTCCATGGGCTCACTAACTTTCGGGCGCTCTCCCCAGGACCAGACCGGGCCCTTATGGTGCGTTGGCATATAATGGATCCAAGATCCCACGTGTCTAGATAGTCAAGTAAATGGCCAAGTAATCAGAGGAGTTACTGTCATAAGCTCAAGATTAAAGGACTAACTTATCCTTAGACTCAAGAATACAAAACACGATAAAACCCAAACACCGAAGGTTGTACGGCTAACACCGGCCGTACTCACAAGAGTCACGATCCACGAGTCATGAAGTCAAGAACAACGGCTGACAGTACGCCGCTCTAAGTACGAACTGACTGACTAAGAGCATTAAGAAAAACCAAATAAAGCCTTTCAACTCCTAATTTTACATGCTTAATTAGATATATGGTTTTTCATTAAAAGATGGATCAAGATGGATCAAGGTGATAATGAACAAGTTCAAAAGATATCATGCAATTTACAGGAATTTACTTGCATAATTATCACTTATTATATGTGTTTTTTACTAATTATCAATTTAAGATGCTAATTAACTCCATTTAACATGCTAATTAAGAATTGAGATACCAATTAACAATTTAGAACCACATTAATTCATTTTCTATGAAGAGTATATATTACTGGTACAGAAATATAAACTACCGTCTAAACAACAATTAAGATGCTAATTTAACAATCAGAAACACGAATCATCAACTTACGATACTAATTAGCAATTAACATACTAATTAACAATTAAAAACACAAATTATCTACACACTAAATCATTTTCTGTGAAAAATATATTTCTGGTACAGAAATGTAAATCTACTGTCTTAGCAATAATCAAGATACTAATTTAACACTTAAAAACACTAATTATCAATTTAAGATACTAATTAGCAATTAACATACTAATTAACAATTAAAAACACAAATTATCTACACACTAAATCATTTTCTGTGAAAAATATATTTCTGGTACAGAAATGTAAATCTACTGTCTTAACAGTAATTAAGATACTAATTTAACACTTAAAAACACTAATTATCAATTTAAGATATTAATTAGCAATTAAGATGCGATTAAGATACTAATTAATAATCAAAACCCACATTTAAATCATTTTCTATGAAAAATACGTTTCTGGGATAGAAATATAAAATTACTGCCTTAACATGCATTTACTAGGGTAATCGGGACGTTAAACGGTGAAACCGGGGGCGAAAATTGTCTCTGGGGGTTAAACGGTCTGTTATGGGCCGTTTAGGGTTTCACAGGGGTTGGGCGGTCCATGAGCGACCGCGCATCCCAGGGTTTGGGGTTGGGCGGTCCAGGGGCGACCGCGCATCCCAGGGTCGCTGGGGTTGGGCGGTCTATCGCGAGACCGCCCATCCCGGGCAGATTCCGATTTTTAATATATTTTTCTAAATTTTGCCTAATTCCTCATATTTTCTAGGGTTTCAATAAAACCACAAATTCGGACAATATACTCGATCAAAATTAGGGATTTTACAGTCAAAAGAAAGAGCACAGAAAGTTCTACAAGATACATGGATCAATTTCATGTTTTAAAGCACGAATCAATACAGAAATCAAAGGGGAACTAGTAAACCCTAATTTTGACTTGTCTATACTAAATGATTTAATTCGCGGAATACACCCAAAACAAATTGGGGCTTTTGGTACCGATGGAAAGCTCATGAAAAATACTATCTAATAGCAGGGTCAATTTCAGATTAACATGCTTAAATCGAGATTTATTAAAGAAAGAACAGTAAAAACCTTAACTTGACATGCTGTTACTAAATCGTAAAATACTCTCAATATACAGAATATAATTTGGGGCTTTTACTATCAAAATGACGAGCATGAAAAACTATATAAGATGCATGGATTACTTTTTGATTCACAGCCCGAATTCATCACTTAATCTAAGGAAGAACAACTTAAACCCTAGTTCTAACATGATTCTAACATGGCTCACTAAATGACTAAATTCGCATGCTACACTTAATAAAAATTGGGGCTTTATATATCAAAAGAAAGAGGAATGCATACTGGACATTTTGATATATCATTTAAGGTTTGAGCCCGAGAGAACCTACCTCAATTTGATGAAGAACAAGGAAGAACAAAGAAGGAGGAAAGAAAGAAGGAGGAAAGACACCCACGCACTCAACGCAAGATATCTCCCAGATCTGAAAACTTCAGCGACTGCCGCGACTACCAAATGAAAATAGACTGGAAGAGCTTTATTTTGATAGTTTATACACGTTCTGGGATGGTCTGTGGTGAGAGGAATCGACGCCACAAGTGACGTGTTGGACAAGGCGCCGCCAAGCAAGACCAAGTCAAAACTCGACCAGCCGCCTCAATTAGGGTTAGGATTTCGAGCAATTTTTAGAGGGCTATTGACGTTAAGATCATGGCCTTTAGTTTGACACCAATTTAAGATCAAATGGTTGAGTATTAAGGTCGAATTTTATGTTTTAAGATGGGGTGAATAGTGAACACGAATTTCGGGTTGGTAGGTATAGAAATTGGACTTAAACCCCTGATTAGGCCTTGTTAACGATTTTATTAGGCTTAGCCCTAGAAGACAAAAATGTTAAACGTAATGGATTACACAATAATATGATTTTTATGGATTTTTATAAAATAGTCGAAAAGTGACTTGTACTATTCATTAAAGAATTAATCTAATTAATTCAAATAAATTCAAATAAACTCAAATAATTTCAAATAATTCCTACTAAATTTCTACAACAATTCAAATAAGTTCTAATTAAATTTATAAAAGGATTTGGGGTCATTGGTTGAACATTAAGCTCCAATTTCGTGTTTTAAGTTAAGGTTAGGCACAGTTAACTTAGTGTACATTTTTAGGCTTAATCCATTAATTAGACCTAATTACGGATTTTTGTTGGGTTGAACCCAGAAGATAAAGTTGCTAACTACATCGTCCTTGACCCAATTAGTATTTTTCCAGATTTTTATAAGGTAGTAAAAAATTCACTAGTTCTATTTACTAAGGAATTAAATATTAAATTCTGAAATTCATTCATCTCAGTGAAAAATTCAATTATTTAAATTAAATTTTAGATTTTTAAAACCGGGATATTACACCCTCCCCCACTTAAAGGAATTTGGTCCCCAAATTCACTGGGTATTACCAATTATGTGAATGTTTGAACTAAGATGATCTTATTTATCAAAATAGCATGTTAATTATACAACTAATGCCGAAAGAATTTAGCTATAGCTAGGGATAAAAGAGAACGATACCATATATAGTTCTTCATTCGATAGAAGTTGGTTCCGATTCTTCTTGTAGTTTTGCTTGTGGAAGTAACTTAGGACAGTTAGCCATTTTATGATCCTGATCTCCGCAACGCAGACACGCTCCGCACCTTCGCCAGCACTCCTTCGCGAGATGACCAAGTTTGTGACAGTACTTACATTCCATTTGCGCAATATTACTCTTCTTCTTCTTATTACGTCGGGTTTCCTTACGTCGGACTCGCCAGCCTCTAGCGGAACCGAAACTTAGCTTACCAGAACCACTCGGTTTCATTTTAAGGATGGCTTAATAACCTGCAAGATAATTATATGGTTAACTTCTTCATTACCCTTACGCCTAACGCAACGCAATCTTGCACATATTTTATTACTTAACCCACAATACTACCCAATCTCACAATGGTACAAGAGATGACACGGGTCTTAAGACTTAGGGTAACCTATACACTTGGACTAAATCCAAGGGACTCAGAGAAGAAGGCAACACTTGGACAAAATCCAAGGGACTCAGGCAAGGAGGCTCTGATACCAAAATTGTCACCCCCCGAACCGATAGCAGCGGGAAGCGATGCTCGGAACGTGGCAAGAGACAGTCACGATAACAAGAGCGGAAGATAAATAATCACAATAAAATACAAAGAGGCCAGACACACATTTTGAGAAAATACGAACTCTTATTAATTTAAAAAGATATATTTTGACACCACTTACAATAAAAGATTCAAAATAAATAACAAAAAGAAATAACCAGACTAGCTAGACTCGAGAAGATAAAAAGAACATACTCCAACTCTAGGTTCCAGGTTCCACTCGATCACACTGATCTGTTTCCCAATGCACGTACCGATACTCGCATAACCTGAAAAGGGTTGGAAGTAGGGGTGAGCAAAAAGCTCAGTAGGAATTATACTCTATCATCAGGCATAGTTTAAGTGATTAACAAGTAAATTACAGTTTCATATGCCACGCTAATAAGAGAAATAAATGACGATATGAAACAACGTAATAAAACAGATCTTGCAAGGTCAAGAAATAGCAGGTAAGAACAAGATATCAAGTACGAGATTGAACAAGAACAAGTATACAAGAATTTGCTACAGGAGATTTCACGTAATGAATTTACCATAAGATAGTAATAGAGTATTCACTAGATAATTGCAAGTACAAGAATTTCCAACAGGAAATAGCAAGAGTTGGCCAAGCAAGCAAGTAGTTTAAGCGCCTCTCAAGCACTCAACGAGATTCAAGTACGTTACTTATCAAGTTCCTTAGGTCGACGTCAACGTGATTCAAGCACACCAAGTCACAAGTAACAAGTAACAAGATATTTATTTCTAGACTTAACAAGTCATGCACTCGGGTGTAATGCCTCACCCTGTCATTAACATCCCATGGGCTCACTAACTTTCGGGCGCTCTCCCCAGGACCAGACCGGGCCCTTATGGTGCGTTGGCATATAATGGATCCAAGATCCCACGTGTCTAGATAGTCAAGTAAATGGCCAAGTAATCAGAGGAGTTACTGTCATAAGCTCAAGATTAAAGGACTAACTTATCCTTAGACTCAAGAATACGAAACACGATAAAACCCAAACACCGAAGGTTGTACGGCTAACACCGGCCGTACTCACAAGAGTCACGATCCACGAGTCATGAAGTCAAGAACAACGGCTGACAGTACGCCGCTCTAAGTACGAACTGACTGACTAAGAGCATTAAGAAAAACCAAATAAAGCCTTTCAACTCCTAATTTTACATGCTTAATTAGATATATGGTTTTTCATTAAAAGATGGATCAAGATGGATCAAGGTGATAATGAACAAGTTCAAAAGATATCATGCAATTTACAGAAATTTACTTGCATAATTACCACTTATTATATGTGTTTTTTACTAATTATCAATTTAAGATGCTAATTAACTCCATTTAACATGCTAATTAAGAATTGAGATACCAATTAACAATTTAGAACCACATTAATTCATTTTCTATGAAGAGTATATATTACTGGTACAGAAATATAAACTACCGTCTAAACAACAATTAAGATGCTAATTTAACAATCAGAAACACGAATCATCAACTTACGATACTAATTAGCAATTAACATACTAATTAACAATTAAAAACACAAATTATCTACACACTAAATCATTTTCTGTGAAAAATATATTTCTGGTACAGAAATGTAAATCTACTGTCTTAGCAATAATCAAGATACTAATTTAACACTTAAAAACACTAATTATCAATTTAAGATACTAATTAGCAATTAACATACTAATTAACAATTAAAAACACAAATTATCTACACACTAAATCATTTTCTGTGAAAAATATATTTCTGGTACAGAAATGTAAATCTACTGTCTTAACAGTAATTAAGATACTAATTTAACACTTAAAAACACTAATTATCAATTTAAGATATTAATTAGCAATTAAGATGCGATTAAGATACTAATTAATAATCAAAACCCACATTTAAATCATTTTCTATGAAAAATACGTTTCTGGGACAGAAATATAAAATTACTGCCTTAACATGCATTTACTAGGGTAATCGGGACGTTAAACGGTGAAACCGGGCGCGAAAACTGTCTCTGGGGGTTAAACGGTCTGTTATGGGCCGTTTAGGGTTTCACAGGGGTTGGGCGGTCCATGAGCGACCGCGCATCCCAGGGTTTGGGGTTGGGCGGTCCAGGGGCGACCGCGCATCCCAGGGTCGCTGGGGTTGGGCGGTCTATCGCGAGACCGCCCATCCCGGGCAGATTCCGATTTTTAATATATTTTTCCAAATTTTGCCTAATTCCTCATATTTTCTAGGGTTTCAATAAAACCACAAATTCGGACAATATACTCGATCAAAATTAGGGCTTTTACAGTCAAAAGAAAGAGCACAGAAAGTTCTACAAGATGCATGGATCAATTTCATGTTTTAAAGCACGAATCAATACAGAAATCAAAGGGGAACTAGTAAACCCTAATTTTGACTTGTCTATACTAAATGATTTAATTCGCGGAATACACCCAATAAAAATTGGGGCTTTTGGTACCGATGGAAAGCTCATGAAAAATACTATCTAATAGCAGGGTCAATTTCAGATTAACATGCTTAAATCGAGATTTATTAAAGAAAGAACAGTAAAAACCTTAAGTTGACATGCTGTTACTAAATCGTAAAATACTCTCAATATACAGAATATAATTTGGGGCTTTTACTATCAAAATGACGAGCATGAAAAACTATATAAGATGCATGGATTACTTTTTGATTCACAGCCCGAATTCATCACTTAATCTAAGGAAGAACAACTTAAACCCTAGTTCTAACATGATTCTAACATGGCTCACTAAATGACTAAATTCGCATGCTACACTTAATAGAAATTAGGGCTTTATATATCAAAAGAAAGAGGAATGCATACTGGACATTTTGATATATCATTTAAGGTTTGAGCCCGAGAGAACCTACCTCAATTTGATGAAGAACAAGGAAGAACAAAGAAGGAGGAAAGAAAGAAGGACGCCGACACCCACGCACTCAACGCGAGATATCTCCCAGATCTGAAAACTTCAGCGACTGCCGCGGCTACCAAATGAAAATAGACTGGAAGAGCTTTATTTTGATAGTTTATACACGTTCTGGGATGGTCTGTGGTGAGAGGAATCGACGCCACAAGTGACGTGTTGGACAAGGCGCCGCCAAGCAAGACCAAGTCAAAACTCGACCAGCCGCCTCAATTAGGGTTAGGATTTCGAGCAATTTTTAGAGGGCTATTGAAGTTAAGATCATGGCCTTTAGTTTGACACCAATTTCAGATCAAATGGTTGAGTATTAAGGTCGAATTTTATGTTTTAAGATGGGGTGAATAGTGAACACGAATTTCGGGTTGGTAGGTATAGAAATTGGACTTAAACCCCTGATTAGGCCTTGTTAACGATTTTATTAGGCTTAGCCCTAGAAGACAAAAATTTAAACGAAATGGATTACACAATAATATGATTTTTATGGATTTTTATAAAATAGTCGAAAAGTGACTTGTACTATTCATTAAAGAATTAATCTAATTAATTCAAATAAATTCAAATAAATTCAAATAATTTCAAATAATTCCTACTAAATTTCTACAACAATTCAAATAAGTTCTAATTAAATTTATAAAAGGATTTGGGGTCATTGGTTGAACATTAAGCTCCAATTTCGCGTTTTAAGTTAAGGTTAGGCACAGTTAACTTAGTGTACATTTTTAGGCTTAATCCATTAATTAGACCTAATTACGGATTTTTGTTGGGTTGAACCCAGAAGATAAAGTTGCTAACTACATCGTCCTTGACCCAATTAGCATTTTTCCAGATTTTTATAAGGTAGTCAAAAATTCACTAGTTCTATTTACTAAGGAATTAAATATTAAATTCTGAAATTCATTTATCTCAGTGAAAAATTCAATTATTTCAATTAAATTTTAGATTTTCAAAACCGGGGTATTACACCCTCCCCCACCTAAAGGAATTTGGTCCCCAAATTCACTGGTATTACCAATTATGTGAATGGTTGAACTAAGATGATCTTATTTATCAAAATAGCATGTTAATTATACAACTAATGCCGAAAGAATTTAGCTATAGCTAGGGATAAAAGAGAACGATACCATATATAGTTCTTCATTCGATAGAAGTTGGTTCCGATTCTTCTTGTAGTTTTGCTTGTGGAAGTAACTTAGGACAGTTAGCCATTTTATGATCCTGATCTCCGCAACGCAGACACGCTCCGCACCTTCGCCAGCACTCCTTCGCGAGATGACCAAGTTTGTGACAGTACTTACATTCCATTTGCGCAATATTACTCTCCTTCTTCTTATTACGTCGGGTTTCCTTACGTCGGACTCGTCACCCTCTAGCGGAACCGAAACTTAGCTTACCAGAACCACTCGGTTTCATTTTAAGGATGGCTTAATAACCTGCAAGATAATTATATGGTTAACTTCTTCATTACCCTTACTCCTAACGCAACGCAATCTTGCATATATTTTATTACTTAACCCACAATACTACCCAATCTCACAATGGTACAAGAGATGACACGGGTCTTAAGACTTAGGGTAACCTATACACTTGGACTAATCCATCCAAGGGACTCAGGCAAGGAGGCTCTGATACCAAAATTGTCACGCCCCGAACCGATAGCAGCGGGAAGCGATGCTCGGAACGTGGCAAGAGACAGTCACGATAACAAGAGCGGAAGATAAATAATCACAATAAAATACAAAGAGGCCAGACACACATTTTGAGAAAATACGAACTCTTATTAATTTAAAAAGATATATTTTGACACCACTTACAATAAAAGATTCAAAATAAATAACAAAAAGAAATAACCAGACTAGCTAGACTCGAGAAGATAAAAAGAACAGACTCCAACTCTAGGTTCCAGGTTCCACTCGATCACACTGATCCGTTTCCCAATGCACGTACCGATACTCGCATAACCTGAAAAGGGTTGGAAGTAGGGGTGAGCAAAAAGCTCAGTAGGAATTATACTCTATCATCAGGCATAGTTTAAGTGATTAACAAGTAAATTACAGTTTCATATGCCACGCTAATAAGAGAAATAAATGACGATATGAAACAACGTAATAAAACAGATCTTGCAAGGTCAAGAAATAGCAGGTAAGAACAAGATATCAAGTACGAGATTGAACAAGAACAAGTATACAAGAATTTGCTACAGGAGATTTCACGTAATGAATTTACCATAAGATAGTAATAGAGTATTCACTAGATAATTGCAAGTACAAGAATTTCCAACAGGAAATAGCAAGAGTTGGCCAAGCAAGCAAGTAGTTTAAGCGCCTCTCAAGCACTCAACGAGATTCAAGTACGTTACTTATCAAGTTCCTTGGGTCGACGTCAACGTGATTCAAGCACACCAAGTCACAAGTAACAAGTAACAAGATATTTATTTCTAGACTTAACAAGTCATGCACTCGGGTGTAATGCCTCACCCTGTCATTAACATCCCATGGGCTCACTAACTTTCGGGCGCTCTCCCCAGGACCAGACCGGGCCCTTATGGTGCGTTGGCATATAATGGATCCAAGATCCCACGTGTCTAGATAGTCAAGTAAATGGCCAAGTAATCAGAGGAGTTACTGTCATAAGCTCAAGATTAAAGGACTAACTTATCCTTAGACTCAAGAATACGAAACACGATAAAACCCAAACACCGAGGGTTGTACGGCTAACACCGGCCGTACTCACAAGAGTCACGATCCACGAGTCATGAAGTCAAGAACAACGGCTGACAGTACGCCGCTCTAAGTACGAACTGACTGACTAAGAGCATTAAGAAAAACCAAATAAAGCCTTTTAACTCCTAATTTTACATGCTTAATTAGATATATGGTTTTTCATTAAAAGATGGATCAAGATGGATCAAGGTGATAATGAACAAGTTCAAAAGATATCATGCAATTTACAGGAATTTACTTGCATAATTACCACTTATTATATGTGTTTTTTTACTAATTATCAATTTAAGATGCTAATTAACTCCATTTAACATGCTAATTAAGAATTAAGATACCAATTAACAATTTAGAACCACATTAATTCATTTTCTATGAAGAGTATATATTACTGGTACAGAAATATAAACTACCGTCTAAACAACAATTAAGATGCTAATTTAACAATCAGAAACACGAATCATCAACTTACGATACTAATTAGCAATTAACATACTAATTAACAATTAAAAACACAAATTATCTACACACTAAATCATTTTCTGTGAAAAATATATTTCTGGTACAGAAATGTAAATCTACTGTCTTAGCAATAATCAAGATACTAATTTAACACTTAAAAACACTAATTATCAATTTAAGATACTAATTAGCAATTAACATACTAATTAACAATTAAAAACACAAATTATCTACACACTAAATCATTTTCTGTGAAAAATATATTTCTGGTACAGAAATGTAAATCTACTGTCTTAACAGTAATTAAGATACTAATTTAACACTTAAAAACACTAATTATCAATTTAAGATACTAATTAGCAATTAAGATGCGATTAAGATACTAATTAATAATCAAAACCCACATTTAAATCATTTTCTATGAAAAATACGTTTCTGGGACAGAAATATAAAATTACTGCCTTAACATGCATTTACTAGGGTAATCGGGACGTTAAACGGTGAAACCGGGCGCGAAAACTGTCTCTGGGGGTTAAACGGTCTGTTATGGGCCGTTTAGGGTTTCACAGGGGTTGGGCGGTCCATGAGCGACCGCGCATCCCAGGGTTTGGGGTTGGGCGGTCCAGGGGCGACCGCCCATCCCAGGGTCGCTGGGGTTGGGCGGTCTATCGCGAGACCGCCCATCCCGGGCAGATTCTGATTTTTAATATATTTTTCCAAATTTTGCCTAATTCCTCATATTTTCTAGGGTTTCAATAAAACCACAAATTCGGACAATATACTCGATCAAAATTAGGGCTTTTACAGTCAAAAGAAAGAGCACAGAAAGTTCTACAAGATACATGGATCAATTTCATGTTTTAAAGCCCGAATCAATACAGAAATCAAAGGGGAACTAGTAAACCCTAATTTTGACTTGTCTATACTAAATGATTTAATTCGCGGAATACACCCAATAAAAATTGGGGCTTTTGGTACCGATGGAAAGCTCATGAAAACTACTATCTAATAGCAGGGTCAATTTCAGATTAACATGCTTAAATCGAGATTTATTAAAGAAAGAACAGTAAAAACCTTAACTTGACATGCTGTTACTAAATCGTAAAATACTCTCAATATACAGAATATAATTTGGGGCTTTTACTATCAAAATGACGAGCATGAAAAACTATATAAGATGCATGGATTACTTTTTGATTCACAGCCCGAATTCATCACTTAATCTAAGGAAGAACAACTTAAACCCTAGTTCTAACATGATTCTAACATGGCTCACTAAATGACTAAATTCGCATGCTACACTTAATAGAAATTGGGGCTTTATATATCAAAAGAAAGAGGAATGCATGCTGAACATTTTGATATATCATTTAAGGTTTGAGCCCGAGAGAACCTACCTCAATTTGATGAAGAACAAGGAAGAACAAAGAAGGAGGAAAGAAAGAAGGACGCCGACACCCACGCACTCAACGCGAGATATCTCCCAGATCTGAAAACTTCAGCGACTGCCGCGGCTACCAAATGAAAATAGACTGGAAGAGCTTTATTTTGATAGTTTATACACGTTCTGGGATGGTCTGTGGTGAGAGGAATCGACGCCACAAGTGACGTGTTGGACAAGGCGCCGCCAAGCAAGACCAAGTCAAAACTCGACCAGCCGCCTCAATTAGGGTTAGATTTCGAGCAATTTTTAGAGGGCTATTGAAGTTAAGATCATGGCCTTTAGTTTGACACCAATTTCAGATCAAATGGTTGAGTATTAAGGTCGAATTTTATGTTTTAAGATGGGGTGAATAGTGAACACGAATTTCGGGTTGGTAGGTATAGAAATTGGACTTAAACCCCTGATTAGGCCTTGTTAACGATTTTATTAGGCTTAGCCCTAGAAGACAAAAATATTAAACGAAATGGATTACACAATAATATGATTTTTATGGATTTTTATAAAATAATCGAAAAGTGGCTTGTACTATTCATTAAAGAATTAATCTAATTAATTCAAATAAATTCAAATAAATTCAAATAAATTCAAATAATTCCTACTAAATTTCTACAACAATTCAAATAAGTTCTAATTAAATTTATAAAAGGATTTGGGGTCATTGGTTGAACATTAAGCTCCAATTTCGCGTTTTAAGTTAAGGTTAGGCATAGTTAACTTAGTGTACATTTTTAGGCTTAATCCATTAATTAGACCTAATTACAGATTTTTGTTCGGTTGAACCCAGAAGATAAAGTTGCTAACTACATCGTCCTTGACCCAATTAGCATTTTTCCAGATTTTTATAAGGTAGTCAAAAATTCACTAGTTCTATTTACTAAGGAATTAAATATTAAATTCCGAAATTCATTCATCTCAGTGAAAAATTCAATTATTTCAATTAAATTTCAGATTTTCAAAATCGGGGTATTACAGGTTTCATCATTGGTATTGGCTCATACTAATGCAAGGATTTCATATGCTTCATCAAGATAGACGTAGGGTCTAAACTGGGTAGGGTTTTATCATTGATATTGGGCGAGGTGCCAATCGATCAATGACGGGTTTCATCATCGGTATTGGATTTATACCAATGCAAGGAGTTCATGGATTTCATCAGGGTAGACGGAAGGTCTAAACTGGATAGGTTTCATCATAGATCGGGCAGTGTGCCAATCGATCAACAGCAGGTTTCATCGCGGTGAGACGTAGAATAGGTTCCATCGGGATAGACGTAAGGTCTAAACTGGACAGGTTTCATCGTGGTGGGTTTTAGACAGAAATAAGTGGAAGTGTTTTATCAGAACAGACGGAAGGTCTATCCCGAGGTGGGCTTATTATCGAGGGAAATTTTTCTTGAGCAATGCATGAAGGCTTCAACAGAATAGACGTAAGGTCCATTTCGGATGGGTTTAATCGTTGATCGGGCAAGGCGCCGGTCGATCGACGAGGAGTTTTATGGTGGGAGGTGAGGCTTTCTTTGAAATCACCACATTACCGACCCAAGCACTCTTTCGGGTTTTCGCCGGAGCCAGCCCCCTCTTGCTTTTGCCTACGCGCCCTTTCGGATTTTCACGTGGCGGGGTACCCGATTTTGCCTGCAGTGCCCTTTCGGGTTTTCACCACAGCTGGGTTTTGGGCCATTTTTGCACTTGTCCCTAATATAGGAGCAAGTCTAGCGGGGTATCTCTATTTTTAACACCATTTTTTTTACTTTCTTTTTGTTCTTTCTTCTTCCTTCCTCTTTTTTTTTTTAGAGGGTGACAGGTCGGAATGCCACCAGCTCAAGATGAGGGTAGCTTGGTTAGGGTGGAGTGCCACTAGACCAAGAAAGGGTAGCTTGGCTCGGGCGGAGTGCCGCTAGACCGAGAAAGGGTGTAGCTTGGCTAGGACGGAGTACCACTAGACCAAGGAAAGGGCAGCTCGGTTAGGGCGGAGTGCCACTGGACCAAGGAAAGGGTAGCTTGGCTAGGGCGGAGTGCCGCTAGACCAAGAAAGGGTGTAGCTTGGCTAGGGCGGAGTGCCGCTAGACCAAGAAAAGGGTAGCTCGGTTAGGGCGGAGTGCCACTGGACCAAGGAAAGGGTAGCTTGGCTAGGGCGGAGTGCCGCTAGACCAAGAAAGGGTGTAGCTTGGCTAGGGCGGAGTGCCGCTAGACCAAGAAAAGGGTAGCTCGGTTAGGGCGGAGTGCCACTAGACCAAGGAAGGGTGTAGCTTGGCTAGGGCGGAGTACCACTAGACCAAGGAAAGGGTAGCTCGGCTAGGGCGAAGTGCCGCTAGACCAAGGAAGGGTGTAGCTTGGCTAGGGCGGAGTACCACCAGACCAAGGAAATGGTAGCTCGGCTAGGGCGGAGTGCCACTAGACGAAGAAAGGGTGTAGCTTGGCTAAGGCGGAGTGCCGCTAGACCAAGAAATGGGTGTAGCTTGTGTAATATCCCGGACCTTTCGGATCCTTCTTCGTGGGTCCCGGATCTGGTTTTCGGAGCGTCCAGCTCCATTGTGTCCGAAATTTCGTTTCGGACATCTTTCGTGTTCGGATCGGCGCGATCCGGAGTCGTTTCGGAGGCCCGGAGGCGTTCCGCGGCTTTTCCGCGTGTGTTTTCCGATTCCCGGCGTGTGTTTCGGCTTTTCCTTCGGACGCTCGCTGCGGGTTAACTGGGCCGTTCACCCGGGCACGAGTGGTACCGTTGCGATCGGTGCGTTCCGAGGATTCCAGAAATGTATTTTTCTATTTTTCGGTATTTTTCCGAAAATTCGGATTTTCTATAAATCCTAATCCTTTTTCCTTTTCTTTTCCCTTTTCTCTTTCTTCTTCCTCTCCTCTCTCTCTCGCGACCGTGAGCCCCCTCTCTCTCCCTCTCTCCCATTCGGACGTGGCGAGCCCCTCTCCGGCTACGGACGGCGGCGGGGCGACGGCGCGGACGCGTGGGCGACGGTGAGGCGATCTCGTGGGCGTGCGGCGAGCGTGGGAAGCGTGGGGAGTTCGTGAAGCTTCGAGCATTCTTCGTGATTCGTGATCGATCCGGCGGAGCATTCGCTCCATTGAGGTAGGGTGACGTTCCTTAGCCTCATGCCGTTCTTTTCCGTGATTTGTAGGCCGCGGGGAGGCCGAGAGGGGATCATTCGAGCGTTTTTGGGTTTTTCCATGATTTGGGGAGAGCTCGCCCGATCTATGGATTCAATGCATGGATTCGTGTTTTGAGGGCCTAGAATCATGCTAGGGGTCCCCAGGGGTCTTCCCCTTTGTTTTCCCCCTCTCCTATGGAGGTATGGGGGCGTGGTTGGTTATTTTTGGGCGTTCTTACCGTTTTCGGCCGCGGACTGAGAACGCGCTATACTCCAGTAGCGCGTTCTTGGAGGTCGCGCTGCCCCGACCGAGCGCGTTCATCGGAGAAGATGAACAGTTTGGCGGTTCGTGTCGCGCTATGGGGCCCTAGCGCGATCATCATTGTCGCGCTAGGAGGACCTAGCGCGATGGTCCCTGTCGCGCTAGGTATCCCTAGCGCGATGGTCCGTGTCGCGCTATGGGGCCATAGCGCGACAACCCTTGTTGCGCTAGGGGACCCTAGCGCGACATGCTCTGTCGCGCTAGGTATCCCTAGCGCGATTTGGTTCGTTGTTGGGTGTTCCCCTTGGGCCGTGTGTGCGTCCCGGGCACCCCGTGGAGTTCCGTGACCGTGTCTTTGGTGTCCGGAAGTCCCGTTTGCCTCGGTCAGGCGTTTGACCGTGGGCAATGCGTCTGTTTCTTTTCCGACCGTGGTCACCGTGCGACGGGGCTGGTGCGTGGGGTGATTCCCACACGTTGTCGGTTTCGGACGTTGTTTTCCGTTGACTCGAGAGTCTACTCCTTCAGTGACCCTCCACTAGTCGTAGCCCACCAGTACGAGGTGCTGGTCTCACCTGGGAGTGGTGTACGGGCACCCACCTTTCGAGACGGTTTGTGGACCGGTTACCGTAGGCCCCTCGTCGGTAGCCAGAGTCCGGCTACGGGGGAAAACCGGTCAGAGGGCCAGACCTAGGACGCGTGGTCTGTGTGTGCACACGTGGTTGGGGGCGGTTGGACCCACGTCGACGGGCGTGACCCCAGCTAGTTACTTGTTTGTGGTTACTTGTACGGTGTTTGCGCCTCGGGTAGGACCTACCACGTCAGGCGGTTCACCTGCGGTGCGGTGTAAGACGTCAGGGGACGCTACCGGCTGTGCTTCTAGTGGGTGGTACTCCTGTCGAGTACGGAGTGTTAGACTGTCAGTCGTGTGTTTCCGACCTTCGGGTTTTACGGTTCGATCGTTGAGTTTCGGTCTTCTCGTACCGTGGCACGTGTGTCGGTTTGCGTGCCGTAGGGTCTAGTTCTGTAGAGTACAGGGCTTTCCTTTCCGAGGTACTTTTCTACCGCTAGAGTAGTGGTTTCTCGTTTTTGAGGTAGGGTTCGAGTGATCCCTACTGAGTCTTGTTCTGAGACTCATTCCCTGCGTGTTTTCACCGTGTTTCAGGTGAGGCGCCACCTTCGGGGAGCGCGTCAGGAGCGCAGCGTGGTGCGGGTGCCCAGAGGTAGTGCCAGAGGTCAGAGCCGGGGGATGCCCCGTGTAGCTGTACTTTTCTTTCTTGTCACTGTACTAGTCGTGGACTACTGTTGCTGTTGTTGCTATTTTATTGTGGACCATGTAAATTGTTAATTTATTTCCTGCTTAATATTATAACTGTTTAATTTCTGCAATTATCTGTGATGCTTATGTAGTTTCCACACCATCCTTTTAACCCTTCGAGTCTTCGGACTCGTGGGTGGCGGTACGAGTCTCGGGTTATCGGGCCTTCCCGGTAATCGGATTCTCGGGTCGTTACAGCTGGTATCAGAGCGCGGTTGTGGAATTACATGAGAATCATAGGTGATTGTATTGGTCCACTAGTCCACAACGATGATGTACATGTGACGCTGGCATTGGGCACCGCGTGTTTTATTCTGACATTGCCGTTTCCGTGTTTCTGTCTTGTGCTTCAGGAGCGAGGATGGCGCCGAGGAGGAGTTCTCGCTCTCAGCAGGGGCAGTCGGCTGGAGGTCAGGAGATCCAGCAGGGGGTCCAGAGGGACCAGGAGGAGCATAGCAGAGTTCCGGGAGCTACCGAGGCCGCGGATGCTGCGAGGGCTCCGGGGGCCGAGGATTTCTTCCGTGGCATGTACCATCTCATGTCTCAGCAGTTTGGCGGAGAGGCTGTTGAGGGCTCGTCAGTCAGGGGTGGGCCAGGCCGAGCGGTGAGGGACTTCATGCAGTTCCATCCACCTTACTTTAGCGGCCAGGCAGACCCTGATGCGGCTCGTGATTGGCTCGATGAGATGGAGCGGGTGTTCAGTTCTGCGAAGAGTACTGCCGAGGACAGAGTGGGGTTGGCCTACAACCAGTTGCAGGGTACGGCTCGGAGGTGGTGGTCTTCCGAGTGGAAGACGTCCTTTCAGTTTCGTCCACTTGAGCAGGTCGAGTGGGGTGACTTTGTCAGTGCTTTCGAGCGTACGTACTGTCCAGACGTCGTTGCTACGCAGCGGATGCGGGAGTTTCTGGAGCTGGTGCAGGGTGACATGTCCGTGTTGCAGTATAGGGCCCGATTTGTCGAGCTGGGTCGGTACGCACCTCATATCATGGAGCATGAGAGGGTGAGGACGACGCAGTTTGTGCAGGGCTTGAGGTTGGAGCTGAGGCACCATTTGATCGCGAATGGGGCCACTGATCTAGAGACGGCGTCTCGTGTTGCGATTTCCTTGGAGATGGATATGCAGAGGACTCGAGGACCGATCAGCCAGGGGCAGTCTTTGTCAGGTCGCAGCCAGCAGTCGGCTACCCAGCAGCAGGGTTTCTTCCAGCATGCGTCGGGTGGTTCAGGAGTACCGGCACCGGCAGCGTCAGTGGCAGGATCTGCGTCCTTCGGCTCGAAGATCAAGAAGTTCTTGAAGAAGAGTCTTCGGAAGAAGCACAAGGATCAAGGGCAAGCTTCATCGGGCAGTGTACAGCAGCCGATTCCTTTGCAGCGTCAGGGATCAGTGGGTGGATCGCGAGGACCTTGTCCACGGTGTGGTGGGACCCACCCAGGCAGGCAGTGCACGGCGCCGATCATCTGTTTTCGGTGTGACCAGCCAGGGCACATGGCGCGTGACTGTCCTCAGAGGCCGCCGCAGCAGCAGGTTCCCCAGCAGCAGCAGCAGCAGGGACAGTATCCGCCGCTACCCAGGTCAGCTAGTGTGGGAGGCAGGCAGAGGGCTCGTGGCCAGATCACGCACTTGACCAGGGCAGAGGCAGTGGCGTCGCAGCTCGTGGAAGGTACCGTTCAGATTTTGGGTTGTGCGGCTCGGGTTTTATTTGATTCTGGCGCGTCTCATTCGTTTATTTCGGAGGATTTCGCGTCGAGCGTCGAGGAGCCGGTGACCCAGTTGTCCTGTGATTTGGCAGTGGAGTTGCCTTCGGGTGATTTTATGGTCACTCCGTATTGCTTCGACCAGGTTCCGGTGTGGATCGATGGGCGGAGTATGCCAGGCAGGTTGTATGCATTGCAGCTTCGGGATTACGACGTGATTCTAGGCATGGATTGGCTCGAGACTCATGGAGCGGTGGTGGATTGTGGGATGAAGAGGGTCTACTTCCAGCATCCGAGCAAGAGGACCTTCTATTTCCAAGGTATCCGTTCCACCTCTTCTCGATTCCTTATCTCTGCTATTCGAGCCCGTCGATTGCTTGATTCAGGTTGTCAGGGTTTTCTCGCGTCTGTGGTTGTGTCTGACCGGATGGAGCCGGATGTCGAGGACATTGCGGTGGTGTGCGAGTTTCCCGATGTTTTTCCTGAGGAGTTGCCTGGATTACCTCCCCAGCGGGAGATCGATTTCGTGATCGAGGTTGTACCTGGTACGGGACCTTTGGCGAAGGCTCCCTACCGTATGGCCCCCGCTGAGCTGAGGGAGTTGAGGGCGCAGTTGCAGGAACTGTTGGCCAAGGGGTATATTCGTCCGAGCTTTTCCCCTTGGGGTGCGCCCGTGTTGTTTGTGAAGAAGAAGGACGGTAGTCTGCGGCTATGCATTGACTATCGGCAGCTGAATGAAGTGACCATTAAGAACAAGTATCCGTTGCCGCGGATTGATGATTTGTTCGACCAACTTCAGTCTGCGCGAGTGTTCTCGCGGATTGATTTGCGGTCCGGTTACTATCAGCTGAGAATTCGCGAGTCCGATGTGGAGAAGACTGCGTTCAGTACGAGGTACGGGCATTATGAGTTTCTGGTGATGCCGTTTGGGCTCACCAATGCCCCGGCAGCCTTCATGGACTTGATGCAGAGGGTGTTCCATCCGTATTTGGACCAATTCGTGGTCATCTTCGTGGATGACATCCTTGTTTATTCGCGGTCTGCTGAGGAGCATGCGTACCATTTGGGTGTGGTGCTGCAGACGTTGCGAGATCACCAGTTGTATGCGAAGCTCAGCAAGTGCGAGTTTTGGCTCAGCGAGGTGCACTTTCTGGGGCACGTGATTTCTGGTGATGGCATTTCCGTGGATCCCGCCAAGGTCGAGGCTGTGATGCAATGGCCGAGGCCGAGGTCGGTGACGGAGATCCGGAGTTTCTTGGGGCTTGCGGGGTATTATCGCCGGTTTATCCAGGATTTTTCCCGCATTGCGACCCCGATGACGAGGCTCACGCGGAAGGATGTGCCTTTCGTTTGGTCCGAGGAGTGTGAGCAGAGCTTCAGTGAACTGAAGAGGTTGCTCACCTCGGCTCCGGTGTTGGTTTTGCCTTCTGGATCGGGAGGTTTTGTGGTGTGTACAGATGCTTCCGGCGTTGGACTGGGTGCTGTTTTGATGCAGCATGGTAGAGTGGTGGCTTATGCATCTCGGCAGCTAAAGCCCCATGAGGAGAACTACCCTACCCATGATCTTGAGTTGGCGGCGGTGATCTTCGCGCTGAAGATCTGGAGGCATTATCTGTACGGTGAGAAGTTCGAGGTGTTCACTGACCATCAGAGTTTGAGGTATGTGTTCTCGCAGAGAGATCTGAACCTCAGACAAAGGCGTTGGATGGAGTTCATGAAGGACTATGACTTCACCCTGTCTTATCAGCCGGGCAGGATGAATGTCGTCGCCGATGCCTTGAGTCGGAAGGTGGCGGTCAGTACCTTGATGTTGAGGAAGTGGAGGCTCTGGGAACAAGTGCCCGAGGTATCTTTCAGGCTCAAGATTCCCCAGGAGCGAGGGTTGGCAGTGCTTGCGAGTCTGACTGTCACTCCTGCTATCCGTCGTCAGGTGACAGAGGCTCAGCATGCGGACCCTGAGTTGCCCCGGATTCTTGCGATGGCTGATGTGGAGCTCGGCGAGGACGGTGCTGCGAGGTTTCGTGGCAGGTTGTACGTCCCAGCGGAGGAGCAGGTTCGTCGTGCGGTGTTACGCGAGGCTCATGGGAGCAGGTACACTGTGCACCCGGGTGCGACGAAGATGTATCGGAACTTGCGGAGGCAGTTTTGGTGGCCTGGCATGAAGAGAGATGTCGCCGAATTTGTGGCCAGGTGCCTGATCTGTCAGCAGGTGAAGGCGGAGCATCAGCGACCAGGAGGTACTCTCCAGCCCTTGGATGTTCCTGCTTGGAAGTGGGACCATGTGACCACGGATTTTGTGGTGGGGTTGCCAAGGACCCCGAGTGGGCAGGACAGTATTTGGTTGCTGGTGGATCGGCTGACGAAGGTGACTCGATTGTTACCGGTCAAGGTCAGCTGGAGCGTGTCCAGGTTGGCTCGTCTGTATGTGGAGCGGATCGTTCCGTTGCATGGGGTTCCCATTTCGATCGTGTCGGATCGGGATCCGCGCTTCACTTCTGGATTCTGGAGGGGTTTCCAGCGAGCTCTTGGCACGGAGTTGGCATTTAGCTCGGCGTATCATCCACAGTCAGATGGTCAGTCTGAGAGGACCATTCAGACTTTGGAGGACATGCTGAGATCCTGCTGCCTGGAGTGGCAGGGGAGTTGGATTCATCACCTACCGTTGGTGGAGTTTGCCTATAACAACAGCTATCATTCGAGCATCGGCATGGCTCCCTATGAGGCTCTGTATGGGCGTCCTTGTCGGACTCCACTTGATTGGTTTGAGGTGGGTGAGCGTGTTTTGACGGGACCGGAATTGGTGCAGCAATGTGTGGATGTTGTGCACCTGGTTCGTCAGAACATGTTGGCGGCCCAGAGTCGGCAGAAGAGCTATGCTGACCGTAGGCGGCAGCCTCTCGAGTTCGCCGTGGGCGATCATGTGTTCTTGAGAGTTTCTCCGATGAAGGGGGTGATGCGTTTTGGACGGCGTGGGAAGCTGAGTCCCCGCTACATTGGTCCTTTCGCGATTGTGGAACGCATCGGTGAGGTTGCTTACCGGTTGCAGTTACCTCCTGAGTTGGCGTCGGTGCATGACGTGTTCCACGTCTCGATGTTGCGGAAGTATATGCCCGATGACTCTCATGTGCTCGAGTTTTCTGTTTGGCCTGAGGTGACTCCAGATCTTTCTCTCCCAGAGTTTCCGATCCGCGTGGAGGATAGGCGAGAGCAGCGCCTGCGGAACAAGGTCATTCCCTTGGTAAAGGTCGTGTGGCAACGACACTCTGGTGGTGAGGCTTCGTGGGAACGTGAGGACGAGATGCGTCAGCAGTTCCCGTATCTGTTTGAGTGAGTCTTCCTCTTCTTTCCCCTTGGTTGTTCTCAATTTCGAGGACGAAATTCCTTAAGGGGGGAGGGCTGTAATATCCCGGACCTTTCGGATCCTTCTTCGTGGGTCCCGGATCTGGTTTTCGGAGCGTCCAGCTCTGTTGTGTCCGAAATTTCGTTTCGGACATCTTTCGTGTTCGGATCGGCGCGATCCGGAGTCGTTTCGGAGGCCCGGAGGCGTTCCGCGGCTTTTCCGCGTGTGTTTTCCGATTCCCGGTGTGTGTTTCGGCTTTTCCTTCGGACGCTCGCTGCGGGTTAACTGGGCCGTTCACCCGGGCACGAGTGGTACCGTTGCGATCGGTGCGTTCCGAGGATTCCAGAAATGTATTTTTCTATTTTTCGGTATTTTTCCGAAAATTCGGATTTTCTATAAATCCTAATCCTTTTTCTTTTCTTTTCCCTTTTCTCTTTCTTCTTCCTCTCCCTCTCTCTCGCGACCGTGAGCCCCCTCTCTCTCCCTCTCTCCCATTCGGACGTGGCGAGCCCCTCTCCGGCTACGGACGGCGGCGGGGCGACGGCGCGGACGCGTGGGCGACGGTGAGGCGATCTCGTGGGCGTGCGGCGAGCGTGGGAAGCGTGGGGAGTTCGTGAAGCTTCGAGCATTCTTCGTGATTCGTGATCGATCCGGCGGAGCATTCGCTCCATTGAGGTAGGGTGACGTTCCTTAGCCTCATGCCGTTCTTTTCCGTGATTTATAGGCCGCGGGGAGGCCGAGAGGGGATCATTTGAGCGTTTTTGGGTTTTTCCATGATTTGGGGAGAGCTCGCCCGATCTATGGATTCAATGCATGGATTCGTGTTTTGAGGGCCTAGAATCATGCTAGGGGTCCCCAGGGGTCTTCCCCTTTGTTTTCCCCCTCTCCTATGGAGGTATGGGGGCGTGGTTGGTTATTTTTGGGCGTTCTTACCGTTTTCGGCCGCGGACTGAGAACGCGCTATACTCCAGTAGCGCGTTCTTGGAGGTCGCGCTGCCCCGACCGAGCGCGTTCATCGGAGAAGATGAACAGTTTGGCGGTTCGTGTCGCGCTATGGGGCCCTAGCGCGATCATCATTGTCGCGCTAGGAGGACCTAGCGCGATGGTCCCTGTCGCGCTAGGTATCCCTAGCGCGATGGTCCGTGTCGCGCTATGGGGCCATAGCGCGACAACCCTTGTTGCGCTAGGGGACCCTAGCGCGACATGCCCTGTCGCGCTAGGTATCCCTAGCGCGATTTGGTTCGTTGTTGGGTGTTCCCCTTGGGCCGTGTGTGCGTCCCGGGCACCCCGTGGAGTTCCGTGACCGTGTCTTTGGTGTCCGGAAGTCCCGTTTGCCTCGGTCAGGCGTTTGACCGTGGGCAATGCGTCTGTTTCTTTTCCGACCGTGGTCACCGTGCGACGGGGCTGGTGCGTGGGGTGATTCCCACACGTTGTCGGTTTCGGACGTTGTTTTCCGTTGACTCGAGAGTCTACTCCTTCAGTGACCCTCCACTAGTCGTAGCCCACCAGTACGAGGTGCTGGTCTCACCTGGGAGTGGTGTACGGGCACCCACCTTTCGAGACGGTTTGTGGACCGGTTACCGTAGGCCCCTCGTCGGTAGCCAGAGTCCGGCTACGGGGGAAAACCGGTCAGAGGGCCAGACCTAGGACGCATGGTCTGTGTGTGCACACGTGGTTGGGGGCGGTTGGACCCACGTCGACGGGCGTGACCCCAGCTAGTTACTTGTTTGTGGTTACTTGTACGGTGTTTGCGCCTCGGGTAGGACCTACCACGTCAGGCGGTTCACCTGCGGTGCGGTGTAAGACGTCAGGGGACGCTACCGGCTGTGCTTCTAGTGGGTGGTACTCCTGTCGAGTACGGAGTGTTAGACTGTCAGTCGTGTGTTTCCGACCTTCGGGTTTTGACGGTTCGATCGTTGAGTTTCGGTCTTCTCGTACCGTGGCACGTGTGTCGGTTTGCGTGCCGTAGGGTCTAGTTCTGTAGAGTACAGGGCTTTCCTTTCCGAGGTACTTTCCTACCGCTAGAGTAGTGGTTTCTCGTTTTTGAGGTAGGGTTCGAGTGATCCCTACTGAGTCTTGTTCTGAGACTCATTCCCTGCGTGTTTTCACCGTGTTTCAGGTGAGGCGCCACCTTCGGGGAGCGCGTCAGGAGCGCAGCGTGGTGCGGGTGCCCAGAGGTAGTGCCAGAGGTCAGAGCCGGGGGATGCCCCGTGTAGCTGTACTTTTCTTTCTTGTCACTGTACTAGTCGTGGACTACTGTTGCTGTTGTTGCTATTTTATTGTGGACCATGTAAATTGTTAATTTATTTCCTGCTTAATATTATATCTGTTTAATTGCTGTAATTATCTGTGATGCTTATGTAGTTTCCACACCATCCTTTTAACCCTTCCGAGTCTTCGGACTCGTGGGTGGCGGTACGAGTCTCGGGTTATCGGGCCTTCCCGGTAATCGGATTCTCGGGTCGTTACAGCTTGGCTAGGGCGGAGTGCCGCTAGACCAAGGAAAGGGGTTGCTCGGCTAGGGCGGAGTGCCGCTAGACCAAGAAATGGGTAGCTCGGCTAGGGCGGAGTGCCGCTAGACCAAGGAAAGGGTAGCTTGGTTAGGGCGGAGTGCCACTAGACCAAGGAAGGGTAGCTTGGCTAGGGCGGAGTGCCACTAGACCAAGGAAGGGTAGCTCGGCTAGGGCGGAGTGCCGCTAGACCAAGGAAAGGGGTAGCTCGGCTAGGGCAGAGTGCCGCTAGACCAAGGAAGGGTAGCTCGGCTAGGGCGGAGTGCCACTAGACGAAGAAAGGGTGTAGCTTGGCTAGGGCGGAGTACCACTAGACCAAGGAAAGGGTAGCTCGGCTAGGGCGGAGTGCCGCTAGACCAAGGAAGGGTGTAGCTTGGCTAGGGAGGAGTACCACTAGACCAAGGAAATGGTAGCTCGGCTAGGGCGGAGTGCCACTAGACGAAGAAAGGGTGTAGCTTGGCTAGGGCGGAGTGCCGCTAGACCAAGAAATGGGTGTAGCTTGGCTAGGGCGGAGTGCCGCTAGACTAAGGAAAGGGTAGCTTGGTTAGGGCGGAGTGCCACTAGACCAAGGAAGGGTAGCTTGGCTAGGGCGGAGTGCCACTAGACCAAGGTGTAGACACGCCAAAATTGACGTTACTGTGAGTACATCTCATATTACCCTGTAATGCCCCAATTTGACCCTCAAATTAGTTCTATTTGAGTGGTTTTTCTCACTTTTCTTGGATTTTCCCTTTTTTCACCCTTTTCCTATTTTTTCCTATTTTTTCCTATTTTTCTGGATTTTTCTGGATTTTCTGGGCATTTTTTCTCTATTTTTAGAAATAACGACTTGATCTGGGGCGTCTTTTAAATAACGACTTATACATGGGCGTTTCTTAAAAAATTGACGACTATACTGGAGGGCGTCCATTCTTTCAAATTTCCATTTTTCTAGATTTTTCTGGGAATTTTTCGGATTTTTTTGGGAATTAACGACTTAACCATGGACGTTACTTTTAATTTGAAAATAATAAAAAAATCAAAAATTGAATTCACGCCTTACACACGGTCGTCACTTTTTCAAATTATTTTTTTAATATCATTTTTCAACCCCTTCCAGAGGTGATTTGGTGGCCTTCCGGGTGTCAGAAAAATTCACAAAAATAGTCGTTGGAATCAGGGCGACGAGATGCACCTTCACCTAAAAAATGGGAAAATAATATTGAGAATTGAAAAATGGCCCTATTTTGAATATTTTGAATTAACGTCCTTTGTTAAGGCGTTTTTTAATTAACGCCTTTAAATCAGACGTGTTTCACAATTTTTCAAATAAATTCTAAAAATTGATTTTTAAATTAACGCCCTTATCTAAGGCGTGTTTTTAAAAGACGCCCTCTTGAAGGTCGTTAATTCTTGAATTGACGCCCTTGTTCAAGTCGTGTTTCAACTTCCATGTTCTAAACGAACGCAGCCTTTCCCCGAGGAGTCCCTGCTTCGTTTGGTCACTTTCCTCATTCTAATCCTTCCCTCTTTGGGCTCTTACCCGTTCTTATCCCTCTATCTCTTGATTTGAACCCTATTTAAAGAGCCCAGTCGGTTCTGTGATAAGGTTCCAAGGTTCCGGAGGTTTTCTCTTTCTGATTCTGTTTTCTTCTTCTTTCTCTTCTGTTTCTTCCTCCGTGTTTCTTCTTCTTCTTCTTCTGTGCCCTTTTCTTATCTTCTTCTTTTTTTCTTCTTCTTCTGATTCTTCTTCTTATTCTTTTTATTCTTCTGCTGTCTTTCTTCTTCTCCTCCCGTCTGCTGCTTCTGTCTTTTCTCTTCTTCCTCTTTTATTTTCTTTTCTTTTTACAGGGAACCGAAGGAAAGTTGCTGCTTGGCTTAGGAGAGGCTTCTTCCAACGATCAAGTTTCTATCGCCTTTGAGGCTTCATCCCCATCGAGCATTCAAAGCCAAGGAGCATCCAAAACAGATTTTTATTTTCTCTCCTTCATCATTCTTCTATTCTTCACTATCATTATTTTATTTTCATAGATCATGCATCATCTTTTATGGATCTCTCAACAATCATGTTGAGATCTCCCCATAGTGCATCTCTTGCACACCTTCCCTTTATTCTCATAATTATTATTTGCATTCATTATACATCTCCCACACCCTCTTTGCATAGGGGTTTAAGGGCAATCCCCTTAAGGTGTGTATTGTTCATATTTCTCATGCTCACCTATCTCTTTATTGAATTTGATGCTACACACATTATTTCTAATTCCTTTTATTATTGTTGTGTGTCTTTTTTACAAGGGTAACCAAGTAAAGGACTCTCTTCATCGGCCGGCCGATTTGAAGAGAAAGGAAGCACCTACAATCAACCGCGTTTCAAGAGGTATTTTGCGATCATCTCCCCATATCAATCTCCTCTTTGAGACCCTCGTGTCTCTGGCGATCACACAAACTCCCCTTGTGCACCTCGTGCATGTTTTTTCTCTCCATTATTGACTATTGCTTTTTTATATTTAAGTGGATTTTAAATAGAATCTACAAATTGGCGATCACGGTGGGACATCCACTGTTTTCTTTCTTGATTACATCTCCATTGGCACCCTCGAGTGCCCTTTCCCCTTGACACCCTCGTGTGTCCTTTCCCCTTAGGCACCCTCGCGTGCCCTTTCCCCTTGGTACCCTCGGTGCCCTCTCCCTTTGTGCCCCTCGGGCACCCTCCATTGTGCACTCTGCACACTCCCGGGTCGGTCGATTTCTGCTTATTGACGCCTTTCACGAAGGCGTCTTTTGATTTCACGCCCCTGACAGGGACGCGTTTTGTTGAATCACGCCCCCCTCCAGGGCGTGTGTTTATTACACCTGCTTTCTTTTTGGTTGCTTATTTCATCGTCTGATATTTAACGCCCCTCTCAGGGGCGCGTTTCTCTGAGTAACGCCTATTCCCAGGGCGTCTTTTACTATAACTGCTGCCTGCTGCATGATTGTTTTACTGTCTGTGGAATTAACGCCGCTCCCAGAGGCGTTCCATCTATTGTCAACGCCTGTCATCAGGGCGTGTTTAATTATTATCTGAGTTTTGACGCCCTCCAGTGTAGGCGTCCTTTCCTGAGAACGCCTCACCCTAAGGCGTGTTTTTCCTACTGTCTGTGAGCCCGTCACAGAGTTAACGGCAGCCACCCTGCCGTGTTTTAAGTTTGTCACGACCTATCGCAGGGCGTGTCTTTCTTGCTGTTGTGAACACGCCCTTTCCCAGGGCGTGTCTTTGCTGTTCATTTTCACAGATTGACTATTATTCATTGTTTCGCATTTGTGTTGATATTATTATCTTGATTCGCTGGCTTGGTTGAGAGACCTCCTCTCTCTATCCTAGGATCCACACACCTTTCTTGGAATCGGGACGACCCTCCATTGAGCATTCCGTCTCTTTGGACTGGAAATCCCTTTTCCAAGACCTCCATAAGTCCCCGCACCCGTGGATTCCCTCACGGACGCTGGGCTGGTTGTACCTTCGAAGTACCTGGAGTTTAGAGAACCCATGCGTTGTTAAGAGAGGAAGAACTTAGTTGACCCGGAGATTACACTCGGATCAAACTAGGTCTCATTTGGCAAAAGAGTGAACTTTCACAAATAATTCACCCTAATTCAAACATCAAACCTTAAAATCTTGCGTTTCTTGCCAACCTTGTTTGCATAAACATAGTTGGGTGATTTGATTGCTTGGTTTGGATTGATTATTTTGTGATAGCTCCTTCATTAAAAACATTCTCTCTCTTAAGAATGAAACTCCGTTCAGGTAAAACCATCAACATGTCGGGAAACGGGTATTCTTACGATGATGAGAATGAGAACATATTTGGTCAATATGAGGACCCTCTCCAGGATTCGGTTTATTATGAGGAGAACTATCTTCCTCCTCATCCCTATTACTCTCAGGTTCATGTGGTCGATACCACTAATCATGAGGCGGACCCTCCATCTCAAGTTCCATCTTCTAATACTTCAGGGAACCCTTCCCCATCCATCAACGTCACTGATTTAATCCAAGCTCTTTCCCAGTTGGACGACTCCCAGCGACAAGCTGTTCAGGCCGCTTTAAAGGGGAAGTCAGTTCTTTCTTCTTCTTCTAATCCCCCTCCGGCCGTGGGTGGCCATCAGATTATTAATGACCAGGCGGTCTTGCATTCCCCCTCCTCTCGTCCACGAACGCCTACTGCGGCCATGCCGGCCCCACAGGCGAGCTATTCAGCGGTTAGGCATCAATCCTTTCAACCTCCTCAGATTTTGCAAACGCCTACACCGCGTGCTTTCATTCAGAATCAGGCCCCGGCCGAGCCCGATACCAACACTCTGTTGCTTCGAAAGCTAGCCAGCATGGAGGAGCAGCTCAAGAAGGTTACGGCAACTAAGAATGCTCCGGAAATCTCTCTCCCTACGTTGCCGGTGTTCCACTTACCCCCTTCTGAAATGCCGCACTTTCGGCGATATAATGGAACCGGTAACCCGTTCATTCATTTAAAGGATTTCCGTTATGAAACTTCTTTCTGGCAAGACAACAAGGCCTCCCTGGCCTATTTATTCAGGAGATCTCTTGAGGGACCCGCCCTCGAATGGTTTTATTCTCTGGAGCCAGCTGATGCTGGCGATTTTGATATTATTCAAAGAAAGTTCCTGCAAAAGTACAGAGACCGGGTGGGACCCTCCCTCTCCGTTACAGATTTAGTTGCTGAGAAGATGAAGCCCGAGGAGGACTTCATTGTATTTGCTGATAGGTGGCGGTCCATGGCCGAAAAATTAAAGGACACATTGTCGGAACAGGAGCAAGTGAAGATGGTCATTTCTAATGCAACCCCTCAATTCCGGCACATTTTGGCCATGAATCGGCTGACGACCATGGAGGAGCTCTATGAAAGAGCTCGTTATATACAGACACAAATGAAGGATTCGCCCATCATGGGCATGTTTGAGCCGAAGCCTCGGCTGTTTAAAAAGAATACAACTGTCAACAGTGGGCCCACAACTGAGGGCACTGTCACAAACGAGCAGGTTGGCGTAGTTGGCCACCCCCATCACCATTCAAACCCACGACCTCTGCCGCCTCCACAACAGAACCCCCATTTTACCTCCGCTCCACAGCGCCATTTCACACCCCAACCTTCTTTTGCTCCATCACCGAGCCAAGCGCCTCCGGACCCTCTAGATCCGCCTCTTTCTATCTACCAATTTCTCCTTCTGATTCCTCCTAATTCCGGGTCCGACCCAACTTCTTCCGCATCCACTGCCTTGGGCATCTGCCCTTTCTCCCATTGCTTTCGAGGCTTTAGTCCTCACTCCTCCTTCTAATTCTCCTCTCCTTCTGTAGACTGTTCCATGTGATCAGGGTCTCCGCACCTTAGTGAGGGAGTTCTAGCCCTCGCCTCTCTTCCTTTTCTCCTTATTTCGTCTGAGTCTGGTTTGAACACCACTCATTCTTGTTAAGCCACTCCCAAAATCTTTTGCTTCCAATCCTTTTGACTGCCAAAGAGGACAAATCCCATGATGATCAAGATCGCTTCTCGCGGCAGCTGCTTCTACAAAGGTCGCAAGGTAACATATTGGCGTAAGTATGCATTTTAATGATATCATTTTCTCATTACTTCACGCATGATTTTCAAAATCAAGTGCTTCTTAACGAGATTAAGAGTGGTGTTTTAAACCTTTATCTTAGGCTTTTGTTTAATTAAATCACTCTCAAAAGAGTCTTTAGGCTTGCTATGCAGCACTTTGGTTGATAAAGAACCCAGCATTAGGAATTCAACATTCTCTCCCCGCTTGTTTAAGAGCAACCCTTAGCTGGGCACCTCACACACTTCACGGCGTCCTTAGCCGGCTCCTTTGGTTAAACACCGTTGCTACCTTGGCCATGCCATGAGTATATCTGAAAGTCTTTTCTCTTCTCTACTCGGCCGCGTGCAGGGGCAAGAGGTTGACGGATGAGATGACTAACCTAGGTAATCCCCAATACGAGAGGAGTCTCAAATAGGGGCAGTCTTGACCCAAAATCAATATGAATTTTTATATGAGTTTTCATGATATACATTTCGCCAAAAGGGCTACTATGGAAATCAAATCAGAATTTTGATAATTGCAATTAGGAATTATGGCATGTCAAGAGTGGCAAAGTCCCCGCAGGGAAAACCCTGGTCGTATGCATGTCAAGGGTCTAAAAATTAAAGGCACAAAGCCCCGGCACAACAGACTACCTCTTTGAGGGTTAACACCTTGGAAGGAATTCAAGTCTTGATATCTCTCATCCTGTATAAAGCTTATCTCCAGTTATTCTTCTCTTCTCCCTCCAAGACCGAATGTTTCTCGGGTATGACCTTGGTAGGGGCACCGTTGACCATAGGCAGTCGGTTATAGGACGCCACTTTCAATGCACGCCCGGCTTTGGGCAGTTTTAAGCGAAAAAGGAAGGAACGAGGACCCCTAGTCAGTGGTTTGAAACACCTTTGGATGCTGCATTAGCTATGTCTAAACCAAAATCCAAAAAATTGAATATTGCAAAATCAATCCAAAAAAAAAAATTTTGAATATTTCCTGAGCAAAATCCAACAAAAATTGAATATTTTCAAAATTCATAAAAAATCAAATATCTTCCAAAAATTCATAAAAATTTGAATATCTTTTTCAAAACTCATAAAAATTTGCATATTTCAAAATCCAAAAAAAATGCATTGTATTTGTCTGATGGTGTTTTGCAGGAACAACTTTCCAAGGACCAAGAACACGGGATGAGTCCTATCTCCACTTATTGCTATCAATCTATTGATTCTTCCCAATATTCTCATGACATGCCACCCTGGGCATCATTTTTTGATTATCATCTCCTCATATCTTTTTGGTTATATCTCCTGATTATCATCCTGATTATTCATCTCGAGATCTTTCAATCAACTCCTGCTGATTTATCTTAATTAATTCTGCCACTGGGCATTATATCACTCTGATCATCCAAATCTTGATTAGCCAAGATTGTCATCCTCATGACGAAACAACAAACAATGATAATCTGCAATGCCATGATTTAACTTATGCTATTCATGCCATATACATGCTATAATTGATGCTTTGATGATTGCTATGCTTAAATGCCTTCTTCATTGTTTGTTATCTTTTATATCTTGGCTAATGAATTTTTGAGCGCAGGATAAGAAGCTCTTGGTCCCGCCGACAGGGCATCATCACTCAAAGTCCCACGGTGCTTGCAGCTCATTTCTCAGTTCCCATGCTTATTGATATCACCATCTCCCTGTATGCATTCTACTATATGTTACATATGCTACTAGATTATATCAAGGACCTTGTGGCTTTGGTAAATCTGGAATTTGAGTTCCCCTTCATCAAAAATAATGATAATTCCAGAGGAGTCTTAGTCACACGGATAGGCCGTTGAGCCGTCCAAGATTGGGGACGATGGTTCCCTTTTTACGAATTGGTGCGTGGATAAACGGGCTTCGGCTTAGTATCAGCTCGCGAAATCGGTTTCTTGACCCAGTCTTGGCAGTTTAACAATATTATCCTTGATTATTCTATATTTTCATTTGATTTATTTTTTCCCTTTAAACCCAGCATGCATTCATGTAGGAATTTGAAACAATTGTTGAAAATCATTCTGATAAGCTGTTTTTTGTGGGTCAAATTGATCTTGATTTTCAATGTGAGATATTCCATGCCGAATTGAGTCCTCAGTTCGTTTTGTCGCTGTTTTGGGTCATTTGCTCGAAAGCTCCTTGTTTGGATTTCTATCATCTTATTTTTAAACTTTCCCCTTTGATCCACCTTGGCTGCAGCACGTCCACTGGCTGGTAACCGCTCCCCAATGGTGAAACTTACAGGCTTGTGACCTGGGGTACTTCCACCGCGCTGGAAGTTGATCATTTATTTTGTCTCCTTCGTGCACCGCGTGCACATCTCCCCCTTTTATCCAAACATTGTTGACTTCGTTGGATTTCCCGAGATTTGCTTCATCTCGAGCTTTTGATTTCGATTCTCATCAAGTGATGTTGATTGCGTGTCTCATCACACCTTGGCATCTACTTTTCAGTTTGCTCTACTCCCTTGCAAAGCAGACGCCAAGGCGGGGCAGCTGTAGACACGCCAAAATTGACGTTACTGTGAGTACATCTCATATTACCCTGTAATGCCCCAATTTGACCCTCAAATTAGTTCTATTTGAGTGGTTTTTCTCACTTTTCTTGGATTTTCCCTTTTTTCACCCTTTTCCTATTTTTTCCTATTTTTTCCTATTTTTCTGGATTTTTCTGGATTTTCTGGGCATTTTTTCTCTATTTTTTAGAAATAACGACTTGATCTGGGGCGTCTTTTAAATAACGACTTATACATGGGCGTTTCTTAAAAAATTGACGACTATACTGGAGGGCGTCCATTCTTTCAAATTTCCATTTTTCTAGATTTTTCTGGGAATTTTTCGGATTTTTTTGGGAATTAACGACTTAACCATGGACGTTACTTTTAATTTGAAAAGAATAAAAAAATCAAAAATTGAATTCACGCCTTACACACGGTCGTCACTTTTTCAAATTATTTTTTTAATATTATTTTTCAACCCCTTCCAGAGGTGATTTGGTGGCCTTCCGGGTGTCAGAAAAATTCACAAAAATAGTCGTTGGAATCAGGGCGACGAGATGCACCTTCACCTAAAAAATGGGAAAATAATATTGAGAATTGAAAAATGGCCCTATTTTGAATATTTTGAATTAACGTCCTTTGTTAAGGCGTTTTTTAATTAACGCCTTTAAATCAGACGTGTTTCACAATTTTTCAAATAAATTCTAAAAATTGATTTTTAAATTAACGCCCTTATCTAAGGCGTGTTTTTAAAAGACGCCCTCTTGAAGGTCGTTAATTCTTGAATTGACGCCCTTGTTCAAGTCGTGTTTCAACTTCCATGTTCTAAACGAACGCAGCCTTTCCCCGAGGAGTCCCTGCTTCGTTTGGTCACTTTCCTCATTCTAATCCTTCCCTCTTTGGGCTCTTACCCGTTCTTATCCCTCTATCTCTTGATTTGAACCCTATTTAAAGAGCCCAGTCGGTTCTGTGATAAGGTTCCAAGGTTCCGGAGGTTTTCTCTTTCTGATTCTGTTTTCTTCTTCTTTCTCTTCTGTTTCTTCCTCCGTGTTTCTTCTTCTTCTTCTTCTGTGCCCTTTTCTTATCTTCTTCTTTTTTTCTTCTTCTTCTGATTCTTCTTCTTATTCTTTTTATTCTTCTGCTGTCTTTCTTCTTCTCCTCCCGTCTGCTGCTTCTGTCTTTTCTCTTCTTCCTCTTTTATTTTCTTTTCTTTTTACAGGGAACCGAAGGAAAGTTGCTGCTTGGCTTAGGAGAGGCTTCTTCCAACGATCAAGTTTCTATCGCCTTTGAGGCTTCATCCCCATCGAGCATTCAAAGCCAAGGAGCATCCAAAACAGATTTTTATTTTCTCTCCTTCATCATTCTTCTATTCTTCACTATCATTATTTTATTTTCATAGATCATGCATCATCTTTTATGGATCTCTCAACAATCATGTTGAGATCTCCCCATAGTGCATCTCTTGCACACCTTCCCTTTATTCTCATAATTATTATTTGCATTCATTATACATCTCCCACACCCTCTTTGCATAGGGGTTTAAGGGCAATCCCCTTAAGGTGTGTATTGTTCATATTTCTCATGCTCACCTATCTCTTTATTGAATTTGATGCTACACACATTATTTCTAATTCCTTTTATTATTGTTGTGTGTCTTTTTTACAAGGGTAACCAAGTAAAGGACTCTCTTCATCGGCCGGCCGATTTGAAGAGAAAGGAAGCACCTACAATCAACCGCGTTTCAAGAGGTATTTTGCGATCATCTCCCCATATCAATCTCCTCTTTGAGACCCTCGTGTCTCTGGCGATCACACAAACTCCCCTTGTGCACCTCGTGCATGTTTTTTCTCTCCATTATTGACTATTGCTTTTTTATATTTAAGTGGATTTTAAATAGAATCTACACAAGGAAGGGTAGATTTTGCCCGATTACTCAGGGAATGTTGGTTGTGCCGTATGATACAGCTTCAGATGTCTTCCGTTGAGTGGTGAGAATTAGATTTCCCCTCGATGGTTAACAACCACGTAGGCCCCTCCTTCGTAGACCCTCTGTATCACATAAGGACCTTCCCAATTAGCATTCAGCTTCCCTTTTGGGTTGGACGCCATGACTTCTTTTTCCTTGACCATGACGAGGTCGCCTTTCTTGAATTCTTATCCTTTTACGAGTTTGTTGAATGCAGTGGCCATGCGGGCCTGATACATTTGGATACTCTTCTGAGCTCAGAGGCGCTTCCCTTCCAATTCGGCCAGTTCTTCTAATTTTCTTTCTACATTGGTCTGTTCACCACGGGCCAGGCCATATTGGACTGCCACTCTGAGTGACGGGACTTCCAGCTCTAGCGGAACCACTGCCTCTGAGCCGTATACCAGCGAGTATGGCGAGCACCCTGTAGGTGTCTTGAAGACGGTGCGGTATGCCCACAGAGCTTCATACATTTTCTCTTCCCAGTCCTTCTTATTAGAACTGACGACCTTGGCCAGCAAGGTGCAGAGAGTCTTGTTAAAAGACTCTGCCAATCCGTTTGCCTGTGGATTGTAAGGCGTGGAGGTCCTCCATTCGATCTTATATTTCTCAGCAAGCCGATAGACCTTCTGATTTTTGAAATGACTTCCATTATCGGATATTATTCGGCTGGGGATCCCGAACCGGAAGATAATGTTCTGTTTGATGAATCTGTTGACCAATTCACCAGTCACTTCTCTTAATGTTATAGCCTCCGCCCATCGGGAGAAGTAATCTGTTATGGCCAGTATGTACTTATGTCCGGCCGAGGAAGTCGGCAGTGGCCCGACTACATCAGTTCCCCATTGTGCAAATGGCCAGCTGGGAACTGTAGGGTGCAGAGTTGTAGGAGGCCTTCCAGGCACAGTAGCATGCTCCTGGCATTTCTGGCATGATTTTGCAAATTTACAGCAGTCTTCAAACATGGTGGGCCAATAGTAGCCCAGCTTCTTGATTTCTATCTTCATCTTGGGACCAGCCTGGTGGGCACCTGCTGTCCCAACATGTGTTTCTTTCATCGCTTGCCAGGCTTCCTCAGTGGACAGACAGCGGAGTATAATCTTCTTGCGTGCATCTGCCATTATTCGGAACAAAATTCCATTCCTGAGTTCATAAGAATCTTTGATTCTTAGGAGTTTCATCTTTTCTTCTCTTATCTGTGACAGTTGTTGGTGTAGAAACCACTGCAGCAAGTGTTGTCTCCAATCAGACGCTTGTTCTGTGCTGATGGTGGCAACCTCGTCTTCTTCGGGGCACTCTTCTAGCATACTGGGGACTTGCCGCCGGTTCATAACGACAATGTTCAGTGTCTTATTTGGTGGGACTGCTAGTGAGCTGGCCAGCTTCGCCAGTGCATCAGCCTGGGCATTGTGTCCACGGCCCACATGCTTGAGCTCAACATGGTAGAATTTCACCATGAGGCGCACAGCTTTTTGGTGGTAGGGACTCAGTTCTGGCTTCCGCACTTCGAACTCCCCTTGGATCTATTTTATTATCAATATTAAATCCCCGAATACTTGAAGCATTTGGATATCCATGTTGAGGCTGATATATAGCCCGATTATCAGAGCTTCATACTCGGCCTCATTATTGGTGCAGGGCTTGTTTATAGAACAGGAAGTATGCACGACCTCCCCCTCTGGTGATTTCAGCACAATACCGGCTCCAGCCCGTATTCTGGTCTTTCCATCGGAGTCCGTCTCTGTTCTGGATGCTCCATCAAAGAATAGTTGCCACATAACTGACTAGGTCTGGCAAGCCTCGAGTGTCTCATCATCGGGTAACTCGGTCCCTAGCATATCATTTTTCGGCACAGGATGCTCTGCGAAGAAATCAGCCACGGCCTGTCCTTTTATCGCCCTCTGGGGTGTATAGGTAATATCGAATTCCATCAGGATCACTGCCCATTTGCCCAACCGGCCCTTCAGTACTGGCTGAGTCAATATGTATTTGAGCGGATCTGCTGCAGATATCAATCTGACTTCATGTGACAATATATAGTGTCGGAGCTTCTTGACAGCAAAGACTAGTGCCAAGCAGGTCTTTTCTATGTAACTGTAGCTTTCTTCAGTTCTAATCAGCCTCCTACTCAGGTAGTACAAGGCTTGTTCTTTGCCTTCTTCATTTATCTGTGCCAGCATTGCCCCCAGGGAACAGTATGTGGCCGCGATATACAGTATCAAGGGCCTGCCCTTAATTGGTGCCCCCAGCACCGGAGGGGTCTTGAGATATTCTTTCAGCTTATCAAAGGCTTCCTGACATCCATCGTCCCAAAGGAACGGTACATCCTTCATAATGAGCTTGTGAAAGGGGTGGCATCTTCCCGACATATTTGATATAAATCGTCGGATATAGGCTAGCCGCCCTTGCAGAGATCTCAGCTCGGGCAGATTCCTTGGTGGAGGGAGCTCCTGGATAGCCCTAATCTTGGCTGGGTCGATTTCAATGCCCCTATGCCGGACAATAAACCCGAGGAATTTTCCACTGGACACGCCGAAGGCGCATTTCATGGGATTCATCTTGAGTTCATATTTACGCAGCCTCTAGAATACTACCCTCAGGTCTTGCAAATGGTCTTCTCTTCTTTTAGTTTTTATTACCAAATCATCAATGTAGCACTCTACTTTCTTGAAGAGCAAATCATCAAAGATCTTGGTCATAGCTCTTTGGTAGGTAGCGTCGGCATTCTTAAGACCAAACGGCATTCTTTTGTAGTGGAATATCCCCTTAGGGGTACGGAATGCAGTGTGCACTCTGTCTTCCTCAGCAATCCAGATTTGGTTGTATCCGGATGACCCATCCATAAATGATAGGGCCTCATGACCAGTAGTCGCATCGATCATCACTTCAGTGATTGGCACTTGAAAGTCATCTTTCGGGCAAGCCTTATTAAGGTCCCGGAAATCAACACATATTCTAATCTGCCCATTCTTCTTCTTTACGGGCACTATGTTGGCTAACCATGTAGTATACTGATTTTCTTCAACAAAGCCTACATCAATCAGCTTGTCAACCTCTTTGTTAATCTGATTTATTAATTCAGGGTGCATTCTCCTGGAAGGTTGCTTTACAGGGCTAGCCTCTGGGTTTATTGCCAATCGGTGCTGCGCCACATCAGAACTCAGTCCCGGCATTTCATCATATGTCCATGCAAAGCAGTCTCGGAATTCTTTCAAGAACTGTACATATTATTCCCTGGTAGCTGGCTCCAGCAGTGCACTAAGGAATGTCGGCCTTGGCTCATTTGTGGTCCCCAGATTTATTTCCACAAGCTCATCGACGGTGGCCTGACCTCCATCTTTGACCTCGGGCGGGGCTTCTTGCAAGTCAATGAAGCCTCCCGGGATATAATCTTCTTCAGTTTCATGATTTTCCGTTTCATCATACTGGCCGTCAGCGGGTGCTGGCTCATCATATACGGCCAATATTGTTGGATTCTGTTCAGTCTGCCCCGAGGACGTGATTGGCTCAGCAGGAAACTCAAAAACGGAGTCCTCCGCCCTTAGAAGCTCTTCTGATGCAGACGCCCTTGAGAGGTCATCATTCTGTAGAGCCCGGACTTCTTCCAGGATGCGCTCAAACTCCAGGCACTCCCTCAGCTCTTTGGCTATTTGGTCTTCATCCGGGGTTCCCGTATCAAACTTTGCTTCAGCATGGAACAGATCCCCTTTGCAAGGTAGGTCTTCCCAGCACCAATCTTTCTTTGCTTCATCAGACGTCCCCGTCTCCGGCTGACTGTCTGGGGCTTCATTGTTCATTATGGATTGATAAATGATTTCTTCATCTTCCGAGGGGTACTTGTCATATCCCACCTCGGAAGGGTCTTCATGCTGGTAGGAGACAGAGATGACGTCCACTTCAGCTTCATAGTATTCTTGCAGGGTATAACCCAATCCCGGGTACTGAGTGATCTTCCTCAGTTCTTTATTATCCCGGGGCGGATCCCATAGCTCCTGGAACGCCTTCTTTTGGGCAACAGGTTGTAGTGATGGCATCTGCATTTTAGAGAACATCTGCGAAACCCGCTGGGTAGTATAGTCCAAGCCCGTGATCGGCACCATCCGATTTGCAGATTCTTCAGGGACCATGCAGTCTTGATCATCGTCTTCGACTGGCTCCCCGGTGTAGAATATGGTAGGAGGCTCGCAGAAGCGAGGGATTTCCATAGTCTTCAGTGGTAGCACCGTTTGGTATTCTAGGCTGGCGATGGGCTTGACTAAACCCTGCGAAACCTCTACCTGTGTGTACTTTTCTTTCATTTCTTCATCGATATCGTCCGGGTGAATGCTAGGAGGGGTGATCCGAGCAAAGTCACCAGCATAAGAGATGTGAGATACCTCATGCTTTTTAATATAGCCCTTTGGTGGCGGGGGAGACCAGTTTCTTGCCTTCGTCGCCGGCTTTTTCTGACCGACCCTAGCCACTTTCTCTTCACCCTTTTGCGACACCTCCGTGTAGTAGGATGCATCGAGCAGATGGCACTCGAATATTTCGAAGGGATGCAGATCCGCAAACACCCTTTCTTCTTTTCCTTCATGGCAGTATTTAATGCACTGATGCAGTGTGGACGGCACTATCTGATATTCATGCAGCCACGGTCTCCCCAGCAGGGCCTTATATGTGGTGTTGGAGTCGATTACATAGAATCGTACCATGGTAGTGAGGTCCTCCATTGTGAGGTTAAAATCAGCCACCCCAAGGGGCGTCTCACATTTCTGGTTGAATCCCGCAATTTTCATGTCTCTGACCTTGGTAAGCTGAAGATCAAAGTAATATTTTTGGTAGATGCGGTATGGGAGAATGTTCACGGCAGCCCCAGGATCTATCAGTATCCTGTTCAGTGGCTGACAATTCAGGGAGCCCCTCATATATAGCGGTCTGTTATGGCAGGAATTCGGAATCAGCATGTCATCCTCTGTGAATGTAACTGACGGCCCAGAATTCACTTCTATCAAGAGTGCTTCATATTGTGCCGGCGACTGAAAGGCATCAACAATTACTTGGCGAGCCTCCTCACTCAGAGAGAGAATCTCCCAGATGGAGAATCTGGTAGGGAGCTTCTTTAGCATTTTCATGATCCGGCTGCCCACCCTGACATTAGACAGTCTCATTTCTTCCGCCCATCGGGGTTTTGGAGGTTCATGTGGTGCCCGTGGCCTCTGCTGCCCAGTGTTGGCTTCAACCTCTGGACCGATTTCTTGGGGGGCTTCTTCTATAGCAACGGCCCCTGGTGCCGTCGGAGGGTTATCCTCCTCTTTCTCATTCTGCTTGTAGGCTACAGATGCCGACTGCTGAGGTCTCTTGCCTTTATCTGGCCCAGCCTGTATCGACTGCCCATTTTCCAGACTGGATAGAAATTCCAGAAATGTTGGAATTTGACCTCCCTTCTTCTCTTCCTGGTATAAGCTGGCAGGGGGAGGAATCTGGACACCCCGCACCTCTGGTTCAGGAATCTGGTAGGGTTGTTCCCCTCTGAACATAATGTTATGATTAGCTGGTGGTGGGCGCCCCCACCTTCTTCCGGAGCGTGTTGCATGTGCTGAGGTTGAGGCCTCGGCATGGTTGGATTCTAGCGGGGCATTTGATGTTTCATCCTCATCATTCTCCCCAGGTGAGGTAAAGAGTGCCGATAGGGTGTTACATTGTACTGTCACGACTCTCTTTCCCTTCCTGGACTTGGGCCGTCTCTTCTTTTTCTGGGAATTTGACTTTATCGGCCCCTGCCCCCAGAAGGGTTCAGTCTCAGCCTTTTCTTGTTCTGCCTCTGACTGCTCTTTAATTTGCAATTCTTCGAGCTGTTCCGAGAGTATACAGTCTTTCACCAGCAGGTGCCCGGGCTTTTTTTGTTCATATTCATCGAGCCCATTAATATACTGCTGTAAACGCCTGGCTGCAGGACTTACTTCCTTATGTGCAGGTAGGGGGACTTGTCTTCTCCGGTTATGAGTGGGGATCCGGATGACTGGCCCTGTCTCAGCTATGCGCCATACTGGCTTTACTGGAGGCGGTTCAGGTCTTGGTGTGACACCGCGGATAACTGCTCCCTTGGTATTGGCTGCGGGAGTCTTCTTTCTGTTCTTTATGGGTTTCATCTGCCATCCTTCCTGATCCTTCAGTGGGGTGAGGAAGCAAGCTTCATAAGTATACCTGGTACATTCTTCAACGGCCTCCTTAGGCAGCTGCTGGTAGATTGAAATCATATTGGCGGCCATTTTTAATGCCGGAGGCTCATGTGGACGAGGGGGCTCTACCTGGTAATCTCCCAGCTGTAGCTCGCCCTTTCTGACCATGCCTTCCATAATATCTTTGAAGACGTAGCAATCTTCAATTGCGTGCCCCAGCGCACGGTGAAATGGACAGAACAGTGGATCACCTTTCTTTGCCGCGTCCTCGGGTCTCTTTGGCTCAGGCAATGTTACCTTGTTGAACTTGTATGCCCAGTTGAATAGTGCGGCTGTCTTATCTTTCGGGAAAGAGTACGGATTTCTCATTTTGTTTCTCAGAGAGACCTTATCTTTTCTTTCTGCTGTGTCTGCTGGCGGGGGAGCTTCATCTGCCCCCTTCTTCCCTTTCTGTTGCTCGAAGGTTCTGAAATCGACGGTGTTGGCCTCAGAGTGCGATGGTCGTCGATCATTAGATTTCCCTTTTGGCACAGTTGGAGCATTGGCCGTCGGGCGCTTAGACAGGAACGTCTCGACCTCTGCCACTATATTGTTCAGCCGGTCAAATGTTCTGACATCTGCACCAATCATCTTTTCCAGTACCTCTCTCCTGAGGCTCTGCTTACATATTTGCACTGCATCTTCTTGATGAGGAGGTCTTCTGCATCTCATAGCTAAGTTCCTCCACCTTTTGATGTAGTCCAGTGCTGTTTCATCTTGCTTTTGCCTGGTTGCATATAGTTCTGCCATTGTAATTTCTCTTTCCGTGACGTGAAATCTGTCGCGGAACTTTCTTTGCATATCAGGCCAATCGGTCACCGACCCAGCCGGCAGGCTTGAATACCATTCAAAGGCTATCCCGGTGAGGGATGAGCTGAAGAACTTAAGCAGATAAGCTTCATCAGCTGCCAAGTCACCCATGATTGTGGTGTAGTAAGCTATGTGCTCCCTGGGAGAGCCCTGGCCATTAAATTTTTCAAACTTCGGCGGCTTACTGACGCCTGGAGGTAGTCTCTTAGCAGCATACTGGGGAGGATATGGTACCTTGTACACATCGTAGGTACTAGCATCATCACCAGTCTTTTCAGACAGCTTCATCTCCATAATCTTTTCAATCATCAGCTTCTGGGCTATGGCTGGATCTATGTTTTCCGGGAAGAAGTGAGCTGGTTGCTGACCGTAAGGAGTTGTCATCACAGTTGCGTGCAAAGCTGGCGCGGCAGGCTGCGTCTGAGATACAGAGGGCTGAGCTACCGTCTGCTACAGAACGGGTTGACTCGGCGCTTTGCCCTTATCAACCGGGAGAGGATTAACTGGAATAGCCATTTCGGTTGAGCTGGCAGTCTGTCCCACAGGCTCGGCTTGCTTGGAGACCGGTGTAGCTTCATGCCTCTCATTTAGCTGTCTTCTGAGAGCATTGATCTCTTGTTGATATCTTCTAAACATCATCTGGATCATGGGATTCAGGGTTGACGGGATCTGTAGATCTTCTGAGGTCCCTTCAGCATCATCAACGAAGGGATTGTCTTCCTCATCTGCCGTCACCACATTAACTGTCATAGTGGTGATCTTGAGGGCTTCATCATTAGTCTTTATCTAATCTTTTGCCGCCTGGCCTCTTCTTGTGACGGGACCTGGTCTGGTTGCCAGTCTGAGCAGTTCATCTGGTTGTGTCGGTAACATATCCTGCCCTTTGACAAGCCCTGCCATATTGCAGGCAAAGATCTGCATCTTTTCCCTCTGCCTGTAGACTTTCCTTCTCATCTGATCGGGGTATTTGAGCCGGTCAAAGACCGATATTCTTTCTCTAGCTTCTTCCCTGTGCAGGTCTTCTTTCTCATATCCGGCTCTGTGGCCTTCTTCATAGTCATTGGAATCGGAGGAGGAGACTCCGAGCATCACTTTTTGAAGGGTTTCTTCCTCTTCTTCATCCATGGTGCCCAAGGCACGGGATAATCTTTGCTGCCCGAGGGCAGAGTTCCCCAGGTAGTGGGAGTAGTCTTGAGCCACTTGTTTCATCTCCTCTTGATTATGCCTTCGTGGCTCTAGTTGGAGCATGAATCTTTCCTGGCTCTCCTGCTGATAAGCCAGTCTCTCCACCTGAGCAGTCAAGTGCTCGGCTCTACAGTATTTGAATATATCAGCCTGTCTGGCACAGGCTCTTGGTCTTCTTAGAGTGGAAGTAGCGACTGGTTCGCTTATTCTCATTTCCTCTTCCTCCCTGAACCTTCTACTCCCATCCTGGCAGCGGTTGGCAGCAGCAGCATAATTCTTCCTTTCCCATCTTTTGCCCCCAGCCATGGGGTGGGTGACCGTGAGGTCTTCCTTCTGCTCATATCTTCTGCCCCTCATCCTGGGGCGGATAGTAGTCAGATTTCTTCCTTCATTCTCTTTCTCATCTCTCCTACCCCGAGCCCTGGGGTGAACAGCAACAACATTTCTTATGTCTTTTCTTTCTCCTCTTCTTCTTCCTGCCCTGAAGCGGACAACAGTGGTATCAACAATGTTCTCTTCCTCTTGAGCTGGGACCCAGCTCTGGATTTTCTTCCGCCGCCAGATTTGTCTGAACTTGGGCGGCTTCGGTGCCAGTGGCTTTCTATCCTCCTCTTTCATGTCGACCCTCCTGGCAGCTAGTACCCGGAACCTGTTGGTAGTAGGCACCATCGGGACGATCACGTCCGGCTTGACCGCCCTTGGGAAACCACTGAGGTTTACCCGGACATCTCCAATCAGCATTGTCTTTCCTGAGTTGGATATCCGACGACCCGCAGCAGTGGGTCGGGCTCTCCTGTCGGATCTCCTCCTTCTTCCAGCAGCAGAGGATGTGCCCCTTTTCGCCTCGTGATAGACGAAGCAGGCCACGACCTCAGGAGTATCCTGTATCACCTGGCTCATTTTGGGGCTGGTAGCTTGCGTCAATGTCTCGACAACAGTCTTTTGCTCCTGGTTGTCAATCTCGAGCAAGTCAGTGAAGATGAGGCCCAGGCAGTTGGGCATCCCGGCAGCAGGCGGCATCGATCCGAACGAAAGAGGTACCGCCAGGTAGCCTTCTCGAACATGCACATCGACCGCTTGTTGATCAAAGCATACAGACATGATTCCAGCCGTCATCGTAGCTTCCTGAAAATAGAGAAAGCACGGAATCAGAAATTTGAGGGGGGGCCCACTGGGCCTCCTATTTTGGCGTAGAGATGAAGGGAGACTAGGTCCCACCGGGCGTGCTAGACTTGTGGACGCGGGATTTTTCTCCTCTTTTTCAATTTTGTTTTTATTTATTTATTAATTTAGTTTATTAGGCGTGCCAGTCACATGTGTGACGATTTCATTGTGCGCTCGACTTGACTTGATCAGTCGATTGTGAAGTCCGAGTCGGGACCAAAAGTCCGCCATACCATAAAGGTTATGACGTTAATTACGCCCTTCCTAAGAAGGACAACCCTTGATTAAACGCCAAAATAGGAGGCCTAAGAAGGTAGTCAAAATACTAATGTGCGAAATAAAGGCTTCATGCTTATGGAAGAGGACGAATGGAGGGCGGATTTATTTAGTTCAACGGACTAAATCGGGCGGCACAACCTTTAACTTTGAGCCATACCGGGTAAGGATAGAAGACCATCCACGCAGTGGCGGGACGGAATTCAGCTAATCATTAGGATATTCCCTTTTGAGCATGCATGTTTGCATTGTCATGAGCATCATGCATGCATGTTTGCATAGACCCTCGGGTATATCAAACGGCGTTGACGGAAGGCCGGGTTATGTCCGATCGGAAGTCTCCGCTATGCGCGATGGTGGTCTTCAGACCTACGTCCTCCGCCCTATACCAAGGGTCATCAATTTAATAAACCATGCCTCTCTTGAATGATAGATAGATGCATCTCACGTGATCTTGTCATGTTCATAACATCGCACCTTTTATTCCGGCCTCGACAGCCCACTATCTCGGCAATTAATCAAAGGTTTTCCCTCCTCGCGGGGGATGTAATTAACGCCATAGCCTTTATGGTATGGCGGACTGCTGGTCCCGACCGAACCTCTCTCTCGCCCGACACGGGTCAGAATGAGCGCATAATAAACTTGTCACGTACGTGACTGGCACGCCTGCGCAGTCAATCAGTCAGTTAATTACCAGTTAGTTAATTGATTGATCAACACGTGAAAGAAATCTCGTCCCAAATAGTCAGGGACCTACATAATAAAATACCCCCTGGGTAAAATAAACGATCGCAAACAGTCTGGCACGCCCGGTGGGACCAGTGTCACCTTTCATCTCTTTGCCGAGATACTTGGGCTTCGAGGCCCTCCCAAAGGTTGCTGATCGTTGGTTTATCTATCTTTGCAGGCGAACGATGACAACAACTGGATTGACTGGTGTCGGCTTCGGTCCTTCGATTATTGCCGGTCATGCGCAAGGGTACCTGGCGGTGCCTATGGAGTTCGGCAGCTTCCTGCCGCTGTTGGCTTCCCCAACTTCTTGGGGTTAGCCTTTGTGGATATGCTAGAAGTGGAACCCTCGGAGCCTGTCGAGGGAACTACAAAGAACGTGGAGCCTCTGAAGGCTCGATGCTGCCACGACTCGCTCAAGAGTCCAACCTTGGTCGCCAGCTGCCTGGTGCACCATGCTATTCATGGGGCCCGCCCCAATGTTGTCAACAGAAACCCCGGAGGACATCAACGCTGGCATATCCGGAGAAGTACCGCTGTGGTTACCGGAACCCTCTCCCAATCCGGCAAGTCTATAATGGTTGGTGGCATGCGCGTCTTCCTCAACAGACGCAGCACGCAGATAGTTCCGGATCGGGTTGTCCCTTCCGTCCCCGTCCGCAACTCATATCAAGCCCTCGCTGGAAGAAGGGCGGAAAGAGAAGAAGCCGGCCATTACGGTCGAGAGAAGTTGGCCCCCGGGCCAAGGAAATTTAAGCAGGTGTGGGTCCCCAAGAGAGTCCAACCTGTTCACCAAGCTGCACCCGTCGCCCGCCGTCTTGCTCACGACGGAGGGGAAGGAAAGAGAGGAAGGGGCCTGGCCCCGAAAGAGAAAGAAGTGGTTGCGGATCCTCCGCGCCGCGAAAGTTTTTGGGCCTGCGCCCGTCAAGCCAACATCCCAACCGTGGGACGAAGATTCCAACAACCTGCCGACAGGGCTCGGCTAGCTTATACCCCTCCTGTGGGAGGTCGACAACTGTCCCCCTTGTTACATCAAGAGCGGGGTCAAGAAGAGATGACCTATCTGGTCAGAAACTATTTTCGAGGGTTAGGCAACCCCTCGCTTGGGCAATAGCGACTGATGCAAGCAGTCGCCGCCAGTGAAGACTACTGCCCGTCAATGGCAGATGAAGAAGATGTAGGAGAAAGAATGATGGTGTCGTCAGTCGACGACAATGGATATGATAACGGCTTCGAGATCGAAGCCGATGAAGCCGTCCCCAAGCGGGAAGAAACAAGAAGAACTTCTGTGTTCGAGAGGCTGACCTTCCCACACCAAGCTAAAAGGAGGGTCCATCGACGAAGGAGAAGGATGCAGGTCTTCACCTGTAACATGGCTGGTATATCCAACCGATATGGGGGGCTTCCCAAAGATCCCCGAGAATTGGCTCAGTTGGCCGCAAGGCCAGGGCTTAGCACTCGGAGGACAGAAGCAGCAAGGGAGCTCCTGATGATGACTAAGGGAAAACAACCCCAGGTTTACCACCAGTGGGATGATAAGGCCCCCGTCCTGACTGCCAATGTGGTGACGGCGGAAGAAGAAGACGCTGTCCCCCTCGACATCCTGCCCGAGGGTACTTCCGGGGAGACATCAGAAGTTATCCCCACTACAACCACTATAGACCCATCGGTCTTGATACTACTTCAGAAATATCGGCAAGAGATAGACTTGATGAAGAAGCAACTGATGGAGAAAACTGAACAGTCCTCAGCTTCCAAACCGTCCGAAGTCCAGGGTGAATCATCTCGGGGAGCGATTTATCATGACGACCCTCCGCCGCTCTACACACTGCCTCAGTCGTCAGAACCAAGCATGGCAACAATGCAACAGCAGCCACCATAGCTCCAGCCGTTGCTACCACCGGTGCTCCCTCAAGTGCACCAGACACCCCCGCTGCTACGTCCTCCACAGGCGACCACCCTTGTCACCCCGTACCTGCAGCCGGCACACTTCTACCCAGAGCCAGTTGACCCTGCAGTCGTGAATCAGATGATGGTGGAAAGAATGATCAAGCTGAAGCTCGCAGAATAGGGTGCAGGTGACTACGTCGCATTTGATGCATACCGGGTGCCATACCCGCAACACCATGCTGCTAAGCGGCTTCCCCCGGGAATCAACAAGCCGCCCAAGTTTGACAAATTCAACGGGAAGGGGTCCCCGAGAGAACACATAGCCTATTATATGACTGTCATGGGCGACTTGGCCACCGACGAGTCATACCTGCTAAAGTGTTTCGGGTCCTCACTGACAGGGCTCGCATTTGAATGGTATTCTAACCTCTCGGCCGGGTCGATCAGCGATTGGCCAGATATGCAGAAGAAGTTCAGAGAAAGATTCCATGTTACAGAGAGGGAGGTCACAGTGGCCGAACTCTACTCAACAAAGCAGAGGGCCGATGAAACAGCCCTCAATTATATCAAGAGGTGGAGGAACCTCGGAATGAGATGCAAGCGGCCCCCGCATCAGGAGGACGCTGTGCAAATATGCAAACAGAATCTTAGAAGGGAGGTTCTGGAAAAGATGATCGGAATGGAAATACGATCGTTTGATCGATTGAACAATGTCGTGGCCGAGGTGGAAGCTTTCTTGGCCAGACCTGCCCCTACATCTACTGCCGGCACGACCCAGAAGGGCAAGGCGGTGGAGCGGCGCCCGTCGCCTAAAGAAGCGAACGCTCTTCACATAAAGGCGTTCGAACAACAGAAAAGTGAAGGCAAGAAGGGAGTCACCCCACAGCCTGCAGAAGCCCCAGACGGCAAAGAAGGTCCTTCGCTGAGGGACAAGATGAAGAAGGCCTATTCATTTCCAAAGGACAAGACCCGGGTTCTATTCGACTGGGTAACGTAATATAGCATGGTCACCCTGCCAGAGCCAAGGAGGCCGGAGGACCTAAAGAGAAAAGACAGTCCAAGATTCTGCTCCTACCACCAGATGTTGGGACATCCAATCGAAGACTGCAATGTTTTCAAGGACATCATCAAAGGGATGGTGAAGAAGATTGAAATCGAGCTGGGAGAGTACAAAGTGGACCCTCCTCAGCCACATGAAGCCCCTCGGAGGAGGGCAGGAGTCAACATGATCTCCCTATACCAGGCACTGCCCGAGGAGATCTCTGAAACAAGTACGCGGAGCACCTATGAAGCTCATTTCTTGGAGCCCGCGAAAGAACAGCAGGGATGGCAGCAGGTCCCTGTGAAGCATAAGAAAAAGAGGGCACCCCGATCGAAAGAGGGGGCACATATCCGTGGTGTCACACCCCGGCCTGCTCCGCCGGTGGTAGCACCTGTATGGATCACTCCACCTACAACTGTCAGCATACCTACACATAATCGGAGGAGACAAACTCCGCTGCCAGTGGTTAAGGAGACCAATCCTGGGGTCCTTCGACTGCAAAACCTCATTGAGGGGCTGGACGAATACGTGCAGCCCGAATTGAAGCCCTTGCTGGTGCGGGACCATGTCCCGTGGCAAGAACTAGAGCAGCTCTCACTCGAACAAAAGGAGGAAGCTGAAGCGGCATCCGACAGAGAGGGCAGTCTGTTCTGGGGGCACCCGCCCGCAGAAGCAAAAAAGAAGAAGAAACATAAGAAGAAGAAAAGGAAGGCCGCTGAGGCCGATAAAGTGCAGGTTGTTTCCTGTCATACTCTATCAGCACTCTTCAACCTGCCCGGAGAGGAGGAAGAAGAGGAAATTTGCTTCACACCCCATGCTGGGGGAGGCAAGGCCGAGGCCGCAACTGCTGCATATGCCACCCGGTCGGGCCGAAAATGGGGGCGCCAACTACCACCCAACCACAACATCATGTTCAGGGGGGAGCAACCCTACAAAACACCTCCGCCAGAGGTCAAGGGAGTCCAAATCCCTCCTCCGCCAGGCCGATATAACAAGAGTGGGGGCTAGGGGGTCCCTTCATTTCTTGAATTCATGAAGATGTCCAAGGGGAAGCAGCCTTGTCAGGAGACTAACCCTACACCCGGGGGCGTTCACCCGCAGCTAGCACAATCTGCCGAAGATCCAAGTGCAGACGGAGCTTTCCCTACAGTAGCTAACAAAGAACACCCAGAAGTCGGTACCAGCCAGAAGGGCGTCGAATCTGAGGAAGATGAAGCAGGTCCGTCAGGGCCCACAAACCAAGATTTCCCCAAGCCCATATGGGATGAAGAGATGAAGCTCTCCAATGTCCGAGCTGGGAGCCGAATAATGAAGCTACTCAAGAAGCTCCCTGCTCGATTTACAATCTGGGAGATCCTTTCTTTGAGTGAAGAGACTCGATAGGTGATTATTACAGCTCTCCAGACGCATGCTCATTTTGAGACATGTCTGGCTGAAGCAATGCCAGAGGCTAGCATGACCTTCACTCCAGATGATATGCTGCTGCCCACCATCAGCCACAATAGGCCGCTGTATATGAAGGGGCACCTGAATGGAAGGGAGCTGAACAGGATTCTGGTTGATCCCGATGCAGCGGTCAACATCCTGCCTTATAGAATATACGAGAGGCACCACTTTAACGTGCATCTCGAGAAAGTCAGGGATATGCGTATCGCCGGCTTCAATCAAAAATGTGAAGTGTCAATGGGGGTGGCAGAGTTCACCCTCACCTTAGCAGATTTCACTATGACGGTGCAATTCCATGTCATTGACTCCCGCACCTTGTACAAGGCATTGCTCGGCCGCCAATGACTGCATGAAAATATGGTGGTGCCCTCCACGCTCCACAAATGCATCAAGTACAGTCTCCAAGGGAAGAAGGAGAGGATATTTGCAGACCCCCACCCGTTCGAGGTGTTTGAATGTCATTTGGCAGATGCCAACCTATATAGGGGCCTTCCCAGAAGACCTCTGAAGCTAAGACCCCTGCGGGGGCATCGAGAAGTACATCCGGCAGCAGTTGGTATCCACCACCGCCGCGTGGATATGTCAAGCCCAAGGTGGTCTCCCATATCACAACATCCGGAGACGTGGGTAGAACAGCACCCCCGACATTATACCCTGAAGCTAATGAAGTGCGGGTCGCTCGGCGGCACAATCATATTGAAATCCCAGATGGCCTCACCAAGCCAACTCCCAGCCTTGATAACCCTACTGTCGAGCCTTTCCAAACTTGGGAGGTGACACAGGAAGTGGGACCTAGCAGCTTGTTCTATACGGCTGAAGAGCACCCTACTCGGGAAGACACAGACTGCAGCCTCCCCGAAGATATAAGCAACCCGCCGGTTCCCGTCCAGGGTCTGGCATTCACGACTGAGCGGATGGCCATGATGTTTCAGAAGCAACACATCCCCCCCGATCAGTCTCAAAAGCGCAAGGAAGCTTTCCAGAAAATGTGGTATCCCGCAAATCTGGATAAGGAAATGAGACGTGTCTCTCAACATCCGGGGTTGGGCTTCACCCTGGAAGAATATTATTACAGTGTGCGATACGAGGTGGACACCATCTCCGCCTTCTATCCTGCAGAAGATAGCCCGCTGGGGGCAACCTTTGATGAATACCCGACGGAAGTTGAGCATGTTGAACTGGCTCAACCTGGAAATCAAGAAGTAGAGACCGCGGTCCCCTGCCGATGCTGGGAGCAGGTCTACCCCGAAGAGGCGGCCCTTCAAGCCAAATTTGATACGGCTAGCAGCAGTGAAGCCGAAGATACTGAAGAAGCAAGAATTTCTCCCTCCAGTGGAGTCCTACTGATGGTAACTTCAACACCCCTTCGGCCAATCAGGGAAGCCTCGGTCGACTCCGATCAAGGGGAACAAGCCACCAGAAAAGAAAAAGCCACTTCTACGGAAGATACAACTGCCCCAGAAGGCGAGACCTCCTCAACTTCTGCTGCAAAACCGGGATGCTGTCCAAGCCCGGCAATAAACAACTACCAGCCTATCACGGTTGCAACCTCATCTACAAGAACTGAAGCTGCTCTTTCGCCCTTAGAAGCTGCAACGGTAGTGGATTTGCTAATGGAGCAATCCGCGCAACCGCTAGTACAAGAAACAGAGAATCCTCAAGAAGCTCTGGTGGTGTCTGATGAGGAAGTCGAAGTACTCGACCCTCAAGATGGTATTCCAGACTTCGTTGACCTCCAACCGGCACCTCCGGAGATAGAAGATGGAGGCCAAGCCACAGTCGATGAACTGATAGAAGTCAACTTGGGAAATGAGGAGGATCCTAGGCCTACCTTCCTCAGTGCCCAACTGTCCCCAGAAGAACGGGAGCTGTACACCCAGCTGCTGCAAGAGTATCGGGATTGCTTCGCCTGGACTTACAAAGAAATGCCAGGTCTAAACCCCGCTGTCTCACAACATGAGCTGGCAATCAGCCCTGAGGCCGAGCCGGTGAAGCAACCATCGCGGCGCATGAGGCCAGAACTCATTACTCAAATTGGTGCTGAAGTCGACAAGCTCATTGACGTGGGATTTGTTGAAGAAAACCAGTACACCACATGGCTGGCGAATATCGTCCCCGTGAAAAAGAAGAATGGACAGACTTGGATATGTGTCGACTTCCGAGATCTAAATAAATCCTACCCCAAAGATGACTTTTCGATGCCAATAACGGAAGTCATGATAGATGCTACAACCGGCCATGAGGCCCTGTCATTTATGGACGGGTCATCCGGTTACAATCAGATTTGGATCACGGAGCATGACAAGGTCCATATTGCTTTCCGAACCCCTAAAGGCATTTATCACTATAAGAGGATGCCGTTCGGGCTAAAGAATGCTGGCGCAACTTATCAGCGCGCAATGACCAAAATGTTTGATGAGTTGCTCTACCACAAGGTCAAGTGCTACATAGATGATCTGGTGGTCAAAACCAGAAGAAAGGAGGATCATCTGCAAGACCTCCGGATTGTTTTTCAGAGACTTAGGCAGCATGAGCTGAAGATGAACCCCATGAAATGTGCGTTCGGAGTATCGAGCGGAAAGTTCTTGGGCTTCATTGTCCGATATCGGGGGATCGAGATAGATGTTGGGTTCGGTGCGGTGGATTCAGAGGGGGGGGTTGTTCCCCTGGTCAAGCTGTGTGGCAGCATTTGTTGCAGACTGAGTCTGCTGTTCTAGCGTTGCTAGTGGAAGCCTCACTCCGATTTAGAGTGAGGGGTGGACGTAGGTCTGTGGACCGAACCACCTAAAAATTCTGGTGTCCCTTGTGGTTTGATTTTCTTATGTGTTTATCTTATTGCTTCGCACATTAGATGCTTGCTTAGGATCGAGTGAAGGTAAATTCATCTGTGCTGTTTTGCTGAGATCCTCCTAAGCATTCACAAAATATATTTGCAACATGTTATAATTCCGCACATCTGAGCATAAGTTTTTAATTAGGCTATAATTTTAAAGGGGAGATTCATTCACCCCCCTCTGAATCTATCGCACATGTCTCAATAATTGGTATCAGAGCGGGTTGCTGTGCATAGGATCTAACAATCCGCAGCAGATCCTACATCTTCTGTGGTGCATTTCAGAGTGGGTTTCTGGTGCTCGGTGTTTTGCTTCACTATCTTAGTGCATAGCTTTGCTCATCTGTTTGCTGTGCATTCTTGTCGATTGTCTTGTGTGCCGTTGCTTTCTATCTGTTGTAATGGCTCATCGGCCAATCTTCAAAGGTAATGATCTTGATCTATGGCTGAAGAACTTACATCAGTATGTTAGATCGACTGATCCTGAACTTTGGAAAGTCATTGTCCACGGTCCACACAAATTATCAAAAGATAAATCCAGATGGACTGATGAGGATAGATTGAAAAACTCTGTCAACTTGAGAGCTTTAAAATTAATGAAAGCATCACTTGATAGATCTCTAATTTCATGTGTTTCTTCTTGCAGGTCTGCCAAGGAGATTTTGGAGAAACTAAAGCTCACCAGGAATCGTAACACATGTCTGATGGTTGACGATGATGGACAACAAGAAGAAAATGAAGAAGAAGATGAAGATGAGGTACCTTCTAAATTTGAGAATTATGATATGGGTGATTGGATTGATGCATACAATGATTTACTTAATTCTTATGAAAAGCTGTCAAAACGAAATAACTCTCTAAAAAGGAAGTTGAATGAACATGTGAATGATAATTCTAGAGGTGAAAACCCTAAAATTCTGAAAACTGAAAATGAAATATTCAGAAGACAACTACAAGATTTTGATTCTGTTACTTCAGATTTAGATCATTTGAAATCTGAAAAATAAACTCTCATGAAACAAAATAACTTACACAAAAAAGAGAATCAAGAGCTTGTTTGTGAAATTGCTGAACTAATGGAAAGAATTAGTTTAACTGATGATGATCAGACTCATAACAATGATGTAGTTCAGTATGAAAAACTCATAAAAGATTTAGAGTGTGTTAGCTCTGAATTGAATGTCTTAAAATCTGAAAATGAATGTCTTAAGAAAAAGAGCTTAAAAGTCAATGCTAAAACTACATGATTGCATGGATTGCTCATGTCTGAAAGAAGTTAACGAGAGTCTTCATTTTGATCTTGAATGGTACAAGGATCTTGTTGCCTCATTAAGAAATGAGAATAATGAATTGCTCAATGAAAGTTTAAAAAATGAACAGAGAGAAGAAGTTCAAATAGAACAGCTAAGTTCCATTGCTAATGACAAAAATTCTGCTGAACAAATCAAAAATTTGAAATCTGAAAATGAAAAATTGAAATTGATACAAAAAGAGAATGAAGAGTTGAAGCAGTTAAACACTGCTATGTCAGAGAGACTGCTTACTCTAGAAAAAGGAAAATGTGTTGTTGATGAAAATCAATCTGAAAATCTTGCTAAACTCGAACAGGAAAATGAAACATTGAAAAATTTGAATGATGCATTGCATAATCAGGTCATTTCTTATGAAACTGAAATTGTAGGCCTAGAACTTAATGTTTCAAAACTTGAATCTGAAATCACTGGCTTGAACAAATCTCTTGAAAGATTTGTGAGTGGAAAGGATAATTTGGACAAGCTCCTTGGTTGTAAAATTAATTTCCAACGTGAGGGTTTGGGTTTTAACCCAGCAAATAAAAAGGGCATTGATAGTAAGCTTCACACTTCATTTGTGTGCAGCTCTGAGCCAACTAGTACATCTAGTGCACCTATCTTCAAATTCAATGCTCAGAAAAACCAAAAATCCACTGTTAGTCCCAAAACTGTAGAACAAACTCAAAAATTGAAAAAGAATGACAATCTACAGAAAAAGGACAAAGACACTCCTGTTGTTACAAAAATTGCTGCACACAAGTCACATGATCTCCCACAAACTCATACTAAAAAGGGGTCATGTTATTATTGTGGGAAATTTGGTCATGAGATGACTGAGTGCTTTGTGATGAAGGAGGATGATCTGAAATTTGACAAAACTCATGCTAGGAAAGACCATGTTAAGAATCATGGTTTTCAGAAAAAGAAAATTCAATATTATTGTTGTGGCAAGCTGGGCCACATTGCAGCCCACTGTTGGCATAAACAGGGAAATAAACTTAATTTTGAATTTGTCAAATTTCCTGTAAATAAAAATGTTTTTGGTAGGAATAAAACTGTTTTTGAAGAAAAGAATCTTGCATGCTTTGAATGTGGAAAAACTGGCCACCGAGCTTCTGAATGTTGGTGGGCAGGTAATGGTTTTAAAAGTAAGCATATCAGATGTTTCGAGTGTGGGAAAAATGGCCATACAGTCAAGGACTGTTGGCATGTTCAGAAGAAGTCGGTTAACCCCCATGTAGTCAAATTCCCTGCAAAACCATTTGCAAGACTTTCATGCTATAACTGTGGGAAGCAAGGTCACAAATCTTCTGAATGTTGGCTGATTAAGAATAAGATACAAAATGTTCATGTAAGCAATAGACAATCTTATGCTCATGCACATAGGCCTCATGTTTTTGCTAATGTGCATCATAATAAAGTCAAAAATTCTGTTGGTACATGTAGATATTGTGGAAAATTTGGACATTCTATGGATGATTGCTTTCTGATGAAATTTGATGTTGATCTAGCTAAGAAACAGGTTAGAACACTTGTCAAGGCTAAGGTAGGACCCAAAGCTGCTTGGGTCCCTGCATGATCAAAATGATCAAAATTTGCATGTGTGCCTTGGATTGAGGAATAAAAAGAGGGGTAAATAAACCAAGACACCCAAGATAATAAAGCCCTATTCAGGTAAATTCTGAAAACTCTATATTCTGAATTTGTGTGATCTGAATGCACTGCATATCATGATAATTCTTTTGTGCATTGTCTAACTGAATCTAATTGAAAAATCTGAAATGCTCATGGAAATGATTGTAGTTTATCTCTGAATGCATTGCATATAAATGTCATGATGCATGATATGTCAAACTTCTTGTATGTTGTATTACACTGATTTGCATGACCACTATGGTATATTAAATGGTAAGCTACCAAAAGGTAGGGAAATCTGTATGAAGGCTCTTACTATGTGTGAGGTGGTCTTTTAAACCAAGTGCTCTGCCAAGTACCAAGGGTCAAGACTTCATATAGAGCAGTGCATTGCATAATATAAAATTTGAAAAATCTAAAAGGATATTCCATTGCATCTAGACAGGGAGAGCATTCTTGTTTGATCACTTCTTCATCTCTTGAACTCCTACTGTCTAGTAATCTGATTCATTCTCTTAGAAATTGTGTGGTTCACTTGAATTCACTACTGTTTCCACTTGTGTAGCTGTTCTGTCTGTACTCCAGACTCAGCTATTGATTTCTAAACAGCACTGTTCTAATGTTCACCCCGTGTCTCATCATGATTACTTTATGCTATTCTCTCAATAAAAATGTTTTGTTGACTCCACTGATGTGCTGCAATGTCAATGTTGATTCATCATGAATGAGGAAAGATTTTAGTCACTGCACCCTAATCAAAAATCTGACATATTCTGAAAGGAAGAATCTTCTATTATACTGGCTTAAGAATGTCTGATGTATCAAATTGATTTAAGACTAATGTATTCATTAAGCTTTGATCTAAAAGACATGAAAGTATCTGAATCATTTGCTTAATAAATCTTAACCAATTATCTCATATAACTTCATGCAAAACTTTCTGAAATCTGAAATTTTAAAGGACATGGCTATCTTTGGTTAAGATACATGTAGAAAGTATTGTTCTTAAACAATTCTGTGTACTGAGCTTTGTTTGAAAATTCAGAAAATATTTAAAAATTTTAAAATAAGAGCAATGATTTTGGTCACAGAGAAACTGGGGTATCCATCAAAGAAATAGAGTAACCCCATGTCATGAAGTGCCATAATTACCTCTCTTATAAAAATGATTGAAAATCTGACAGAGCAATGGCATGGTTGTGTTGAGTAACTGGGGATTCTGGCCTCTGATCAAGGTGTCTCCTCATGTAAAAAGACACTCATCATTGCTAACTCTGTTCTCCTTGAGAGGCAATATGGTTGTCACATTGAGTAACTGGGTCACTTCACCTAAGACGTGCTGTGCCTCACGTAAAAAGGTGTTGACTGAACCAAACTTGCTCAGGAAAAATAAGTGCTGATAAATAGAAAATTCTAAAAAACTAAAGGTAAATTTAGACAAATTTTTTTCTTGTTTAATCTCAATATTATCTTGTGTAACTTCCATAGGTGACATTGAATTTAAATGAGTAAGATGGAAGGAGATTAAACATGAATTTTAGATGAGTCTTTGGTTCACTACTATTAAAAGGTGTTTCAGATATGAGTATTGAATTTTCTTGATAAACTTTGAATACATCACTCTTAAATCATGAAAGTAAGTTTTAACTCATTCATAATCTATTATAATTGAAGAGTCTGAAATTCGGTCATCAAGATTTATGAATTTGGTGTGTTAACGAAAATCTTCTTCCTCATTTATTCATTGTGATTACAGACTGTGGTAATCCTTGAGTACCCATGTGTTTTGCTGATAGATGCTCATCACCTCTTTCACTCCATCGAATCAGGGGGAGCTTTCCTGTCATGTTGAGTGTCTTTCATAAAGGGGGAGATCTAGTCAGCATTCTTGAGTGTCCCTGTGCTTATGTTGATATTCTCCCTTCATCTCAATTGGTTTCAACCTTCAAAACGTTTCTGATCATTATTCTATTCAGGGGGAGCTAATTGCCATTAAGGGGGAGCTTAGTCAAAGGGGGAGCTTTTAATTCACTCATCTTATGCAGTCTTATTCTTCCCTCTTTAACTAATGTCTTTTTGCTGAAGTCAAAGGGGGAGAAATATTTGATCAAGTCAGTATGACTCATAGTGTTGCCATCATCAAAAAAGGGGAGATTGTTGTGTCCCTGTGATTTTGATGATATCAAACATTATAAGTCATCATCTGTTGTATCTGCAGATGAATCTGTTTGTGTTGCATATGTGAATGTTTCAATGAACATCTTATTTGAGTATCATTACATCGAACAGGCTGTGTGCATTGGTGCATTCATAACTGCCATAAGTCAATGAATGTCTGCATTTCATAACTTTATTTCTATGAATGTCTAGACTTAGACTCATGCATTTCATATCTACTCAGGTTAAGTATGTACAACGGGTGTTGTCTGCACAGTCAGGTTAAGTCTGTACAACGGGTGTTGTCTACACAGTGATAAGTGTGTATTTTTCCGTCTTAATTCATAATTATTCACATTTTTATGAGCTTAAATTATGATAAATATACACTTCTCACACTTATTATTGATTTAGACTCAAATGTTTAATTTTATAAAATTAAATAAATTTTAATCATAATTTTTACTTATTTATGCAGGCACGTAATACGAGGAAAACTCCAAGAAAAAGAAAAAAAGAATAAAAATATATATATTGAAATGGGCCAAAAGCCCAGGAAGTTGTTCAAAAGAAAAGAAAAAAAATTAGAAAAAAAATAAACTTATTTGATATTTTTTAGAATTTTCTAATGAGAGATATATATATATATATATATATATATATATTATATATAATAAAATTAAAAAAAAATTCAAACCCCCCCCCCCCCCCGCTTCCCGCCTTCGCCGCCCGCGCCATTGGCACGGGCGACGAGGCGAGGCGCGAAGGGGGAGCGGGGGTCGTGGCAGGCGGGAGGAGGGCCCAAGGGGCCACGCGGAGGACGCGTCAACGGTCGGCGGGGAGGCGCGGGCGCACGCGCCCGCGTGCGACACGGGGATCGGCAGGAGACGGCAGGCGCACGGCGGGCCCACAGGCGGGCGGCCTAACGCGGACGGCCGGTCGGCGCAACGTGCCGCCGGCCAGGAGGAGAGAGAAAATGAGAGAGAAAGAGAAGGAAAAGAAGGCCAAAAAAATGCCAGAAAAATCTAAAAAAATCATAACAAAATGGCCAAGTGTGCAGCACATGCCAACCTACCATTTTGGGTCAACAATTGCAACAATTGAGTGTTCACATTGGTATGAATGTTCACATTTCCTAAGGGGTGTTTTGTACCCTATATAAAGGGGCTTCATTTCCAATGTAAGAAGGCTAAGGAGAGCTAGAAAGAGTTGTAAGCTTAGAGATTGTGACGAATTGTAAGAGTGTTCTTTGTGTTCTTCAAGTTCTTTCATGTTGGCCTTACTAAGGTTTCATAAAGTGTTGTTTTGATGCAAAAGTTGTAAGTTGAATTTGTTTTAATGAAAGTTTGGTTTGAGCATTCAGTCTCTTCTTAGTCTCATTTCTCATTGTTGTGATCTTCATTTCAATTTGAGTTCTTCACGAAAGTTGTTTCTTTTCAAGTGTTCTTCAACTTCCATGCTTAGCATTTCTTCAAATTCTTCCTAATTCATAGAGTTATTACCCATTTTCTTAAGTACTATTTTGTGTGATTACTATTCATCCGTGGTGAGACCTTCTAGTATTCTTATGTTTTGAAGCCTTTCTAGACCTCTTTTCAATCTGAGTTCTTCATCAAAGTTGTTCCTCTCTTGTAGAACTAAATTTTGTTCTTCTCCCACTTTGTCTAATTCTGCTTATTTTAAGAGTTATAATTAATTATTTACTGTGCTATTTTCTGCCATTTTACTGTTCATCTGAATTGATAGTTCTTTAGTTTTTCTCATTTTCACTATCTTCTTCTTATTTTCTGTGTCTGCGTTCTTCACCAAAGTTCTTCATCTTTTCATTCTCTACAACTTTCATGTTTTCATTTCTTCTAATTCCATCTAAATTTCACGTTATTCTTTTCCTTCCAACCCCATGTTTTCAACAAAATTCTGATGTATTTTCAAGTTATGTTTGTTTATATTTACATTTCTTCATAAGTTCTTCAATCACACCCGAAGCGGTAAGTCATCTTCGAATCATCTCACGGCGTCGACTTCCAAGGCAGAGCGGTCTTCATCAAAGGCTCGGCAAGGAAACGACGGCGTTCTTCAATTGGCTAATTATTCCTTTACTTTTCTCTTGATATTTAAAGTTGTAATTCCACTTAGTGATAATCGCACTCCATGAACAAAATTTGCGTTTTCAAGCATAAGGGTATTTCCAACTTGAGCTAAAATCAAATATTCTCTCCCCGTGGGATCGACCCGTATTCACCACTGTACTCGTATTTTTAAAATCATTCAAGTGAGTGAGTGCGGTTATAAGTTTTGAAATTTGTGTGGCACGGCATTTTTAAACGACGACTGTCGAGCGCATCAAATTTTTGGCGCCGTTGCCGGGGAGTGAATTTTTGAAAGTTGGATATTCTTGTGTTTGATTTGTATATTTGTATATTGATTTTGTTATTTTCATTTTGCAGGAAAATAAAAACAAATCAAAAAATCAAGGAAAGAGGAAACTCATACCTGAAGCAAAAAGGGAAGAAACGCAGGAACATGTTCTATTTTTCCACTTTCTGAAAAAAATTTAACAAAAATCTGCAAAATTCTTGAAAACTCTATAAAAAATCAAAAACATCAAAACAAAAAGATATTTTTATTCTGGCTAGATAGGTTCATTAATTAAAAACCAAAAAAAAATTTACTTACATCAAAAAAAAAATCATTTCAAGATTAGAAACCACACAACATGTTCTAGGTCATGCATCATTTAACATAGAATTTTCATTTGTTTAATTCCTGTCGTTGCATATTGAAGATTGCAAGGGGCAAGGTACGTTCTACTCATCCTCTTCTGGCATGCATATTGCATAAAGAACCCCTTGTTTGAAATTGTGGTGTGCATTTCATTTCAAATTATTCTAAGGGCATTCCCTTAAATAACATAAGGTGGGAAATTCATCACCCTTCCTTAGCCCGCAAATCACATTTTCCTTGCATATCTGCATAACCTACGCCATAAATAAAAGTCAGTAAACGTTGGCCCTATGATCACACTGTGATTTTTGTGTTATTTGGGTTTACCCTCATATGAAAACCGGTGCCTAAGGCAAGACGGTCGAACGGCAAACGCCTTAAGCGGGTTAGTGGTTTGGCATAATTAGGTCCCTACGCAAGTAGGGGGATCCTCCCACTTCCCCACCCCTTACCTGGCTGGTGGACATATTGAGGGTGAACTTAAGTTCACTTTAATCATTTTGTGAAATCCCATTTGTAGGTTTAGGACACGTCTAGGTCATTAGGGAAATTTACTTGATAACTTGTTTGTGTTTGCCTAACTACAAAACAACAAGAAAAAAAATCATAAAAATAAAAAAAACAAAATCATTCTATTCTCTCTTCGTCTTGGTAATATAAAAAAAAAGCACATAAAAAAAATCATCATCAAAAAAAAAACTCTCTCTCATTTTGTCCTAGTTTATGCAAGGAAGGCGATCTCTAAAACCATCATTGCTATGACCTATAGAAGAGATTGAGAGGTTAGTGCATTCTAAAACCCACCATCAACCTAACCTCATGGCGGACCAAAACCAAAATCAGCTAATTCCACAAGCTGCTCCCAAGCAAATGAAGGAATACTTTCTTCCAAACCAATACCAACCTTCATTTTATACTCAAGCACCTCAAAATCAAGCAGCCCAATACGAAATCAAGTCCAGCACCATTCAAATGTTGCCATCTTTCTATGGCAATACCAATGAGGATCCATATAGACATCTGGATGAGTTCCTCCAGATATGTTCAACTGTGAAAATCCCCAATTTTTCAGATGATGCTCTCAGGCTAACCCTTTTCCCATTCTCTCTTAAAGACAAAGCCAAGTATTGGTTAGGAGCCTTGAGTAAACCCATCAAAACATGGGCAGAAATGCAAAAGGAATTCCTAAAGAAATTCTACCCCATAGGGTGAACCAATACCATGAGGAGAGCTATAACTGGATTTTCACAAAACCCTGGAGAACAAATCCATGAGGCGTGGGATAGGTTGAATGATTTGTTACGGAAATGCCCTCATCATGGTTTGTCGAGATGGCAAATAGTTCAAGCATTCTATGAGGGATTGACGGATAGTTACCGTCAAATGGTGGATGCGTCTTGTGGGGGAGCTTTTATGAGTAAAAGCGAGGATGAGGCTTATGACCTGTTTGAAATGCTGAGTGAAAATTCAATCAGTCATGCCTCACTTTCATCCTATGAGAGAATGGTGGGACCAGCTAAGAAGGGTGGGCTGTATGAAGTGAAGAGCCACGGTGAGCATGAGAATAGGATGGATATCAATGCCTTAACTCAGAAACTGAACAAAATGGAATTGTTGGCACAAAAGATAGAAAATGTTGATCTTGTTGCCCAAAAGCTAGATCAATTTCTATCAAGGCAAGAAACTTCTTCTTCAAGTCCTCGACCTCAACCATTCTCAGCTCCCAATTATGACGAGATCTGTGCTCTTTACTCTAGCACTGATCATGTGGTAATTGATTACCCTACTGCGGCCCAACTTCCCCCATTCATTCAAGAACAAATCTTCGCTGCTCAGGGTGTTTCTAAGCCACCTTATGATCCTTACTCAAACACCTATAATCCAGGCTGAAGAAATCACCCAAATTTCTCTTGGAAATCCCAACAAGGTTCATCTTCCCACACTAATCCCTCGTTCCAAAAATAGCAATTCCAAACTCCAGTCCAATCTCACCAACAGTATCAATATCCTTTTCACCAAACTCATCAAAATTTCTCACAAACCAGTGCACCTTTTTCACAACAATCCCAACACTCATCACATTATTCTCAGGCTCCGTACCAGCAATCTCAATTTTCTCAGGGCCAGTACCATCACTATCCATCCAACAGATCCAATCAAGTCCCCTTCCAACCTCCTCCTCAATTTCCGCAGTCAAATTTTGATGAAAAGTTTGACCGACTCCAACAACTCATTTTTTCTCAACAGCAATCCATTGCTAAGTTGGAAGGTCAAATCGGGCAAATAGCAGCAGGAAATGTTCGGAGAGAGGTAGGTCAGCTTCCTACCCAGCCAGTGGCTAATCCAAGGAATCAACCTCCAGGCTTCCCTCAAAGAGATTCTATTCTCCCTCAGCCAAACCAACCTCAGCCTCCTCCTCCTATGGGCCCCCAATTGGAGAATGCTAAGGCAATCTCTTCTCTTAGGAGCGGGAAAGTTTTAGATGACCCTTACAAGGCTAAGGGCGTTGGTAGTAGTTCGGGCCAAGAGGCCCGAGAGGAGAATGAGGAGGAAGAAGAACCCATGATTGTTAAAGAGAAGCCGATGGATGGAAAGAAGAGGCTGGATAAAGGAAATGTGAAACTTGATGAAGGACCCCTAGATTATGAGCCTAAGGCCCCTTTTCCTGATGCTTTAAAGCCGAAAGCTCCTAAGAAACCACCAGTACATCAGGAAGAATTAGTGGAATTGTTCAAACAAGTGAATATCAATATTCCACTTTTAGATGCCATCAAGCATGTGCCGGCATATGCAAAGTTTTTGAAAGAACTTTGCACTCCAAGGAGGGAGCCAAGGGCGGCAACTCAAAAGGTCTGTTTGTCGGAGGATGTGAGTGCCGTTGTAATGAATCATTTGCCGAGAAAGTTGAAGGACCCCGGAGCCCCCTTGATCTCATGTGATATAGGTGGAGTCACCTTTGATCGAGCTTTGCTCGACTTAGGTGCTAGCGTAAATCTTTTACCCACCTTTATCTATAAGCAATTTGATCTGGGTGAGTTGAAACCAACATCTATCATCCTTCAATTGGCCGATAGATAAGTGAAAACATCAAGAGGTCTGTTGGAGGATGTAATTGTGAAAGTGCATGATTGTTACTTCCCGGTGGATTTTCTCATTTTGGATATGGCCTCGTCCCAGGATCTTAAACATACACCTATTATTTTGGGACGCCCCTTTTTAGCTACAGCTAAGGCCAATATAAATTGTGCCACGGGAATGATTGACATATCATTTGGAGGAGAGAAAATTGTATTGAATGTTTTCAAAGCTTCTCAATACCCGGACCTTGAAGAAGAATGTAATGTTGTTGATATTTTTGAGTTGAGTGATGAAAGTCCGGATGCAATCAAGGACACCCTAGAAGATGGTAGTATGCTGCAGGATTCTCCTCTCTCTCTCACACCCTGGTCTAGGGTAGAGTCACTCCCTCCACTGCAATCTGAACCTGCACTTCCATCCCTGGATCAGCCACCTACTCTTGAATTGAAGCCTTTGCCGGACTCTCTTAAGTATGCTTATCTGGGTCCTGACCAAACTTTGCCTGTCATTATATCCTCCAACCTCACTTCCGATCAGGAATCTAAACTTTTAGATGTCCTTAAGGAACATAGGGGGGCCATAGGTTGGTCGGTGGCAGATCTCAAGGGCATTAGTCCGGACGTTTATATGCACCACATCTATTTGGAGGACAATGCTAAGCCGAGTAGGGAGATGCAACGCCGGCTGAATCCGCACATGAAAGAAGTAGTCAAGCAGGAGGTAGTGAAGTGGCTAGATGCTGGGATTATATATCCCATTTCTGATAGTAAGTGGGTTAGCCCTACACAAGTTGTTCCCAAGAAATCTGGGCTGACCGTTACTAAAAATGAGAAAGGTGAGGAGGTAGCCATGAGATTACAAACGGGATGGAGAATCTGTATTGATTACAGAAAACTGAACTCCATGACAAAGAAGGATCATTTCCCTCTCCCGTTTCTTGATCAAATTTTGGAGAAGTTGGCTGGGCAAAAATATTTTTACTTTTTGGATGGATACTCCGGGTATAATCAAGTTGCTGTTTACCCGGAGGATCAAGAGAAAACTACGTTCACGTGTCCTTATGGCACGTTTACTTTCAGGAGAATGCCATTCGGGCTTTGCAATGCCCCAGCCACCTTTCAGCGATGCATGATGGCCATATTTTCTGAAATGGTGGGAGAATTTTTAGAAATTTTCATGGATGATTTCTCCGTTTTCGGAGATTCATTTGATAATTGTTTGAAGAATTTGCAGAAAGTGTTGGCACGATGTATTGACTCCAATCTGGTGCTTAGCTGGGAGAAAAGCCATTTTATGGTCCAAGAAGGGATTGTGTTAGGCCATGTTATTTCTGAAAGGGGGATAGAAGTAGACAAGGCTAAGGTCGATCTGATTTCCAATCTTCCTCCCCCTTCATCTGTCAGGCAAATCCGATCTTTCTTGGCCATGCGGGTTTTTATAGAAGATTCATTCAGAACTTCTCTTCCATCACTCGTCCGCTCACAAAGTTGCTTGCCAAGGACACTCCCTTCCATCTAGATGAGTCGTGTCTTGAGGCCTTCCATTCTTTGAAGGCAGCTCTGACCCAAGCTCCGATTCTTCAATCCCCAGATTGGTCACTGCCTTTCGAAATCATGTGTGATGCCTCGGACTACGCCATCGGAGCTGTCCTGGGGCAACGAATTGATAAGAAACCTGTGGTGATATATTATGCGAGTCGCACTCTCGGAGATGCTCAAATGAATTACACCACCACAGAAAAGGAACTTTTGGCAGTTATTTTTGCCCTAGAGAAATTCCGATCATATCTTTTGGGGGCCAAAGTTATTGTGTATTCTGATCACGCCGCTTTGAGGTACTTGCTCACCAAGAAGGATGCTAAACCCCAGCTGATTAGATGGATTATGTTATTGCAAGAGTTTGATCTAGAAATCAAAGATAAGAAGGGGTTAGAAAATGTTGTGGCTAATCATTTATCCCGAATAGTGATACCTGAGAGTGCTCCAATGTCTGATTCTTTTCCTGACGAACAACTGTTGTCTATCACCTCTACCCCCTGGTATGCTCATATTGTCAACTTCTTGGCAGTACGACAGATCCCAGTTGGGTGGTCTAAGTAGGAAAAGGACCACTTCTTTGCCAAACTCAAACACTATTTTTGGGAGGACCCGGTATTATTTCATATGGGTCCAGATCAGATCATCCGAAGATGTGTCCCCGAGGATGAGCAACAATCTGTCCTGAATTTTTGTCACACTCTCGCTTGTGGGGGACACTTTTCAGGAAAGAAAACTGCGACTAAGGTATTACAAAGTGGATTTTATTGGCCCACCTTATTCAAGGATGCTTATGAATTTTCCAAAACATGTCTGAGGTGTCAAGCTGTGGGCAATATTTCGAAGAGAGATATGATGCCGCTAAATCCCATTCTTGTAGTGGAAATCTTTGATGTTTGGGGTATTGATTTCATGGGACCGTTTCCACCATCCTTTGGCAATGAATACATTTTGGTGGCGGTCGATTATGTTTCAAAGTGGATTGAAGCAATAGCCACAAGGACCAATAATCATAAGGTGGTCATGAAATTTGTTCGCAAGAACATTTTTTCTAGATTTGGCTGTCCGAGGGCTATCATTAGTGATGGGGGTTCGCATTTCACTCACTCCCAATTTCGAGCTTTGCTCAAGAAATATGGGATCACCCACAAAATTGCCACCCCCTATCATCCCCAAACTAGTGGCTAGGTGGAAGTATCCAACAGGGAGATTAAGAACATTCTACACAAGACAGTTCGGCCAGATAGGAAAGACTGGTCTGAGCGACTTGATGATGCACTATGGGCCTACAGAACTGCGTTCAAAACCCCTATTGGTATGTCACCCTACCGCCTTATCTTTGGTAAAGCCTGCCACCTACCTGTCGAGCTCGAACATCGAGCCTATTGGGCCATTAAGCAAGTCAACTTTGACTTGACTCAAGCTGGAGCCCAACGGGTTCTTCAACTCCATGAACTGAAGGAGCTAAGAAACGAAGCCTATGAAAATTCTAAGATTTATAAAGCTAAAACCAAGGCTTTTCACGATCAGCATATTCATAGAAAAACTTTTCATGAAAATCAAAAGGTTTGGCTTTTTAACTCACGGCTCCGTTTGTTCCCTGGAAAATTGAAATCAAGATGGGATGGACCGTTCATAGTTGTTAAGGCATTTGACCATGGAGCCGTCAAAATTTTGAATCCCCAAAATGGTCATATCTTTATTGTTAACGGTCAAAGGTTGAAACCCTACTTGGAAAATGAGATGTTGTCACCTAAAGACTCCATAACATTACGTGATCAGGAGTAACTTTCTTTTAAGCTTTCCTGCGTCTGGCTGAAGACGGTAAACTTAGCGCTTTTTGGGAGGCAGCCCAACGTTTTCCTAGTTTGGTGTGCTAATAAATGGTTTTTGGGAAGCAACCCCAGATTTTGATATTTGATTTCTTATTTTAGTGTGTCTGTTTTTCAGTGTCAGGCCAAACTGCACCGACGCCCTCGTCACTTTCACCCCGACCATCAGGTTGTATCCTTCCATCCCACCCTTATTACATGTTTAATTATTCTCTGATCTTTCTCATGCTTATGCCATTGAGGACAATGTCATTTAAGTTGGGGGGGGGGAGATCACATAAAAAAATTTATTTTTTCTTGCTATTTTGTACTTTGGTATTGTCACGCTAAACAACAGTTTTCCCCGAGTTGATGTTTCTGGATTCATGTCTCATGAAAAGTAATTCTGGAATAGCAACGACTAGGAAAAGGATTATGGATAATTTCTTTAAGCTAGCACTGGAAAACTGATTTAAGAATCTCTTTAAAGTTCAGATGCACTTTAAAAAATGAAAATCACGTTGCACGCTAATGAAACAAGTAGGACAAGCCTTCTGCTATTTTGGGTATGTGTCGGATATTCTGTATTTCTTGAAAAAGAGATTCGTTATAAGCTTTCTGCCATATAAAATTATGAGAAAAAAAATACCATGAAAAATGCTCCGATTCCGAGTAACCGGGCCTACTTCACCTAAGACGTGTTGAGGTTCGCGTCAAAAGGAAAAGGAAACTCTGATCTGCGTAACCGGGCCTACTTCACCTAAGACGTGTTGATGTTCGTGTAAAATAGTGACGAGTAGTGCAACATCATGTGTGTAGAGAAAAAAAAAGTAGACAAAGAAAAAGAAAAAAAAATAAGAGGAAAAGAGATCCCAAAAGGGACAAATGAAATAAGGCAGATAAAAAGCTATTATGCTTAAAGCTCTGATTAAGAAGTGCAGAATTGAAAGACATTTGTTCGGAATAGCAAATGGGGGATGCAATTATCTTTACTGTGGACTTAGCATTACACATACACAAGTGCTACTGAATTTTGATTAGAATTCTTGATCATGTACCTGAATTTCCGACATAAGGCTAGTCTGTGGTAATTACTCCAGATTCCTGATCTTTAGTTAACTCTATGAAAGATGATCTGGAAATGAAGCATGAATATCTTTAAACTCTTGTTAGTCCTCAAATTTTCATTATGTGCATTGCTAAGGGACTAGCAATGAGTAAGTTGGGGGGTGTGATAAGTGTGTATTTTTCCTTCTTAATTCATAATTATTCACATTTTTATGAGCTTAAATTATGATAAATATACACTTCTCACACTTAGTGTTGATTTAGACTCAAATGTTTAATTTTATAAAATTAAATAAATTTTAATCATAATTTTTACTTATTTATGTAGGCACGCAATACGAGGAAAACTCCAAGAAAAAGAAAAAAAGAATAAAAATATATATATTGAAATGGGCCAAAAGCCCAGGAAGTTGTTCAAAAGAAAAGAAAAAAAATTAGAAAAAAAATAAACTTATTTGATATTTTTTAGAATTTTCTAATGAGAGAGATATATATATATAGATATATAGATATATATTATATATAATAAATTTAAAAAAAAATTCAAACCCCCCCCCCCCCCCCGCTTCCCGCCTTCGCCGCCCGCGCCATTGGCACGGGCGACGAGGCGAGGCGGCGAAGGGGGAGCGGGGGTCGTGGCAGGCGGGAGGAGGGCCCAAGGGGCCACGCGGAGGACGCGTCAACGGTCGGCGGGGAGGCGCGGGCGCACGCGCCCGCGTGCGACACGCGGGTCGGCAGGAGACGGCGGGCGCACGGCGGGCCCACAGGCGAGCGGCCTAACGCGGACGGCCGGTCGACGCAACGTGCCGCCGGCCAGGAGGAGAGAGAAAATGAGAGAGAAAGAGAGAAAGAGAAGGAAAAGAAGGCCAAAAAAATGCCATAAAAATCTAAAAAAATCATAACAAAATGGCCAAGTGTGCAGCACATGCCAGCCTACCATTTTGGGTCAACAATTTCAACAATTGAGTGTTCACATTGGTATGAATGTTCACATTTCCTAAGGGGTGTTTTGTACCCTATATAAAGGGGCTTCATTTCCAATGTAAGAAGGCTAAGGAGAGCTAGAAAGAGTTGTAAGCTTAGAGATTGTGACGAATTGTAAGAGTGTTCTTTGTGTTCTTCAAGTTCTTTCATGTTGGCCTTACTAAGGTTTCATAAAGTGTTGTTTTGATGCAAAAGTCGTAAGTTGAATTTGTTTTAATGAAAGTTTGGTTTGAGCATTCAGTCTCTTCTTAGTCTTATTTCTCATTGTTGTGATCTTCATTTTAATTTGAGTTCTTCACGAACGTTGTTCATTTTCAAGTGTTCTTCAACTTCATGCTTAGCATTTCTTCAAATTCTTCCTAATTCATAGAGTTATTATCTATTTTCTTAAGTGCTGTTTTGTGTGATTACTATTCATCCGTGGTGAGACCTTCTAGTATTCTTATGTTTTGAAACCTTTCTAGACCTTTTTTCAATCTGAGTTCTTCATCAAAGTTGTTCCTCTCTTGTAGAACTAAATTTCGTTCTTCTCCACTTTGTCTAATTCTGCTTATTTTAAGAGTTATAATTAATTATTTACTGTGCTCTTTTCTGCCATTTTACTGTTCATCCGAATTGATAGTTCTTTAGTTTTTCTCATTTTTCACTATCTTCTTCTTATTTTCTGTGTCTGCGTTCTTCACCAAAGTTCTTCATCTTTTCATTCTCTACAACTTTCATGTTTTCCATTTCTTCTAATTCCATCTAAATTTCACGTTATTCTTTTCCTTCCAACCCCATGTTTTCAACAAAATTCTGATGTATTTTCAAGTTATGTTTGTTTATATTTACATTTCTTCATAAGTTCTTCAATCACACCCGAAGCGGTAAGTCATCTTCGAATCATCTCACGGCGTCGACTTCCAAGGCAGAGCGGTCTTCATCAAAGGCTCGGCAAGGAAACGACGGCGTTCTTCAATTGGCTAATTATTCCTTTACTTTTCTCTTGATATTTAAAGTTGTAATTCCACTTAGTGATAATCGCACTCCATGAAAAAAATTTGCGTTTTCAAGCATAAGGGTATTTCCAACTTGAGCTAAAATCAAATATTCTCTCCCCGTGGGATCGACCCGTATTCACCACTGTACTCGTATTTTTAAAATCATTCGAGTGAGTGAGTGCGGTTATAAATTTTGAAATTTGTGTGGCACGGCATTTTTAAACGACGACTGTCGAGCGCATCACACAGCCAGTGTATCACTCTCTCTGCACAGTTTATACATCCTTAGACAGCCTGCCTGAAGCTTGATAGCTGAAGTCTATACACTCATCTGTTGTTAATCGATCAAGTCTGTACAGCCAATGCATTTCATGCATCTTATGCATCATGTCAAAGTCTATACATTGTTCTGGTCGCTCTCAAGTCCATACAGTGTCTTGTCTGCACGTTACATAGTCTACATAATGCTGCAGGCTAAGTCTGAACACTCTTCAGTAAAGCCTGTACACACTTCAGATAGCAAGTCTGTACACTCAGCGTCTCATGCTGTGTCTTAACACAATCAGCAAGTCTGTACATTCGAGCGTCTCACGTTGCATCTCACTTTCATAGCAAGTCTGTACAGCTTCAGTTGTATAACTCAAGTATGTACATTCATCTGGATGCATAATGTGAAGTCTATACATCGCACAGCATGCAAGCCACTAAGTCTGTACATTGCTGATTGCAAGAGTTCAAGTCTGTACATGCCTCATTTCATCAAGTCTGCACATTCATAGCAAAGCCTTACTGCTGGGAAGTCTATACATCGCATGGCACAACATGCGTCCAAGTCTGTACATTGCATTATGCATGTGTTCCAGTCTATACACTACTGAATGTAAGTCTGTACATTCTCACCTTTACCTACGTTGTGTGAACGCAAGTCTATACATTGCGGTCTTCACCTACGTTCAAGTCTGTACATCGTTCGCTTAAAGTCTATACAGCCAGTGTCTATACATTGCCTTGCCTCTCATGCATTTGCTAGTCTATACAGCTAGAACTAAGTCTATACACTGTGTTGCATCGCATGCATTACCTAAAGTCTATACATCAGTTTGCTTTTTATCATGCATGCATTATAGCAAGTCTAAACATTGTTCTGTCATGCACGCAATCAAAGTATGTACATCCTTATGGCTGCATACATCAACTCTATACATCGTCTTCTAGCGTGCACACTAAGTCCATACAATCATGCTACATCATGTCTGTACACGCTTCAGTCTTGCATGTATGAAGTCTATACATGGGTCTAGCTTTGCATTCATATAGTCTGTACAGTCAGTGTGTTGCTCGAACCAAGTCTACACATTGTCTCAGCACACACACACAAAGTCTGTACACTGCATCTGGCAGTCTGCACAGTAAGTTTATACAACGTCCCACGGCAGCACTGCAATGTCTATACATCGCTGGCAGCCAGCACTGCAATGTCTATACATTGCGTCCCACAGCCTGCACAGCATGTCTATACAACGTCTAGCTGCCTGCCGTAAAGTATGTACATTGCGTCCCACAGCATGCAGCAAAGTCTATACATTGTTGCCAGCCTGCACGCACCAAGTCTATACATCGCTGGCAGCCTGCATGCAAAGTCTGTACATTGCATGTACACTGCATTGTTAAGTCTATACATTGCTGCTTGATTGAACTATGTACAGCCTGTGTTGATTCTACTGATCGACTGAACTCTTCATTAAACCTGCAGAGTCTGGGCACGTGATCCGAGGCTGGCACCTGGCACGTGATCCAAGATGCTGAGAAGCTGCCCCGTGGACTGAAGCTAGGGCGAGAATCGAAGAGAGCATTAGCCCTTTCCTCTGCTGCTATAAAAGGAAGCCTTCTTCCACGGAAGAAGACTGATGAAGTGGATGAAAGACAGAAGAAAAAGAGTGATCGAAAGAAGAAGAGATGAAGCAGAAAGGGCAGAGAAGTAGCAGAAGAAAAAGAGAAAAAGAGAGAGCATGAGTTGAGAAGAAGAAAAAGATTGAGAGATAGAGAGGTCGTGAAGAAGAAGAGAGCTTCATTGTCTTCACTGGAATTTGGATCAGATCCAATCCAGTTTGCTCCTGCGAGAGCTACTTTGTGCTTTTCATTTCTCCAGCTTTCTGTCACTGTGATTTTTATCTTTTATTATTTTCCTTTTACCTTGTTCTTCTGATTGCCCTGTTGGGGATCGGGTTCCTCCTGTGGTTTCAGGAGAAGGGAGATTTGTTTCTCCAGTTTGCTGGTGACTTTATGTCATTAGTGGTTCCCTCCTTTGTGGAGGAAGAGAGGTCCGAGACCTCTAGTTTGCAGGTGACTTGGTGTCACTTGTGCTTCCCTCTGGGCTTCAGAGGAAGGGAGACTTGGGTCTCCGACTGCAGGTAGTAGTTGCTACTTGTAGGTCCCCTCCTTGGTGGAGGAAGAGAGACTTCGGTCTCTGGCTTGCTAGTGACTGTGTGTCACTAGTGGATTCCCTCCGGTGTGGAGGAAGAGGGGAGGTTGTTCCTTTGGTCAAGCTGTGTGGCAGCATTTGTTGCAGACTGAGTCTGTTGTTCTAGCATTGCTAGTGGAAGCCTCACTCCGGTTTGGAGTGAGGGCTGGACGTAGGTCTGTGGACCGAACCACCTAAAAATCCTGGTGTCCCTTGTGGTTTGATTTTCTTATGTGTTCATCTTATTGCTTCGCACATTAGATGCTTGCTTAGGATCGAGTGAAGGTAAATTCATCTGTGCTGTTTTGCTGAGATCCTCCTAAGCATTCACAAAATATATTTGCAATAGGTTATAATTCCGCACATCTGAGCATAAGTTTTTAATTAGGCTATAGTTTTGGTCACAGAGAAACTGGGGTATCCATCAAAGAAATAGAGTAACCCCATGTCATGAAGTGCCATAATTACCTCTCTTATAAAAATGATTGAAAATCTGACAGAGCAATGGCATGGTTGTGTTGATTTACCTTATCATAGCAAAAATCAAAGCAATTGAGGAGTTACCTCCACCAAGGAACCTCTCCGAGTTGAGATCACTACAGGGCCGCTTGGCTTATATCCGGCGATTCATTTCCAATTTGTCAGGGCGATGCCAGCCTTTCCACAAGCTGATGATGAAAGATGTTCCCTTTTATTGAGATAAAGACTGCCAGACAGCCTTCGACAAGCTGAAAGACTATCTGAAGACTCCTCTAGTGTTGGGCGCACCGGTGAAAGGATGGCCATTGATACTATATATAGCAGCTACACATAACTCCCTAGGGGCAATGCTGGCCTAGAATAATGAAGAAGGGAAAGAGCAAGCCCTCTATTACCTCAGTCGGAGACTGGTCAGGACTGAAGAGAAATACACTTATATTGAGAAGATCTGTCTGGCGCTGGTCTTCGCAGTCAAGAAGCTCCAACACTATATGTTGTCACATGAAATCAGCTTGGTATCTAAAGAAGATCCCCTGAAATATATTATGTCCCAGCCGGCACTCAAAGGTCACCTGGGCAAATGGGCAGTAATCCTTATGGAGTTTGACATCTCCTATGTGCCCTGCAAGGCCGTCAAAGGCCAGGCTATCGCAGACTTCTTCGCTGAGCACCCAGTACCCGGGGACTGCCTGCTGGAACCGGAGCTTCTTGAAGATGAAACCCTGGAAGCCGTTCAGGTGCAGCCCGCTTTATGGCAGATATATTTCGATGGCGCTTCTAGAATTGACACCTCTGCCACTGGATCGGCCAGGGTCAGGGCAGGAGCAGGCATAGTCCTGAAATCCCCAGAGGGGGAAGTGGTGCACACATCTTGCTCGATAAACAAGCATTGCATGAATAACGAAGCAGATTATGAAGCCCTGATAATCGGGTTGCAGATCGCTCTTTCCATGGGAATTCAGATGCTGGAAGCATTCGGAGATTCCATGCTAGTCATAAAACAACTGGAAGGAGAATTCGATGTGCGAAAGTAAGAACTTCTCCCCTACCATCAGCTGGCAACCCGCCTGATGTCGAGATTCTACTTCATCAGCATCAAGCATATCAACCGAGGCCAGAATGCTCAGGTAGATGCCCTCGCTAAGCTGGCCAGTTCATTGGTGGTCCCCCCAGACGCAAGCCTGAATATAATGGTGATCAACCGCCGGCAAGTCCCCAGTGTAACAGAAGTCTTAGCCGACGAACAAGAAATCGAGGTGGCAGTCGTCGAGGAGATTCAGCAGCCCGACTGGCGAGAACATCTCCTGCGGTGGTTTCAACACCAGCAACTTCCAAAAGAAAAAGAACAGAGAATGAAACTCCTGAGGGTCAAAGACTCTTACGAGATGAGAAGCGGAACCTTGTTCCGAATAATGGCAGATGCCCGAAGGAAAGTCCTACTTCGTTGCTTGTCTTCAACAGAGGCGGGACAGGTGATGCAAGAAGTCCATGCGGGATCAGCTGGAGCTCACCAGGCTGGCCCAAAGATGAAAACTGAGATAAAGAAATTGGGTTACTATTGGCCCACTATGTTTAATGATTGCTGCAAGTTCGCCAAGGCTTGTCAGAAATGTCAAGAACACGCTAACGTGGCAAGGAGACCTCCAGTGCCATTACATCCGACCCTACCAAGTTTGCCGTTTGCTCAGTGGGGCACGGACGTGGTAGGGTCGCTACCAGCATCTTCATCAGGGTGCAGATATATCTTAGCAGCTACAGATTACTTCCCCAGATGGGCAGAGGCGGTCGCATTGAGAGATGTAATGGGGGAACTGGTCGCAAGATTCTTCCAATAGAATATAATATTCCGGTTCGGGATCCCTAGCCGAATCATCTCTGATAATGGCAGCTATTTCAGAAACCAGAAGGTTTATCGAATGGCCGACAAATACAAGATTGACTGGAGGACATCGTCCCCCTACAACCCTCAAGCCAATGGGCTCGCAAAAGCCTTCAACAAGACACTATGCACGTTGCTGGCAAAGATTGTCAAGTCTAATAAAAAAGATTGGGAAGAAAGGATGTACGAAGCGCTCTGGCCTATCGTACTGTCTACAAAACCCCAACCGACTGTTCACCTTTCTCCCTCGTCTACGGGTCAGAGGCTGTGGTGCCGATTGAACTGGAAGTTCCTTCGCTGCGAGTCACCATCCAGCATGGACTAGCCAGTAGTGAACAAACCAATGCAGAAAGAAGATTGGAAGAGCTCATCGAGCTCGAAGGAAAACACCTCCGGGCACAACAAAACATCCAACTCTACCAAGCTCGCATGGCCCGTGCTTTCGATAAGCTGGTCAAAGGTCGAGAATTTAAGAAAGGAGACCTGGTAATGGTCAAAAGAAGAGAAGTAATGGCCACCAACCCCAAAGGGAAGCTGGTCAAAAATTGGGTCGGACCATATGTCGTCCGCCGAGTATATGAAGGGGGTGCCTACGTCCTGGTGGACCACAAAGGAGTCATCCAGTTTTCTCCCCTCAACGGAAAGCATATAAAGCTGTATCATGTAGCACAACCAACATTCCCCGAGTGATCGGTCGGAATATCCTTCTTTGGTCTAGTGGCATTCCGCCCTAGCCAAGCTACCCTTATCTTGGTCTAGTGGCATTCCGCCCTAGCCAAGCTACCCTTATCTTGGTCTAGTGGCATTCCGCCCTAGCCGAGCTGCCCTTATCTTGGTTTAGTGGCACTCCGTCCTAGCTGAGCTACCCTTATCTTGGTCTAGTGGCACTCCGCCCTGATCGAGCTACCCTTATCTTGGTTTAGTGGCACTCCGTCCTAGCCGAGCTACCCTTATCTTGATCTAGTGGCATTCCGCCCTAGCCAAGCTACACTTATCTTGGTCTAGTGGTATTCCGCCCTAGCCGAGCTGCCCTTATCTTGGTTTAGTGGCACTCCATCCTAGCCGAGCTACCCTTATCTTGGTCTAGTGGCACTCCGCCCTGATCGAGCTACCCTTATCTTGGTCTAGTGGCATTCCGCCCTAACCAAGCTACCTTTATCTTGGTCTAGTGGTATTCCGCCCTAGCCGATCTACCCTTATCTTGGTCTAGTGGCATTCCGTCCTAGCCGAGCTACCCTTATCTTGGTCTAGTGGCACTCCGCCCTGATCGAGCTACCCTTATCTTGGTCTAGTGGCATTCCGCCCTGATCGAGCTACCCTTATCTTGGTCTAGTGGCATTCCGCCCTAGCCAAGTTACCCTTACCTTGGTCTAGTGGCATTCCGCCCCAATCAAGTTACCCTTATCTTGGTCTGGTGGCACTCCGCCCTAGCCTAGCTACCCTTATCTTGGTCTAGTGGCACTCCGCCCTGATCGAGCTACCTTTCCTTGGTCTAGTGGCACTCCGCCCTGGCCGAGCTCTCAAAAGAATACACCATATTGCCGTTACGGGCCTTACGTCCGAATCGGCGAAAGATCATTCCTTTGCGTTAGCATTCAGCCCTTGCTAACGAATGAACCGCTCTGCTCGGCACGAGCCCCGGTGCTCCGGCCAACGGCCGTCTACTATCAACCAAGGGTCGGACATCACACTTCGACCCACCACCCTTTATATCAAAAAAAAATAGAGAAAAGAAAAGAAAAATGGGGTTAAAAATAGAGATACCCCGCCAGACTTGCTCCTATATTAGGACAAGTGCAAAAACGGCTATAACCCAGCTGTGGCGAAAACCCGAAAGGGCACTACAGGCAAAATCGGGTACCCCGCTGTAGACACGCCATTCTTGACGTCTCCTGAGAAAGTCTCATATTACTATACAACGCCCCGCGACGGCTTACGCATTTCGAATCTCTTAAATACTTCCTTTTCTTGGGTCTTCTTCTGCCTTTTCCGGCATCCGGAATCGTCTCGTCACGGCATTCGGACGGCATCAACACAAGTCAGACGCATCAGGAGGTTCCGGAATCAAGAAGGGTGTCTGCCGGGCGGCCGCCAACGCCTGAACTGAGGACCCGGGTGGGTCTTAATGGGGGCGTCCAGGCTTCTGGACGCTCCCATTCTTTTAATTTATTTTATTTGTTTTTTAAAACCCAAAAATAAATAAAAAATATATATTAATGGAGGCGTCCAGGACCCTGGACGCCTCCATAAAAACTAATATAAAAAATATGTAAAATGCCAGTTGGCATAAAAGACAAAACATAAATAAAAAAATATATATTAATGGAGGCGTCCAGGCCCCTGGACGCCTCCATAAAAACAAGTATAAAAATTAAAATGCCAGCTTTGGCATAAAAACAAAACAAAATAATAAAAAATAATATATTTATGGAGGCGTCCAGGCCCCTGGACGCCTCCATCAACTCCCTCACGGGCGCCGCCCACCGAACGACGGTTTGTCATGTGTGAAAAAATCCAAATTATGGAGACGTCCAGCCCGCTGGACGCGCCCATTTCAAAATCACGAGGCGCCGCTCACAAAACCACGCGTTGTGTCAAACCGCGTGCGGCCGTCGGTGGTGTTCGGTGGACCTGTTAGGGGCGTCCGGGGCCCTGGACGCCTCCACAAAAATATTTTGAAAAAATTAATAAAAATAGAATAAAATATTAGTTCGGCCCTGATGGAGGTGTCCAGGGTCCTGGACGCCTCCACCCTCCGGAGCCCTATAAATAGAGGCCCACCCCCTCAGTTCTGGGGGAGCTTCGAAGAGATCCGATAGGCTGCCGGAGCCCAGAGGCTACCGGAGTCATTTTCTAACCCGTGGGGTCTTTTGTAGGTGGAGGTTCTGCCGGCTTCTCGGGTGCCCACGCTTGCGAGAGGAAGGTCGTCTTCATCCACCGCGCTTCCACGTCGTCCCTACGCTGCCGGAGCTCCGCCGGATCTCACCCTCGGCTCCTCCAATAAGCCTTTTCTTCCCCTTTTTCTCCATAGTCCTTTACATTCATCATACTGCATCCTCTATCTCCCTACATAAGGGCGCCGTCTCTTGCATACTTCTTGCATTCATCATCGCATTTTCCTCCTACTCGAGTCCGAGAGGGGTTTAAAACCACACCAACCAGGTGTGTATCAGGTCACGATCTCATTACTTTTATTGCAAGGAATTGTTACTACACTGCCATTTTATAATTCTGTTCGTTTATTGTCTACTGTTTTGCAAGGGTAACCAAGGAAAGCCCTCTCCGTCGGCCGGCCGAAGGGGGAGGAAGAAGCAACCCGCCATCTCCCGCTCTTGAGGTAGGCGCGATCACTTTCTTTATTTTGGGGTCTTTTGGCCCCTGGCGATCACATCTTGTCATCGAGGCCGCGGCGAGTCACTTCCCCAATGGCCGTTTAAATTTCCGTTCTTATATTCTCTTTATATTTTGTTGTATTCTGCTCATATTCTCGAGGCCGCGGCGAGTCACTTCCCCAATGGCCGTTTAAATTTCCGTTCTTATATGTTATATTCTTATCTATTCATATTCTCGAGGCCGCGGCGAGTCACTTCCCCAATGGTCGTTTAAATTCCCGTTCTTATATGTTATATTCTTATCTATTCATATTCTCGAGGCCGCGGCGAGTCACTTCCCCAATGGCCGTTTAAATTTCCGTTCTTATATATTATATTCTTATCTATTCATGTTCTCGAGGCCGCGGCGAGTCACTTCCCCAATGGCCGTTTAAATTCCCGCTCTTTATATTCTCCTTATATGTTGTTGTATTCCTATCTGCTCATATTCTCGAGGCCGCGGCGAGTCACTTCCCCAATGGCCGTTTCAATTCTTGCTATTTAATTTCTGCACCATTCCCGTCCCCCCGAGGTCGCGGCGAGTCACTTCCCGCTATGGCCGTTTAACCCCCATATCTTGCTATATTACATTTATCCCGCTCGCCTCGCCGGAGCAATCTTCCATGGTGGCCCCTTCTCTTTTCTCTTATTTCTGTATTGCAGCAAACAAAAAGAAGGAGCCCGCGCGCTCCGCGTCCTCTTTGCTCCTCGAACCGCTTGACGTTGCTCACAGATTGGCGATCACGGTGGGACCTCTACTGCTTCCTTTCGGCTACCCTTGCAAGTTTGGCACCATCCGTGCCTCTCCACCTTGGCGTCCGCGCGCGCCCCCATTGTGCTCACGACAGCACTGTCAGTTGTGATTGGTTGTTTGTTTATTATATGTCTGTTATTTCTGTTGTTTTCCCATTCCATATCTCTGTCAGCATTTCATTGCATGCATCCATCCCTCTTTTCTATCCTTTTTTCATTTTTTTGAGGATCACCCTTTCCCGGTGAAGGAAGGACTCTCCGTTTGAGAATTCCTCTCAACGGACTAGAATCTCCTCCACTGGGACCTCCGTAAGTCCCCGACATCGAAGAATCTCCTCTTCGTTCACTGGGCTGGTTGTACCATTGAAGTTCCCCGGAGTTAGTCATTTCATTCGTGGTGAGACGAGAGACCCTAGCTGACACGGCGGTGAAACAAAAATAAACTAGGGTCCCTATTTTGTGTGAACTTCGGATCTCGCCAAAAACACAAAAAAAAATCATCAAAATCAAAACACAAAAAAAGGCGTAAAGGCATCCACTTGTTTGATAATCTGTGCTACCTGCTTGCTAGTGTATGTTTTTGCGTTCTGGGAAAACTGTGAGCATGGCTTACGAGTCTTTTGAGGAGAACCACCCTAGTCGTGGTTTGTCAGCCGACCCGCGAGTCTATGCTATGGACTCGGGTCCTTCTCATGAGCCCTCGCATGAGGTGCAGGTTATTGCCGGGGACACGTCCCCACCACAGGATATCTCTTCCTTACTGGGCGTCCTCGCCAACACGGAGCTTACCTCTGAACAGCTCCGGGCCTTCCAGGCCATTCTGAAGGGGAAATCTGTTTCCCCCACGCCCCAGGAATCAACTCCGGCCATCGCACCTCTCCAAGAGTCCGTGCAGGCCATTCCATCTCCTTCATTGGCACAAGCCATCCAGTCTCCCTCGCTTCAAGGACAAGCGAGCCAACAACCACCCTCATTCCAGTTCCCGTCACAATCTCAAACTCCCATTGTTCCCCACACACCGCTTCAGCCAGGGCCAACTGTCAGCGGTCCGACAGCTCCCTCTCATTCCGGGTTCTCCCTCAAGTCTCCTGGAGACAGTTTCTCCCCCAGTGGCAAGTGCCACCTTCACCTCCAGAGGAGCTCGCCCAATCGCTCCTCAATAGGTTCAATCGCATGGACGAGTAGTTTCAAAATCTGAGAAGGATGGTTGACGTGAAAGCCACCCCGGAGGTTGCTTTGCCAATCCTTCCCGTCATTCATCTTCCTCCCTCCGAAATGCCCACGTACCGCAGATACAATGGTACCGGCAACCCCTTCATTCACCTCAAGGATTTCATGTATGAATCCTCCTATTGGCAAAACGATCAGAGGTCCCTGGCATACCTCTTTCGGAGATCATTGGATGGTCCCGCGCTAAAGTGGTTCTATTCTTTAGAGCCCCGCGAGGCCGAGAATTTTGAAATAGTCCAGAGAAGGTTCTTGCAGAAATATAGGGATAGGGTCGGTCCCTCACTCTCCATTACCGACCTAGTGGCCGAAAAGATGAAGCCCGATGAGGATTTTGTCCGCTATGCTGATAGATGGAGGTCTCTGGCGGAAAGAATAAGGGATACCCTCTCTGAGTCCGAACAAGTGAAGATGATTGTGTCTAATGCAACCCCACAGCTCAGACACGTCCTGGCCATGAATAAACTTACTACAATGGAGGAACTCTATGAAAGGGCCCGATACATCCAAACCCAGTTAAAAGACTCCCCCATTATGAACATGTTTGAGTCGTCGAAGCCCAAAGTGGTCAGAAAGACAGGCGCTGGTGTCCCGGGCGGAGCCACAGAAGGGGTCGTGACGAATGAGCAAGTGGGTGCGGTCAACAATGCCAACTATGCGGTCAACCCAAGGCCTCCACAAATACCCCGACTTCCCTCCAACCAGGTCCTTTCCCTCTTCGTCCTCCACCCCAAAATAATCCACCCCAGGATAATATGCCTCCATTACGCCAACCCCAGCAACAACAACCACAACCTCAGCAACAACAACCACCGCTTCAGTACAACCAAGTTCCACCCCCGAGGAACTATGGTCCCCAACAGCAACAAAGGAGGCCGCTCGGTCCAAAGAGAGCCTACTATCCACCATTGCCAGAAACCTTAGCAGACATTTTTAATGCCCTCATGGCATCAAACCAACTCGCCCTACCCAGAGAAAGGCCCGTGTGGCCCCCGAATGTTGATACCTCTAAATACTGCGTCTACCACAGGCAGCCAGGACACACAGTAGATTACTGCTTCCATTTCAAAGATTACATCCATGATATGAATGATGAACATCAAATAGATTGGGATGAAATGAGACGATACGTCACCGCTCTCAAGGCTAGGAGACCTCCTCAGAGGCCACAGCAGCAGTTACAACAGCAGCAGCAGCAGCAACCACAACAACAACAGCAGCCTCAGCAGGCCCCACAACAACAGCCCAACATGGGCATAATCCAGAATCCACTACCGGAGCACCAACAGCCCAATCATCAGGTTAACCCTATCTCCTCCTTCCCGGAAGTCGGGAGAGAGCAGGTGTGGCACCAGGAAAGTACCTCTATTCTTTCTTCCTCCAACCCCATCGTCATGCAACCCCCTCGCCTTGCCCGGGTAGCACCTCTCTCTCATCAACCCGCGTCAATATCGCCTTCACCATTTCCACTACCATTACGCCCTCTCATCCATACCCCGATCTCCTATCAACCGACACTCTCCGCTACGCCTTCACACCCTCTCATCTTCTCTCACTCCCCCACTTTACCATCCACCTCTACCATATTTACCTCTACGCCTTCTAAACCCCTTATCATCCGTCAACCATACATAACCCCGTCTTTCTCCACCGTATCACCACTAATGCCTTCAAAACCACTCATTACCCATCACCCACCTCAAAATCATTGCCCGCTTCAAGCCCTACCCACTTCTACTTCGTCTCCACCTCCACCTTCCAGACCCCTTATCCTTCATAATCCGCGCGATATCCCCTCTACCTCCACCATGCCTCCACCTAACAAACCCCTCATCAGAATCCCTGCTCCCGTCATCACCCCTGCTTCATCAACCATTCCTCCACCACTACCCCTCAAATCCCTATTAAAACCCACTGCTACCCCCACAGAGGTACAAAAGCCGCAGGCAATGGTGCTCCGGAGTGGAAGGATTTTCCACAGGGTTTTCCCCCACAACAGTCAGAATCCTGAGCAGTCTCAGCCAGAGAAGGATGATGGAGAACAACCAGAAAAAGCTATCCCTAGAACACAGTATGATCTATTGAAACACTTGGACAAGACACCTGCTCGGATCTCCATCCTGGAGCTACTTCAAAGATCCACATCCCACCAGACGGCCTTGATGGAATATCTTCAAAAAGTCATGGTTAATGAGGACCTCCCCGTGGAGAAGATTTCGACCGTCCTGACCCCAACAGACACATAACCGGCCATCATGTTCCACAACTACGAGCTCGCTCCCAAGGAAGCTCGGAAATATGTATTGTGCATTTCAATAAAAATCAATGGGGTATCCATAAACCCGTGTCTTGTGGACACGGGTGCGTCCATAAATGTGATCTCCATGAGCACTCTTCAGTTGTGTGGGATCGACGAGGAACAAATAAGACCTTCCTCGATCACGGTCACGGCCTATGACAATAGCAAAAGGCCGCCGCAGGGGATGATTATTCTGAAGGCAGAACTAGGCCCCATGTCAATTCCCACGGAATTCCATGTCCTCGACATGGACCCCACATTCAAGGCTATACTGGGTCGCCCTTACATCGAAGCCATGGACGCTGTGCCTTCCACCAACCATCAGTGCATGAAGTTTCCTTACAATGGGAGAATTATTAAAGTGGTCAGTACACCTGTCCTTCACACAGTGGATGCTATCAACACATCTCTGCCCTCTGTTTGGCCGTCTCATCGGCCCATATTGTCACTACTGGATGTACGTGATTCATCTCACGTTCCACTAGCACCAAAGGAGCCGGTCAGGACAACCGCAACATCATGTCTCCCTTTTCACTCCAAAGGGTGGGAGATTATGAGGAACATCGGCTACCAACAGGGTAAAGGTCTGGGCGCACAGTAATAGGGTAGGCTCAAACCGCCAAAGGAAATTAGGCCGAACCGCAGGTTTGGCCTAGGCTTCAAAGGACCGTTCAAGGCGGATTGGAAGCCCCTCACATGGACTCTATCAAACCACTTCAACAGAGGGCCCGTTGTTCAGATGGGAGATCACCCACGAGAAGCATATGGGGGATCACATGCTGTATATTTGGCTGAAAAATGTCTGAGGATCACCAAAAGAGGCAAGATCAAAGATCCGGAATGTGAGTGGAACAAATGGTTCGACATACGGGACATCTCCGTTGCACTGGAAAGGATGTTCTCGTCTCCGCAACTTGAAGGACCGCCATTGATCTCCGGAATACCAGAGAACATTACCACTCTTGCCAAGGTTCCAAACTATCCTCGTCCTCGCCAGAAGGACCCTGTCATCGACGGATCTTCATCCGTCCTCAACATTGCCATCGACGGCTCCTTAGCCGCCATCTTCTCCATCCACTCGTCTCAGCCTTTGCTGATATCTTCTTCCTGGGCCAGACAATTGTCTGATGATCTTCCCAGATCCCCTTCTCTGTTTACATACCTACGCGGGCTTTTCAACCCGCGCCAGGTCTTCAACCATGATCTGCTCTATGAGCCTCACAATCCTCTAGCCATAACCACTTTTCTCTCTCCTCCAATCTCTTTTCACTGCTTTGTCATTAAAAATGAAAACGAAAAAAAACGTCAATTTTCAAACTCCCCAACAACACATCTTAGTTGAGGAAACCTCCTACATCTCCCACGGGTGCGTACCGCCCTGCGGACCACCCGTCCAAGGTCCGATGAGCGACCTTTTCTACCCCTCCTCTGAGGGGTCTTCTCCTGTACATTCTACACCATCCCCTTCTTCTTCCTCTTCTTCTGTAAATATTGTCAGTCGATCTAGGAATGATAGGCCAAGGGTAGTACCTAGGAAGAAATCCAAGGGTAGGCAGATCCCTCATCGATTCCTTCTGGATTTGGCCGCCAGGTGTCAGGCCCTTCTTGCTATCCCCAAGTTGTTAGAAAATCCCATCCAGCTACTGGAAATAGAATGTGAGGGCGACTGTGCATTTGATGAAGGGTATGGAGTCTACGAGATCACGGATGAAGAATGCCCCACTGAAGATGAGGGTGAAGAATATGAGGTGCGGCGGGCGCATACGCAAGTGGAATGAGGAGATTCGACGAGCCGTCAACCGCCGTAGAAGAATCCACCAAAGAAGTCAACTTGGGAACTGAGGAAGACCCTAGGATCATCCTCATAAGTGACAACCTACCACCCTCTGAAGAAGAGGCATTAATTGAGGTTCTCAAGGAATATAAGGACACGTTTGCATGGAGCTACGAGGATATGCCGGGTCTAGATTCAACCTTGGTCGAACACCGTTTAACCCTAAAACCAGGGTCCGTCTCGGTAAAACAAAGGTTAAGGCGTTTCCACCCTCAGATGGCTTTGAAAATGAAAGAAGAGGTCGATAAGCTCCACAAAGCTAGGTTCATTAGAGTCGTCCTTTATCCTCAATGGGTGGCGAACATTGTTCCGGTTATGAAGAAAGATGGGAAAGTCAGGATTTGCATCGACTTCCGGGACCTTAACCGCGCATGTCCAAAGGATGATTTTCCCTTGCCTCACATTGATGTATTGATCGATAACACGGCAGGCTACGAAACCCTCTCATTCATGGATGGATTTTCAGGATACAATCAAATTCGTTTGGCAGAAGAAGATCAGGAAAAGACGTCATTCACTACTCCTTGGGGAACATACTGTTACGTGATCATGCCGTTTGGGTTAAAGAATGCTGGAGCTACTTACCAAAGAGCTATGATGGCCATATTTCATGACATGATGCACATATATCTGGAAGTGTATGTGGATGACTTATTGGTAAAATCAAGGACCAGGATGGAACATCCAAAGTTTTGGCTAAGGTCTTGCAGAGGTCAAGGGAGTTCCAATTGAAAATGAACCCGAAAAAGTGTGTGTTTGGTGTGTCGTCGGGTAAATTGCTGGGGTTCATTGTGAGTAAAAGAGGGATCGAGATAGATCCCGACAAAGCCAAGGCCATCAGGGATATGCCCCCTCCCAAGAATTTGAGGGAAATCCGAGGTTTAATCGGGAGGTTATAGTTTATTCGTCGGTTTGTGTCCCAACATTCACAAAGGTGTAGACCTCTCTACGAGTTGACCAAGCCAGGAGTAGAATTCCACTGGAATTCTAAATGTCAGAAAGCTTTTGAAGGGTTGAAGGAATATCTGGCTAGTCCACCCGTTCTCATTCCACCCAAACCAGAAAAACCTCTGATCCTTTACGTCTCAGTCTTGGATGACTCCGTGGGAGCCGTCCTCGCACAAGCTGATGAAGAAGGCAAGGAACGGGCAACCTATTACTTGTCCAAACTTCTCAATCCCTGTGAGCAGAAGTACACCGTCATGGAGAAAACCTGTGCTGCCCTCGTTTGGGTAGTGCATAAATTGAAGCACTACTTCTTGGCTCATGAGGTCCACTTGATTGCTCGAATGAATCCTATCAAATTCCTTCTGGAGAAAGCCGTCCTTACAGATAGGCTAGCACGCTGGCAAAGTTTTCTCTCTCAGTTCGACATCACCTACATCCAGCAAAAGGCGATTAAAGGCTATGCCATAGCCGAGCATCTCGCTCATCATCCTCTTCCCAAGTTCGATCCCGTCCAATCAGAGTTTCCAGATGAGGAACTAATGTCCGTCAACCAATCAGATGAGCCAATGTGGACACTATATTTTAATGGAGCTCTGAATTCTCAAGGGAGAGGAATCGGCATCGCCCTCCTGTCGCCTGAAGGCCTCACATTCCCATTGGCATACCAGCTCAAATTTCAGTCACCAACAATATAGCCGAATATGAAGCTCTTCTAGCTGGCCTAGAACTCGCTCATTCTTTTCGTATCACTGAGTTGCGAGTCGTAGGTGATAGTCAACTCATCCTTCGCCAGGTGCTCACTAAATATCGCACTCGCGATCCCAAACTCAAGCCATACCGAGAACTCACTGCTGCCTTTGCCAAACTGTTCGCCAAACTGATCTTTGTTCATGTCCCTCGTCATCAGAATATTATCGCCGATGCCCTCGCCTCGTTGGCATCATCCATAAGGTTCCCTCTAGGAAGATGGTTTAAGTCCATTTCCATCTACAAACTTCACGCCCCTGCAATCGATGATGCTTCCTACGTAAATATCAAAGACAGGATAGCAAGAAAGATCCTGCAGGAAGATATCCTTGAGAAGAGGGAGATCATGTTGGCAGAGGTTGAAGAAGAACTGGCTGATGAAGAGAAACCATGGTTCTATGAAATTGTCAAATACTGCCAAGATCAGTCTTATCCTGAAGGGGCCACCACAGAGGACAAGAAAGCCATAAGAAGGGTGGCTCCGAAATATACTTTGGTTGGAGGTCTACTCTATAGGAGGAGCCTTACTGGTATTCTGTTAAGATGTCTTGATGACGATGAGGTTTGGAAATGTGTAGAGGAGACGCACTCGGGTGTGTGCGGTGGCCACGTGAATAGTCAGATGCTCGCCAAAAAGATCATTCGGCAAGGCTTTTACTAGCCCACTATGGAAAAGGATTGTGCTGTCTATGTCCGTAGGTGTGTCAAGTGTCAACTTCACGCCGATAAAATCCATTCACCATCTTCCTCACTTCATCCAATATCCTCCCCGTGGCCTTTCTCCATGTGGGCATTCGACATCATTGGTCCCCTAGGTGATCCCAATTCCCTCACCAAGTAGAAATCTTTCATCCTTACTGCGACGGAATACTTCACCAAATGGGCCGAAGCCGAAGCTTACGCGGAAATCAAGGCGTCAACAGTCTGCAAGTTCATCATGAAAAATATCCTCGCCAGATTCGGCGTCCCAAGCACAATCGTCATCGACAATGGGCCACAGTTCATTTCTCAGGACCTACAGGACCTCTGCAAAAGGTACGCAATTGCATTGCATCATTCATCGCCTTATTACCCACAAGGTAACGGCCAAGCGGAGGCCACCAATAAAACATTGCTCAAAATCATCAAAAAAACCTGCGAGTCTAGTAAGTTTTCAGATTGGCCAGAAAAGCTTATCGAAGCTCTATGGGCCTATTGCACTTCAATCCGTACCCCCACCGGGCAGACTCCATTTGCCCTTACTTATGGTATGGAAGCGGTAGTCCCGTACGAGACTCTGATCCCTTCTCTCAGGGTACAATTGGACGAGGAATTTCCCCTCGACGATCGTCGTAATTCACTCCTCGCCCAGTTGGAACTCTTGGATGAGAAACGGCTGGCCGCTGCCGAACACGCGCGTGTGTATCAAAATAGACTCGCTCGCTTTTGTCAAAAGAAAGTCGTTGAGAGAAAATTCAAAGTCGGTGAGATGGTCATAAAAAGATTTTTTGTCAAACCTCGAGGGCCGCGTTCTAAGCTCCAACCCAATTGGGAAGGACCATTTGTCATTCAAGCCGTGTACCCCGGCAACGCCTACAAGCTAATCAACGCCGAAGGGACCGAGTTATCCCACCCTTGGAATGGGCTTTATCTTAAGAAATACTACCCTTAGCACAAAACAAAAAAAAATGATGAAAAGATAAAAACATCAAAAACAAAGAAATATTGAAAACCACTAAAAATATGGAAAATTAAAATGCCGATGCCTGGCAGTCATCATGTAGCTAAGTCCCTGCATCTAACCTTCATGTTAGGATAGGGCCCATTAAGGCTTGGTAGGCACCGGGTCTTGGTTTGCCAGAACCGTGGAGATCCCTGTCCGGCCACGTCGGCCTATGCTCGCTCGAAGGAAGCCAACATGTGCTCACTTATGTATTTTATTCAAAAAGTCGGTAGCATCACCTACGGTGGGGCCCCACCCAGAAGATCTCCGGAAGCTGTAATCTTTATTCTTTTCTCTTCGACCAAATGAGACAATCGGAGCCCTTAAAACGCTGAGCATGAGAAACCGAAACTCAAACCCCAAAGGCAAGAGTAGGATCCATTTCCTCGAGCATCGATCAGAGCACGAGAAGAGGGCAGTGTCCCCGTAGGCATATGAAAAGGGAGCCCACAAACGTCAAACGACTATATCTCCCTCACAAAAGAAATACAAAATCAAAAGAAAAGCCTGGTCGTGACCGTGCCTGTTGCGATAAACGGAACCCCTCAAAGCAAAAGTCTGAATCCACAAAAGGGGCCGTGGAATGTAAATGCTCGAGATTTGGTCCGAAGTTGTCCGAAAGGAAAGAGTTAATGGGCCCTTATTCGCTCGCCGGGTTAACGGTTTTGCCGATCCTCTCAGGAGGTTTATCCCCCACGCTCTTCCTTCTTCCTCTAAGATGAAGGTTCGATGGAGTTTCTGAAGGGTGAAAACTGCCCAGGGTCTGCGACCTTATTTTAATATACACATATGGTTGCCTACTTTGAAAAGCAAAAGCTATCGCTGCGAAGGAGTCTCCGTGTTTCTGGCTGGTCAAGACCCCTGTTTACCACCTTGATGTCTTCTTGTTTAACCTCGGGCTTAGGCCAATGCAAGCGCGTCACCTATGGGTGCGACGGCGTCTGATTCCGGGTCAGCGTCGCGCGGTTGGTCGTTAGGGTTCCAGGGTGTTCCATCATATACCATCTAGAGTTGTGAGGAAATAGACCCGGGTCGGGTAAATCATTTACCTCAAACATCTTTTGGGTGAATCCCTGTGGTCGGAAGCAACTGGGAGCCTAAGCATGGCATGACGGTATTGTCATCAGGGTAAGTCTTAGCCGGTGGGATCATCATTCGAGGGGTCTAGAGGCCCAAATCAACCTAGATGTGCACTTAGGATACCCGGGAGGTTAGTAAGAAACCCCTGTTCTCACGTAGGTTAGGTGCCATGTGGGTGCTTGCCGGGCGTTAGCAACAAAAAAAATTGAAATGATAAAAACAACAAAAAAAGGAAAAAGAGAAAATGTACATATTTGCAAACAAAAAAAATCTTTTTATGATAAAACAAAAAATGCCAAATATAAAAAGAAAACAAATCAATTTTGCATGATCGCATTTGCGTACAGCATCTCACTTTAATACCGCTTGCATTCGTGTGCTTGCCTGTCGCATTTATCGTCACCACATTTTTCCATTGCCTTCGTTAATAAAGGCTTGGCCCCTTGACCAGTTATCAAGGACAGTCACAGTGACCATTTGCTTATTGAGCAAGGGGCCAAGTCAGAACAGAAATTCTGATTTGTTTGTTTCAGTGATGTGTGCAGGGATTCAGGCAACAGAAGCAAAGGTGAAAAACAAACAAACCGAACCTTGTATTTTATTCCAAAAACCAAAAAAATTACATCAAGTTCCGCCCTCTCTCTCTGCATTACTCGTCCCACTACTCTCCGGACAAAACGCTCTCAAAGGTGCTACCCAACTACGAAAAGCGGTACTCCTACCGCTCTGTACTCCTCTTCCTATTCCCACATCCCGGCGTTGATCTACGGAAGCAGCAGAGAAGCTACCAACACGAAAGCCACGCTCTCGTGCTCTTCGGTAGCGCTCCTCACCATCTCTCAGCCACTGTTCAGCAAGACCAAGGCTGATTCGGAGTTCGAATAGTTGGGCCTCCATGGCCCTTCGTTCCTCCCTTTCAGTCAATCTGTTGGCTCTTTCTCTCTCTGCGTCTCTTTCTTTCTCTGCACGTTCTCTCTCGCGGTCTTCCCTCTCCAACTGGAGAGTGATCCTCAGTTCCACAGCATCCCTAGAGGAGTCGTCATCAGGATGACGCCGCAGTTCCCTCTCCAGTTCTGCTATCCTAGCCTCCTTCTGCGCAGCTTGGGCAAGCGCTTCTTCCGTCTCCTTTTCCTGCCGAGTGTACCATCTCAGATACGCGATAAGGCGTAAACAAAGAGAACTCAACACTGAAACTTTTACCTGTATACGGAGCATCCCTTCTGCCTCCGCAGCACGCTGCGTGGCGTGAGCAAGTTGCTCATGAAGCAAGTCAAGTTCTGAGGTGGGAATCCATAAGCTGGAAGAGGCACCACCTACTCCCATCGCTGGGGAAGCCGCGCCAATCTGGGCATGCTACGACCGCGTGAATTAGCAGCCAACATCTGGAATCTGGGGTTTTAATTAGGAACGTACTGTACACCTACCAAGGCGCTCGTAGCTCCGCGGGCATCACCCAACTGTTGTTCCATCTCTGCCAAGCGAGTTCGTAAATTCGCTATCATGGCATCCCGGACATCCTGCAGCCTTACGAGTCAGCATTTTCACCAGAAAACCAAGAAAAGGAGAAAGAAGAAAAGAGAAAAGGGGAAACCTACCTCCACAAGTCCCCGGGGTTGGAGCCGCTCTGCGTACTTTGTCTTATATAGACACAAGTAGTCCTCGCTATCCCGTGCCTGTGATTCTACAATCGTGCCACCCCGTTGCCAGTCTTCATACTGTTCAGGGAACCGCACGCGCCAGTCAATGCAGGTCGCCGGTCCCCGCGTCTTTCTCCCGACACGAGGTGGCGCAGCTGAATCCACCCATTCTTGAGCCAGTCCTAAAATCCTCATAACTAATCGTAGCCGAAGCGGCTCGATTTCATTCAGGCAGTGCATCCACAGTTCCCGTCCGAACCGGGCACGACTTGCTAGAACCCACGGCTGGTCGGCATCGACCATGTCTGAGTAGGGTCTCCAGTTTACCATCGCTGCAGGGAACTCCTGTAGCTCCCGCCTTAGCACCATCAGTTGGTAGGTTAGGGGTGCCGCACTCATGATGGGTTCCCACCGCCTGGCTAGCGGCACCATCACGGGTCGCCAATGCCGAGCTCTCCCCATGGGGAGGTAATAATAGCTCCACAGCTGCTCGGCGCAGGTCATCAGTACCTTGCAAAAATAAGAAAAAAATATACAAAACAAGCAAAACCAAAAATACCTGGATGAATGGTGTGAAACCACTCACAGCCATCTCACGATCCGCTTCTTGGAACAGGCCTGCAAACAAGTGCGCCAGCATGGCAGCTCCCCAGGCGTAGTATCCTACTCTTTCAAGGTCTGACAGCAGCTCTAGGAAGCGACATTGGATACCGTCCCCTTTCGAGCTCAGTACCAATCTCCCCAAAAGAAGAGGAGAAATCTCCTCAAATCTATGTTGCATCTTTCCCAGTTGCCGAAATCTGTGCAGTACACGGCACGGCATCCTATTTCCATTCTTTCCATAAACTCTTCTGAGGATTCGTCGTCCCGCCGACGAGTGTCGGTGAGCCCTAATGCATCCATGAGGGACGCCCTAGCTACCGACCTATTTTTCCGACCATCTAGGTCTAAACCCAGTAACTTCTGGGCACCTTCTCGGTAGTCCGCGTAAGTGACTCCGGTCACTGCCTCGCCATCCACCTTGAGACTCGTAATTCGGACCACATGTTCCAGGCTGGGCACCATGTGCCCCCAGGGCATCAGGAATGCCCAACTCACTGGGTCCCATCTCTCACACAAGGCTTGGATCAGGACCAGGTCGAGCTGGATCGGCTCGATCCGAAGAAAGGTGCCAAAACCCATCACGTCTAGCCTGGCCTTCTGAAAATCCGGGAGACCTCGGTATGCTGCTACTACCAACTCCCATAAGATCTGTGATTTCATCACACTCTACGCATGCAGGGAATGGAGAGGAGGTTTGGTCAGAAAGAAAGGAAGAAAAAGAATGAGAAAAGGGCAGGAAAACTCAGCTTACGAGTTGTGATTGGGCCCTTTCGCTAAAGTGCCCTTCGAGGTCCGAAAGCCTCCTGGAACTACTACCACTGGACCTGCTTCTCTTCGAGGAGTGGGAAGATTCGTCCTCCATCCAACTCTCGGAATTTTGAACTCCTCCTCTCCCGTGAGAACTTGTGCTCCTCGAGTTAGCTCTCGATATACCTGAGAGGATAAAAGGGACACGAATTTATAGAAATGGAGGGAGTGCAGGCCAAGATTGCCTCCATCACCTGTTAATGATAGCCCTCACGATGAGGCACCTACCATGCGATCCTATGTATCACTTCACCGCTCGTACAGGGTGATTGATTGGACGAAGAATATGACGACTAGCACTCTATGTTGTCTAGGGATACCCTATCATGTTTTGGAGGACGTCCGCAAAATTTGACGCAACATCCGGGAGAAGGAACTAGGGCCGTCATTATTGACTTCGACGGCAGATTCCCGTGGAAAATGGTCACAACAAGACGCGATTCTCTGTTTAGGGTGGAGTATCGGCAGACCCATCACATGAGAACAGTGCAAAGGAGAAGAAGTGTAGGGAAGAAGGAACGCACAAGAGAACAAACGAGCAGTAGAAAATCAAATCACTCCCTTCATAATTCTACATGAGCTGTCAAAAACATCATAAACATAAGGAGGAGGCGAGTCCACCAGCTCGCCGATCCTCACCATCACTCATCTCTCTGGGCGCTCCCCTCCTCTCCCCTGAGGTGCGGGTCCCTCAGAAGCCTCTGGGATCCTCGTGCAGCAGCACCTGCCTCGCCTCTTGGCGCCTGCTCCGCAGCAGTGACTCGCTGCTCCTCCCCTGGCGTGGCAAAGAAGCCACTAGCGGCAAAGCGACCAGACTGGCGCAGTCGCTCCCCGAACTCTCGCGCTCTCTCGTAGCGCGTCTCCATCCCTCCTAGCCTCTGCACGACGGCCTGAAGGCCCAGTTGGAGCTCCCTCACTTGGGCCTCCAAGGCCCTCCTCTCGGTCTGATCCCGCTGTCGCTCGGACCTTCTCTCGTTTTCTCTCTCTCTGCCTCTCTCCTCATCATCTGCAGAAGAACCCTTAACTCCAGGATGTCTGGAGAAGGTCTCTCCTCACCGCGATGTCGCAGCTCTGCTACAGTCGCCACCCAGGCATCACGCTCCTCTTCCGCCCGGGTCGCGCGGGCCACCGCATCGGTAAGTTGCTCCCGGAGGGAGGCAATCTCGAGAAAAGGGGCCGAGGAACTGGAAGATGCGCCACCAATCATCCCCGCCGTCGCTGTCTGCTGGGCACGCTGGAACAAAATAAACAACGGCCGTCAGTGAAACTCCAAAATCTGAAGGTAAAAGTGCGGCACGTAACTTACCAGGAGCGACAGCTCATGTTGAGTGACGGCGAGCTGCCGCCTAGCCTCTGACAGTTGGGCGGGCGAGCCGCCGATGCCACGCGTGTCCCCAGCTTGGGGAAGCCCCGCATAACTCTCTCTCTGCCGCCGCAGGAAGTCGGCGCTGTCCTGCACCAATACACTCCCTTGCTGTCCAGGAGACGTACGTGCCAGTCCTCGAGCCTCGCCTTGCGACGACTCTCCCTCCTGACGCGGCTCGGCTCGTCCGCACTCGCCCACTCATCGGCCAGGCCCGGGGTCCTCGCCATGTCCTGCACCAAGAAAGGGGTCCCACATCAGTCAAAAAGAACGCGTCCCCTGTCTAGGACGCGTCCATCATTTAAGTGCAACACTCGCCGAACCCTTTCCCCCCTCGCACGGCTTGCTTCAAAACTCAAAATGGATCAAAGAGGGGGAAAAACAAGCACCTACCAGACCATGTTCACCTCCCTCCGCGAGGGCCCGAAGCGGCCCTTCCTCCTCCATAGACGCCATTCCGTGCTCTGGCGCATCCCTCCTTGGGCGAGGGGTCCCGCGTCTCTCTCCACCTTCGCCGTGGTCCAGACCGCCGAACTCCATCGATCGAGGGGAAGAAGACAAAGACGGGCGAGCAAGTTTCGGCGGAAGGCGGGCTCGTTTGCAGGTAAGGCACAGAGAAGAAAGGCCACCCGTCACTTTAAATTTGAATTCGAGGATTAAGACGCGTCCTCGCGCTTGGACGCGCCCAAAAGAAAGCAAAAAAAAAAGGGAACAAAAAACCCTCCATGCAAAGTAGTTCCCTCCTGTCCAGGGCAAAGTCCCGTGAAGCGTGAACAACGTGGTGTGAAAGAAAGTGCAGGAAGGAAAAGGGCACACGACAAAAGGAACCACACGAAATCCATTTCATACAAACAGTCAAAAGTACATCATACAGTGAGGACGGTGGGGTGTACAAACAACTCTCTAACTCTCACCACCACCCTCCTGGTCATCTCTCTCCTCCCTCCTCTGACGGGGATCCCTAGGGGGCCTCTGCGACCTCTGCGAACCCTGAGAAGCCGTGCTCGCCTCTCCAGGTGGCACCATGCCAGCCTCCAAGGTGCGGCGACGCTGCTCGGCCAAAGAAACTAGAAAGCTGCCCACAGAAAAGGAACCGGACTGATGAAGTCGCGCCCCGCGCTCCTTCGCCCTCTGATACCGCTCCTCACTCTCCCGAAGTTTCCCCTCTGCCGTGCCAAGACTCAGCCGGAGCTCCGACACCTGGGCCACCAGAGCTCTCCTCTCGTCCCAATCTCGATATCGCTCTGCCATCCTGTACTCCCTTTCTTTCTCTATGGTCTCCCTATTTCTCTCTCTCTCTCTCTCCATGGTCTCCCTATCCCTCTCCCTCTCCTCTCTCTCCCTCATCGCCTCTCTCCTCGACAGCTCGAGGGCGATCCGCAGATCCACTACATCGCGAGGAAGCTCCTCAGCCTCCCGTCGCCGCTCCTCCTCTAGCTCCGCAATCCGGGCGTCACGCTCTGCCACCCAGGCATCGCGCTCCTGCTCAGCACGAACAGCACGGGCCAGGGCCTCCCGAATCTCGGCCACCTGTCAAAGCACGCATGCACCGTAAGAGAACAGTGATAGAAGGAAAGCAGCTAGAAGAGGGTCAGGGCCAAGCAAGCACTCACTCGAGCCTCGCGGTCACGCTCGGCCTCCTCAGCCCGAGCCACCGCATACGCCAACTGCTCCTGGAGGGCAGAAACCTCCGGAGGAGGGCCCCGCGAACTGGAACCCCCTCCACCAGCCGTCCCGGCTACCGCTGTCTGGTGGGCCCGCTGAAACACGGGGCAAACGTCAGTCAAAGGCTAAGCATCAAAAATCTAGGTCACCAAAAAAATGCATTGCATAGACTCACCAGGATCTCCAACTCCTGTCGGATGGCCACTAACTGCCGCCTGGCGTCTGCCAGCTGGGCCCGCAGGTCGGCAATCATGTTGTCACGAGCATCCTGCATTGCAAATAAGTTAGTGCCACATGCATATACATATAGAAGGGTGAAGCAGCTTCATTTCACTTACCCCTGCCATACCACCCAAGGAGAGGCGGTCCCCGTACGTAGCTCGGTACCGTCTCATGTAGTCTGTGCTGTCCTGTACATGGGACACCACTGGGACCCCGCACTGCTGCCAGTCCTGGTACTGTGCTGGGAAGCGTGTGCGCCAGTCCACAATCTTTACCTTCCCCTTGGTCTTCCGCCCGATGCGGGCCGGCTCATCTATATCAACCCACTCCTGGGCTAGCCCCAACGTCCTCATAACCAGCCTCAGCCGAAGTGGCTCGATCTCGTTCAGGCAATGGACCCACACGTCCCGCCTGAAACGAGGAAGACCCGCTACAACCCAAGGCTGGCCAGCGTCGCCCATGCCCAGGTAGGGTCTCCACACCACCTGCATCACCATACATACATCATGATAGTTACCATTCAGTCACATGCATAGAAAACACAAAAAAATCATACGCATCATACCATGGCCTCGGGATACTCGCTCAGCTCCCGACGAAGTGACGCCAGCTGGTAGCTGTGTGGTGCCGCTACCACGACCGGCCTCCACTATCGCGCTAGAGGAACGACTCTCCTGTTCCCCTGCCTGGCCCTCCCCATAGGGAAGTAGTAATAACTCCACACCTGCATCCATCATACATCATTAGCACGAGTAATTACATATTTAACTACGGTTAAATGCATAAATAAATTATGTACCTGGAGAAAAGGTGCGAAGCCACTGACTGTCGTCTCCCTCTCTGAAGTCTGGGAGAGATCGGCAATCAAATGGGCAAGCAGAGCCGCCCCCCACGCGTAGTGCCCCACTCTGTCAAGGTCCGCCAGGATCCCGAGGAAGCGGCAGTGGATGCCATCCCCCTTCGTCCCCAGCAGAAGGCGGCCCAAGAAGAAGAAAAGAAACCTCCGGAGGTCTAGGTCCACCAGCTCCTGCTCGCTCGGGTCCTGGGTGAAAGCTGCACGGGCATCTCCCTCCAGTCGTGCCAGAAACTCCGCTCCAGTCTCGCTAACCCGCTGGCGCGGGTCGACGAATCCGAGCGCCTCCATAATCTCCACTCGGCCAACTACCCTGCTGTCTCTATCAGTCACGCTCGTCTCTAACCACAGCAGGTCCAGGGCACTCTCTCGGTAGTCGGGGTAGGTGACACCACTCACCGCCTCTCCGTCCACCCGTAGCCCGGTGATCCGAGCCACGTCCTCTAGTGTCGGCACCATGTGCCCCCAGGGCATCAGAAACGCCCGGCTCGGTGCGTGCCACCGCTCTCTTAATGCCTGGATAAGAGGAAGGTCGAGCCGAAAGGGCTCGATCATGAGGAAGGCTCCAAAGCCCATGGCATCCACACGCGCCCTCTGAAAGTCTGGCAGCCCACGGTATGCTGTCACCACTAGGGACCAGCTGATCCGGCCCTTCATCACGCCCTGCACACCACAAAACCAACAAAGAACACATCAGCATCATGAGTAATATTAAGCAATAACACTACATATTCTACTTATTTATTTTATGTTATCTTATCTTTAAAAAATTTTAGGATTTTTATGGAGGCGTCCACAACGTTGGACGCTTCCTCTCTATTTTCCTTTTTTTCTTCATAGAAAAACCCAAAACAAAAAATATATTAATAATATATATATTATTATGGAGGCGTCCCAGGTCCTGGACGCCTCCTTATTTTTAAAATCCTATTTTATTATTTACGTAAATAAACAAATAAACAAAAAGAAAAAGAAAATATGGAGGCGTCCAGGGCCCTGGACGCCTCCTTTCCCTCACTCCCCGGCCTTCTCTCACAGCCTCTCGCCCGTCCGTTTAGCCTATTGAACCACAGAGTGAGAGTTCCGAAGGGCTTACCGGGTCGTGATCGTCCTCTCCCACGTCGCCAGCGCCCGCAGCGGCCTCCGCGGCCAGAAGAGGCACCTCCATCTCCTCCTCCGCAGCAATCTCCTCTGCTGCAGCCTCCTCGGCATCATCCCTCAGCCTCCTCGGACGACGAGCCCATCGTTTGCGCTTCTCTCCACCCCGGCTTGGGCCTCCTTGCTCCATTGGGACTAAGAATGGGTCGTCTGGTTTGACTGGGTCATCTGAATGAACAGTAAATGAGCAAAGGGGGGGGGCAGCCCTTATATATAGAATCTACCTTCTTTGGGGCGTCCAGGCGCCTGGACGCCCCCACAATTTTTTTTTTCAAAATTCAAAAACTTAGGGGCGTCCAGGCGCCTGGACGCCCCCAAAACAAAAAACAAAAAAAATAATAAATAAAAAATTAGGGGCGTCCAGGACCCTGGACGCCCCCAAAACAAAAACTTAAAAAAATTATAAATAAAAAATTAGGGGCGTCCAGGCCCCTGGACGCCCCCATAATAAAAATTTCAAAAAAATATATAATAAAAGAAAAAAAAAGAGATAAACGTATGTATATAATCCAAACAAAAGAAAAAGAAAAAGAAAAACCACAAAAAAGATAATAATAATTTAGGGGACGAGGGTCCAAAACATCCAAATGCCAGATTTTATTCCATCAGAAAAGCAGAGTGAACTACATCAGGGGCTTAGGCGCCTTAGGCCTTAACTTCCCCAGTTCGGTTACATAAGCCCTCCACAGCTCACATTCTTCCCCCACGTGCGCTAAGGCCTTTCCCGCAACACTTGTCTTCCAGGGTGCTTTGACGGCCTTCGCTTCCTTCGCATCTGCTTCAGTACCCAACTCTCTCTTCTTCAAAGGAACGATGCCAGTCGATAGTGGGAACGAATGGCGTGGAATGCCGACCTGGAGGCAGCATCGATGCGCGTTATAAAGGACAAACTCGGTCGCGCCGATCAGTTGAAGATCAACTTCGGGGGAAGGCCTCAAGAGGAGATCAAGCGAAAGCAAACATGCCGGTGCGCAAGTAAAGAAGCCTTGTGTCACGGTGCGGAAGTGAGACCGCCAGTCTTCACGTTTCTTCAGCCACGGAACGTGGTTCACTACAGTACCACCGAACCCTAACACGTCGGCTATGTGATGAAGAGGGCTTTGTTGGAAGAGCTTCGAAGCGGTTGGCATTCCCTCACGGTGATCAAACTTGAAATGCAAATCCATCCAGCAACTCAGGACAAGTGCGCAACCAAAAGGAGGCTTACCCATGCTCGAGGCAGTAAGGCCACTATACAGGTAGGCGAGGACAGCGGGTCCCACCCTCTTTCCACGCCAGATCCCGCAGATAGCACTCAGTTGGTCTTCCTCCACCATGTTGTCGGTATAAGGAAATAAGAGAGCACCCGCCAGACAAATGGTGAACCCCTTCATGATTCCCTTCAAATAGTCATCGTCTGGTGACCCTCTCAGGGCGTCCATGACCCACTCCGCAAGCTTTTGGAGATCGATCCCCTTTTGAGTACGGACCTTTCTGGCTGCGTCGGGCGGCATGAAGCTTCCAAGGACGCTTTCGGAAGTCCCCCGTGTCAGCATCCGCATAGCCTTCACCTTCCCGTCACTCTTAAATTTCTTCAATCCGAGCAGAAGTTCCACCTCCTCGAGGAGGATGGTCACCTCGAAGGTCAGGAAGATAAAAGTGTGGGTCTGGGGATGCCAGATCTCCACTAGTGCGCCCATAGCTGCCCAGTCCATACGAATCTTCTCATAGTGTTTGGCGTGAATAAGGAGCCCCTGCAGATGCCACTTCGAGAGTATGGCCCTCATGCCGATGGAGATGTTGGAAGTTAGCTTTGAAAGCCATGGCAGTTTGGAAAACTTCCTCGGGCCTGGGAAGAGTGGATATGGCTGGAAGAGAAAAGAAAGAAGAAGAAAGGAAGGAAGTAAGAAGAAGTTTCACGTGGAGAAATTTGAAATGAATCAGCTTACCATATGCGACATGATCGTCCCACTCAAATGACCCTCGAGGTCGAAGAGTCGCCTGATCTCGCTGCTAGGCCTGCTCCTCTTCATAACGCGGGAAGACTCTCCTTCCATCCTGAAAATATCTAGATTCTCCTCTCTTTCCTCTCCTGAGCTTCCAAAACCCACCTTGGTGCTTTTGAATGAACTAGCCTAAGGGGAGTTCTTATAGGAAGGGAAGATCGCTACAGGACGGAACATGTCACATCAGTGGTCATTGTCAAGATTTTGTCTGGATCTCCTTTGTACTGTGGTGCGATTCTGCTATGATTCTGCTACTTTCTGATGTTGCTAACCTTTGCTAGTCTGTGCAGGTTTTACTAACGGTCGGCTTTGTCCTGTCTTCTGTCCCACCTTTCAATGGTTGGTCCCACCATGTCATGCATCATAGTATACGATACCTACGCTACTAGAACATGTCAAGGACCTTGCGGCCCAAACAAATCTGGGATTTGAGTTCCCCTTCAACAAAAACAGTGATGATCCCGAAAGAATTTGGGTTGTACGGATAGGCCGTTAACTTGTGGTAGCATGGGGACGACGGTTCCATTCAGTGAGTTGGTGCGCGGATAAACGGGCCCCAGCCCAGTGTCGGCTCACCGGATCGGTATCCTGACCCGTTCTTCACAAGTTGATAATATTATCCTTGGCTATTTTCTATTTTAGTTTGTTTTAAATTTTTATTTTAACCCAGCATGCATTCATATAGGACTTTGATTTATTGCGGAAGATTATTCAAGTGATTCGATTGCGAAGGCCGTTGTGCTTCAATTCCTACAAATATGAGATATTCCACTCCGAATGAAATACTGAGTTTCCTTGAAACGGCCCTACGTTGCTCTTCCAAAAGGAGACCCTTGTTTGGACAGACCCTCAGATATTCCTTTTTACCTTGTTTGACCCACCTTGGCCGCAGCACTTCCACGTTGGCTGGTAACCACTCCCCAAAGGTGAAACCTGCAGGTTTATGACCCAGGTGCTTCCACACCGAGAAGTTGGTCTCTTTTTATTTCATGCCTGAGCGCACATCTCACCCGCCCTTATTTGACATCCGTCCAAGCAATCGTCAATATTTGAAAGACCTTCTTCAAGGTCGCCTCATTGAAACTTCAAGAAAGATTCCAGACAGTAACGTCAAAAGCGTGTCTCATCACACCTTGGCATCAACTTATCAGTCCGCTCTCACTTCATTTCACTCCACTTCGATACCATTCCACTACGTGTCGCTCCCTTGCAAAGCAGACGCCAAGGCGGGGTAGCTGTAGACACGCCATTCTTGACGTCTCCTGAGAAAGTCTCATATTACTATACAACGCCCCGCGACGGCTTACGCATTTCGAATCTCTTAAATACTTCCTTTTCTTGGGTCTTCTTCTGCCTTTTCCGGCATCCGGAATCGTCTCGTCACGGCATTCGGATGGCATCAACACAAGTCAGACGCATCAGGAGGTTCCGGAATCAAGAAGGGTGTCTGCCGGGCGGCCGCCAACGCCTGAACTGAGGACCCGGGTGGGTCTTAATGGGGGCGTCCAGGCTTCTGGACGCCCCCATTCTTTTAATTTATTTTATTTGTTTTTTAAAACCCAAAAATAAATAAAATATATATATTAATGGAGGCGTCCAGGCCCCTGGACGCCTCCATAAAAGCAAGTATAAAAATTAAAATGCCAGCTTTGGCATAAAAACAAAACAAAATAATAAAAAATAATATATTTATGGAGGCGTCCAGGCCCCTGGACGCCTCCATCAACTCCCTTACGGGTGCCGCCCACCGAACGACGGTTTGTCGTGTGTGAAAAAATCTAAATTATGGAGACGTCCAGCCCGCTGGACGCGTCCATTTCAAAATCACGAGGCGCCGCTCACAAAATCACGCGTTGTGTCAAACCGCGTGCGGCCGTCGGTGGTGTTCGGTGGACCTGTTAGGGGTGTCCGGGGCCCTGGACGCCTCCACAAAAATATTCTGAAAAAATTAATAAAAATAGAATAAAATATTAGTTCGGCCCTGATGGAGGTGTCCAGGGTCCTGGACGCCTCCACCCTCTGGAGCCCTATAAATAGAGGCCCACCCCCTCAGTTCTGGGGGAGCTTCGAAGAGATCCGATAGGCTGCCGGAGCCCAGAGGCTACCGGAGTCATTTTCTAACCCGTGGGGTCTTTTGTAGGTGGAGGTTCTGCCGGCTTCTCGGGTGCCCACGCTCGCGAGAGGAAGGTCGTCTTCATCCACCGCGCTTCCACGTCGTCCCTACGCTGCCGGAGCTCCACCGGATCTCACCCTCGGCTCCTCCAATAAGCCTTTTCTTCCCCTTTTTCTCCATAGTCCTTTACATTCATCATACTGCATCCTCTATCTCCCTACATAAGGGCGCCGTCTCTTGCATACTTCTTGCATTCATCATCGCATTTTCCTCCTACTCGAGTCCGAGAGGGGTTTAAAACCACACCAACCAGGTGTGTGTCAGGTCACGATCTCATTACTTTTATTGCAAGGAATTGTTACTACACTGCCATTTTGTAATTCCGTTCGTTTATTGTCTACTGTTTTACAAGGGTAACCAAGGAAAGCCCTCTCCGTCGGCCGGCCGAAGGGGGAGGAAGAAGCAACCCGCCATCTCCCGCTCTTGAGGTAGGCGTGATCACTTTCTTTATTTTGGGGTCTTTTGGCCCCTGGCGATCACATCTTGTCATCGAGGCCGCGGCGAGTCACTTCCCCAATGGCCGTTTAAATTCCCGTTCTTATATGTTATATTCTTATCTATTCATATTCTCGAGGCCGCGGCGAGTCACTTCCCCAATGGCCGTTTAAATTTCCGTTCTTATATATTATATTCTTATCTATTCATGTTCTCGAGGCCGCGGCGAGTCACTTCCCCAATGGCCGTTTAAATTTTCGCTCTTTATATTCTCCTTATATATTGTTATATTCTTATCTGCTCATATTCTCGAGGCCGCGGCGAGTCACTTCCCCAATGGTCATTTCAATTCTTGCTATTTAATTTCTGCACCATTCCCGTCCCCCCGAGGTCGCGGCGAGTCACTTCTCGCTATGGCCGTTTAACCCCCATATCTTGCTATATTACATTTGTCCCGCTCGCCCTGCCGGAGCAATCTCCCGTGGTGGCCCCTTCTCTTTTCTCTTATTTCTATATTGCAGCAAACAAAAAGAAGGAGCTCGCGCGCTCCGCGTCCTCTTCGCTCCTCGAACCGCGTGACGTCGCTCACACCCGCCACGCGAAAACCCGAGAGGGCGCGTGGGTAAAAGCAAGAGGGGGCTGGCTTCGGTGAAAACCCGAAAGGGCGCTTAAGTCAGTAAAGTGGTAAGTTAAAAATTCCTCTTTTGTTCTTCCCCCGATGAAACTCCGAAAGGGGCAGTCATCAAAAATCCCACCGGAGATCCTCTAACAAACCCATGTCCGACCCTCGTCATCATCGGCAAGATCAGTCGATCTCTACCCCTAACTTGGACCTTCCGTCCATGTTGATAATCCTACCTTTGCTTCGGCATGTGACCCATGCTGATGAACAAGCCCATGTTCGACCCTCATCATCATCGGCGAGATCGGTCGATCTCTACCCCTAACTTGGACATTCCGTCCCTGTTAGTAATCCTACCTTTGCTTCGGCATGTGACCCATGCTGATGAACAAACCCATGTTTGACCTCATCATCATCGACGAGATCGGTCGATCTCTACCCCTAACTTGGACCTTCCGTCCCTATTGATAATCCTACCTTTGCTTCGGCATGTGACCCATGCTGATGAACAAGCCCATGTTCGACCCTCGTCATCATCGGCGAGATCGGTCGATCTCTACCCCTAACTCGGATCTTCTGTCCCTATTAGTAATCCTACCTTTGCTTCGGCATGTTACCCATGCTGATGAACAAACCCATGTTCGACCCTCGTCATCATCGGCGAGATCGGTCGACCTCTACCCTTAACTCGGATCTTACGTCCTTGTTAATGAACCATGTCCTTTGCTTCGGCATTTAACCAGTGTCGACGAACTAAACCAGGGACCAATCCTTGTCATCATCGGCAAGGACAGTCAGCGTTCTAGCAGTTAAGTTCTTCTGTACTCTAAATCAAAAAAAAAGAGAAAGAAAAAATGGGGTTAAAAATAGAGATACCCCGTCAGACTTGCTCCTGTATTAGGACAAGTGCAAAAATGGCTATAACCCAGCTGTGGCGAAAACCCGAAAGGGCGTCGCATGCAAAATCGGGTACCCCGTCACGTGAAAACCCGAGAGGGCACGTGGGCAAAAGCAAGAGGGGGCTGGCTTCGGTGAAAACCCGAAAGGGCGCTTAGGTCAGTAATGTGAATAAAAAAAAGAAATTATAAATCAATGATGAATAGTGATGATCCATCCTCCGTCCTGAAGACCCTTTACAGGGTCGAAGCGGAGTCTTCATCCAATGTCCCACACACACACACACACACACACACACACACATATATATATATATATATATATATATATTTCCTACCCTTCTCAACCCTTGTCACCATCGGCAAGATCGGTCGCTACCCTTTTCGGTTCTTGTCACCATCGGCAAGACCGTCTACCCTTCTCGACCCTTGTCACCATCGGTAAGATCGGTCGCTACCCTTTTCGGTTCTTGTCACCATCATCAAGACCGTCTACCCTTCTCGACCCTTGTCACCATCGATAAGATCGGTCGCTACTCTTTCCGGCTCTTGTCATCATCGGCAAGACCGTCTACCCTTCTCGACCCTTGTCACCATCGGCAAGATCGGTCACTACCCTTTCCGGCTCTTGTCATAATCGGCGAGACCATCTACCCTTCTCGACCCTTGTCACCATCGGCAAGATCGGTCGCTATCCTTTTCGGTTCTTATCATCAGCGGCAAGACCGTCTACCCTTTTTGACCCTTGTCACCATCGGCAAGATCGGTTGCTACCCTTTCCGGTTCTTGTCATCATCGGTAAGACCGTCTACCCTTCTCGACCCTTGTCACCATCGGCAAGATCGGTCGCTACCCTTTTCGGTTCTTATCACCATCGGTAAGACCGTCTACCCTTCTTGACCCTTGTCACCATCGACAAGATCGGTCGCTACCCTTTTCGGTTCTTGTCACCATCGGCAAGACCGTCTACCCTTCTCGACCCTTGTCACCATCGTCAAGATCGGTCGCTACCCTTTCCGGCTCTTGTCATCATCGGCAAGACCATCTACCCTTTTCGACCCTTGTCACCATCGACAAGATCGATCGCTACCTTTTTCGATTCCTGTCATCATCGGCAAGACCGTCTACCCTTTTCGACCCTTGTCACCATCGGCAAGATCGGTCGCTACCCTTTCCGATTCCTGTCATAATCGGCAAGACCGTCTACCCTTTTTGACCCTTGTCACCATCGGCAAGATCAGTCGCTACCCTTTCCGGTTCTTGTCATCATCGGCAAGACCATCTACCCTTTTCGACCCTTGTCACCATCGGTAAGATCGGTCGCTACCCTTTCCGGTTCTTGTCATCATCGGCAAGACCATCTAGCTAAGGGCGCGCCGAAGTAACCCCGCGCCGTATTAACATCAAACGGTGCCGGATTAACTTCCGTGCCAAATTAAAGGCCATCCCAGGCCTCCGTCAACTGAAGAGAAGATCATTCAGGGTGAAATTCATCCGTCGGCCTTGCTCGCAACGCCCACGTCTGGGGGGCATTTGTTGGCACCCAGAATATGATCGTCGACGATCAAGCCATAAAGATGAATGATGCGGCCCGCTAAAGCATAGAAGCCAATAAAGATCAACATATTGAAGACTTCTCAAGCTGCCAGAGCCTCGAGTCACACCGTATGAACATGGGGACTTCACCTCAGGAGAGCCGAGATGAACTCACAACCAACTGGCAGTGCGACCAAGCCTGCCCAATGAACCGACATCGACTTCGTCATGCCGCATACACTACACCCGTTGTCCGACCAAGGATGACGGTATACCCAGTGGCTACCCACCTCATGAAAGGCTCTCCTGTGATGAAAGAGTCCCCTTGGCTCTCCAGAATGGAGGACCGAAAGCTCTGTCGGTAGAAGATCCCGGTCACCCGGCACGGGTGCGGCTTCCCGCCCAGATGGGCCCCTTAGTGGCCGAATGATCGCCCAGCTCAGGCGGAACTATCCCGGGTGTTGTCCCACCCTCTAAGGAGCTTTGAGCACAAGCCAGACCGAGCCAGCAGCACCTAGCATAGTGCCAAGAGCCGTGTCAGTGAAAAACCCGCGTGATCGAACCAAAGTCATCGGAAGTTCCGAGAATGGCCTCATGTCGGTCTGAAAGCTTCAACAAGGCGTCTTGTCGAGGTTTAAAGGAGCACTGGCAAGATAAATGTTCACGGTGACCCCCAGAATCATCCCCGAACTCATCGGCTGACGTGCGACGTGTGAGGAGCATTAACCCGGCGCGCCCTAAACCGGCGCGCATACATCCGGCGCCCCTTGTTCCGGCGCGCAAAGGACCTTCCCCGGCGCCCTCCTATTCTGGCGCGCAGGGGATAGAGCTCACCCTTTCCGGCGTGCCAATCTCCACGCTGGATTAAGAGCTCAAACCTGCTCCTATATATATAGAGGCAGCTGTTCAAAAAATAAAAAAGGAGAGGGGGGCAATTAAGAAAGGAAAAGGAGAAGAAAAGAGGGAGGAGGGCCAGTCGTCTTTGAGGGAGAAAGGGTTTTCTTTCTTGTGAAGGAAGCATAGTCTCTCGGAGCGTTCCTCAGTCGCTGTCTCCCGTCCTCATCTGAAGCCCTTCGGAGTGAGAGAGGAAGAAGGCGTTCCGACACTCTATTTCTAGAACAGGTGGGTGTCTGAGTCATCTATCACCGGCTCCACTTTTTGCTTTCTCTCTGACGAATGTAAGCAAGAGGGGTGAGGGATTACGATGATATGAGCCAATCCTTCCCCCTTCCTCGCCATCTATTTTCGTTTGTTCTTCCTCTGTAAATCCCTCTGCAACTAGTGAACGACGACCGGACGGCGGTGCCGGCGTCGGATTTGTAATACATGTGTTAGCCCCCTGTTCATAGGGTGATAATGTTATGTGTGTGTGTGCTGGATGATTGAGCGCTCAACGTTGTGTCTCCCCATTGCCATTGCTATCTCAGTCGGTGCATCCGTGTGTTTTCTCACTTGCGCGTTTGCTTCTTCCTTCTTTCCGAACCTAATTTCCTCGGCTCCGAATATGCCCTGGGCTACCACGGGCTAAAGAGATGACCCCTCCCCGGGTCCTTCATGACGACGCAATGACCGGGTTCTATTCGAGGGTCCCTGTATGCTTCATGGATAGAGGCGTGCTCGTGCATGTACATCTTCCCGTTTGCTTCGTTTCAGGGTCTGATCGCCGTTTTCTTTTCTCTTGGCGTTATTCTATCGCTCAGAGAAGGTGGGGATCACCTCCAGCGCATCAGGGCCCGTCATGCGATTATTGCATTCCAATTACTCGAGCATATGTGTGTGTGGCTAAATTACCCTGTCGCTATGCCAACCATCCTTCCCTGTGATTCCCAATCGCTGCTCCCTCCGCGAGTATGAATTTCTTTAACCCCCGAGTGTCGATGCATCTATGTATGCTCGATGACATATCAGCTCACCGGCGACCGTATGATGTTACTCGCCCCTGTTTTCATTCTATCTGTATTCGGGATCTGCAAGCTCGTTTGATAGCATTGTTCAGATAAATCGGGGAGGGGATACATTCCCTGACATCATATTACAAACACCACTTGGCCAATGGGAGCTCGTCTATCAATGATGAGAGTTCCCACAGGCCACCAGGTTAATAGTAACGGGGTTAATCTCAACTGATTGAAACCCACAGTCTCCAGGAGGCTCGGTGGTGAATAAGGGATGCATGCCCCTCGTAGGTTGGTCCTCGGGGCCTCCCTTCACCACATCTGTCTCTCTCCTTTGGATATGGTGTAGGCTACAGGTTGCTCACCCTTCGTAGGCTAGCCCTCAGGGTCGTCGCTTCCTTCGGCAGCTAACATATCCATCTGTTTTAACCCACGGAGCCATGGTGCCCCTTGAAGGCCAGTCCTTGGGGTATCCTGTCCGTTGGGAATTTACTGGCTATCATCACGCAGACCGGCGGTTTAGGGGCGTACTCCATAAGTGAGCATGACCCCGTTCCTCTCCTGCAACCCTTCAGGTTCAGGGGAGACGCTGCCCAATTTGTGGCAGGTTTTGGACATACATTCGTTTCTGTGGAGCTGGCCATAATAAAATGATCATTCTGGGCCAAGGAACCCCAGTGCTCGAGTTTGAACCTCGCACTGGCTCATGACTCTGCTCCTGAAGAGCCTCGGACTTTATTTCAACAGGCAATAAGCCTAATTGAACCTTTAAACCTTCAAAACATTTCAATAAGTTGAATGGTTTCTAAATTCATAAGAAAATAAGTTAAACCGGCGCGGTCCTAATCCGACGCGCCTTAATACGGCGCGGTACCCCCCCCCCGCGCCGTATTAACCTTAGACTCATTTCTTCTTTCAATTCTTTGGCCCCTTCCCGACGCGCCTTAAACCGGCGCGCCCCAAGGCCGTCGCGCCGGTTTAACGTGTAATTGGGGGGCGCCGGGTTAAGTGCTTTGCCTACGCTTGGCCGTGCCGAATTAAGCTCTATACCTACGTTTTACCGCGCCGTGGAAGCTATCTCTTGTGTGATCACGCCGTTTCGAATCGTTACACTGTCTAATCCCTTGCTTGCCTCCGGAGCGATCCTCGGCTCCAGTGGTCGGAGTTAATAAACTCTAATTAGTAATAAACTGGATAAGAGGAGGGCCGTTCGAGTCCAAATCATTTCGATATCATGATTTCACTACCATGTCCGTCAGCACTTTGCTTCCGTTATCATGCTTGTGTTACCTTTTCCCCCCTTTGGCGGGGATTAATAAATGTGATTGAGCGCTGTTCATTTTCATAACTTTATTGCCATGCTTAGCATAGTCATGAGCATCATGCATGCATGTTTGCATAGACCCTCGCGTATATCAAACGGCGTTGACGGAAGGCCAGGTTATGTCCGATCGGAAGTCTCCGCTATGTGCGATGGTGGTCTTCGGACCTACGTCCTCCGCCCTGTACCAAGGGTCATCAATTTAATAAACCATGCCTCTCTTGCATGATAGATAGATACATCTCACGTGATCTTGTCATGTTCATAACATCGCACCTTTTATTCCGACCTCGACAGCCCACTATCTCGGTAATTAATCAAAGGTTTTCCCTCCTCGCGGGGGATGTAATTAACGTCATAGCCTTTATGGTATGGCGGACTGCTGGTCCCGACCGAATCTCTCTCTCGCCCGACACGGGTCAGAATGAGCGCATAATAAACTTGTCACGTACGTGACTGGCACGCCTGCGCAGTCAATCAGTTAGTCAATCAGGGACCTACATAATAAAATACCCCATGGGTAAAATAAACGATCGTAAACACCCTCCCACCTACCCCCATTAAAGGCCACTCCCCTTCCCCACACATCCCATTACTCCACCCCCCTAGTCCCAAGAGAGCATCCCCAATCACTAAGCCACCTTCCAACCCCCAACTACCCTACCCACTTTCCCAAGGACCCTTCCCTCTCCCCCATGCAACCCTCCATCTCCCTAGGCACATTTGAATTTTGAAAACCCCCTTCCCTCCATTGCCTTGGCCGCCCCCTTCCCCCTCCCCTTTGAGTAGGTCGCCCCCCATCCCCTCCCCTCCATTCCACCCCACCAAGAGCTACCACCACCATCACCATCCCTCCACCTTGATCGAAACCAGCAACCCCTGCAACCCTCCTCTTTCTCCAACCCCTCCACCACCTATAGTCACCCTCTACACCACCCCCACATTCTCCTCCCACCACCCATCACTTCTCCCTTCCCCATTCACCACTTCTTCTTCTTATTTGGTTGATAGATAAAGCTCCATCGGCGAACCAGTTCCCAGTTGAAGATCTGCAGAAGAGTAGCAGTTTGCAGAGGCGACCATGGCTTTCTCCAGACGAATCTGAAGGCCCAAGAGGAACCCATGGAAGCGTCTACCAGTCTTCTTTGCAACGGCGGTGGTTTCTCCTTCATCTGAGCACCGTGCTTCCCGGGAGAGCTGTTCTCCCTCGACTGCGCGAAGCTACTCCGGCATAGCACCTGAACCTGATGAGAAGCGCTACTGCGGCCATCCTACTAAGAATCTGAGCAAGAGTTCTCCATAAAGTCTTCTACTCTGAGTCTTCTTTCATCCCCAAAAGGTAGAGCTCAGTTTGGCATCCGGATCCAGGAGTTCTCAATTTTCTCCCCCAGGTGCGCGGTTATGCTTCCCCACAGTCTGCACCGACCTCTCATCAGTGTTCAGAGCATACTGGTCTTCTCTGACAACATTCGGCTTCCCCGTCAGTCTTTCTTCGAAGAGGACTCGTCCACGGTTCCAACGACTCTGGCGGCACCTGATTCTGAGCTCGGGAGCGGTCGTGGCATTCCCTTCTTCCTGCTGTTGGGAACCTGAAGCAGTCAGATCCGAAGAACTGTCACCCTGTTCGATCCCCCACTCAGACCAGCATTGATACCAGAAGAAATCAAAAAAATTCAGACGACTTCCTGATCCAGTTACGAAGAATTCCCCACTGGTCCCGCCATCAGAAAAAATCAGGAGAGGTCACAGAGGTGCCGTCTTCAACTGTTGGTCCCTGATTCCAGAACGTGGATAGATTCGGCATCGGCTTCCTTTCATCATTTCTAGCTCGAATTTCCCTTCCCGCTTGGCCGGCTGAAGGCCCCTCCCTGTGAGGAGGTAGTGTTTGGATGTAATCATCATCTTCCCTTCCCCACGATCCCCCCCTTGCATGGGGTGTAGTTTTGTAAACGTTTGAGCAGGTTGAAGCTTCACCGGCGCGGCGTTCGGGTGCATACCCACACCTCCCCGCTCGCCATCGTCTCCGGCCGGGATCGGCGTCTTCACGCTGATCAGGTGAGCTTCTGGACCCCTCCCTTTGTTGGTAGATCTTGCTTAATTAGTATTGCTTCTTAACTCCGTCGGACGGTGAGTGAGCGCCCGTTCCAAACTTGCTTATGTTTGAGTGGTCGCCGCGGGTGAGTTGTGAGAGTGACCCTTCAACCCATGCCTTCGGCGTGCTGACCGCCCGTGAATTTGGGCAACCCTGGCCCCTAGGGGTCCTCCCCAAGTCAGTCATATCCTTGGAAACCACAGGTCCAACCTCGGACCCTCACCCCATTGCCGGTCCACCTACGGACCCGAGTGTGCCAAACGCGAGTGAGTCCGCTTGTGTGACATTGCCTAGTCGTTGCGTTTGCTTGCCACTTAGGTCCCAGTTCGTGTCACATCAATTGGTATCAGAGCAAGTTCTAGACTTGTCTCTACTAAGTCTTGTCCTAGGGCCATTGCATTTATCACCCTATCATCGTGGCCACTTCCTACTTAGTCTACTCGTCTCGCTTGGACCCAATAGACGTCTTTGTGTTTGATGGATCCCACCCTAGTTTATATCTAGAATGAGAAAGCTCTATAGATCACCACTTTGGGAGGTTCACCCTGTCAGGGTCTATGCAAGTCAACTATGCCAAAAGTTTACTCTGGCGCCAAGCTAGTAATGAATGGCAAAACATTATAGGCTTAAGGGAAGTTGGAAGGCAAGAGCCCATCGACTCTTGGGTTGAGATGAGAAATGAACTTAGGAAGATTTATGCCCATATGGACCCTCTTATCACCATAGAGGAAGCCCAAGCTCCCACCAATAAAGAAGAAGAGCCTCAATCTTCCCCCACCCCTCATGGTCCGGATCCTCAAAGGCCATGCACCGTCACACATGGCACCCTCACCATAGATGAGTCCATACTCCAATGGCTCAAGCAATGTCCCACCCTCCCTAGCTCACCACCATTGGCATATAAATCCCAAATTGTTCCCACCCGACCTCCCCATGTCACTTATCAAAACTTCTACTCTGTGGAAGACTTGGGAGACCTTGTGGATTGCCTACATTGGCAAGCCCACTTAACCGGCCTACTAGCCATGGGACCATTGGAGTCTAGCACCGTCAACTTTGTCCACCCATCCATCGGTTCCATCACCTCCCTTTGCATAAGTGGGCATTGTACTAGTGAGATCCTCCTATTTCTCCCCTTGGAGGAAGAACCCATCCCGGTCTACTCCCCACCCCTTGAGATCCCAAGTACCTTGAACGGTCAACCCACTAGAGACCTTGGACCAACTACTTGGGAGGAGGATGACCCACCACCTTGTGAGGACCTTGGGGACATGGAGTTCCTCCCTCTTGGTAACCCATTTTATGATCCCTATGATCCATTCCAATGGGAGTCAAGGAACCCGTGTGACCCAATCACCTTAACCACCACCTACCTTTCCCTACCCCAACCCACCATGTTTGACCCAATCCATCCCATCCTAGACCCGGGTTACACCATGGGAGCCATGACTATGGGTAATATACGCCTAGGGATCGAGGAAGTGCCCCACTTCATGATATCCATCTTCCTAGACCCCTTTGACCCATTCCAATGGATGTCCAAAAGCCCACACATAAAGGAAATCTTTGGCACAAGAGTGCATAAGTCTTGGCGTACAACATCACTTGGCATGATTCATAAGTCGGGTCCACTCGTTCATATCACCCACATGTCAAGTAGGATGCATGATTGGTTCATATTCGGGTGTAATGGTCCTCCTTCACTCATCATGGGTCGTAGGCATGATAGGAGTATTCATGAATGTCCGGGTCCCCCGGCATTTGTCACCCCCATACATGACCGGATCACCTATGGATGCCCCGGTCCTCCCCATTCCATCAAAGTCTTCTTGACGTCAAAGCATGATTTGTCTACTTTTGGTTGCCCAGGTCCACCCATCACCCCTAGAGTGTCTACATTCACAAAATTATATGAAGGCCTTCGCAAGCACATCAGCAAGGAAAATAAGATTTATAAAAGGTAGGCTGACTCCCATCGATGTCACCAAGAATTCCACGTGGGTAACTTTGCGATGATGAGGATGGAGAGGCTCTCCCCGAGAGTCATCTCCAAATTGAGGCCTCGTAGGGCTGGCCCCTTCCAGGTTTTGAGGTGCATTGACACTAGTGCCTATGAGTTAGATCTTCCCGAGGAGTATGGAGTGAGTCCCACATTCAATATAGCCGACCTAGTGCCATATAAGGGGCCCACGGTGGTACCCAGTGAGAATATTGAGCATATTCCTCTTATTGAGAGAGCACCCACATGTGAGGAGAGACCACCAGCCAAGAGAGCCCAGCGTGAGCGCATTGAACGAATATTGGATGAACATATCACTACCACCAGGAGCAAGGTATATGAGCGCTATCTCGGCAGGTGGATGGATCGGTCTCGTTCGGAAGACTTGTGGGCAGTACCACTTCTACACCCTCCGAGGAGGGAAGGACACTTACTCGACGGAGTCGAGTTCTCCGCACCCCGGGAGTATGATGGGGACATCACCTCCCATGCCCACGTTCACAGCTCGTCTCCTCGCCCCGGTTGCATCCGGCATGGTCTAGTTATTTAATTTTGAGTCCTATGTAATTTTTATTTGAGTCATTTGATGTATTTTCCCTTTTATTTGAGTCATGTCCCTAGGTCTTTTGTTTATTCCCCTAAGTTTGAGTGTCATTAGGTTGATTAGATTAGCTATTGGGCCCAATTCATTGGGCTAGGCCCAAGGGCGCCCCCTACCCCCTTGGTTATTTATCTTTGTAGCAAGAGTCAGGGACTTTTTGTAAAATATGGGTTGCCTATATATAGCACCCCATTCCCCCCCATTTGAAGTTAATGAATCAATGAATGAAAATTTCCATTTGAGAGTTCACATTTCTTATTGGAGAGATTCCATTAGTTAGGGTGAGAAACCCTTGGGAGTGATTCCCACCTACCCCTTTCTCTCTCTTTCTCTCTCTCTCTCCCTCCAAGTGGGGTTCGCCCCCCTCTCTCTCTCTCCTCCCCTCCCATCCACCACCCTCCCACCTACCCCCATTAAAGGCCACTCCCCTTCCCCACACATCCCATTACTCCACCCCCTAGTCCCAAGAGAGCATCCCCAATCACTAAGCCACCCTCCAACCCCCAACTACCCTACCCACTTTCCCAAGCACCCTTCCCTCTCCCCCATGCAACCCTCCATCTCCCTAGGCACATTTGAATTTTGAAAACCCCCTTCCCTCCATTGCCTTGGCCGCCCCCTTCCCCCTCCCCTTTGAGTAGGTCGCCCCCCATCCCCTCCCCTCCATTCCACCCCACCAAGAGCTACCACCACCATCACCATCCCTCCACCTTGATCAAAACCAGCAACCCCTGCAACCCTCCTCTTTCTCCAACCCCTCCACCACCTATAGTCACCCTCTACACCACCCCCACATTCTCCTCCCACCACCCATCACTTCTCCCTTCCCCATTCACCACTTCTTCTTCTTATTTGGTTGATAGATAAAGCTCCATCGGCGAACCAGTTCCCAGTTGAAGATCTGCAGAAGAGTAGCAGATTGCAGAGGCGACCACGGCTTTCTCCGGACGAATCTGAAGGGCCAAGAGGAACCCATGGAAGCGTCTGCCAGTCTTCTTCGCAACGGCGGTGGTTTCGCCTTCATCTGAGCACCGTGCTGCCCGGGAGAGCTGTTCTCCCTTGACTGCGCGAAGCTACCTCAGTAGAGCACCTGAACCTGATGAGAAGCGCGACTGCGGCCATCCTACTAAGAATCTGAGCAAGAGTTCTTCATAAAAAGTCTTCTACTCTGAGTCTTCTTTCATCCCCAAAAGGCAGAGCTCAGTTTGGCATCCGGATCCAGGAGTTCTCAATTTTCTCCCCGGGGTGCGCGGTTCTACTTCCCCACAGTCTGCACCGACCTCTCATCAGTGTTCAGAAACTACTGGTCTTCTCTGACAACATTCGGCTTCGCCGTCAGTCTTGCTTCGAAGAGGACTTGTTCACAGTTCCAACGACTCTGGCGGCACCTGATTCTGAGCTTGGGAGTGGTCGTGGCATCCCCTTCTTCCTACTGTTGGGAACCTGAAGCAGTCAGATCCAAAGAAATGCCACCCTGTTCGAGCCCCAACCCAGACCAGCATTGATACCAGAAGAAATCAAAAAAATTCAGACGACTTCCTGATCCAGTTACGAAGAATTCCCCACTGATCCCACCATCAGAAAAAATCGGGAGAGGTCACAGAGGTGCCGTCTTCAACTACTGGTCCCTGATTCCAGAATGTGGACAGATTCGGCATCGGCTTCCTTTCATCACTTCTAGCTCGAATTTCCCTCCCCGCTTGGCCGGCTGAAGGCCCCTCCCTGTGAGGAGGTAGTGTTTGGATGTAATCATCATCTTCCTTTCCCCACGATCCCCCCCTTGCATGGGGTGTAGTTTTGTAAACGTTTGAGCAGGTTGAAGCTTCACCGGTGCGGCGTTCGGGTGCATACCCACGCCTCCCCGCTCGCCATCGTCTCCGGCCAGGATCGACGTCTTCACGCTGATCAGGTGAGCTTCTGGACCCCTCCCTTTGTTGGTAGATCTTGCTTAATTAGTATTGCTTCTTAACTCCGTCGGACGGTGAGTGAGCGCCCGTTCCAAACTTGCTTATGTTTGAGTGGTCGCCGCGGGTGAGTTGTGAGAGTGACCCTTCAACCCATGCCTTCGGCGTGCTGACCGCCCGTGAATTTGGGCAACCTTGGCCCCTAGGGGTCCTCCCCAAGTCAGTCATATCCTTGGAAACCACCGGTCCAACCTCGGACCCTCACCCCATTGCCGGTCCACCTACAGACCCGAGTGTGCCAAACGCGAGTGAGTCCGCTTGTGTGACATTGCCTAGTCGTTGCGTTTGCTTGCCACTTAGGTCCCAGTTCATGTCACATCAAAAAGTCACATTGTGGCAAAGTCGACTTGCATGGCATCGGACATAATGTAACACTGGAAGTATTTGTCCATAGCGGCTTCCCACTCTAGGTAGTCACTCGGGACTTTGGAGCCATGGAAGTCCGGGGCTTCGGGCCTACGAAGGTGGTAGGATTGGGTTCCCCATCCTTGGGTGTGTCGCCACCAGTCATATGATGTGGGCTTTTGGGGATCCATGAGACACGGGGAGCTATAAGATGGCCATGCCGACATTTGGTGACAAGACACTAGACACGACCCTAAACACTAATGCAAAGTTGGAATGTTGACTCGACTACAATCCTAGACTCAACCAGTGTCTGGTATGTGACAGAGATTTGATCCGAAGATCGCGCTCACGTAAGTGTGCTACTTTCCCGATAGGGGTAACCTAACGTTCGGACAACACCTTTTGATATACCGAATAAAAGAATGCAAATGAGACACGTAGACTTAGACACTCTCTAGATGACTCTTTTTTTTTATTTTTAAGCAAATACTACCCTAGACTCAACCTTCGGCTCTGATACCAATTTGATGTGGGACGAACTAAGAGACTCGACTCCAATTGATGCAAACCTTGGACTCTAGGTAAACCCGCATTCGTCCCTGGTGAGAAAAGGGTACGGACGTGCGCGGTTGAGGAACCGGCAAAGAGATAGGGTGCTCAACTCACAATCTCGTACCCGGGTCGGGTCACAGGACGGTCTCGCTCTCTCTCGCAGCAGTGATTGATATATGATAACGAGCTAATTTACCCTATCACTCATGCATCGGCATATTGAAATATACGAAATAAGCAACAATGCCGAGTGGGGAGAGAATGCGATACCTCCACGCAACCGGGCGTGGGGAAGACGACCCCGGTCAAGAACGGTGACTCCCGGTACAATAAATGGTAATAATTACAGAAGTTATTTTAAGGCCCACTCCACGCAGGGAGGTAATAGGCCACAACAGCGGTCCGGGAGTGCCGATTCTGGGTTGACGGGCAGCACGTTGACGGCTCCGGGCGGTTGTAGGTGGCTGTTCCGGTTCGGCAATTTGCTGGTCGGCAGGACAGCAAACACGAATGTCCAAAGGGACTTCGTCCTCCGGAAGGCTTCTGAAGGTGGCGTACCAATTTGATGCGAGATGGACACGTGAACCTGACCGTAGACTGACTCGACTCGACGTATGCAGACTCACTATGCACTCGACAAATGTACGTATGGACTCAAACACTCATGCATGCATGGGGGATGGGATTAGAGCTATTGACTTCCTAGACCTACGACTAGGGACATCACCCATGAATATCATGAACCGAATCAACTTGACCCAAAATCCAATGTTTCGGGTCTCGGCCCACGCCAATGTCCACTGGTTTACAAAGATACGTCCTCGGGTCTAGAAGTGGTTGAGGTCAAAAAGGGAGAGATTGTTGAGCTATGGTTTTGATGATAACTAAACTTAGTGTGTAATGCTATGGTTTTGTGTGATTAAGTGAATGATGATAAGTAAACTAAATGGTTGATTGTTCCTGTCAATTGGTTGAATATGTGCTTTGAATGACTCCTATGCATACTCTTCATGGAGCTTGGTTACATGATGCATTCATATTGGACAAATGCATAGATCTTGATCTTTAGTCAATCATGTTTTCAAAGTGTTCACTTGTATATGTGCATGGCTAAATTGTTCTCATACTTTGCTCACTTGCATAGAAATAATCCTTGACCTTTAGCTTAAAGCTTTTATGGTTCAAAGTATTTGTATGCACCTTGAACATGGGCTTTCATGTATGCATTTCACACATTTATCATATTGATTACTAAGATAAAGTTCTAATCATTTTTATTATGATTTTATAGGTTAAATTCTTTGTATAATCCCTCCAAGATCAAAGAAGTTTGATGCCACAGAGTTTGGAACTATTGCAATGGAGTTTGGGGCTAAAATGTAGTAGTCTGGAATTTACTGTAGCTGGCGGTCGACCGACATGTACCTGGCAATCGACCAAAATTACCAGAATTTAGAAAACTACAATTTTTCTCAGAGCGGTCGACCGCCGGCATGATCCCGGTCGACCGAAAATTACAGCAACGTTCTGCCTACACTATTTTTACAGAATGGTCGACCGCCAGCCCCGAAGCCTCCAACTTTGACTTTTTGTTTCCAATCCGTGGAGAGATCCTCTCACCCATTTGTTAAATCCCAATGCTCCCAATCACCCCATAAATTGTGGATCTGGGTCTGGGGCTTGTCTCCTAACCTTCCAAGGGTTATAAAACCTCTCTTTGAGGTCATGACCCCTAAGAGACTCTAAGAGAACAAAAGAGGGATCAAGGTGGCTCAAAGAAGAAGAAGAGTGTTACTATAGCATGAATAGTAGTCCGTGAATCAAATCTCCATCTAGCAGCTGAAGTTTCAAGGTTCTTCTGAAACAATCATCTTCCATGAGTTGAAGAAACAAACATCCAATCAGAAGAGATCAAGGTGTCCCTATCAACCAAGAGAAATCGGAAAAGAGCCTATCAACCAAGGAGCCTATCAAGGGAAGAAGAAGAAGGATGCTACAAGGAAGAAGGAGCCATTCAAGCATCATCTGAAGGTACTCTAGCTCCGTTTGAAGTCAGCAATCTCAAAGGAAGAGAACAAGCTCACAAGCATCAAGGAGATACAATGATTTGTCCAAGGAAGAAGGAAGGGTACTGTAGCCGTGAACAGTACTCCGTGCAAGGAAATCTACATCCATCCAAGGCCATTCAAGCTGAGTCTCAAGCCATTCAAGTAAAGAAGGAATCAACGCAAGATCTACAGCATACACTTAGGGGGAGTCTTAATCAGGAGTTTCCTAAACTGAGCCTCATTGTTAATAATGTTTTGGGTGTTATATTTGTGGTCATCATAAACTGTAAGAACTTGTGTGTGTGTGGATCATTTTGGATCCGTGGTCTTGTGTGTGGTCGTCATGTTCCATTCGTGTGTGCGTAGGTCTTCCTAGATCTGCGATTGTGTGTGTGGGGGTTTATTTAGATCCATTCTGCCTCGTGTGTGTAGATTGCTGCACTTGTGGCAGCGTGTGTTTGTGTTGGTGATCCGATTATCGGATCGTGTTAGAGACATTGTCTACGTGTGTGTGTGTGTGTGGGGGGGGGGGGGGGCGCGTCCCCGTGTGTGTGTGTGCGGGCATCATCCCGTGTGTGTTTGGAGCGTCGTCTCCATTTGGGGATTTATCCCCAAGTGAAGCCTCACCGGGTTTGGTGAGGGGTGGACGTACGAATGCCGTCATTGCATCCGAACCACCTTAAAAATCGCTGTGCAATGTGTGTTATTTGTGTGGTTTAATTGTATTCGTTATATGGTCGTGTGGGAATAGAGAGATTGAGAGAATTAGTTAAACAGTTTTTAAATTGATAATTAGTGTTTATCACATATTTTATAAAAGGCCAAAAGTTTCTTTAAAAATTATAAACACCCAATTCACCCCCCTCTTGGGTGTCATTGATCGCGGGACTTCAATTGGTATCAGAGCCAAGGCTCTGATTTCATAGATCTAATGATCTAGAGTGATCCGGATCAATGACTACCATGATGTACACCTTGAACTCTCCACCCATGTTTGATGGTTATAATTTCGATTTGTGGTTAGGAAAGATGTGCAGTCTTGTCAACTCATATGACCCTAAGCTATGGAAGCTTGTTTCATATGGCCCTTATGAGTTGCCTAAGGATAAAAATGTCTGGACTGAAAATCAAAAGTTTAAACATGATCAAAATTATTTGGTTTTAAGTTGTTCACTACTGCAGTTGATTCTAATTATTTCCCTTTTGTCTTCCATTGCAGATCCGCAAAGGATATCTTGGATGGCCTAACCAAAATCCGGGAAGAGAATGGAGACCAATGTCTTGCGGCAGGGACGAGTGAACAAAGGAGTGATCAGTCAAGTGGTTCAAGCTCACCAAGTGGATCAAGCTCAAAGGTAAATTCTGATTCTGATAATGAAGATGAATTTAGCTATGAAGATTTGTTGAATGCATATAATGAGCTTGCTGAAAAGTACAAGAAAGTTAAGTCTGAAAACAAAAAATTAAAAAAAAAATCTGAACATACTTTTCTTGAGAATGCTTCTTGTGATAAATGCTCGAAACTTGAAAAGGAGATTAGTGTTTTGTTAATTCAGAACTCCTTACTTGAAAGCAATGTGAAAAACATTGAAAATTTTCAAAAAGAAAATTGTTCATGTAATAAATGCTTGGAATTCAAAACGGAAAATGAATCTCTTATGACTGACATCAAAAACCATGAAGAAGTCATTTCATGCATGAGAAAAGAAAATGAACGATTGAAACAGTTGAATAATGCCATTTCTGAAAGATTGCTTATTTTTGAAAAAGAAAAAAGTTTACTTATTGATGAATGTGAAAAGGTGCATGTGTTGGAAGTAGAAGTGGAAAACCACAAAACCATCAATACACATTTGAATGAAAAAAAATTAATTCTTGTGAAAATGTGATTGTTTCCTATGAATTGCACATTTCATCACTTGAAAAAAAAATCTCTGACTTGAATGCTTCATTGTCTAGATTTGTGGATGGTCAAAATAACCTGGACAAATTGTTAGGAATGAAAGTAAACTTTCAAAGAGAGGGGCTGGGATTTAATCCTGTGAATAAAAAGAAATTTGAAAGTAAAACATATACTTCATTTGTTCATGACAATTATGCACCCAGCACCTCCACATCTCACTCCCAGCAACCCACTGTATCAAGAACCCAATCAAATCAGAAAAACAGTGTGAATGACCAAACGATTCAAAAGGAAAATAAAAATCAGAAAATCAACATGTATCAAAAATCTAAAAATGTTGCTAGCATCACTATGCATGTTAAGCATACCTCTGCCTCACATACACATCAACTAATGAAAAAATTCTCATGCTTTTACTGTGGAAGACATGGACATGCCATGCACAATTGCTTCGTTATGAAAAATAATGACTTGAGAGCATGTAGAAATCAAGCTGGTTTGAAAAATGTAAAGAAATCATTCACCACAAAATCCTCCATGCGTTGCAATCATTGTGGTAAAGGGGGACACACAACTTCACATTGCTGGTAATTGTCGAAGAGAAAGAACTCTCATTCAACACATCATAATCACTCACATGAACTGGCAGAACCAATGAAAAGAAGGAATATGATGTCACGTGCCCTCTACCATCATTTTGGCAAATCTGGAATATTAAGCATGATTATTTTCTCATGAGAAATAATGACTTGAATGTTGTTAAAAATTGAAAGTTGCATGCCAATGTTGCTCCTAACCCACAAGGACCCAAAAAGATTTGGGTATCTAAGATTACCAATTGAGAATTCTATTTTACAAGTGTGCCTTGGAAATGTACAGCATAAAATCTGTTTTCATCAAGAAGGTAATGCACACGGGCAAAGTGGCATGAATTAGGTTGAAAGAAAAATTAAAAACTGAACTTGAAAAATCAGGTGATATCCCTTCTGTTCTCTCCAGTGACTGTGTTAGGTTTTGATTCATTTTGAGTCTTATAGTAATGTAATCATGCATATGTCTGAACATGCATTTCATCAGTTGTCAACTGCATATTTTTGTGCATGTCGAGTGTAATATGGTATATTGTTAAGAGTTATCTGTATATCTTCAATTCTTCCACCACACATATTAAGGTTGCCATATGTATTCACATCATGTCATGCCAAAATTCACCTTTGTCAACCCTTGCCATAGTGTATTGTAAGTCTCTTGCATTCATCACATCCATGACTGCATATAGCATTAGAACTTCTCAGAATATCTTACATTCATGCACACATATTAAGAGGGGGCAACCACATTCATCATATTAATCTAGTGTCTAGGTTCACGCTGAGTCATGCATCATGTCTAGACCTTCCTAGGGGATGATTGGTTGTTAGAAGAATGTGTCATGTCATTGTTAATAAATTTGAATCAAAATTGACGAATCAAGTCTTTTTATCTTTGGATGCAGATTGTACTCCCAAAATCCAAATGATGATGGGATTGTCATGATCAAGCTTGAATCAATTGGAAGAATACCTTGCAAGGATGAAAATGATGAGAACCCTCTCAAGCTGCTACAAGAAGATGGGATACTCTGTGTAGAACAACTTCTAGGATCGACCCAAGTACAAGGTAGTGAAGGTCGTGTACTTGTTGAAGCAAGTACCCAAGACATGGTATGAAAGGTGGAAGGCTTGGAAGAAAATGGATTCTCAAGGCAAAGGTAAGAAAGTAAAATCTGAAATAATCACCCTTCGAACAATCTCGCCAGTCCGGGAGAGGGACTCAACGATATCCAAGGAAACCCAATTATCCGACTCCATATAAATGAAATCGAGTTCCGATGTGGACCCATTGGGTAGAGTGGCAGTAGAAATGATAGGGTGATGGAACGACTCGGTTGTTGGCTTAGGGGTCGGGTGTCGGGCCATGAAAGCATTGAATTCGACCACCAAGGATGACCAATCGGACGCATGGTCTCGGGGGACGGCCATGGGGGTGGCGGGTAGTGGACATGCAGACACACGGTGACAAGATCGGACTCTCTTGGACTAGACACGACCCTAAAACAACAATGCAAAGTTGGAGTACCGACTCGACTACAAACCTAGACTCAACTCATATCCGATACTTGGCGGAGGTTTAATCCGAAGATCGCGCTCACGCAAGTGTGCTACTTTCCCGATAGACGTTACCTAACGTTCGGACAACACCTTTTGATATACCGAATAAAAGTATGTAAATGCAACCTTGGACCGACTTAAATGACTCTTTTTTTATTATTTGTACACAAAGATTACCCTAGACTCAACCTTCCTCTCTGATACCAATTTGATGCGGGACGGACAGCGAACTTGGGACTCTAGCTCGCAACTCGTCCCTAGCAAAGGAAACGTGGGACCGTGCGCGTTTGAGAAATCGACAATGAGTCGGGTAGTCGGCGCTTCCGCGTGTACTCGGATTGAGTCACGGGATGGGTTCACTTACTCACTTTCGCAGCGGTGATAAAATAGATATCGAGCTAATAATCCTATCACTCTAGCAGCGGCATATGAAAATATACGAGGAAAGCAAATGCCGAGTGAGGGAGTGGACACGATACCTCCACGCTCCGAGCGTGGGGAAGACGAGCCCAGCCAAGTACGGTAATTCCCGGTAAAATAATCACAATAATTATAGTATTTAATTTGCTGCCCACTCCACGCAGGGAGGTAAAGGGCTACAAGTGGGCCCGGGAGGACCGATCTTGGGTTGACGGGCAGTGTGTTGGACAGCTCTGTCGGTTCCGGTACACGGCTACTTGGGCGGCAGCTTGCTATCCCGAACTGATTCTGCTGTTGTCAGTACTGCGCGATTCGGCGAGAAAAATTGCTGCGATCATCACAGACGTCGGATCGACGCGAAACCAACGCCGTTGCGAAGCTGACTCAGAGATCTTCGAACACCTGTTGTTACAGTAATTTTGCTATCTCTAGAATTTTCATGACTGAATTTACAACATGTTGGTTTACAGATGCAGAACAGTCAGGATAGGATTAGATTTGCCTGAGAACATGGGTTGACCGAATATCAAATGGCGGACTTTGGATCTGAAATTTTTATGACAGGTAGGTGGGGATGTGAGGAACACGTGGATAATTTTTTTGTAAAATTTTGAGGTGATTTGGGTGGAGAAATGATTTTTGTGGTGGAGGTGGTCGGATCTGGACTGCACATGACAGAACAGATTTGGGAAAAGACAGTGGTTTTTAAAAATAATAAAAGAACTCTAAAAATCCTAAGAAAATTTGTGGAATGGGGTTTCGGTGGACAGAACTCCCAGTTAAATTTTCAGTTCATTCAGAAAAGGAAAAGTAGGTGAAAAGGGTGAAGTGGTGACTTGCTAGTTGGTGGATCTACACAGGAGGCAGATTACTAGGGTGGAAAGAACAGATTGGCAAAAATGGTAAACGAATGGTAAATAACCTGAATTTTTTTGTGGAGGCTGGGGTGGACGTGGGGAACTCACCCTAAAAATTTCATCACGATCTAAGCTCCTGATTGAGAGCTAAAAATCACGGCCTCAGCTTCTATCTAGAGTGGACAGAACACCGAAGAAGTGGCGGTGGCGGCGCGACGGCGGCTCGACGGCGACGGCGGCGGTGGAGATGAGCTTCACACTCAAAAAGGGATGGATTGGGAGCTATGACACCTTAGAGATCTGAGCTCTCACAGCTGCAAGGGGAGATAGGAGAGAGGAAGGGGGGGGGCAAATGGCCTCTTGGATAATTTTTCTCAAAATTCATTCAATAATTCTTCATTAAATCCACAAATGACACTATACACACCAAATACGACCAAATACGTATAAAAATACATATGGAAGTATCAGTACTCCGGTGGCGACTCCAGACTGTCCCCCAGCCATAGAGAGGTTGATGCGGGACGAGACCACGGACACGACAAGCTCGCGATTGTCCCTTAACGAGGAAGCGTCGGATGTGCGCGGTTGAGAAACCGGCAATGAGCTAGGGTGATCGGCTCTCTTTTGTGCCCGGATCGGGTCACGGGACGGGCTCGCACTCTCTCGGAGTAGCGGTAATGAATAGATAAAGCGAGCTAGATATCCCTACACATGCTCTCTAGCAGCGGCATAAACAAATATATATGAAGCAAGCAAAATGCCAAGTAAGGAGCGAGGACGATACCTCCACGCGCTTGGCGTGGGGACGACGGACCCGGCCGAAACTCGTACTCCCGGGATAATTAATACACCATATTATAGCAAATGAATTACTGCCCACTCCACGCAGGGAGGTAAAGGGCTACACAACTGGGCCCGGGAGGACCGAATTCGGATTGACGGGCGGCTTCTCGCGTCTCTTCGGCAGCACCCGAACACGTGACGGTGGGGCCCACGTGCTGTCCGGAGGGACCGTGCGGGACCCGGTGTCACCACTATGGTGGGGACACTTGTGGAAGTGTTCCCTGGGCTTGCGGCACGCTGGTTCGCCGGCCGGAGGCCGGGCGGCTCCGATCGGCACCGGTCGGAATAACCGGCCACGGATCTGCCGGTTCTATTTTCTGGCGCGCGCTCCGGCGAGAACGGACGCTGCGATCAGCCCCGACGTCGGAATGCGACGAAACTGGCGCCGTTGGAAGGATCCTTCGAAGGGCTTCAACCAAAGGGGATTATAGAAAAATAATCAAGCCTGTACTTCTGTTGGCGAATTTTGAAGGTTGCTGTTGTACAGTGTCTGAACTCTCAGATCTGTAGGATTGTCCTCTAATAACTGTCGTTGACCGCAGGGTGGATGTCCGATTCAGCTCTTGAGGTCTTCATCAAAGGTGTAGGAAATTGAGCTAGGAAGACGGAAAAACTAGTTTGGACAAGTTTGGATGTGGCTACGAATTTCTATGAGTTTTTCACTAGCAGTGGGTCAGATCTAGAATCTGGCTGACAACACTGTAGCTGAGGAAACGAATTTTTAAAAATAGATATAGGGCTGATCAAAAATTAAGAAAATTCGTGGATGTAGGGGATTATGGACAGAACTCCCAGTGAAATTGGGAGGGTTTGGAACAATAAAAAGGTGGTCAGAGATGGGAGACTCAGAGCTGTTGTCACTGTAGACAGAGACAAAACAGATCTAGGAATGACAAATGAACGAAAATGGAAAATTACTAAATGGAGGAGTTTGGACGTGAAAATTTAGGTGGAGGTGGGGATTCAATGTAAGAACACACCCTCAAAATTGCAGACCACGAAAAGGCCGTGGCTGATAGCAAGAATTTCGGGAAGAGACCTCTGTCCAGCAGGACAGAACACCGAGAACGGTTTCGCGGCGGCTCAAAGGCGGCACGAACGGCGGCGGCGGCGGCACAGATGATCACCGGAGATAGAGGGGAGGGGATTGAAGATAGAACCACTCTAGAATTTGAGGTTGGAGGAGATGAACACCAGGGGGAGAGAGGGGGGGCTCAAGAACACTCTTGATTTTCCAACAATTTTCTCTTCATTAATGCCAACAAATGGAAAATACAACCTTTTATATGCTACCAATCTAATCTAATGTACACCCTTGGATCTAGGGAGGGGGATTGAATGGCTGGGATTAAGTGTGATTAACACACCAAAAATGATAAAATAATGAGGGGAGAGGGGCGCCCCCTTGACCAAGGTAAGAGTTGAATGGGGTAGGTGACCTACCTTGGACCAATGTAACCACTTGTCTACCCATGTGGCATTTTGACATTTAACCCTTCTAGATGGACACCTAGGATGGTTGACCAGCCCCACATAGGTGACATGGACCAATGGGAAAGGGCTGGGGGCCCCCTTGCTGGTCCTACTGACAAATTACATAGAAACCCACACAATCCGTGGGAATGACGCATTGGCCGATAAAGCCGTACAATTGCGCGTATACTTTCCCGTGGATATAAAAATAAACTAAAGGATATAAATGCAATATGAAAAGTACTGGCTCGGCGCCGATTCCCATCAACTCTCCCCGGGTGGGAGGAACTCGACCCCGTCGAGTAGGGGTATGGATGCTCGAGTACTCCGGCGGATCCGTCACCGTGCCAAGTAGCACGGGTATGCTCCACTCCAAGTGACCGTCACCTGCTCATTCCATATATACTCGATATGCGTAAGCTGCCATGGGCTAGAGGTGGACACTCCGGGTGGGGCACTCTCAAAGGGAAGGAAGCAGCTCGAAGACTCACTAGGAATCACCGCTGAGTCCCTGTAGGTGACTGATCCGGGTATAGATGTAGAACCGATCACATACTCATCGAATGAGTCCACTCGCCTCTTACTCATAAGAGAACGACAACGAGCTTGCACAAGATACATGCAGACAAACGACACACAAACCATGCAAACAAACCACACAAACAAACCACACAAGGAAAACACACGGACTCATCTATGACCCTAGACACACCTAATGTTAGTCTGACCCGTACATGGGCGACGGCGGACCAGGACACCCAAATATGTGCCATGCATGCATGTTGTGCAACTGGGAATGGATGGCATGGGGAACACCTATACGTCGGGCGTGGTTATGCGTGGATGGTCTTTTGAATGTGGGCGACTCGGGTGGTTTAGAAGGGCCGGGTGTAGGTGGGTCGGGGTTGGTGGATGTAGATGGCCCATCCCGAGGGGAAGGGGCATAAAAGTGGGCTTCCTTGAAGAAGGGGAGTACGGGTGGTAACTCGGGAAGCCTAATAGTGAAGGGGTCAAAAGGGTCAAAGAAGGTATGACCCCTTGTGGTGGGTTCCCACAAGTCACGGTCCCACATGTAGAAGTTTTGAAGGTGTGTGTAGTCACCTTCTTGAATTGTAACGGGTGGGACGGGGATCGTAGGCAAGATGTATGATTCCTCCCTCGGACAAAAGGGTATGAATTCGGGCTCGTCCGGTAAGGGGAGGAGTAAGAGGACCTCCGTGGTGACACAACCCACGGTGCACTCGGAGGTAATAGACCCTAAGGCCGGATGGGTGAAGCTAAGACTAGCGGGTTGGTCAAAGCCTCGGGCCAAAAGATGCGTCAACTCCCATTGTGAATCTAATCCCATGATAAGATCGTCCAACGTATCAACATGGTGACGAGATCGAAATGTGGTATGGAATGAGTTGACCGGCACTATAGGTAGGATGGGGTCCATGGATGGAAAGGGATGTGGGACCGAGCCTTCCTTGAGCCATCTAAGAAGTGGCTCGGCTATATAAAGAGTACCCGTTAGAAATACGGGTGGCTCGGGCTTTGGTAGTTCCAAATGAGATGGTTCCGAATCAAGTTCAGAAATAGAGAGTGATGACATTGGAGCTCTCATGGGTGAGGAAGGAATGTCCTTCTCGTGTTGAAGGGGTCCTTGGGGTGGCTCCGGGAACAACCAATCTACCCCGATAGACCGATCTAGGCTAGTACTAAACCGATCTAGGCTTGTACTAAACCTTTGCACTTGTCCCATTATGGCTTGGAACATTGCACCCACTTCATCGGCACTATAGAATTGGGGTGTGGCCATGGTGGCTAAGATGGGGTTGGGTCCCCTAGGAATGGATATGCAAGACCATTTTTTTTTAAAAGCAAAATGTGATGCTAACTAATGTACCTAGACATAACCAAAACTCGGTACGTGGCAGAGACAACCGATCCGAAGATCACTCGCGCAAGTGTGCGGCCTTCCCGATAGGCGTAGCCTAACGTTCGGACAACACCTTTTAATATACCGACTAATGGTATGCAAATGCAACTCTTAAGACCGACTTAGACACTTAGACTTAAAGGACTAGACGTAAATGACTAATGAATGACACTTTTTTTTGACACCCTAGACTCAAACTCGCTTTGATACCAAATTGATGCGAGACGAGACCACGGACACGACAAGCTCGCGATTGTCCCTTAACGAGGGAAGCGTCGGATGTGCGCGGTTGAGAAACCGGCAATGAGCTAGGGTGATCGACTCTCTTTTGTGCCCGGATCGGGTCACGGGACGGTCTCGCACTCTCTCGCAGCAGCGGTAATGAATAGATAAAGCGAGCTAGATATCCCTACACATGCTCTCTAGCAGCGGTATAAACAAATATATATGAAGCAAGCAAAATGCCAAGTAAGGAGCGAGGACGATACCTCCACGCGCTTGGCGTGGGGACGACGGACCCGGCCGAAACTCGTACTCCCGGGACAATTAATACACCATATTACAGCAAATGAATTACTGCCCACTCCACGCAGGGAGGTAAAAGGCTACACAACTGGGCCCGGGAGGACCGAATTCGGATTGACGGGCGGCTTCTCGCGTCTCTTCGGCAGCACCCGAACACGTGACGGTGGGGCCCACGTGCTGTCCGGAGGGACTGTGCGGGACCCGGTGTCACCACTGTGGTGGGGACACTTGTGGAAGTGTTCCCTGGGTTTGCGGCACGCTGGTTCACTGGCCGGAGGCCGGGCGGCTCCGATCGGCACCGGTCGGAATAACCGGCCACGGATCTGCCAGTTCTGTTTTCTGGCGCGCGCTCCGGCGAGAACGGACTCTGCGATCAGCCCCGACGTCGGAATGCGACGAAACTGGCGCCGTTGGAAGGATGCTTCGAAGGGCTTCAACCCAAGGGGATTACAGAAAAATAATCAAGCATGTACTTCTGATTGGCGAATTTTGAAGATTGCTGTTGTACAGTGTCTGAACTCTCAGATCTGCAGGACTGTCCTCTGATAACTGTCGTTGACCGAAGGGTGGATGTCTGATTCAGCTCTTGAGGTTTTCATCAAAGGTGTATGAAATTGAGCTAGTAAGACGGCAAAACTAGTTTGGACAAGTTGGGATGTGGCTACGAATTTCTATGAGTTTTGCACTAGCAGTGGGTCGGATTTGGAATCTGGCTGACAACACTGTAGCTGAGGAAGAACATGAATTTTTAAAAATAGATAGAGGGCTGATCAAAAATTAAGAAAATTCGTGGATGTAGGGGATTATGGATAGAACTCCCAGTGAAATTGGGAGGGTTTGGAAAAATCAAAAAGGTGGTCGGAGATGGGAGACTCAGAGCTGTTGTCACTGTAGACAGAGACAAAACAGATCTGGGAATGACAAATGAATGAAAATGGAAAATTACTAAATGGAGGAGTTTGGACGTGAAAATTTAGGTGGAGGTGGGGATTCAAGGTAAGAACACACCCTCAAAATTGCAGACCACAAAGAGGCCATGGCTGATATCAGGAATTTTGGGAAGAGACCTCTGTCCAGCAGGACAGAACACCGAGAACGATTTCGCGGCGGCACGAACGGCGGCGGCGGCGGCACAGATGATCACCAGAGATAGAGGGGAGGGGATTGAAGATAGAACCACTCTAGAATTTGAGGTTGGAGGAGATGAACACCAGGGGGAGAGAGGGGGGCTCAAGAACACTCTTGATTTTCCAACAATTTTCTCTTCATTAATGCCAACAAATGGAAAATACAACATATTTATATGCTACCAATCTAATCTAATGTACACCATTGGATCTAGGGAGGGGGATTGAATGGCTGGGATTAAGTGTGATTAACACACCAAAAATGATAAAATAATGAGGGGAGAGGGGCGCCCCCTTGACCAAGGTAAAAGTTGAATGGGGTAGGTGAAGGTAGGTGACCTACCTTGGACCAATGTAACCACTTGTCTACCCATGTGGTATTTTGACATTCAACCCTTCTAGATGGCCACCTAGGATGGTTGACCAGCCCCACATAGGTGACATGGACCAATGGGAAAGGGCTGGGGGCCCCCTTGCTGGTCCTACTGACAAATTACATAGAAACCCACACAATCCGTGGGAATGACGCATTGGCCGATAAAGCCGTACAATTGCACGTATACTTTCCCGTGGATATAAAAATAAACTAAAGGATATAAATGCAATATGAAAAGTACTGGCTCGGCGTCGATTCCCATCAGAGGTCGGTGGCGACCGAGTCGTGCTGCGGGTCCGGTACCGACGGCTCGATGAGTCGGGCCGTACTCGTGCTCTGGTGTCCTCACCAGAAGGCAGTGGTTATTACGACCGCGTTAATGCTACGTCAAACATATTAAACTCTGTTTATTTCCCATGATATATATGCTATTATGCATGCCTTATCTCGTTAATTTCACTTCCTGATCATGTCATGACTTCATATTTAATATAAGTATGTTTTTTAAAAGTTTAATTTCATTATATATTAATTTCATGCCAAAACTTTATAGTTTTGTACTTAAAGAGGTTTCGTGACTTGGTTACACCTTCTTTTACTCGTTCCTTTCTTATCTTATTTCTGTTTTGTTACTTCACACATAGCCCGTACTCTGGTACGTCGCTATTAGATCACTTGCACTTGTTAGGAAACCCTCTTGGACTTGAAAGCCTGTCCGTCAGATATTCATTCTGCCGAACTAGGAATTCATGTTTCAAGGTGTCCGTAAGACTCCGCGAGCCTCAGATTTCCACTAGGATGCCGAGCTGGTTGTACCCTAAAAACCCAAAAGTTAGAGAGCACTTCGTGATTTTTGCGTTTTCTGTGTACAGGCATGATCGCGGCCTATAGACTAGCCGCGTTACTGAATTATTGCGGTGGCCCTCATGACCGCGTTATTGTTCAGCCACAGACTTCTGCTTGCGTCGACCTAACCCTCTTTATGTGTCGACTCTCTCTCTCTGATCGCTGACTGATGATAGACCACGTTAATGAAGGATCACGGCCCTCAATACAACTGCATTATTTAACTTCTGTCTAACCCGAGGTCTGACCCAAGGGTTGAACTTGTTCTGTTCTCAGGTGATCTTCTGATTATCTGGAACCCAAAACTTTATTCAGTAAGTCATTAATGAATTATGAAATTATGAAAATGTACTGTTATGCTGCCGGACTCCTCCTGTAGCATGACATTCTCATTAATTCACCCTTGATCTCATGTTCATTTTGGTACATTTTTACCTTGGTTATTATTACCATGAAATTATTGTTTGAACTGGACATTATTTGCCTACATTTATATTTCTCGTGGAAGTAGTTTGATTTATAACTTGAAGATGCAAGGGCGGGCACGGACGGTGTTCAAGGGCTCCAAGCTAGCCCCCTCGGCAGATGGCCAGAAACATACTGTAAACCATAGGGTACGATGAACACTGGCGTCACATTATGCTGGGAGTACTTTTTTTATAAACGGGTGAAATCCACGAGGCAATCTCATAAAATTATACTTGATTGTTACATGACTTTCTAGTGCATAGCCTTTTCAAGGTTATGAAAAGTATATTCTCGTTACATAATAGTGCATTCTCGTTATTGAAAGGCCATATTACAATCTTACTTGATCATGCTCTCATATTTACTTGAAATCTCATATCTCTACACTTATCTTGTTACTTGTTGTTACTTTAGTTTTATCCGCATGATTTATCACACTTTTATTATTGCCCTTTCTATAGAGCTAAAATGTTAATTATTTTAACATTACCATCATGTTAGTACGAAGATATCTACTGGGCGAGTGCGCACATTCTTTACTTTTCTAATCTTTTTTAGAAAACTCTTGCGAGTCAGAATCAGACTATTCAAGTGGTGATTCCGAGAGCGAGTGAAGTACAAGAGTAGCCCTAGAATGTTAAAAGTGTCATGAGTCCATTTATGTAGCTGAAAGTCATGTCGATATATTTTCTTTTTTCTTGAGTCTAGTTATGTCAAAGAAGAGTGAAGTGTCGGATGTAAACTTTGATCATTATTATTTAATAAAGTGAAGGTTTTGATTATGTCTTGTGCATTCATTCCTTTGTATGGATGTATGTTGCGCTCTGATTATCTTACTAGCTTGAGGCTTTATTTGCCGGCTGTTCATGTTCCCGACTTAATTCCACTGCATATCTCGAGACGTGACATGTGATCATAGATTGAATGATTTAATATTATTAAGAAAAAAAGGTTACCTTCTACGTCTTAATAAATGAGAAATCATTCCACTCTTTGTCAAAAATGTTAAGATTTATCTCTTGAGCATTTTCACATTTTATCGTCTAATTCTGATTAGATAATATTTTTTTATATGATTTTATAGGAATAAAAAATTTTAAATATACAATTTTTGCTTTAAATTGTTACGTACAAGAACTAATGTCAACAATGTAAACTGTATGGTAGGCTACTTTCTAATTGTAGAAATATCACTTAGATGAATGCAGAAAAAACTATTTTACGGCTTCACAGCATACCGTTCACTTTCTCAGTGATATACTAATGTGACAAATTAAAACACACGCATGATAAATCTAGAGTTTTCATTTGAATAAATGTTTACATGTAGAAAATTTAATTAAATACTAACTTAACCATTGTTAAGTTAGAGTGATGGGATGTTGATGGTAAATATACACAGATAAAATATGACCCATTTTAAAAGTATGCTAGCAAATATCATGATATGAAAACCTACATAAATAAAAATTAAGTTTTTTATAAATAAAATATTTTTAAAAGTAAATTTATAAAAAAATTATTTTTAAAAATATATTAATAAGTGTACATATTAATACTCCTATTTAAAATCAAATAGTACATAAATATCACGTGAGACTATCTAAACATAATTATTTTATAAGTTTTGTGAAAATAAATGACGTGTATGTATGTAAAAAATATATATTTATCTTATTTAATTTTACAATATATCTGTTAATACGTTTTAGAAATATTTTTTATAAATTCATTTCTAATAATAATTTATTTGTAAAAATTTTATAAAAATTTGACTTAAAAGTATTATTATTATATGAGAAAATTAGTTTCTCTCATGAAACGACTATTTTAGTAATAATTAGGAGAGAGAAAATAATAGCACGTGCCCGGAGAAAAGAAAACTGAAGGATAATTTCGAACAGAAGATAACACGGACACGGTCACGGGAACATTAACAGCAAGTATCCTTTTTTTTTTTTGGGTCCCCCAGCGTTGATGACTTCGGCTCCTGACACAGGAAGCGGCCTACTGGTTATCCGTTAAAAGTCCTCCGTTCAACGCAAACGCGTTCAAACTTCGAAGGGCGTTAGTATCCGTGGGATTCGGACTCGGTTCGAACCTGCTTCTCCCCCACGCTTACCGAATTGGGATCCTCCGAGCCAGCTCTCCCGCCTTCCGCGGCCCCCTCCCACCCCACGCAACCGGCTATACATACCCCTTCTCTCATCCACCCGATCCTTGTGACTTGTGAGAGCTCTTCTTGGTGGACGCGGTCGTCGTCGTCGCCCTCTCGCCCCTGGCCCTGCGCATGTACTGGTTCCTCCACTTTGCGTGCTGCTGCTTCTACGGATCTGGTTTCTTGGAGCAAGCTCTGCGGGGAAGAAGCCCAGATGGGATGGTCTCCCAAGTCCGCCGCCAAGGCATATCTTGATACGCTCAGACTGGTATCTCTCTCTCTCTCTCTCTCTCTCGCTTGCTCAGTATGTTTTATTTATTTATTTAATGGAGAGGGGAGAACCTGGGATCGAACGTGGACCTTCCCCAATGGATGGAGATGGTGAGACCACCCCGGCAAGTCGTGGTCTCTCGGTTGATATGTTTGATTTTGTGTGTTTCTGATCATTGTTGCATGAAATGATGTGATATCTAAATGAAACATTCTATGGTGGTGTTGTGGAGATTATCATTGGAACAGAGTTCGTAATGGTCGATGGGTAAGCATGAGCATTGGGAATGTTTTGGTGGTGTGTGTGATGTGATTTCTCCCATGGAGGTTGCTAGCCCGTGCACTTGTTGCGTCGTTAGGATGATAGTTTTTTCTTTATTTTTGGTCAGGGGAATGGGATACCGGGGAGGGGACGAGGGAGGAGAAACTTAATCTACCGTGTCTCGTTTGGATAATAGTTGAGATGCGAACACAGAACTGTGTAAGATTATAAGTCTCGTGATACCCTAATGTCTACAAATGACTCCTTATGGTTATGATGGTTTAATTTTTGATGGGATTAGTGTTCGTGTGGACACCTTGGGGCGTTCTGCGTCATGGGTGTTGGGATGCCCGTGGCCTACGGGTTATACTACTGATGAATGAGTAGTCATGGTGGAGGTTGTTTCTGCAATGTCCCTGACCAAATTTTGATTCTCCTTTTACATTACTGTCACAAGACTTGCCATGGAACGAGATGCAAATCTCATTTAGAAGTTCAAGAAAATAACTTCTAGGCAATAAGTTGATCCCTAGTTTTCTAGCACAGAAAAAAAGGTGATGCAATAAAGGCCCCCTGGATTGAGACGTGGGAAATGTTTCGCAACAGGGGATGTGGTTTTGCTCGATGAGTTTTACCGGTTGCACTGTGGGCAATGCAAGTGATTTTTTTTTTTAAGTAGCTCTTCCCTCAGGTTATCCACCCCAACCGTAAGATTCTAGATCGGACGGCTTAAAAAAAGGACAGACTTCCTTAATATGTCATCTTTTGGTCGGCCCAATTTTTTGTGGGAAGAGAGGTGTTTGTTCCTTTTTTGTGATTTTTTGTAGCGATCTAATCTAAGGTCGGACCGTATTGGTAGACAGCTTAGGGAAGGAGTTACCAAAAAAATAAAAATATTTTTTATTTGCATGTACCATAAAGCTGTGCAGCAATTTGCTGCACTATAGATGGTGCAGCAAGTGGGGCTCTTCCTTGATACATTGTTAAACTCAAAAAAAAAGAGCTCATGCATTTATTAGTTTATAGCTTTTTTCCTTTTTCTCCATATGTCTGTGTTTTTTGTCCCTCTTTTCACCATGAATCGGGAAGCGAAGTGGTATGATCGTGCAATAACTGGATAAGTTTGATAGTCTATAAAGTTGAACAAACATAGGACGGTGACTACTACTTGTGTCTGAAAGATAAGTCTGAGGGTTTGCCTTTACGGGCCATGATATCTTCAAAGGCACAAGATTTACAAGACAAAGTTACCTTCTATAAGGGCATAGTGGCTAGTGAGAGACATATTTTTGTAATGTGAAAGAGTATGTATCAAGCAAGACAAAGAATAGAACAAATGGCCCACTGAATGATGGTTAATTTTTGTGCGATTTGGTGCTGATCATGAAGAGCTGCTTTCCTCAAACGGTAAGCTGCTCCAGGTGACTAATCCCATCAATTCCAAGGAGAAATTTATAAGATTTCTTATGTCGGTTTTTGGCGATAATCCACCATAGAATCGCTCAATGTCTAATAGATATATCTTCACATACATTCCTCAGTTAAGGATGTACTTATTGCCTCTTATGCATTTTTAAATCACATATAACAATTAAACCCTATATATTCATGCCTAGCTGGGGAAGAAAGGCAGTATCTGCTTTTTGAGGACTGGTTAAAACATTGGCCGATAATGAAATTTACAAAGAAAATGGGAGGCATAAAAAGACTCCTGAAGTGAAGACAAATACTGGGCTGTGCAAATTTTTTAGTCAGTGGAGATCTGGTCTTGAACAAAATTAGTCTGCTGAAGACTAGACCAATTGGACAAAATAGAAATAGCATTGTGTAAGAATATGCATCATTATTATTTTGGCACAACAGAGTTCATGGGCCTATATGCTAAATATTTTGAGGGGCCATATTGTGATTGAAGTGAATCCCATTATTGAATAGACACCAGGAGATAGCCTTTTAGTCATGAAAATATGATGTCTTTGGAGTTGACCTAAGATTAGCTTATGTGTGTTCCTTATTGCACTAAGTTGAAGTGAAAAAAACGTATGTTAGGTTGTTTGGAGAGGCGGTGATTAAAATGTTACGCGGATCCCCTGTTGATTTCGGGCGGATGGCTGGCCGTTTACCTTGTAAGCGACTACTGGGATGTGCATCAGATCCTAGCTGAACTTTGATCAATGGATGAGACTTACAATTATTGATCTTTTCTTGAAGAACATAGTGGGAGAAAATAATTAAGGGCCTTTCTGCACGTAGCTTCCTGGGGTCCTCTGTATGTGGAAAACACCCTATGATGTTTGTGCATGCAAATCATCTCAATGAGCAACACAACCTATTCATCCAACAACTAGCCTTTAGACCCCTGGTCCAAAAACTAAATACATGCCCCCTGTTCTTTAATCGTTAATTTTGGATGTTGTGTAATGTTGACGGGCTTCGCTGTGGCATCGTTTTGGTACGTGCATGTTTTTTTTTTTGTGGGTACATGTACATCATAATTTATGGATAGGTTTTCTTATGGAGTAACGATATGAACTTATTTTAGTCTAATTTTCAATCTAATGTTGGAAGGACACCTTTAGTCACACTCTTAACAGGGAATTGATGCTGTCACACATTATGACTGATTATGCCTAATGCAGCAATGGGATATTTGATAATATGAATGTGATGGGGGGAAATATCATCTACTGGAAAATTTATGTAGCCCCCCCCCCACCCCGTCATTATCATGGGGTTGGTCTAACGAATGCCCACAATCCTGTCTTCTTCTTGACGAAATTGAGCTACAAAAAAGTACTTGGAAAACCATTGGCCATATGATTGGTGCTTGTTAAATTGGCTACGACATTTGGCAAGCAAAGCTGGTTGGTAATTGTCTAACCATAGATTTGGTTTGCCAGTTCTTGTAGCAGGCAAATCCGAAGTGGATGAACCAACCAAGTTGAGCCATTCTGCTAACTGAATTCATTGTGCTCAATGAATCTTTAGGCCACTGCTGTATCGTTTGATGGCACGTAGCAGTCATATTTTAATTTCCGTGTTCGATCCTGATCCAGCGCTTTTCTTCTTCTGATTGATCTTTTCTTGAAGAACATAGTGGGAGAAAATAATTAAAGGCCTTTCTGCACGTAGCTTCCTGGGGTCCTCTGTATGTGGAAAACACCCTATGAAGTTTGTGCATGCAAAGCATCTCAATGAGCAACACAACCTATTCATCCAACAACTAGCCCTTAGACCCCTAGTCCAAAAACTAAATACAAGCCCCCTGTTCGGTAATCGTTAATTTTTGATGTTGTGTAATGTTGTCGGGCTTTGCTGTGGCATCATTTTGGTACGTGCATGTTTTTTTTTTGGGTGGGTACATCTACATCATAATTTATGGATAGGTTTTCTTATAGAGTAACGATATGAGCTTATTTTAGTCTAATTTTCAATCTAATGTTGTAAGGACACCTTTAGTCACACTCTTAACCGGGAATTGATGCTGTCTTTTTCTTGATGAAATTGATCTACAAAAACGTTCTTGGAAAACCATTGGCCATATGATTGGTGCTTGTTAAATTGGCTATAACATTTGGCAAGCAAAGCTGGTTGGTTTGTCTAACCATAGATTTGGTTTGCCAGTTCTTGTAGCAGGCAAATCTGAATTGGATGATCCAATCAAGTTGAGCCATTCTGCCAACTGAATTCATTGTGCTCAATGAATCTTTAGGCCACTGCTGTATCGTTTAATGGTACGTAGCAGTCATATTTTAATTTCCATGTTCGATCCTGATCCAGCGCTTTTCTTCTTTTGTATATGACAGTGCAAGGATGATAACGAAGGAAAGACTGATCAATCCAAGTCCATGGAACCTGAATGCACTGAGTTTCTGTCCGCCCTAGCAGCCGGCATGCGTGCACAACTCATTGTGGAAGTCTCAACAGAGGCGTCCAACTCAACCATAGCCCTCGCAACTGCAGCCCGACAAACCGGAGGCCGCCTTGTTTGCATCCTCCTGGAGCCGGACACCCTAGAAGAAGCAAAAGAGGTTATGAAGGAGTCTGGCCTCAACGACATGGTGGAGTTCAAGGTTGGAGACCCCTACAAGCTGTTGCCAAGCTACGAGCAGATAGACTTCTCTCTTGTGGACTGCAGGACTGACGCCAACAGGGAGTTGCTCAAGCTGTTGGATATGAACCCAAAAAGGGCGGTTGTCGTGGCCAACAATCTGGTGGGAGGGAGAGAGGGGTTGTGTGGGGTTATCAGAGGACTGGAGGGGAAGGGTGCAGTGAGGTCAATGAAGCACCCCATTGGGAATGGGATGGAAGTTACCATGATAGGGGAGAGTGACGAGTTCGGGAAAGTGGATAGCCGGGCTTTTAGAGGGAAGAAAGGCAAGGTTTCTTCGAGGAGGCGGCCCCGTAAGAGCAGGTGGGTGACGAAGGTCGATGAAGAGAGCGGGGAAGAGCACATCTTCAGGGTGCTTCAGTCATAGTAGAAACTCCCTTCGTGGCTCCTCTCTCTCTCTCCTATGGGCGCTGGCAATCTTCTTCGGTCCAAGATGTTGGATGGAATTCTTACGGACAATTTTGATTTAATAATAGTGCAATTTTCGGTATGCAAAAGGAGAGATGCAAATTAATAGTATAAACATTCGAGTTCATCAAATAATACGGGTTCAAGTCGAAAAGCTTATTTCTCTGTTTAAGGGTGTCGTTCGGTTGGTGAAACTCTTATTAGTCGTTGGAGAACATTTTGACTGTTTTTACGAAAACTAATTATATCGAGTTGGGTTTGGATCATGGTCATTTTTAATAACCACATTGGCCAATATATTACTTCCTTAATGATGCAATATATTACTTCCTTAATGATGCAACTATCAGATTTGCACGACCTTAAAAAATAATATTACATTTACATGATTTCTTCTTTTGAGGCAACACTTTGTGATAGGGTAGTTAAAGATTTAAGCCAGCCAATGGATATGTAAAGGCTCTAGTTCCTCCCTAAAGCCACCTTCCCCCCTGGCAAACCAATCGAAGGTATTCTAATTTGGAGTTTTTGATTGGAAGGCAAATTATCTTTATCATTGCCAACGTTTAACGTTCTTTCCCCAGAATATATAATTGGACTTAAAATCCGATAAAGCTTAAACGTGCTTCTAATTGGAATCTACGTCAAAATGCGATCTAAAGCAAATTGAAAAAAATAGATGCACTGGTTAATGGCCGTGTTCGTACGGTGAAAAAAGAAAGAAAGAAAGAGACAATTACATATATATGTACTTTCGGAATCTTGACTATTTTACCATATATAACTTTTATATTCTTTAAATAGTCGTAGATACTCCCATAATAAACTGTGTTAAATCATGTACACCTCCACCATCATCTGACATTTGTTTAACATAAATTTAAGTACATTAAAATAAGAAAAACACCAATATATTCTTGTTTAATTTTCTTAGATAATTAAAATAATGACATTTGTATCTCTAAAATCTTCTACAATTCTCTTGTATACAGTATACTCCTTTAAAACCTTGTAATTTATATCTCCATCATAATATTCTGTTAATTTTGATGGCATTAGAACCCAAGGGGTACAATTGAGATAATATCACCTAATATAAGGGTATATATGACAATATAGAGAATAATAGGGTATAGAATAAGACATGCAAGATTTTGAGGATATATATGCATTTACTTAAATATAAATAATTTATCATATTTTATTTTACACCTCTGCATTTCTTTATTGCTATATATCTTTGTGATAAACGGTATTTTGTCATTTATATTCCTTCCATCATTTGCCTACTTTAAAAACATTAACCTCTACCTGTTTAAACCTCTTCATATATATATATAACTAAAGAAATTATATATATCCCCTAAAACATTCCATATCCTATTTTTATCAACTCGTCAAGGTAAATCATGCATTTTATTAATTACTATTACACTTTAAGTAAAAAATAAATATAATTAGATTAAGTTAAAAATGTCTATTTTCTTCTCTTGGTTTAAATAAAGAAGATAACATTAATATCTTCTTCTTAAGTTAAAAACCTATAACTTTCGTTCTCAAGAATGAGATCAGAATCCTCCATGGCTGTTGCCATTAGACATAGTCCCCACACATTGGAATCCTATGCGGCACTTCCCTGGAGGGGAGGCCATTATTTAATAATATTATGACTTGAATAATTAATTAATTAACTCTTTAACCATATTATAAAAGGTAAAGCATACCCCGAGGTAGCTAGCTTGTCAAGGAGAATAAAAGAAAATAGTTTCCACATATCTCGTGTCCGACACCACGCGGGAGAAACATAAAAGGCTAATCCTCGGAGCCTCGGACTCAATCACACCTATAAGATGGAATGAGGACGAAAATATTTCCTTCCATGACACTTAAAATATAGATAAATTCATACACAAATGGGGATTTGATCCAATAAAACTTGATGGGACTCATAACGGCTAATGGGCCAATGAAAGGCTCGGCCCACCAGGAGACACCTTCGCCCCGGCACTTGGATTGAGATCACCCCGTGGATTGGACTCATGTTAGTTAGCTCGGCCATGGCCCCACTCTAAAATTTAAATATCTTTTAATTATGTATGGAAATTATAATTAAAATATTTTATTATTTTTTATAAGTTACGCGCCCTAAATATTTCTCTTTGTGTCTAGGGCTTGACCATTAGATGGTTTATCTCTTAGGACTCACCATGGGGTTTTACGACCATTTGCTTGTGCCTGTACGAGAATGTCTCGACTAAGAAGGTGTGCAGTAAGTATTACAGACTCTTTCTTGATTGGTCCACGTGGTTGGAATATTCCAGATCATGTTGTCACTCTGTAAGAAGGAGTTCAATTTGAGTAGTCCGTGTAATATCAAGAGGATCCAAAGCCAGAGCTACTACGAGCTTAAAGCGTCAGCGAGTGTTGTTCATCTTACCCTTGTTTATCTTGTTATTTACTCCTTTTGTAGGTTGTGTTTAACTATCTCTATGTTTACCTATAGTTAGAGGCATTCATTTGAGTGGGAAAACTCTTGAGTGATTCAAGAGTTGGGTGAGCTAAATACTTGATCAAAACTCAATTAGTGTGGCATATTGGACACCTGAGTAAAAATCAGTAGAGCGGTGAGCTGAACAACTGATTAAAACTCAGCTAATGTGATGTGCTTGTAAATACCTAATAAAAAACTAGTGAAGTGGTGAGTTGATCACCTGATCAAAACTCAGTTAGGTGTACTTCTTGCGGGAAGTAGTGAAAACCCTAGATGTGGTCTAGGTATTGGATGTTGGAACCCAGGAGGGATGTCCTAACCAATTTAAAAATCTTGATATCTTCCATAATTTGGTTTCGATTTGTTTTTCACTTTTTAGTTAGTCTATCCTTCCAACGCTTCACTCTATAATTCGCTTAGTTAATCCGCATTCTATCTTAGTGAATCTATCTTAGGTGCTTTAATGTCTTAGTTCGCAACATTCTTAATATTTTTCTTTTACAAATGATTTTTGAAAGACGTGATTATTGCGACACTCTCATTCAACCCCCCCTCCATCTCTGGTAGTTACTTTGCTATCTAATAAGTGATATTAGAGTCTTGGTTCTCTAAGAAATAGGTCTCATAATCCGAAGTTCAAGATCAGTGGAGAGCAAAGCAAGATTTTGTAGGATGTAGATGATGACTTTTTTAATCTATCTCATTAGAATAGGTAGACATCACCGCAACATAGAAAAACATAGGTCAAACTTAGTCTACTATGTCAAAAGAGAAATGGGTCAATCAATGATGGGTCAAGCATGCTAGTCTTAGAAAGGTTGCTAAGAAACTAGGATCATATTTAATGCATAAGCCTTAGGCAGCATTTCGAGTTTAAGCATTTAGGCCGTCTTTGATAATCGGCTGGAATAAGAGGGCCCTATCCATCCTAAGAATAACTCATTCGACCTAGATGGGTCGAACGAGTTATTCGACCAAAACACCCCTTGGCCTTTATATGAAATCGGGTTAAGTATGCACTTGCCAAAGCCGATTAATATAGAAATCGGCAAACAAGGATGAGAATCAGGAGGGCATTGACGAATACATGGCCCTACCCGGTTACCAAACTGGGCCTTAGAGTTTAAGCTTTTCAGCAAATCACCTTAGGTCCATAAGGTCAAATGCCCAATAGATGTTTGACTTTGTAGTAAGTTGCTGAATAAAATCCTAATCGGAAGAATCCTTAAAAGTGAATACTAGAACTATACTCTAGGAAAGAACTTTAGTCGATCATCTACGGCCTAAGAAATAATCCTAGCACATAGAATGTAAAAGCATACGAAAGAATACTTGAAAATAATATTTGAAGAAGAGAATTTATTTGTGCAGTAGAAGGCGTCAAAAGATATGAAAGGATTTCACTGCATAAATTTTGAGGATAGGTCTAAATGCCTTAAATAGATACGAAAAGATGTGTGCTTGCTTGTGAACCGTTTGATCTGTGTTGAGTCTAACACCATGATAGAGTAATCAATTGCAACCTGTTGTGTGTGTTTCTTCTAGAAAAATTAAACTTGACCATATAACATATACACACCAAAAAGGAAAGGCATTTCTCAAATAGACTCAATTCCAGTAAAAAAGGAGTTCAATTCTAGTAAAAAACTTCTCACAATAGCACAGAGTGAGAAAGAAGTCGACTGAAAGAAGCTAATGCAGTCGTAAGACGATAAGTTAAAAATGAAAGAGTTGGCGGCTCTTTCAGATCAAAGGGGATAAATGAATCCATCTTCGAAAGTGATGAAGGGTAAGGTGAAAAGACATATTGCATGTATCAGAATCTCTCATCATAATTACAACAGATCTTGAGAATATCGATCCCAGAAAAATCCACAAAAGATTAAAATTTTGTTGGCTTCAAGCTCCTCCACTGTAAATACTGAAATAAGTGTATGGCTTGCATTAAGTCAATCAGTTATGAAGTGATGACATTATTTTATGAACACTCACATTAATATTTATGATATTTTTTCATTATGTCTCATTTATTTATGCGTGTTGCCGCTTGACGTGATGAAGTCTTTGAATAAATGCGATGAAGGTTAGATCATAATAAGATTATGATAATAAGACTAACCTTCCAGATGTATGTGTTCTAACATTTCTGGTCATACGATCTTTGAGATGAGATATGAAAGAATATGGATATACTAATGTATATCATATCCTCTTATATATTGAGGGTGATTGGTCTCATAGTCACTGGTGTGGAGATACTAAGATATATGTGCAGGTAAGAATAGGCTTCACTGAACTGATCTAATTGTGAGTCTCTGGATGGTAATTATATCTAACTATCAACCAAGAGATTCTTCAGTCATAGTTATATGGTTGGTCCTTAGACATGAGTCACTAAGGATACCTTATATGAGGACTCATATGTTTTGATTATTGATAAGGGGACTTTAATCATAAGTTTCAAAAAGCTCAGGTATTCGGACATAGTGGAATACATGCGAAGGTAATTGAGTGACAACAGTAGGTCATTCACTCTCAGATATAGTATGAGAGAGAATACTCTATGAACGGTACTCGGGAAAATCCCTGGCTATAGTTCCATAGTTCATTGGAAAAGAAATTTTCCAATGGGACTCAGAATATAGAGTTCATCAAGTCATGAGTAAGAAGGATTTGACAGTATGACCATACCCTTACTTATGACCTGTGACATTGTGTATAAATGAAGGACTATAACTATACAGTAACTGCGGTGGAAAGGTTCCAAAGTGGTTTTACTAAGCTCCTTTACGGTTACAGAGTGTTACTTGATACTTATTGTGGCCTGAAAGTCTAATGAAAGAATACTCATGAGATGATTATCTATCATGAGATGATGAATTAATCATTTAAGTCATAATATAATTAAATAATTAATTCTATGTTAAATGTTAACACAGATAAGTTAAGAAGGAGTTTTTAAGCTAATGAGTCTAAAATCAAATTGATACTTGGCTTAGAGGGTCACACACATTAGGGTTAAAGACATCATAAGTATTTATGCAATTATAGACTAATAAATATTTTTGTGAAAAATCGACGGAGTCTATAAATAGTTGCATGGAGGGAACCATAAACCAAGCATCTAGGGTTCCTCTGATCAAGGCTTCCCCCTCCTCTCTCTCTTCCTCAAGTTGGCGCCCCCTTCTTCTCTCTCTTCTCCCTCTTGTATCTAGCGTAGAGATTTTGTTAGAGTGCCATGGAGGAGATCATTCATGGAGTGTTGTGTGGAGAGAACTCTGTCATCTATGCCTTTGTAGATAGCGGCGGTCATCAACCCCCTTGATCTCCCTTGTGTATGCTATCGGCATGGCGGTTGAACTGATGGGTGCTACAAGTAAAAAAGAAATATTTAATCAAAAATGGCATAATTAAGCAATTGTTTAATAAAAAACTATTAAATCAAATTGAGACTAAATTAAAAGGTATGTGTATGGTGGTAGTGGCAGCAGAGGCGGTGGCGGTGTGCCCTACATTGCTAGTACAATGGCATTTGTGTAAGATGTGAGCCAAGATTGGAAGAATGCGGTAAAAATAAGAAAATAAAATTTGAGTTTTTTTGCGTGAAAACCATTGTTGGATAAGATTTTGTAAAAAATTATTCCTGAAAATACATTAGCAAGCATATCACTACGTAAATTCATATTGTGCAAAAATATCATCGCAGTTACCTTTCATTGATAGGAGAACAAATATTCCACAAAAATACTATTATTCCCGCTAATTATGTTTGAAATGACAAAAATGCCCTCGTTGAGAGAGAGAGAGAGGTAGTCTTGGCTAGCGATAGCAGGTGAGGGCATCGGCCGACATCCCCTCTCACCCTCTTCCTCCTTTCTCCCCTCTTACTGTTGCAACCAACCCTCCCCCTCCTTCTCCTTCTCCTTCTTCTTCTTCTTCTTCTTCTTCCTCTGTTCCCCCTCCCTTCTTTACAGAACATCACATTACCACCTTAATGGCGGTGTTTGACCTCGCCGCCTGTAGCCCCACGCCTCCACAGTACGCCCTCCATCCGTTGTCATCCCTGCCACTGTCACCACGCCCAGCCACCATTCGATCTCCCACCGGTAGGGAGGCGTACGCCTAGCCTCTTCTTCAGCTGACTGCCATCATCCTTGAACGGTGCCGCCCTCGCAGAGCTCACCAGACTCCACACAGTCTCCCCCTTCCTCTCATCTATAGCACCACACCAGTGGTGGAAGGGGAGAGTGCCTGTAACAAGTGGGGGGAGGACGGAGGCGGGAAGCTTCACCGGAGGTGGAGCAGTAGGGAGAAGACAGTAGTAGAAGATGGGGGGAGCAGTAGGGAAAAGACAACAATAGAAGGTAGGGGGGGGGTAGAGCAGCAGTGAGAAGAGGGCGCTTCGCCGGAGGTGGGGGGAGGAGGTGGGGAGTTCGGTGAAGGTAGGACGAGGGTAGAGAGGCAAAGTAGTAGGGGGATGGACAGGGGGAGCACCTTCGCAGGAGGTGGGAGGGGGATTCAGCTGCAGGGGGGGCTACTCCCCAGTCCGACGGCCCCACTCCTCCACCCCAACGCCGACGTTCGGCGACCAGGGGAGGGGGAGAGGGGTTCGGCGGCCAAGTGGAGTGGAAAGGAATAACATGGTTTTTTTTACTTTTTTTAGTTTTAAAACTAAGGGTAATTTGGTATTTTCATAGGTGTAGTTAATTTTAACTATAGTTAAGTTGACGGGTGATAACAGACAGCTACGGTGATGACACTTATGTACTATTTGATTTTACATAGTGATACGCCTGCTAATAGATTTTTAGGAATGATTTTTTTGTAAATTATCATCTAACAATGGTTTTCATGCAAATAATCCTTAAAATTTTTCTCCTGACACGTGTTGATCGTTGGAGCATGATTCCCGTCAACTATCTACAAATAGAGATCCAAATTTATCTCTGTGGTATGCGGATCACGATAATGCAAAAAGTGTCCCCTGTGGTGGTAATGAATCACACAAGTGTCCGGTCTCTAGTGGTTTCCACACAAGCATGGGCGGCAGAGTTCTCTCCACCGCAGTGCTCCATGAACGATCTCCTCCACGGCACTCTAATGAAGTCTCTATGCTAGAGACAAGAGGGAGAAGAGAGAGGAGAGGGGGCATTTGTTAGAATGTGAGGGTGCAAGGCTGAGATTTAGAGGGGGGTGAATGAATCCCTCTTTAAAAATTACGGAATAAAACTTTTGCCTACACTCAAGGTAGTTTAATGAGACAACTAAGCTCTCTTACTCAGAGGACACAAAACAATTACTGAAATCAGTTCGTCCATGGAAAGGTTCAATCCCAATCACTACAGGCTCAAGAACTCTAGCCATGAGAGACATTAAGAAGCAAGTGCTTCTTCTAAACATTCACTCAGACACTTAACAGCTATATCGAATTCATGCAGAAATCACACAGAAACTTCTGATATGGAACGCCTAAGCAACCGGCGAACTGGGAAGATGACAAAGGGCAAACTCACAAGGTAAACCATAGTGCACCAAGATTTTTAGGTGGTTCGACCAGACACTAGTCTGCCTACGTCCACCCCTCACTCTAACAAGAGTGAGGATTCCACTAGCAGAAGCTAGAACAAGCAGACTTAGTCTGCAAACAACCGCTGTCAAACAGCTTGCCCTGAGGGAAACAAATCCCTCACACCGATCCTGCAACCCACAGGATCTGAACCCTGACCTTGCAGCCCACAAGATCAGAACCGGAGGACCAATCCTCCCTTTCTCCAAATCGGAGGCAACCCACGAGCAACTTCCCGTTACTCACAACCGGAGACTATGTCTCCCTTCTCCTGAATCCATAGGAGGGACCCGTGAGTGACCCTCAATCACCCACAACCAGAGACTCAAGTCTCTCTTCCTCTGAATCCACGGAGGGCAAACCGGAGATACACTCTCCCTTCTCCTGAAAACCCAGGAGGGACCCCGAACTCCAAACAGAGTATCGGAAGAACACACCAAGCAAGTGAAACGAACAAATGAAAAAGCAAAAGCAGAAAGGAAAACAAATGTAGCTCCAAGGAGCACAAGAACTCTGGATTTGATCCACGAGTTAGTACACGAACAAATAAGCAATTTGATGCTTCGGCTGCACGCTTCCTCTCACCCTTTGGCTGCTCCTCTCTTCTTCTTTCTCTTCTTTCTCTCACTCTGGCTCTTAGCTTTTTCTTCTTCTTCTTCTCCGCTCTCTCTTCTTTTCTCTCTTCACTTTTCCTCTCTGGCTGCCTCTTCTTCTATTCTTCTCTTCTCTCAGCAGCTTTTTGGCTTTCTCTCCGCAGTAGCTTTCGCAGCCTACCGCTTTCCTTACTTCCCTCATCGAAGGATGAGGCGTTCTTTATATAGAGCAGAGCCTCCGTATGGATGAGGCAGAAAAAAACCCAGTGAAATTCCATTGGCCCACGTGGCAATGGAATATTCTTCCTTTGAAGGCTTCTGAAGAAGCGTCCCTGGTCATCTCGGATCACGTGCCACTAGATCTGCCATTCTGGAGAAACACATGGCCATCATTGGCTGACTTGGGAATACATGCCATCACCTGGTTCGAGCTCCAGTTCCTTGAGATTACACGTTGGCACTTGAATGTTCAGTCAGGCAATTCATCAACACTTCTCAGCATCGACGTTATAGGCTTACCATGCTTACCATCTTCAGCTACTTCGACCTTATACTAAAATATGCTCAGACCTGCACGGTGTTAGCAAACAGGTTGCACCGACCTTGCATGCATTGAAGGTAGGACATGTACCGACCTTGCTGTATTGAAGGCAGGACATGCACCGACCTTGCTGTGTTGAAGGCAGAACATGCACCGACCTCACTGTGTTGAAGAAGGGGTTGCACCGACCTTGGTTGCCATGCTGCACAGACCTTACTGTGTGCTCAGACCTTCATAGTGCTAGTGAAGAGGTTGTGCCGACCTTCCTCTGTGCTTGAGATGGATTGCACCGACCTTGCATTGAATGAAGGCAAACGTGCACCGACCTTGTTGTATCCAAACCAAACGTGCACCGACCTTGTTGTATTCAAACCAAACGTGCACTGACCTTGTAGCAGATGTCTGTGCTTGAGAAGGATTGCACCTTGCGCCTTTGAAATCAAAACCTGCACCGACCTTGTGCTTTTGAAATCAAAACCTGCACCGACCTTGTGCCCTTGAATCAATCCTGTACCGACCTTGTTGTATTCAAACCAAACGTGCACCGACCTTGTTGTATTCAAACCAAACGTGCACTGACCTTGTAGCAGATGTCTGTGCTTGAGAAGGATTGCACCGACCTTGTGCCTTTAAAATCAAAACCTGCACCGACCTTGTGCTTTTGAAATCAAAACCTGCACCGACCTTGTGCCTTTGAAATCAAAACCTGCACCGACCGTGTGCCGTGCCTTCCATATGTGCTCGGACCTTAATTTCCATATATGCACAGACTTTCAGCAATATGCACCGACCTTTACGATGCTAGCAAGAATGTGCTCGGACCTTGTCTCTGTGCTGGCGAGATGTGCTCGGACTTTGTTGGCAAGGTAGCATTGACCTTAGTTTGTCATGTCGAAATGTGCATCGACTTGTACAGTAACCGCATCGACCTTCTTTAGTCCCCAGTAAACTAGCATCGACCTTCATTCCTCTGGCAACTGGACTAGCATCGACCTTTGTTTGCTGGAGAGCAGGACTAGCATCGACTTGTGGTAGTGATGGCAAAACATGTACAGACCTGATGTCTATGTTCCGTCAAATTAGTCAACCTGCCTTTTTCAGCTTTACTAATTTTTTCATGACTTGGCTTAATCTGTGACCCTTGCTCAGTTAACTTTGACTTAGAGTCTTTGACTTAGTTGACTATGTCTTAGAGTGGTCAAACTGCACATTCTGCTTCACAAAACCACAGAAGATAATTGCAGCAATCTAATGCAATGCACAGTGTACTAACCTCATAACAAACAATTCAGTTCTCATGCAAACAAGATTATTTATAGTGTCTAACATCATCAAAATCACAGGGACACAACAATCTCCCCCTTTTTATGATGACAACACTATGAGCACAATGAGTCATGAGGGAACATGCTGGAACATGCTGACTTGTATCAAATTATTCTCCCCCTTTGACTTCATCAAAAAGGAAATAGTAATTTGATAAAATACAGAGCATGCATTGACATGGTTGAATCATAAACGATTCTCCCCTTGAATATGTGAGATGAATGTAAGTGAGGATAGGAGTATGATAAAGCACATACAAGACAAGTCCCAAGGAAGATTATCAAGTAGAGTATGCAGAATAGTTCAGGTTGCGATCAAATAGCAATAAGAATAGTGAACATTCTGAATAAATGATCTTAGCAAAAATTGGAGATTGAGCACACGAGCAATTTGAAAAATGATATGCAATAGAACCATAACAGGAACAAGAAGTCCTACTGAGCTTCCAAAAATTTAGAGAAGATTTTCAATGAGTTATCAAAGTCATAATTCCAAATTTAAGGATGTTTCAGATTCTTCCACTATAAGAGGTTATGACATGATCATTATTGAACAACCTTGTTTAAATATGATATATTCAAGGTTTGTCATAAATTCTGTACTCATATCTGAGAATCAATCTTTTTAATAAAAGTGAAACAAGCTTTCATATTAACATCTTGTTTAAACCTCCCTTCATCTTAATCATTCAATTTCAATGATCCCTCTTGGAGTTATAAATAGTAGTATTGCGGTTAAGCAAACATAAATGCATCTGATTTTGTCTACTATTCCTGAAATTTTTCCTGAAGCAATTAATTTTCAGAATAGAATATCTTTTCATACTAATTATTGGTTGTTGGCCCAGAGAGATGGCAGACAAGAAGGGGGGTTGAATTATCCCCTTGCCGAGATGGCGGATTTTTACAACTTTCTTAACAGATGTAGAATTAACAACATTGATTAACAGAAACTTCAAGTGAGATTAAGATATTCTCTCAATCTATCCGATCTCACTCGGACAACTAATCCAACAAGCGATGAACGATTACTAATAACAGATAGCAGAGCTAGCAAAGTGTAGTGGTGTAGTGAAATAAAAATCAATAAGATAACCTGTGAAGAGAGATAGGAGAAATGGACAGTCACACAGGCAATCACAATGAACACAGGGATTTTTAGGTGGTTCGAGACCACGACGGGCTCCCTACGTCCACCCCTCACCAAACCCGGTGAGGCTTCACTAACACGCTACCGAAGTAGCAACACGGGGATGAACCCCAACCACACACACACGCTGCTTCCGTAGCAATACACACACGAGGCCTTGCCTCAACACGCTGCCACTGCAGCACACACACACACACACACGTTCGGGGAACGTACCCCGGACACAACAACCACACGGAGACAGCTCCGCACACACACACAGATATTTGAGTTTAACAAAATCAAAGGATATACAATATTCCCCCACAACAGTATGTAGATGAAAATAAACTATGAAGCACACAAGGAATTAAACACAAATAAGATGTAGAAATATCCCCTTGTTTCTCCAATAACCATAAGAAGATCTTTCGTGAAGCCTAGGTTGGAGAAGCTCTCATCCGCAGCTGGTTGGAGCAGTAGGTCGTCCTCCTTAAGGATCCAACATATATTTCTTCAAATCCCAGCTCCAATCAAACCTGCAAACACCAAGAGTAGATAAATCAATATGCTCAAAACCTTGTATTTGTTAATAGGGACATTACAAATGAATGAAAACAGATGTATGTGTATTTGTGTTCCCCTTTAATGTCCCACAACTCCTCTTCGTTCTTCTTCTTCACTACAAGAGCAGATAGAATAATATGTCCAAACTTTAAGCTAATCTCAAGCAAGAATATAGAAATGAAAGATATTGATATCCCCTAAATCTTCACACAACTCGGAGATGAAATAGAAGAGTGCTTTAGAATGATAAAACTATGAGAGAAGAACTCAGCCCCTTTGATAGATACGTCCAAGCCAGCAACAGGTGAAGAGAGTAGCGACGGCTTCCTCCCGTTACAAGCTCGAGATCATGAGAGATGGTCGTTGGCGGCTGCGTCTTCCTTCTCCAGCCGATGCAAGCGCCTTCCTCTTCCTCCTCCAGGAGGGTGCGGTTCCCTCTTTTCTTCCTGCAAGCAGATACAACGTGTTAGCACAAGGGGAATTACCTCTTCCGATGGCGATCGTAACCCTCATATACAAGAGGGAAAAGCACAACAAAAGACCACAAGGCCCTTGATAAAACCCTTCTAAACAACACACAATAGATGTAAGGAAACCCTAAGGGTGTTGGTGTAAAACACCACCCAAATCGGATCTCAAACCAATGAGTTCGCAACCAAACCGGTAAACCCGTTTTGGGTCACCCAGAGAAAGTGTCGACCCCTAGGGTCGACACTCGTATCATCGAGTTCTGCCAAAAACACGAAATCCAGAATTTAGTCAAAAGTGTCGACCCATGGGGTTGACCTTTTTTTCATGAGGTTCTATCCTGAGACTAAATCAGGACCCTGGGTAAAAAGTGTCGACCTCTGGGGTCGACCTTTTTTACCAGAGGTTCTGTTTTAGTTAAAACAGCATAACCCAATATAAAGTGTCGACCTCTAGGGTCGACACTTTTTGTTAGCAAATCAGAAATCAATGCAAACAGCATACCGTGAAATAAGTGTCGACTCCATGAGTCGACACTTTTACTGACATAAGTGAAAACTTAATAAAACTCATTTGAAACTCCATAAAACCTCATCCAAACATTTAGAACAAGTAATTATGCATTAAAACAAGGTATTGGCATACCTTAAACCACATTACACCAAAGGGTAATAAGAATGGATCAAGCATCTTGCAAACCCAAATGAGAACCCTTTTTGTCAAAGCATGAAACTCTTTATAGCTTTAAGAACCCAAGAAAGGATATGCATGAAGGCACTATGAAAACACCCATTTGAAAGCATGATTTATCAATCAAATAAGATCCATTACAAGGACTTAAAACCATCATTGAGTCTCGGTTTCAAACAGAGGAATGGAGAACCAATAAAATAACATGCAGTGAAGATATGAATACTATCAAGGCTACATGCAGTGAGGTACATCAAAATGGACATGTATCTCTTGTACATGGATCCAAATCAACTCACATACATGAGAAATAGATTAAGCCTAATCTTCCCATGTCTAAATACATTCAAACATAAACTCTTACCTTGGATCCAAAGCATTGTGGATAATATTAACTTGCATATTCTGAAAATTCAGAAGCAAGTCAATATTGAACCAAGGTATTTGAAGAACCCAATTTCAAAACACTTCTCCAACCATGTTTATCTCAACAAATAAGAACCTGCAAATTTGTATATCAAAAATACAGCTGTGAGCACAATACAAACACAATTATCAAATTCAGTCCAAGGACTTTAGGTTCAGTTTCAATCAAGTTCAGTTCTATAATCTCAAGTTGATCATGAAAATACCATATGCATGACTGTAAAACACCCAACACAGGGTCGATGAACATATGAGCAAGGTCAGTGCAAAAACATCAAAGATATGTACTTGTAGGACCATGCTTCATAACAAGGTAGGGACTAAGGCTCAATGAGCCAGGGGTCGACCCATGGGGTCGACCCATTCTAAGGGAAATGGAAAACTGTTTTAGTAGACCAATGCATAGCTATTCAAGTTCAGTCCAATCGGAGATAGGGGCATTTCCAAAGTAAGCTAAGAAACCACTATCACTAAACAATCATGAAAAGTAAGCGTAAAGTCATATCCACTAAAACCAATCTTCCCACATTGAAATGCAGTCAATATAAGTCCAGGAACATGAATGGGCTTTTAATCCCAATCAAGACAGTATAAACAAAATCCACATGAAGGCTCCAACTCCTCATGCACAGCACGCATGAGTCGACTTCATAAATATATTCAGGAAGGACCTTTGAATTTTAACCTACAAAACAAGATATCATCATGTTAGCTTGTTTATCATGAAAATGTCATTAAGCATAAAACACACAATATATTAGAATCATCAAAACCATTGTCAAAGACAACAAGGGGGCGCACAAAACCCGACAATCTCCCCCTTTTTGATGATGACAATATATTGTGACTGTTCAAAATTCTCTCCCCCTTTGGCATTATCAAAAAAATTGGGGGACTAAGGGAACATATATGAAGATTCAAATAGTAGAGCACGAACCCAGCAATACACCTACCATGAGAGGAAGGTGTGCAAACCAAGAGCTAAGAAATAAGATGAGACTTTATGTGCAATGAGCAGATGTGAGATAAGTGCAAATGCTCAATTTTTGTAAGTTTTTGTTATATGTATGACTAAATATGCACAAGTAGTGTAAAAAAACTATATGCAAAATCTGAAAACTAAGTTATGCACAAGGTGTATTATGCTTGAAAAGCACATTATTCTCCCCCAATTGTCAAGAATAAAAACTAACAGACAATGGGTTATTTAACCTGTTATCTACATATATAACCTATAGATGCATGTAAATGAAATGAAGCATGATATGAACAGACAGATCAAGCATTCATGCACTCAAGCATGCATAGTTAAGTATAGACTCATGCAAGTCCCTTCGGGACGGGTGTAAGGATTATGCAATCGATTATAGAACATGATGTGCATGAACAATACTAAGAAGGTCGTGCTTACATAAATAAAGTACTGCATTAACCATGAAAGATGACTGATTCATAAAGGACATTTAAACAATCAAATCCAAGGTGCATATGTGAAGATTTAGCAATGAAAATCAAGTCAATATGGAAAATCAGATTTTCTAAAGAACACTGAAAAGAACTTCTCATCCATACACTTTCATACATAATGCTCGAGTATTGGTAGCTACGTATGACCTAAATTTTTAATTATTAAAACTGGTGTGACTAACCTTTTGACACGAGTCAAGCCCTTTGTTTCAGGGGTAATTCTCGATTACTCAGTTTCGTCACTTTTTATGATGTGGATGAGACACTTTTCGACGTGAGTTGTACCCTTTGTCTCAGGGGCACTTCCCGGCTACTCGGTGGCAAATCACACTTATTTTCATATGGATTAGTTTCTCATTTCGACGTGAGTTTCCTCCTTTATTTCAGAGGAGATTCCCGGCTACTCGGATCCACTTCCACTTATACAACCTTTTGAAGGGGTGAACAACTCTTTCCTCACGAGACATGTGATTTCCATGTAGAGAATCAATAGTCCTCAAAAGTGTAGAGTAGAAAATAGTAATCCTTATTAGATTGAATCATTATCTCAAAAAGGTGCATTTTGTGTGGGTGGTTGTATTGAATGTAAAAGATGAATTAGTCTCAACATAGTAATGTCTCCCCCTAAATGTACGCACGGTTATAAAAAATCTCCCCCTTAATATATGCCATGTAACAAACATGTCTAAATCAATGCACTTTCATTTAGCAAGGGATGAGTCATAGAAGGAGTCAAAAAGTGGTTGTATATTATATACATTCAAACAAGCACTGAACTGACGTTTTCAAGCAAGTTGATTACCGGTACGTGGCGGAGAACGTAGGTCCGAAGACCACCATCATGCATGAAGAAAGTTTCCAGTTGGACATAATCCAACCTTCCACAATCATCATTTGATATACCGGGTAATCATGACATTCAAGCACAGAAGTATGCAATGATATGCAAGTGTATGCATATAACTTGAAAAGATGATTGAAAAATTATTCTTATTCACAAGTATGCAAAGATGTGTATGATATGTGCATGAAAGTAAGTATGCAACCTGTGTATGCATAAGTGAACTGTTATTTACAAGAAGTGATTGAAAGTATAAAAATATTTATGTTCAAACTGAAGGATTCAAGAACTGAATTGTTATTTGCAAGATGTAAAACAGAGAGTGTGAAAGACTCTATGCACAGTGTAAAGCGTTCAAAACCGAATTTTTATTTGGGAAGCAAAAGAGAAGGTGTGTATTAAAACTAACTATGTATATCCAAAGTAAAGCATTCAAAAACCAGACTTACTCACAAAATGTGAGATCGCTCCAAACATAAGTTTTTACCTTTGTAGGTCTTTGAAAGTGAATCTAGGCAAATTGATTTTCAATTCCAAGCCAATATTCTTTCTCACCTTGAGAGCCCTTTGTTCATTATCAATCCTTGGTCTCAAGGCGCCCCTACAAAATAAATTCTCATTTTGGTGATTTGGGTACCCAAGCCATCTTGGGTCCCGAGGGGTTAGTTCTAACATGACCAAATGTATTCTTTTTATTTTTCCTTTCATACCATTCATCATCAGCCCTCATCATGGCACAATCGTCCATAGAATGTCCATTCAGGCCACAATAAAAATAATGAGAAGATTTTCTTCTCATGGACAGCTTTTCATCATTTTTCATTAAAGAACAATTGTTCATCTTATGTCCAAAGCTACCACAGTAATGACAAGAGATGTTTTTCCTGAAAGACCACTCATCATCGTTTTTCTTTGTAAAGTAATTTTCTATAACGTGGCCATACAAACCACAATAGTAACAATGAGTGTTGAGGTTTTTCATTGTGAGTTTCTCATGATCTTTGAAACTAGTATCACTTTCCATTCTTGTTTTTAAGGCCACATCATCATCAAACTTCATTAAAAAGTAATCGTACATATCATGACCAAATATTCCGCAGTAATAACATGAAACATTTCTTTTTCTACTTGGTGCATGATTATGTTTGACAACAAGTGGTTTTGCATGCACGCAAGAGCGATCATCAACATTTTTATGTTTTTCATTTCCTTCATCACACTTACACAAAGATTCATTCAAGATTTTGATTTCATTTTCCAATGATGAAATATGCATTTCAGACTTAGCAATTTCTTCCTCACACAATGCAAGTTTATTGTTCAAAAAGGAATTGACAGTTTCATAACTTGCAACCTCTTCTTCTAGAACATGAGAGTTTTCAAGATCATCAACAACTACATATTTTCCTTTTTCAAACATGTGAAATTTATCAACCAGTAGACTATTTTGATCTTTCAATTTCTTAATCTCTTCAGCAAGTTTTTTATTCTGCAGTTTTTCAAATGAATTTTCAGTCATGGAGGCATGTTCAGATTCATTCTTTTGAAAGCTCACTTTTCCATTAGTCATTGCATTCATGGTATCATTGGATTCAAATTTGTCATTAATGTTCCTAAACCTCTCTATTTCCTGTCTAAGTTCCTTTAGCTTTTCAGACTTGTCAACAGACATGGATTTTTCTTTTTCAAGGATAAGCAATTTTTCAGACATAGCCGTGTTCAACAATTTTAGCTTATCATTATCTTCTCTTATTTGTTGGAGTTCTAAAATTTTAGCCAATAGAGTTTTGTTTTCAGTTTTTAAGCATGAAGTGGTTTCTTTATGCATATCGACTTCAAGCAACAGGCTTTCAATCAACTTCCTAAGCTCAGAACATTTAGTACATGGTGAGTTAATATCACAAGCATTTTCAATTTCAAAGCACTTTACACATGAAAAGTTAACATGTGAAACATTATCAAGTTTCATTTTCATTTTTTTGTTTTCAGATTTTAGTGCTTTGTATATATCAACTAGTTCATCGTAAGCATTTAGCAATTCATCATAACTCAATTCATCTTCTTCTTCCTCGGAATCAGAGTTAGAATTTACCTTTGAGGTTTCCTCGCTTTGGCACTCATTTTCTTTGTTTGCCACGAGGCAATCACTCTTCCAGCTTTATTCTTGGGCTTCACATAGCCCATCCCAAATCTCTTTGGCAGACCTGCAGTTGGAAACAAATGGAAATTTGTTAACATCTACTGCTGCCTTAAGAGCATTCAAAGCAAACAAATTATTAGAATTCTTTCTCTTATCCTCATCGGTCCATCTCAACTCATTTTTGGGTAACACATGAGGACCATGAGTCAATAAGCTCATAAGCTTTGGATTAATACTAGTAATCTATACACAAAATTTTCCTAGCCATAAGGAATAATCAAAACCATTAAAGATAGGAATAGAATTCACACTAGCCATCATGAAAATGATCTTTACTCTACGACCGCAAGGTCGACTAAAAAATCAGAGATGAGGCTCTGATACCAATTGTTGGCCCAGAGAGATGGCAGACAAGAAGGGGGGTTGAATTGTCCCCTTGTCGAGATGGCTGATTTTTACAACTTTCTTAACAGATGTAGAATTAACAACATTGATTAATAGAAACTTCAAGTGAGATTAAGATATTCTCTCAATCTATCCGATCTCACTCGGACAACCAATCCAACAAGCGATGAACGATTACTAATAACAGATAGCAGAGCTAGCAAAGTGTAGTGGTGTAGTGAAACAAAAATCAATAAGATAACATATGAAGAGAGATAGGAGAAATGGACAGTCACACAGGCAATCACAATGAACACAGGGATTTTTAGGTGGTTCGGGACCACGATGGGCTCCTTACGCCCACCCCTCACCAAACTCGGTGAGGCTTCACTAACACGCTACCGAAGTAGCAACACGGGGATGAACCCCAACCACACACACACGCTGCTTCCGTAGCAATACACACACGAGGCCTTGCCTCAACACGCTGCCACTGCAGCACACACACACACACACACGTTCGGGGAATGTACCCCGGACACAACAACCACACGGAGACACAGCTCCGCACACACACACAGATATTTGAGTTTAACAAAATCAAAGGATATACAATATTCCCCCACAGCAGTATGTAGATGAAAATAAACTATGAAGCACACAAGGAATTAAACACAAATAAGATATAGAAATATCCCCTTGTTTCTCCAATAACCGTAAGAAGATCTTTCGTGAAGCCTAGGTTGGAGAAGCTCTCATCGGCAGCTGGTTGGAGCAGTAGGTCGTCCTCCTTAAGGATCCAACATATATTTCTTCAAATCCCAGCTCCAATCAAACCTGCAAACACCAAGAGTAGATAAATCAATATGATCAAAACCTTGTATTTGTTAATAGGGACATTACAAATGAATGAAAACAGATGTATGTGTATTTGTGTTCCCCTTTAATGTCCAACAACTCCTCTTCGTTCTTCTTCTTCACTACAAGAGCAGATAGAACAATATGTCCAAACTTTAAGCTAATCTCAAGCAAGAATATAGAAATGAAAGATATGGATATCCCCTAAATCTTCACACAACTCGGAGATGAAATAGAAGAGTGCTTTAGAATGATAAAACTATGAGAGAAGAACTCAGCCCCTTTGATAGATACGTCCAAGCCAGCAACATGTGAAGAGAGTAGCGACGGCTTCTTCCCGTTACAAGCTCGAGATCATGAGAGACGGTCGTTGGCGGCTGCGTCTTCCTTCTCCAACCTATGCAAGCGCCTTCCTCTTTCTCCTCCAGCAGGGTGCGGTGCCCTCTTTTCTTCCTGCAAGCAGATACAACGTGTTAGCACAAGGGGAATTACCTCTTCCGATGGAGATCGTAACCCTCATATACAAGAGGGAAAAGCACAACAAAAGACCACAAGGCCCTTGATAAAACCCTTCTAAACAACACACAATAGATGTAAGGAAACCCTAAGGGTGTTGGTGTAAAACACCACCCAAATCGGATCTCAAACCAATGAGTTCGCAACCAAACCGGTAAACCCGTTTTGGGTCACCCAGAGAAAGTGTCGACCCCTAGGGTCGACACTCGTATCAACGAGTTCTGCCAAAAACACGAAATCCAGAATTTAGTCAAAAGTGTTGACCCATGGGGTTGACCTTTTTTTCATGAGGTTCTGTCCTGAGACTAAATCAGGACCCTGGGTAAAAAGTGTCGACCTCTGGGGTCGACCTTTTTTACCGGAGGTTCTGTTTTAGTTAAAACAACACAACCCAATATAAAGTGTCGACCTCTAGGGTCGACACTTTTTGTCAGTAAATCAGAAATCAATGCAAACAGCATACCGTGAAATAAGTGTCGACTCCATGAGTCGACACTTTTACTGACATAAGTGAAAACTTAATAAAACTCATTTGAAACTCCATAAAACATCATCCAAACATTTAGAACAAATAATTATGCATTAAAACAAGGTATTGGCATACCTTAAACCACATTACACCAAAGGGTAATAAGAATGGATCAAGCATCTTGCAAACCCAAATGAGAACCCTTTTTGTCAAAGCATGAAACTCTTTATAGCTTTAAGAACCCAAGAAAGGATATGCATGAAGGCACTATGAAAACACCCATTTGAAAGCATGATTTATCAATCAAATAAGATCCATTACAAGGACTTAAAACCATCATTAAGTCTCGGTTTCAAATAGAGGAATGGAGAACCAATAAAATAACATGCAGTGAAGATATGAATACTATCAAGACTACATGCAGTGAGGTACATCAAAATGGACATGTATCTCTTGTACATGGATCCAAATCAACTCACATACATGAGAAATAGATTAAGTCTAATCTTCCCATGTCTAAATACATTCAAACATAAACTCTTACCTTGGATCCAAAGCATTGTGGATAATATTAACCTGCATATTCTGAAAATTCAGAAGCAAGTCAATATTGAACCAAGGTATTTGAAGAACCCAATTTCAAAACACTTCTCCAACCATGTTTATCTCAACAAATAAGAACCTGCAAATTTGTATATCAAAAATATAGCTGTGAGCACAATACAAACACAATTATCAAATTCAGTCCAAGGACTTTAGGTTCAGTTTCAATCAAGTTCACATCTATAATCTCAAGTTGATCATGAAAATACCATATGCATGACTGTAAAACACCCAACACAGGGTCGGTGAACATATGAGCAAGGTCAGTGCAAAAACATCAAAGATATGTACCTGTAGGACCATGCTTCATAACAAGGTAGGGACTAAGGCTCAATGAGCCAGGGGTCGACCCATGGGGTTGACCCATTCTAAGGGAAATAGAAAACTATTTTAGCAGACCAATGCATAACTATTCAAGTTCAGTCCAATCAGAGATAGGGGCATTTCCAAAGCAAGCTAAGAAACCACTATCACTAAACAATCATGAAAAGCAAGCGTAAAGTCATATCCACTAAAACCAATCTTTCCACATTGAAATGCAGTCAATATAAGTCCAGGAACATGAAGGGGCTTTTAACCCCAATCAAGATAGTATAAACAAAATCCACATGAAGGCTCCAACTCCTCATGCACAGCACGCATGAGTCGACTTCATAAATGTATTCAGGAAGGACCTTTGAATTTCAACCTACAAAACAAGATATCATCATGTTAGCTTGTTTATCATGAAAATGCCATTAAGCATAAAACACACAATATATTAGAATCATCTAAACCATTGTCAAAGACAACAAGGGGGCGCACATAACCCAACATTGGTCACATTTTTCAAGAGCAATCAAGTTTTAGTGCACACCTTATAACTAGAGGATACACGTTGTTTAGACGCCAGTATCCCTAAGCACTTAGTACGACCAACTGTCATGCTTCACACTGAACAGAGATAACTAGGGCACTTCATGACATAGGTTTACTCCAATTCTTTGATGAAGGACCCAGTTTCTCAGTGCAACTTAGCCATTGCTCTGCTTTAATTCTACAGATATTGTAATAATTTTTTAACAGAGTTAACTATGGTATATCATGACACAGTCCTTTGGACATGGTTTCTCAGTAACCACAGTCATTGCTCTAACCAACTTTTATCTTTTTGACATTTTCAGATTCTTCAGATATTTAAAGACAATACCCACTACATGTAACTCTACCAGAGTTAGCCAAGATCTTAGAATTTTCAGATTCCAGAAGATCTTACATGATATAACATGAACTACCTGGTTAAAGTTTATTAACAGATTTGATTCAGATATTTTCAAGATGTTCAAATCAAAACTCAATAAATACATAAGACTTAAACCAACTGAGTATTTTAGACATTCATAGTTCCATATAATGGAAGATTCCTAGTTCACATGTTTTCAGATTTATGATCAAGATATGCCCATTAAAATCTTCATGAATTGTAGATAGATGAAGGAAATTTTCCGAAGTACTCAATAGAAGCCAGCAACAGGTATATGCATCATGTGAGAAAGAATTTTGAATTCAGACAGGTGACAAAGGTGACCATGAGAGTTCAAGAATTACATATTCAAGAGAAATTTGCAAGGAATGACAATCAGGTCAAGTGATATTTCAAAATTTCTAACAATCAGCCCCCCCTTAGCAAATGCCACTCAGTATTTTCTAGAATGTATGGGTAGGATTAGCTCAAAGAATTTAGAGCAGATAACCAACTTGGTAGGGCTGATAGAGTTTGAAGAGAATCAATTAAAAAAAATAAGCAGCAAATTGTCAGATAATCAGATGACAGTCATGCAGTGTTTTCAATCAAGTTTAAGAATATGCCAAGAATTCCAAGCAAATGACCATCATTGATTAGGAGTTTACAGCCTCAGAAGCATGACATTGATAGTCAAGAGAGCAAGAGCCGACAATGGAGTTATGATCAGATGATTGTGAATTTAGGCCAAACAGAGACAAGACATATCAACAGATACCAAATGTTGATGAAAGTTGCAGGAGGAGCAGAGATTTCAATGATACCAATTTCAAAATGAGCAAAGGTATGGCTATATTGTGAAGATATCGGTTGACTGAAAGTTCAATTTTGGTCGACCGATTTGGACAGTAAAAGAAATATGGATAGCCATTCAGTTCAAGAGTTTGATTTGAATGCTCTACCTGTCTATATGCCATGTGTAACGGTTCTGAATGCAGCATATGCAATGACATCTATGCAGGAAGTTTTATGGAATATGCTCATGAAAGTCTAGACTACTCTATGTGCAATATGACCCATGGTACTAGGCAGAGGACTTGGTCTAAAGATCACCTCACACATAGTAAGAACCTCCAGACAAATTGTATTTGCCCTTTAGTAACTTACCATTTGATATACCATGATGATCATGCATGTCAATGAAGTGCAAATGCAGTCCTATATGCAACAGTTGTTTGTGTAAGATATGCAATATAATACAGACGTATTTCAATCATCATCCATATGCAATTTAGATTTTCAGAGAATGATATGTATTTCCATTCACTCTCAGCAAAAAAATATTCAGCATATGCATTTGAAGACGTATGAAGGACAATGTAGAAAGTCAAATTCTGATGTAAGCATGTATGCATGAAACAAATAAAACATGATTTGTATCTATCTGAAGGAAGATTATTTGAAAGCTCAAGTAACCAAACCTGTGAACATGCAACATATGAGGTTTTTACCATACTTGGGTGCCTTGATTTATTGAACCCCTTTTTATTCTCCACCCCCAAGGCACTCTGCAAAACAGTTTCTCATTTTGCATGTTTAGATACCCAAGTCTCCTTGTGTCCTAGAGGGTTAGTAGCATCTTTGAAGGATGCTCTCCACAGTCTTTGGGCTTGTAAATCATCGAATTTCATTAAATGGCAATCATTCATAGAATGCCCAAAATTTCCACAGTAATGACAAGAACTGCCAACTCTCATGTTCTTTTTACTAACATATGGATAAGAATTGTGAATATGAGCATGATTATTTCAGTTATTATCATGAATGTTTCTCTTTTCATTTTTAGACAACCAGCACTCAGCAGCTCTGTGACCTAGCTTACCACAGTTATAACAAGCATGCCTTTTTCTTTCTTCCACAAATTTATTCCTACCAAAAACACAAAATACAGGAGTTTTAGCAGAGTTGAGATTACTCTTTACTCCTTGTGCATACCAACAATGGGTGGCAATATGGCCTGTTTTGCCACAACAAAAGCGCTTCCCATTCATGCCAGCAGAATATGTTTTAGCATGCTTTAACTTATCTTGTTTCATTAGATTGCAACCATGTATATGATGACCCTTTCTATCACAATAATAGCATGCACCATATGTGTTTTTGTAATGACTTTGCACATGAGTGTTCTTAACAGCATTCACATTTTCACATGCATTTATATCATCAATTTTCAAAGCATGACATTCATCCATAACATGTCCTACCCTACCACAATAGTGACATGTAATCTTTCTGTTGTGTGCATGTGAATCTGTGACAATTTTATTCATTGCATGTGCAGAAATACCAGAAGATTTCATAGGAGAATCATTAACCTTCCTTTTCTATTTTTCTGGCTTTTACAGATTTTTACTTTGCTTTTCAGTTTTCTGTGCAGTAAATTGAAAAACAGAAGGAGCAGAGATTTTGTTTTGATCAGAACTTTTTACAAACACAGTAGATATTTTATTCCCATCAATCTTTCTGTTCGCCGGACTGTAACCCAGTCCCTCTCTCTGAAAATTAACATTGGTTCCAAGAAGCTTATTCAGATTGTCCTTACCTTTGACAAATTTTGATAATGAGTTTTTCAGATCTTGAATCTCAGAATTTAAGGTAACAATATTAGCTTCATAATTGGACAGGTCTGTTTCACAGGAAATTACTTGTTGATGCAAGGCATCATTCAGACTTTTTAGTTTTTCAACTTCTTGTTTTAATTTTATTTCATTGTTAGCTTCAGCTTCTTTTATGACTGATTTCCCTTTTTCATAAACTAACAATCTCTCAGACATTACAATGTTTAGAACCATGAGCTTCTTATTTTGATCCTTCACGTTTTTATTCTCCTCCAACAGTTTACTATTTTGCTGCTGGAGTTCATCATCAAATACCAAATCACTTAAAGAAGTCTGACATTCAATAAACATTTCTTATTGATTTTCTGATTGAAGTTTGTCAAAGGTTTTCTGAAGCTCTAAGTTTGTTACTCTAATAGCCTCCAATTTTTCAGATATGAACTTATTTTCACTTTCAAGATTCATTGATTTATGTTCAGATTCCTTAATATGGTTTTTGAGCTTCTTGTTCTCAGATTTCAAGAAATCAAGTTCTGAACTAAGAGCATCAAGATCTGTCAGTTGTCTTTTAAATATACCATTTTCTGTTTTCAGTATTTCAATGTCCTTACCTACAGAGTCAGCATTCTCAAATTTGTTTAACTTCTTTTTCAGGGATTTCTTCTGTTTTCTTAATTTTTCATAGGACTCTAGCAAATTAGCATATGCATCTTCCCAATCATCTAAAGTAAAGTTAGCGAAAGGATTGTTCACCTCTTCTTCATCCTCACCTTCATTGCTTCCTTCAGCCATCATGCATTTTTATTTTTCCTTTTCACGGCTGGCATTCTTCAGTTTGTTTAAGATGTCCTTGGCAGATATGCATTCATAAAGACATGGAAGAATAGCAATATCAACAACTGCCTTCATCAAATTAAATGCCTTCAAATTAGCAGCATTCTTTGATCTATGATTTTCAGTCCACTTAGATTTATCTTTAGGTAATCTGTGTGGACCACATGAAATTACCGTCCATAGATCAGGATCTGTTGTTCTAACATAGTTACGCATGCTGTTGAGCCATGAATCAATGTTGGAACAGTTGAAAACCGGTGGATAAGCCATAAAAGCAAATCAACAAACAATTCAATGCAACAGACTAAACACACTTAGAAATGCACCAAAGAGACTACAGGATCTACTGTGGATCGTTGGATCCGATGAGGTAGTAACCTACTCTGATACCAATTGTTAGAATGTGAGGGTACAAGGCTAAGATTCAGAGGGGGGGTGAATGAATCCCTCTTTAAAAATTGCGGAATAAAACTTTTGCCTACACTCAGGGTAGTTTAATGAGGCAACTAAGCTCTCTTACTCAGAGGACACAAAATAATTGCTGAAATTAGTTCGTCCATGGAAAGGTTCAATCCCAATCACTACAGGCTCAAGAACTCTAGCCACGAGAGACATTAAGAAGCAAGTGCTTCTTCTAAACATTCACTCAGACACTTAACAGCTATATCGAATTCATGCAGAAATCACATAGAAACTTCTGATATGGAACGCCCAAGCAACCGGCGAACTGGGAAGATGACAAAGAGCAAACTCACAAGGCAAACCACAGTGCACTAGGATTTTTAGGTGGTTCGGCCAGACACCAGTCTGCCTACGTCCACCCCTCACTCTAACCAGAGTGAGGATTCCACTAGCAGAAGCTAGAACAAGCAGACTTAGTCTACAAACAACCGCTGCCAAACAGCTGGCCCTGAGGGAAACAAATCCCGCACACCGATCCTGCAACCCACAGGATCTGAACCCTGACCTTGCAGCCCACAAGATCAGAATCGGAGGACCAATCCTCCCTTTCTCCAAACCGGAGGGAACCCACGAACAACTTCCCATTACTCGTAACCGGAGACTATATCTCCCTTCTCCTGAATCCACAGGAGGGACCCGTGAGTGACCCTCAATCACCCACAACCAGAGACTCAAGTCTCTCTTCCTCTGAATCCACGGAGGGCAAACCGGAGATACACTCTCCCTTCTCCTGAAAACCCAGGAGGGACCCCGAACTCCAAACAGAGTATCGGAAGAACACACCAAGCAAGTGAAACGAACAAATGAAAAAGCAAAAGCAGAAAGGAAAACAAATAGCTCCGAGGAGCACAAGAACTCTGGATTTGATCCACGAGTTACTACATGAACAAATAAGAAATTTGATGCTTTGGCTGCACGCTTCCTCTCACCCTTTGGCTGCTCCTCTCTTCTTCTTCTTTCTCTTATTTCTCTCACTCTGGCTCTTAGCTTCTTCTTCTTCTTCTTCTCTGCTCTCTCTTCTTTTCTCTCTTCACTTTTCCTCTCTGGCTGCCTCTTCTTCTATTCTTCTCTTCTCTCAGCAGCTTTCTGGCTTTCTCTCCGCAGTAGCTTTCACAGCCTACCGCTTTCCTTACTTCCCTCATCGAAGGATGAGGCGTTCTTTATATAGAGCAGAGCCTCCGTATGGATGAGGTAGAAAAAAACCTAGTGAAATTCCATTGGCCCACGTGGCAATGGAATATTCTTCCTTTGAAGGCTTCTGAAGAAGCGTCCCAGGTCATCTCGGATCACGTGCCACTAGATCTGCCATTCTGGAGAAACACATGGCCATCATTGGCTGACTTGGGAATACATGCCATTACCTGGTTCGAGCTCCCGTGCCTTGAGATTACACGCTGGAACTTGAATGTTCAGTCAGGCAATTCATCAAACACTTCTCAGCATCAACCTTATAGGCCTACCATGCTTACCATCTTCAGCTGCTTCGACCTTATACTAGAATATGCTCAGACCTTGTTGCTGTATGCTAAAACATGCACGGTGCTAGCAAACAGGTTGCACCGACCATGCATGCGTTGAAGGCAGGACATGCACCGACCTTGCTGTGTTGAAGGCAGAACATGCACCGACCTTACTGTGTTGAAGAAGGGGTTGCACCGACCTTGGTTGCCATGCTGCACAGACCTTACTGTGTGCTCAGACCTTCACAGTGCTAGTGAAGAGGTTGCACCGACCTTCCTCTGTGCTTGAGACGGATTGCACCGACCTTGCATTGCATGAAGGCAATCTTGCACCGACCTTGTTGTATTCAAACGAAACGTGCACCGACCTTGTAGCAGATGTCTGTGCTTGAGAAGGATTGCAGCGACCTTGCACCTTTGAAATCAAAACTTGCACTGACCTTGTGCTTTTGAAATCAAAACCTGCACCGACCTTGTGCCTTTGAAATCAAAACCTGCACAGGCCTTGTGCCTTTGAAATCAAAACCTGCACCGACCTTGTGCCTTTGAAATCAAAACCTGCACCGACCTTGTCCCTTTGAAATCAAAACCTGCACCGACCTCGTGCCGTGCCTTCCATATGTGCCCGGACCTTAATTTCCATATATGCACAGACTTTCAGCAATATGCACCGACCTTCACGATGCTAGCAGGAATGTGCTCGGACCTTGTCTCTATGCTGGCGAGATGTGCTCAGACTTTGTTGGCAAGGTAGCATCGACCTTAGTTTGTCATGTCGAAATGTGTATCGACTTGTACAGTAACTGCATCAACCTTCTTTAGTCCCCAGTAAACTAGCATCGACCTTCATTCCTTTGGCAACTGGACTAGCGTTGACCTTTGTTTGCTGGAGAACAGGACTAGCATCGACTAGTGGCAGTGATGGCAAAACATGTACAGACCTGATGTCTATCCTCCGTCAGATTAGTCAACCTGCCTTTTTCAGCTTCACTGATTTTTTCATGAGTTGGCTTAATCTGTGACCCTTGCTCAGTTAACTTTGACTTAGAGTCTTTGACTTAGTTGATTGTGTCTTAGAGTGGTCAAACTGCACATTCTGCTTCACAAAACCACAAAAGATAATTGCAACAATCTAATGCAATGCACAGTGCACTAACCTCACAACAAACAATTCAGTTCTCATGCAAACAAGATTACTTATAGTGTCTGACATCATCAAAACCACTGGGACACAATAGCATTGGCCTAGGAGGAGAGAGAGGAGGGTGCAGCCCTAAATGGAGGAACCCTTGATATTTGGTCCAGGTTCCCTCCATGCAACTATTTATAGACTTCACCAATTTTTCCCAAAAACTCTCATAAGTCTATAATTGCATAAGTACTCCTATCTGTAAATGCCTAATTTGGACATCCCGTAGACTTTGATTTTGTCATCATAAAAGTGATGCAATTCTTTAGATGTGTTAATCTTGGAGCTATTAAAGTCTAGCCTGATAACCTCATTGGGCCCAAACTTCATGAAAATGGGCTAAGTCCATGGGTTGGGTGGCCAGGTCGATGGCTGCACATCAGACCCAGGGCGGCCAGATCGATGGCCGCCGAAAGGCCAGGTTGCTGGCCGCCCTCCTCCTGAAAATGGCAAGAGATTTGGCCACATTCTGGTAACCATCTATCAAACCCACATGCCAAGATCTCTCGCACTATGGGAGCACTCTTCGCGATGCTACCCACTCTGGGGAGATGCTGCATATGCAAGCACACATGTACTCACCCGGAGATTGGTTCTTAAGGCTTCCACGCAGATCCATGTGGTGTTTTGAACTCAAATCAAGGAGGGAAACCTCCCATCCCTTTAGAAAAAGCCTCCTGGAGCCCTAGGTATGGGGGGATGGTTGATGGGTTAGAGAGTTGGATAGTTCATGAGTTTGCTGGATGAGGATAGGACTTTAATAGGTGGTAGCCCATGTAAGGTTCGAGAGCTTTTTCCCCTTTTCCTCCTGCTATCTCTGGTAGTGAGACGAGGGTCGAGGTACGATGAAAACCATCCACGGGCACAGTGCTGCATTCATTGCTGAAGTCTACTTCCCTGACAGAGGATAGCCAGGTCGTTGGCCGCCCATCCTCGTTGAACAGCATGGAAGTTGGCCGCCTTCTATGGTTGATGAGCAGTCCCTTCTTACCATTTTCTCTTTTCATTCCTACTGCATTTATAGTTATTTCAGCTGCATTATATACTTGTTTACATCGCATTGCACATACGTCGAAACACCTAGATCCCTAAAATTAAAAATGTTTAATCTCAAAATAAAGGGGAGGTGGGTGGTCGAAAGTTTTAGCTATCCACCCTTCCCAACACCCCTTCAGGTAAAACACTGCCCCTAATTCTCACTTTCTCTTCATGTTTTGAACATTTAATATGCTCACCTAGTTCTAATGGGTGATCTTCCCTTTTCTTTGTGATTGTGTTTTGGGATTTTGGTGTAAAGTCTCACATGGATCTTTGTTCTTGGCCAGCCGAGAATGGAGAATGTAGAACTCCACAAACTCCCTCCTTGAAGGCAACTACGCAACCCATCTTCTTGTGGGATTTAAGTATAACTCCCTGGTGATCACCCCTTCCTTTCACGTTTCTACATTGCAATGTAGTGTATGGATTAAGCTCAGAGAAGTGATACATACATGGGGTCCCGGTCTGCAATCTACATCCCACGAAATCAGCGCCCTTCCCTGGGTCAATTCTAGTGCCTATAACCCCTCTGGCGATCACGATAGAACTACTGTAGCTCACTGTGAGTCATTTACAACCAAAATCCAAGGTCAGTAGTCTTTTATTTTTATTTCATTTTATTTCATGTTGCCTGCATAGTTTTTGTTTTTGTCTATTCATAAATTGAATAGAAGGCGGCCACACTCCTAGCTGCCCAGTAAGGAAGGAGGCCAGATACCTGGCCACCCAGCCCAGTCCAGATGGCCAGTCACCTGGCCGCCCATTGTTCTTAATGGCCTCTTCAATGCCTGCCTTCTGTCTTTTATGCAATTTCATGTTCTCTTATTGTTCTCTGTGAATTTGGCTTCCCCTTCAATCTGATAGTGTAGGTTCAATCAAGGGTGGGTCTAGGAAGAGCCGGGATCACATCTTTATAGGAAAACCCTCCCGTTGATTTGGACTCTTCACCTAGGGATTCCCACTCGGGTGCAACTAGTCCATCTCAATCAGGAATCTCCATAAGTTCTCGTGAACCGTGAAATCCCACACGGTCATCAGGCAGGTTGTACCTTTGAAGTCCCATTAGAAATCCCAAGGGTTCTGAGTGAGTGAGATCTCTAGGATATCTTGGAGCTAAAATTTCATTTCCTTAGAAAAGTTCCTCTCTCATCTAGAGGGATTTGTCTGAAATTCATTTAATCAAAGGATAAACTAAATCTAAAATCTCTGGGATAGTAGTTTGACAACTTATTTGCTGTTAGAAATCACATTCTCCCATAATTGGCATCTAAGTTCAGCTAAGCTCTAAAAATTGGGTAGGGTGTCTTGAAATGGAACATTTCTATGCAAATCCATGTTATGAAGAGGAGTCTTTTGCTCAATTTAATTTGAATATGCATGCCAACCCCTTGTTTGAGATGGAAGACAACCAACCTCATACTTTCATTGGCATGTTTCAAGTTTCACTAAATGATGAAAACAAAAAGGCCAACGTGGACACCCTATCCTCCCATAGCGGACATGAAGAGTTAGCTTTAAACCTCCATTATTTACACCTAACGATGATCAAGAGTTGATTAATGTGCTATCAAGATACTCCTCTAATGAATTAATCACTCTACCATCCTGAGGGAAGGCCCCTTTTAATCCCCAATTCACTCCTCAAAGATCCCAAATTCCATTTCAAGGGTCTTCCAACAAAACCCTTCATAATATCGTTGGTCAATCAAATTTCCCCTTTATCAACAAGGGGTCACTCACTCTCACACTCATGTCCCTCTTGCAGTTAATGCACCTCCTAGGAGTGCGGACTTCTTATTCAAGTAAGAGATCCAAAGCTATGTCCGACAAATGATTGTCAAGAACCTGCCCTCCACCCAACCTCATTCCTTAACCCACTACTGCAAGCTTCCGAATGCTTACTTTCCTTCAAGTTTTAAAGCCCCCAAATATCGTAAGTACGATGGTACTATCGAGCTGCATCACCACCTTTCTGGCTTCTTGATGGATTCCAATCAATGGCTTTATGATCGGGTCCATCAAGGGCGAGGCCCTTAGATGGTTTTCTTCTATCCCTGCTATTGATCTCATCAATTTCGACGTTATCTCCAAGCAATTCATCGCTCAGTTCAGCCACATGTCTCCCATAGCTCCCACTCTCTTTGATTTAGTGATGAAAAATGAAGCCCGATGAGGACTTCATTTAATTTGCCAATAGGTCATGCCTTCTAGGGCCGAAATCACAATCCACGAATCCCAAGCCGTTACCATGTTGATGAACAATACAACCCCACAACTCCAGGCCATTCTCATTGTAATGACCTGGGATTTTCAGATCAGGAATCCATGGGCCGTGGGTCCCAGATTATGTTTTGTAATTAAATTAGAATTTTGGTTATCAGTGTGGTGAAACAATGTGTTTTTGGGCTCCAGGGTGATACAGTCGAGTTCTACGGTTTTTGAGGATCGAGGGGATAATTCTTCCCCATTTTTCTAGTTTTTAGATTTTTAAAACCCCAAAATTATCTTCTATTTAAACCCCCTTAACCCCCTCTCTCCCTCATTCTCTCATTCTCTCTCTCTCTCCTCTCGTTTCTCTCCACTCCCTTTCTTCTCTGGCAGCCGATGGAGCTTGAGGTGGGCGAGGTGGGGGTGATGTGGGACGGTGAACGGCGAGGACGAGAGCGAGGAATGGAGCTAGTGGCACGGTGTGCTTCCTTCGCGAGTTTGTGATCCAGCGGTGGTTCGAGTGGTGATTTCATGTGGAATCAGCATCCTCAGGATGGGATTTCATCGCGAGAGGTAGGGGGATGGATCCCTAGCCCGTGTAATCCATTTTCTCATGATTTGTAGGTCAAGGCAAGGTCGAGAGTGGATTTTCGTTGATACCGGGGTGGTTTTTCCATGTTTAGGGCAAGTGTTGATTTCTGTCGGATCAAGCGGTGTTTCCCTATTTATTTGCATGCTTTTAGGGGTTTCGGAGCCAGGGTGGGGTCCCCGATGTTTTCCCCCTCAATTAGGGTCGAGTGGGGCTCAGATTAGAACCCCTCGGATGGGGTTACGCAGGGTTAATGTCGAAATCGATCCATGGAAAGGGTAAATTGGTCGATCAATCTGCTTTACCACAGAGGGGCAGACCGTGCTGGAACGGTCGATCGACCCATCTGCAGGTAGGTCGACTGAACCTAGGGTCTAGTCGACCGAAATGTAGTCTTCTTCGCCCTTTTGGTCGTCAGTCGACCTGGTTGAGACCCATTGGTCGACCTTTTTGCCCGTGGATGTCCCGGACACCCCGTGAGGACCAAGTTCATATTTTTGGGTGTCCGTGGGAGTCGTGTTACCTCGAATAGCATGCCCGTGTGGTTTTGAGGGTCTAGGTGACCCCGTGTGCTTCGGGCTTCTTCATTGCGTTAGTCCGAGTCATCTGTAGACACACTAAAATTGACATCATTTTGAGCATATCTCCTATCGCACTGTGATGCCCCATTTGACCCTCAAATCGACTTATTTGAGTGGTTTTCCTCCTTTTTATTGAATATCCAACTTCCCCAAGCTTTTCACATGTTTTTCCAATTTTCTCCAGATTTTTCTGAGCCATTTCTCCATTTTTTCGGGCCTTAAATCAAATGGGGGAAGGGACCCGGGCGTCATTTAAGTAACGCCCCGTCAGGGGGCGTCATTTCTTTAATTAGCGACCCTCTGTTCGGTCGTCAATTCTTGTTCAATTCCCAACTCCAGAAGCACCTCTTCCTTTCCTCACTTACACTCCTTTTTAACTTGGGAAATGGTTCCTATGGCTTCCTAATATTGAAAGGACACTTGGAGGAAGGATCCCCCTTTCCATCATACCAAAACTAAGTTTTCTAATTTTTTATGGAATTAATTCCGAATTTCACTTCCTTTCCTCATTTAATCTCTTTTTCCACTTGGGAAAGGGTTCCTATGACTTTCCAAGGTTGAAGGGACACTTGCCTAATGTTTATCTCTTCCAAATTCCAACTAAAACATGTTTTCTTATTTTCTCTTGATTTAATTCCGAATTTCACTTCCTTTCCTCATTTAATCTCTTTTTCCACTTGGGAAAGGGTTCCTATGACTTTCCAAGGTTGAAGGGACACTTGCCTAATGTTTATCTCTTCCAAATTCTAACTAAAACATGTTTTCTTATTTTCTCTTGATTTAATTCCGAATTTCACTTCCTTTCTTCATTTAATCTCCTTTTCCACTTGGGAAAGGGTTCCTATGACTTTCCAAGGTTGAAGGGACACTTGCCTAATGTTTATCTCTTCCAAATTCCAACTAAAACATGTTTTCTTATTTTCTCTTGATTTAATTCCGAATTTCACTTCCTTTCCTCATTTAATCTCTTTTTCCACTTGGGAAAGGGTTCCTATGACTTTCCAAGGTTGAAGGGACACTTGCCTAATGTTTATCTCTTCCAAATTCCAACTAAAACATGTTTTCTTATTTTCTCTTGATTTAATTCCGAATTTCACTTCCTTTCCTCATTTAATCTCCTTTTCCACTTGGGAAAGGGTTCCTATGACTTTCCAAGGTTGAAGGGACACTTGCCTAATGTTTATCTCTTCCAAATCCAACTAAAATATGTTTTCTTATTTTCTCTTGATTTAATTCCGAATTTCACTTCCTTTCCTCATTTAATCTCTTTTTCCACTTGGGAAAGGGTTCCTATGACTTTCCAAGGTTGAAGGGACACTTGCCTAATGTTTATCTCATTCCAAATCCCACTAAAACATGTTTTCCTAATTTCCCTTGGAATTAATTCCGAATTTCAACCCTATAAATAGGACCTCTCTCTCCCTTGTGAAAGGAGGATAAAGATCAATTCAAGGGGAGGTGCTGCCGGACCAAAGGCTCAAGGAGGAAGACTCCCATGCACCTAAAAGCTTCATCCACGGAGTTCTTCTTCCTCTATTGAAGATTTGAAACCTCTACATCCACAGAGTTCTTCTTCCTCTATTGAAGATTTGGAGCCTCTACATCCATGGAATTCTACATCCTCTTCTTCCTCTATTGAAGATCTTGAAGCCAATTGGAGAAACCAATAAGCTTTCCCCCTCCTATCTCTTATTTTTCTTTAGTTAATTGCATGCATCATTATTCCATCTCTTCCTTTTATTTCTTTTTATCTCCATGTTGAGATCTCCTTAGTGCAACACTTGCACACCTCCCTATTTGCATATCATTCATCATATCTCCCATACCCTTTTGCATAGGGGTTTAAAGGCCAAACACCAATAAGGTGTGTTCATATCCATGCTTTCTATGTCCATATTTACATTTGGATTTGATGCTACACATCTTGGTTTCTAATCCATGTTTGTTTATTGGTGTTTGTTAATTTTGCAAGGGTAATCAATCAAGGAAAACTCTCTTCATCGGCCGGCCGATAGAAAGAGAAGGTGCACTCACAATCTCCCCCACATTTAAGGTATTTATATCGCGATCCCTCCATTGATTATTTGTTATATCCTTTGAGGCCCTCGCGTCTCTGGCGATCACATTCCCCTTAGCATCCTCGCATGCTCCCCTTTTCTCCCTCTTTTCCCATTCTTCTTCTATTCATTTTTTCTTTTTCCCTTTTAATTGTTCTAAGTGGATTTCTTAGAATCTACATCATCGTGCACCCGAGTACGTGCGGAGGGCTGCTCTCGCATAGTGTTAGTTCCCTCGGAAGGTGGTTTCCGTGTGGGCCATGAGTATGGCCAGTGACCGAGAATTCTGTGACCCAGCCAGGGGTGCTAAAGATTTCCCTATTCACTCCCAGAGGGGAGAGAATCCCGGTGGTAGTAGGCCACCCTGAGAGTCCTTTTGCTCATGGTTTCTGAATTTCAGCTTATGGTAATTTGACGGCATGGATCCGTATTGTACAACGGCCTGGGTATGAGTCGCATGACTCAATGGCCATTAGTTTAGTAGGTCTAGCTAGTTGTCTTGAGCCTGGTGGCGTTAGGCCGCCTTGTGTTTCATGATTCTTACGATGGGTGCATGCGTAGCCCGTTAGTACTTCAGTGTTTCCTCTGTCGAGAGTTCCCACTTCGAGTGACCCCCCCACTAGTCGTAGCTTGCCTGGGCACGCGGGTGCCGACCCACCTGGGAGTGGTGGAGAGTTAGACCCAGGAGAGACGGTTTGGGCTAGTTTTCGTAGGGCCTCCCACTGTGGCGGCTCGAGTCTGGGCCAGGAGGAAAACCAGCTAGAGGGCCTGACGTAGCACAGTCAGTCAGTGTGTGCACATGTGGTTGGGGATGACGGATGCGTGCTGATGAGCACGACCCCAACTAGACCCTTGTTCTGAGTTACTTGTGTACGGTGTCTGAGTTACCACTTTTAGACAAGTGGGTAACACCTGAGGCGTGGACTAAGATGTCAGTGGACGCATCTGACTTTGCTTCTAGTGGGCAGTTTCCCCATCAAGCGAGACATGACTCTATCGACTCGAGGTTCTAGTTTTTCGATAGTTAGGTCATGATTCTCCGGGTGACTTCTATGTGCTTTTCTCGACATTGAGGTCGAGGGTTCCTGACAGAGTTGTTGTGGTTTCACCCGTAGGCAGAGTCGTGTTCACTACAGCGAGATCGTGACCTTCCCCCCAGACTGTGTGGTCTAGGCTGTGGCCTTCGTCAGCGAGGATGGGCCTTCACAACAGAGGTGTCATGGTTCCTTTCCCAATAGTGTAGCCATGGTTTCCCCTTAGTTCGATGGTTCTGACCGTGAGTTCGAGGTTTTTTCTGTTGAGAGTAGGAGTAGCTCAGCGAGCTGTGGTTCAGTCGATTGTCGCTGTTGCTCCTCTTTTTATTGTTGCTACTCCTATTGTTATTGTTGTTATTATTACTCTTGTTGTCATCATTTATTGCCATTGTTTCATGGTGGGGATCCGCGGGACCCCTACTGAGCCAATGAGACGAGGCTCACCCCTTTCTTTTCAGGTGTAGCATCTCCTCCTCGAGGTTCGGAGGATTAGTAAAGCTTTTCGTAGTTGCTAGCCTACCAGAGTCGGGGCATGCCCAGCGATTGAGTATGCTTTCTTTTCTATAGACTATACTTTGTGGACTGGACTTTGTAGTTAATTTATTAATTAAAAATATAATTTATTTATTGTTATTTAAATAGTTAATCATATAGTTATTTTCTTACATTATTTCAAATTTTAATGTACCTCCACAACACCCAAACTAACCCTTCCGAGCCTTCTAGCTCGTGGGTGACAGGCTAGGATTCGAATGGTATCGAGCAATTCCCAGTATCCGGATTTTAGGTTGTTACACTCATGCTAAGTGAGCTTCACACATTCCCTCAACTATACAATAAGGCTTGCGTCATCCAAGTCCAAATCTGAGATTCTACCCTTCCACCTTTATAGCCGCGCTAATGGTCGAAGTATTCATGCCGTCCCAACTATGAAAGGGGTTACTATAAATGAGTATGTTAATGCTTTTGGCCCTCCTCTTAAGCCAACTAATCGTCGGGCTCCTCAACCAAATTAAGGAACAACCAATCAAGCCACTAGCGGTCAAAAGCCATACCTCGTTGTCCCTCCACCACAAAACTATACTAGGGCTGGACCTAAGTGTTGTGTCCCTGTGATTTTGATGATAGCAAACACTATAAGTCATTTGAATGCATACAAATCTGTTTGTGGTGCAGATGAATGTTTCATTGAAAATCTTATCTGAATTATTGCTGCATTTAAATATGGCTGTGTGGTGTGTGCTTTGGTACATTTCATTATTACTGATGCATTTCATAATTGATTGTTATCTGGATATCTTGATGTCAGTCTGTTCAATGGGTCGACCCCCCTTCCAGATGGGTCGACCCCCCAAGTCTATACAATGCCAATCTGTTCATGCATCATATCTCAAGTCTACATACTGCATTTTAGGCAAAGTCTGCATATTGGTAGAGTCTGTACATTGCCTTCAAAACCTTCCAAGTGTGTACATCGGTCTGTTGAAAACTCAAGTCTGTATAGCGCCCAGGTTCCTGCATTTCAGGCGAAGTCCATACATTGGGCCCTTCATCAAAGTCCATACAGTGCACTGTTCATCAAGTCCATACATTGCATAATGTTCGTCAAGTCAATACATTGCACTGTAGATGCATCGAAGGGAAGTATGCACATTGGACTGTTCATATGAAGTCTATACATTGGAAGTGTGTACAGTGTTCAGTTTCCTTTCTCCAAGTCTATACATCCGATTGCCTTTGCATTGCTCAAAGTATGTACAGCCAATGCACTCAAGTGAAGTCTATACATTGACTGTTCATTCATCCTTCGAAGTCTATACATCCACAGTGGATCTTCAAAGTCTGAACATCCGTTCACTTCACTCAAGTCTGTACATCCACAGTGGAACGCAAAGTCAGTACATTGGCGTTGGGCATCCAAGTCTATACATCGCTTTCTGCAAGCTTTACTTCAAGTCTGTACAGCCTACTATCTTAATTTGCATCTCATGCATCGTCTCTCAAGCATTCAAAGCCTATGCATTGAAGTCGAAGTCTGCACAGCCATGCGTCTCAAGTTGCGTCTCATTTAGCGTCTCTGTTTGTGTCTCACAAAGCGCTGAAGTCTATACACTGGACCGTCTTCATCAGCGTCTCATGCTGTGTCTTAACGCAACCAGCAAGTCTATACATTCGACTGCTCAGCCTGTGATCAAGGGTAAAGTCTATACATCCTCTAGCTGGAACTGTGTAAGTCTATTCATCGGTCTTCAAGCTTTTCAAGTCTGTACAGCCATCCGTCTCTTCTACCGTCTCAGTTAAGCATTAAAGTCTGTACATCGGACTTTCACTTAAAGTCTGTACATTGGATAACTTTCCAAGTCTTTACATTGATTCAGTGTTCGAGCTTTTCCAAGTCTATACATTGGCAGCTGAACTGTAAAGTCTGCACATTGTGCTTTGAAGCATTACAAGTCTGTACATTGATTCAGACTTTTCAAAGTCTGTACATTGGGCCTTCAAGTTTTTTGAAGTCTATACACTGGCTTACTCTTCTAAGTCTACACAGCCTGCTTGGTCGTTCAAGTCCAAAGTCTATACATCCGTTTGTGCGTTGTCCTGGCCATCATCTCTCAACCATCAAGTCTACACATTGGTCGGTGGCAAGTCTGCACATTAGACTCTCACTCAAAGTCTGTACAGCATGCTTCGTTGTTCAAGCTTTCAAAACTCCATACATCGGCACTGTAGCTTGCATAGCTCAAGTCTGCACATTGGGCTTTCACGTGAAGTCTATACATTGGTCTTCACTTGAAGTCTATACATTGGCTAAGGGTCTTCAAGTCTATACAGAGTCGTCTGATGCATGTTGATCGAAGTCTATACACTCGTTTCCATTGCTTCAACTTTATACACTAGTTATCACACTGCAAGTCTATACACTGAGCTTCGCATGAAGAACTTCAACACTATACACTCTCTCAGTGTACACACTTGCTCATATGCTGTTCTAATGTCTATACATTCATTTCTAAGTTCAAGTCTATACACTCGTTCTCAAGGCCTCAAGTCTATACACTTGTTATCACATCTTAAGTCTATACACTGCTGCCTTTATATGAAGTCTATATAGCCTGTGGCTTGTACACCGACTGAACTCTTCATTAAACCTGTAGGTGTCTGGGCACGTGATACGAGGCTGGCATCTGGCACGTGATCCAAGATGCTGAGAAGCCACCATGTGGACTGAAGCTTGGGCGGGAATCGAAAAGAGCATTAGCCCTAGCTGCCTGCTGCTGGTATAAATATGGAGCTTCCTCTATCGGCTGAAGTGGATCGAAGAGCAGTGAGCCATCAAGAAAAACAGAAGAGCAGTGAGTTCCTCCACGATACAGAGAGCAGAGAAGAAGAAGAAAAAGAAAAAGAAAGAGAGTGAGAGCAGTTGAAGAAGAAAGAAGAAGAGTGAGCCAGAGAGCAGAAGAGAGATCGAGAGATCCAGCAGAAGAAGAAAAAGAGAAAGAGAGAGGGCTCGTGTAGAAGAAGAAAGAAGCTTCAGTTGAAGATCTGCCTACTGGACTTTGGATCAGATCCAATCCAGTCAGCTCCTACGAGAGCCACATTCCTTGTATTTCATTTATAGCTTTTCAGTCGCTGTGACTCTATTTTCTGTTTACCTTTTCATTTGATATCTAGTCTTTCCGATACTCTGTAGAGAGGTCGGGGTCCCTCCTGTTGGTTCAGGAGAAGGGAGATTGCTATCTCCGGTTGCAAGTAGCTGGGTGCTACTTGTGGGTTCCCTCCTGATTTGGAGGAAGGGAGATTTATCTACGGTTCTGGGCTTGTAGGTTTTAAGTCCAGGGGTCCCTCCGGTTGGGAGGAAGAGAGGTCCGAGACCTCTAGTTTGCAGGTGACTTGGTGTCACTTGTGCTTCCCTCTGGGTTTCAGAGGAAGAGAGACTTGGGTCTCTAGGTTCCCCTCCGGTTTGGAGGAAGGGAGGATTGGTCCTCCGGTTCTAGTCTTGTGGGTTGCAAGACTAGGTGTTCCCTCCGGTTTGGAGGAAGAGAGACTGTGCGTCTCTGGTTTCCAAGTGGCTGGGAGTCACTTGGGGTGTCCCTCCGGTTGGGAGGAAGAGGGGAGGTTGTTCCCCTGGTCAAGCTGTTTGGCAGCATTTGTTGTAGACTGAGTCTACTGTGCTAGTGTTACTAGTGGAAACCTCACTCCGGTTGGGAGTGAGGGGTGGACGTAGGTCTTTGGACCGAACCACCTAAAAAGCCTGGTGTTCTTTTGTGGTTTGTTTGCCTTATGTGTTCACTTCTCTGCTGCGCTCACTAGATGTTTGTTTAGGATCGAGTGTGAGTTTATTCTATTGGACTGCTTTGCAATAGCTTCCTAAGTTTTCTCAGTTTATATCTGCATCCGCTTTTAATTCTGCACATCTAAGCGGTAGAACTTAAATTGGGTAAAATTCTTTGAAAGATCCATTCACCCCCCCCTATGGATCTGCGTTTATCTATCGCACCAAGCTAACAATTGGTATCAGAGCAAGGTTCTCTGATTGATCAGATCCAACGATCTGCAGAGGATCCTGTTGTCCCTTGGTGCATTTCTGATTTTACTCTTTGCTGCATTAATTTGCTTATCGATTTATTCAATGGGTTCTCCACTGGTTTTTAATGGCTCTAACTTTAACTCATGGGTTAGCAGTCTACATAACTATGTGAATTTGATGAATCCGGATCTGTGGAAGTTAATCTCACATGGTCCTCACAGACTGCCAAAAGAAAAGTCCAAATGGACTAAAAGTCACAGATCGAGAAATGAAGGGAATCAGAAAGTTTTGAAATTAATGAAAGAAGCCACTGACAAGGCTCTACATTCTTGTTTTTATGACTGCAGGTCCGCTAAGGACATTCTGGATCAGCTGAAGATAGCTCAGAGGATGAATGAGGACAGCTGCCTGATGGCTGACAAGAGCAACCATGGCAGTGATCAAGATGAATCCGAAGAATAGGATGATGAGGAGGTAAACCCTTTCAAGAATTTTTCTTTAGATGACTGGAAAGATGCCTATGCCAATCTGACAAGATCTTATAAAAAACTAGGGAAGAAGTATAAAAGTCTGAAAAAGGAGCTAAAGAATCATGAGAATGCTAAATCTCGAGGTGAAAGCCCTGAAATTCTAAAAACTGAAAATGACATTTTGAGAAGACAACTACAAGATTTTGATTCTATTACTACAGATCTAGATCATTTGAAATCTGAAAAATAAACCCTTATGAAACAAATTGGTTTACACAAAAAGGAGAATCAGGAGCTTGCTTGTGAAATTTTTGAACTAAAGGAGAGGCTTAGTTTAATTGATGATCAGGTTCATCACTATAATGCAGTTCAGAATGAAAAATTGGTGAGAGAATTAGAATGTGTCAACTCTGAATTTGAAAAAATGAAATCTGAAAATGCTTGCAATGCTTGTGCAGCTTTAAGAGACTTGATAAATGAATTTGATTCTGATGATAAACTTCAAAAGGATTTAATCAAATCTCTGAAAGAAGAAAATAAATCATTGCTAGAAAAGAAAACTGAAGCTGAAGATATGAAATCTGAAAATGAAAGACTCAAAAACCAGTCCAAGGAATTTGAACACAAATTGATGAGTCTTGAAAAAGAAAACAGATTGATTTCTGAAAAAATGGAGGCTGATAGAATAATGAATCTAGAGCTTCAGAAAAATCTCAACAAACCTCAATCTGAGAAACAACAGGAAAACTTTTATGAATGTCAGTCTTCCTTAGATGATTGGATGTTTGATGATGATCTCCTAGAGAAAAACAGGAAATTGAAAGAGGAAATCAACAAGCTAAATCATCTAAACACCCAACTGTCAGATAGGCTATTGACAATTGAAAAAGGCAAGGGTGTGAGCATGAATAATTCTGATAGGTTGGTGGATGCAGAACAAGAAATTGAGAGTCTAAAAACCATCAACTTAATGTTAAATGGAAATGTCAGTTGCAGTGAACAGAAAATAGCTGGATATGAGCTTACTATCACATCCCTTCAACAAGAAGTTGATGATCTTTACAAGTCCCTATCTGAAGCTGACAAGGAAATAGAATTAAAACAGGAAGTAGAAAAACTCAAAAGTCTGAATGATGCCTTGCATCAACAAGTAATTTCCTGTGAAACAGATTTGTCCAAATATGAAGCTAAAATTGCTGATTTGAATTCTGAGATTAAAGATTTAAAAAATTCTCTATCAAAATTTGTCAAGGGAAAGGACAATCTGAATAAGCTTCTGGGAAAGAGTGATAACTCTCAGAGAGAGGGGCTGGGTTACAGTTCAACAAACAAAAGGATCAATAGCAATAAAACTTCAACTGTGTTTGTAAAAGCTTCTGATCAAAACACAACTGCTGGTCCTTCTGTTTTTCAATTCACTGCACAAAAGTCCACTGTGAAACCCAAAACTGTGGAACAAACTCAAAACAGAAAAAGGGTGAAAACTCACAGAAAAAGGACAAAGACACTCCTGTTGGTATAAAGAAGGTTGATGGAAACAAACAGAAAACTATTTTTGTTAAATGTTCTGAACAAGAAAAGCCTTCTACTTCATCTCCACCTCAGAACAAGGCTAAGAAAATAGAAAAATAGAACAAAAATCAGAAAAAGACTGAAAAACACTCACATGCATCTAGGAAGAAGATGATATGTCACTACTGTCACAAATTTGGACATCTGATGCATGAGTGTAAATTGATGGAGAAGGATGATATGAATGCTAGAAATTTCATGATAAAAATCCTTCATCTCATAAAAAGAAAATTGAATGTTTTCACTGTGGCAAATTAGGACACACAATTACACAATGCTGGTTTGCAAGTGGTAAGAAAACATCTCATCATATCATGCTAAATTCTCTGCAAGCCAACATGGTTTTAATAAGAACAAATTTGCTTCAATGAACCAGCACATCACTTGTTTTAACTGCAACAAGACTGGTCACAAGGCCACTGAATGCTGGTCAGGTTTTCATAGAATAAATTATTTTGCTTGCTCTCACTGTGGGAAGAATGGCCATACGGTCAAGAACTGTTGGCATGTTCAGAAGAACACTATTAATCCCTATGTTGTCAAATTCCCTGCAAAACATTTGCAAGATTTTCATGCTATAACTGTGGGAAGCCAGGCCATAAATCTGCTGAATGTTGGATGGTTAAGAACAAGCATCAAACTGCTCATGCATATAACAGAAAATCTTATGAACATGTTTATAAACATCACCCTGCTGTTAATATGCATCATAAGAATCAAACACCAGCCATTTCATGTAGATACTGTGGAAAATTTGGACATTCTATGGATGACTGTTCACTGATGAAATTTGATGATAATGTTGCTATGAAAATGTTTAGAATACCTGTTAGAGCTAACGCAGGACCCAAAGCTGCTTGGGTCCCTGCAGGATCAAGATGATCAAAAACTTTGCAGGTGTGCCTTGGACTGAGGAATAAAGAGGGGTAAAACAAACCAAGGCATCCAAGTTGATAAAGCCCCTTTCAGGTAAATTCTCTGCACTTCTTGTTCTTAGATTTACTGCATAGCATGTTAAATCTATTTTTGCACATTCTTTAAGTTCAGCATTGTCAAATTTGAATTCTCTGAACTCTCCTTATTTGAAGTGTATGTTTTGCACTCAACTCTCTTGATGGAAACTGCCTGATTAAGAATTCTTTCACATAATTTGTGTTTGAATGATTGTCTGAACTTGCATATGCTGCCATTGAAAAATCTGATGCACTATCATGATTGACCACAATAGTATATTAAATAATAAGCTACTAAAAGGTAGGGAAATCTGTCTGGAGGTTCTTACTATGTGTGAGATGGTCTTGTAGACCAAGTTCTTCGCCTAGTACCATGGGTCATATCTCTTTATAGGGCAGTCTGAATGAGCATAAACCTTGAAATCATGTTTCAATGCTTTAATTGCATATCATGCACTTTGTAAGGGGGAGTCTGATTGATGTTTGCATAATTCTGATAATCTCATTTGCTGAATGCATACATGTAGTTAGTTGCATTGCATTTCCTTACATTGAAAAATCAAAAAAATTGATTCCTTGCATCTAGATAGGGGGAGCATTCCTGTTTCATCTCTTCACCTCTTGAACTCCTTCTGTCTAGCAATCTGATCCATTCTTGGCAAATATGTGGTTCACTTGAATTCTCTGTTGTCTACACTGATATAGCTGATCTGTCTGTATTCCAGACTCAGCCATTGATTCTGTCTACTATGAATTCAATTGGTAGCTTATTCCTATCATACACATTTCTTCATATCTTGTCAAGACTGGTCAAAGCTAATCTGACTGATTTTTAGTCTTTAATGCTGGCTTCTGAATTGCTCTATTCTCTCAACTATTGGTATCAGAATTGCTCTCTGCTAATTTCTCTTGACAATGTCATTAATTCAGCCGAATGAGGAAAGATTTAATCAGTGCACCCTAGGCATAAATCAGACACTCTGAAAAGAAGAATCTTCTATTATATTGGCTTAAGAATATTTTGATAAATCAAATTGATTTAAGCCTAATGTATTTTCTAAGTTTTGATGTAAAAGACTTGAAAATATCTGAATCATCATGCTTAATAAATCTTAACCAATTGCCTCATGAATTTCATGCAAAACTTTCTGAAATCTGAAATTTTAAAAGACATGGCTTTCTTTGGTTAAGATACATGTAGAAAGTATTGTTCTTAATCATTTCAAGTGTACTGAGCTTTGTTTGAAGAATATGAAAACAGTTAAAATTTAAAGCTAGAGCAATGACTGTGGTCACAGAGAAACTGGGTTTTCTATCAATGAAATAGAGTAAGCCCATGTCATGAAGTGCCATAGTTACCTCTTTTCAATATGGTTGAAAATCGGCAGAGCAATGGCATGGTTGTGTTGAGTAACTGGGGATTCTGGCCTCTGATCAAGGTGTCTCCTCATGTAAAAAGATACTCCATTACTAACTCTGTTCTCTTTGAGAGGTAATACGGTTGTCACATTGAGTAACTGGGTCACTTCACCTAAGACGTGTTATGCCTTATGTAAAAAGGTGTTGACTGAACCAAAATTGCTCAGGAAAAATAAGTGCTGCTCAATTGGTATCAGAAAATTCTGAAAATCTAAAGACAAGCTCAGTCTCATTTATTTCTGTTTAATCTCAATATGATCTTGTGTATTTTCCATAGGAGTCACTGAATTTAAATGAGTAAGATGGAAGGAGGTTAAACATGAATATCAAATGAGTTGTTGGTTCACCTTTATTAAAAGGTGTTTCAGATATGAGTATTGAATTTTCTTGATAAACTTTGAATACATCTCTCTTAAATCATGATGGTCAGTTTAAACTCATTCATAATCTATTATAATTGAAAAATCTGAAATTCGTTTACAAAGATTTATGAATTTGGTGTGCTAATGAAAATATGTCTTCCTCATTTATTCACTATGATTACAGTCTGTGTTTTGCTGATAGATGCTCATCACTTCACTATATCAATTGGCTTCACTCCATCATCTAATCAGGGGGAGCTTTCCTGTCTTGCTGAGTGTCTTTTTTAAAGGGGGAAATCTAGTCAGCATTCTTGAGTGTCCCTGTATTTTTGTTGATATTCTCCCTTCATCTCAATTGGTTTCAACCTTCTAAATGTTTCTGATCATATTGCCCTCTATCAATGTGTTTTGATTGACATTGGTTCTCTTTTATGTGACGCACAACTCTCAGAATTTTTTTTAGATAACCAGAGTTCATCCTTGTAGATTTCTCTTGCATCATGGATCATAAGGGCAGAATTCTCTGGTCTGTTTGAGACACTATATGCATAAGGGGACAATGTGCTAGATTGTCTGATCAATTTGTTTGTCTACAATAGCTCTATATCTTCTGCCATGTCAAAGGGGGAGTATTTGTTGCATATGCATGACTGCATAAGTTGTTTGACTAAGGGGGAGAATTGATTTAAATGATTCTGATATTGTGTTACCCTCATATGCTGAACTATTTTAAGTGTCTCATATGACATCACTAGATTATCAAAGTATTGTTTTTTTTTGATGAAGTCAAAGGGGGAGAATACTTTGATGAGTCTAGTCTGAATATTCCATTTATTTCATTCATAAGACTCATAGTATTTCCATCATCAAAAATGGGGAGATTGTTGTGTCCCTGTGATTTTGATGATAGCAAACACTATAAGTCATTTGAATGCATACAATTCTGTTTGTGGTGCAGATGAATGTTTCATTGAAAATCTTATCTGAATTATTGCTGCATTTAAATATGGCTGTGTGGTGTGTGCTTTGGTGCATTTCATTATTGCTGATGCATTTCATAATTGATTGTTATCTGGATTGCTTGTTATCTGGATATCTTGATGTCAGTCTGTTCAATGGGTCGACCCCCCTTCCAGATGGGTCGACCCCCCAAGTCTATACAACGCCAATCTGTTCATGCATCATATCTCAAGTCTACACACTGCAATTTAGGTAAAGTCTGCATATTGGTAGAGTCTGTACATTGCCTTCAAAGCCTTCCAAGTGTGTACATCGGTCTGTTGAAAACTCAAGTCTGTATAGCGCCCAGGTTCCTGCATTTCAGGCGAAGTCCATACATTGGGCCCTTCATCAAAGTCCATACAGTGCACTGTTCATCAAGTCCATACATTGCATAATGTTCGTCAAGTCAATACATTGCACTGTAGATGCATCGAAGGGAAGTATGCACATTGGACTGTTCATATGAAGTCTGTACATTGGAAGTGTGTACAGTGTTCAGTTGCCTTTCTCCAAGTCTATACATCCGATTGCCTTTGCATTGCTCAAAGTATGTACAGCCAATGCACTCAAGTGAAGTCTATACATTGACTGTTCATTCATCCTTCGAAGTCTATACATCCACAGTGGATCTTCAAAGTCTGAACATCCGTTCACTTCACTCAAGTCTGTACATCCACAGTGGAACGCAAAGTCAGTACATTGGCGTTGGGCATCCAAGTCTATACATCGCTTTCTGCAAGCTTTACTTCAAGTCTGTACATCCTACTGTCTTAATTTACGTCTCATGCATCGTCTCTCAAGCATTCAAAGCCTATGCATTGAAGTCGAAGTCTGTACAGCCATGCGTCTCAAGTTGCGTCTCATTCAGCGTCTCTGTTTGTGTCTCACAAAGCGCTGAAGTCTATACACTGGACCATCTTCATCAGCGTCTCATGCTGTGTCTTAACGCAACCAGCAAGTCTATACATTCGACTGCTCAGCCTGTGATCAAGGGTAAAGTCTATACATCCTCTAGCTGGAACTGTGTAAGTCTATTCATCGGTCTTCAAGCTTTTCAAGTCTGTACAACCACCCGTCTCTCCTATCGTCTCAGTTAAGCATTAAAGTCTGTACATCGGACTTTCACTTAAAGTCTGTACATTGGATAACTTTCCAAGTCTTTACATTGATTCAGTGTTTAAGCTTTTCCAAGTCTATACATTGGCAGTTGAACTGTAAAGTCTGCACATTGTGCTTTGAAGCGTTACAAGCCTGTACATTGGTTCAGACCTTTCAAAGTCTGTACATTGGGCCTTCAAGTTTTTTGAAGTCTATACACTGGCTTACTCTTCTAAGTCTACACAGCCTGCTTGGTCGTTCAAGTCCAAAGTCTATACATCCGTTTGTGCCTTGTCCTGGCCATCGTCTCTCAACCATCAAGTCTACACATTGGTCGGTGGCAAGTCTGCACATTGGACTCTCACTCAAAGTCTGTACAGCATGCTTCGTTGTTCAAGCTTTCAAAACTCCATACATCGGCACTGTAGCTTGCATAGCTCAAGTCTGCACATTGGGCTTTCATGTGAAGTCTATACATTGGTCTTCACTTGAAGTCTATACATTGGCTAAGGGTCTTCAAGTCCATACAGAGTCGTCTGATGCATGTTGATCGAAGTCTATACACTCGTTTCCATTGCTTCAACTTTATAAACTCGTTATCACACTGCAAGTCTATACACTGAGCTTCGCATGAAGAACTTCAACACTATACACTCTCTCAGTGTACACACTTGCTCATATGCTGTTCTAATGTCTATACATTCATTTCTAAGTTCAAGTCTATACACTCGTTCTCAAGGCTCCAAGTCTATACACTTGTTATCACATCTTAAGTCTATACACTGCTACTTTTATATGAAGTCTATACAGCCTGTGGCTTGTACACCGACTGAACTCTTCATTAAACCTGCAGGTGTCTGGGCACGTGATACGAGGCTAGCATCTGGCACGTGATCCAAGATGCTGAGAAGCCACCACGTGGACTGAAGCTTGGGCAGGAATCGAAAAGAGCATTAGCCCTAGCTGCCTGCTGCTGGTATAAATATGGAGCTTCCTCTATCGGCTGAAGTGGACCGAAGAGCAGTGAGCCATCAAGAAACAGAAGAGCAGTGAGTGCCTCCACGATACAGAGAATAGAGAAGAAGAAGAAAAAGAAAAAGAAAGAGAGTGAGAGCAGTTGAAGAAGAAAGAAGAAGAGTGAGCCAGAGAGCAGAAGAGAGATCGAGAGATCCAGCAGAAGAAGAAAAAGAGAAAGAGAGAGGGCTCGTGTAGAAGAAGAAAGAAGCTTCAGTTGAAGATCTGCCTACTGGACTTTAGATCAGATCCAATCCAGTCAGCTCCTACGAGAGCCACATTCCTTGTATTTCATTTACAGCTTTTCAGTCGCTGTGACTCTATTTTCTGTTTACCTTTTCATTGGATATCTAGTCTTTCCGATACTCTGTAGAGAGGTCAGGGTCCCTCCTGTTGGTTCAGGAGAAGGGAGATTGCTATCTCCGGTTGCAAGTAGCTGGGTGCTACTTGTGGGTTACCTCCTGGTTTGGAGGAAGGGAGATTTATCTACGGTTCTGGGCTTATAGGTTTCAAGTCCAGGGGTCCCTCCGGTTGGGAGGAAGAGAGGTCCGAGACCTCTAGTTTGCAGGTGACTTGGTGTCACTTGTGCTTCCCTCTGGGTTTCAGAGGAAGAGAGACTTGGGTCTCTATGTTCCCCTCCGGTTTGGCGGAAGGGAGGATTGGTCCTCCGGTTCTAGTCTTGTGGGTTGCAAGACTAAGTGTTCCCTCCGGTTTGGAGGAAGAGAGACTATGCGTCTCTAGTTTCCAAGTGGCTGGGAGTCACTTGGGGTGTCCCTCCGGTTGGGAGGAAGAGGGGAGGTTGTTCCCCTGGTCAAGCTATTTGGCAGCATTTGTTGTAGACTGAGTCTGCTGTGCTAGTGTTACTAGTGGAAACCTCACTCCGGTTGGGAGTGAGGGGTGGACGTAGGTCTTTGGACCGAACCACCTAAAAAGCCTGGTGTTCTTTTGTGGTTTGTTTGCCTTATGTGTTCACTTCTCTGCTGCGCTCACTAGATGTTTGTTTAGGATCGAGTGTGAGTTTATTCTATTGGACTGCTTTGCAATAGCTTCCTAAGTTTTCTCAGTTTATATCTGCATCCACTTTTAATTCCGCACATCTAAGCGGTAGAACTTAAATTGGGTAAAATTCTTTGAAAGATCCATTCACCCCGCCCCCTCTGGATCTGCGTTTATCTATCGCACCAAGCTAACACTAAGAGATCATCATACCCTCCTTTGCCCGAGTCCTTAGGCAATATTTTCTTCACCTTGATGGTTTCCAAAGCCATCCAACTCCTACCTCAAAGGGAGTGGGTCCATCCGCATGTCGATACCTCTAAGTATTGCCCTTATCATCTTGTGGATTTTTGTGTTTCTTGCTCTGTCCCATGGCTGGCTGGTGGGGACTTTAATATAATTCTTTATCCTATAGAAAAATGTGGTGGTAGGTAGGAATTCCATAGATCCACTATTGACTTCCAACATTTTGTTTCCAGTGCGCATCTTAAGGATGCCTGCTTCTCAAGATGCAAATTTACTTGGTTTAATAGTACGATCAATGGAGGTATTTGGGACTGCTTAGATCATGTGTTCTTTAATTCTCTTTGGGATTTTCAGTGCCCCCAATTGAGGGTTGAGCATTTATCCTACTCCTGCTTGAATCATTGTCCCCTTCTCCTTCGTGTCTTTCCCTATCAGCATAGTGAACCAGCTAGGTTTTATTTTCAAGAGATGTGGAGCACTCATGATTCATTCCACCGTGATATTTCTGTTTCTTGGTTTAGTGCGCTTGTTTGATCTTACCCCTTATAGACTTTGGCCATCAAATTGAAACATATGAAAGTCATGTTAAGGGGTTAGAAAAAATTTATGGTGATTTATTTGCTAACATTCAATGGACAGAGGATACCTTTCTTGATACCCGGATCATGCCTGATGCTGATCCCTCTTTGGCCAATATGAATCCTTTGAACTTAGCGAAGAATATGCTTGACAAAATGGATCTTCAAGAGGAAATTTTCTGCTACCAAAAAGCCAGAATTAAATGATTGAAGGAGGGGGATAAAAACACCAAATTTTTTCATTCTTGTGTTTTGTCTAATAGGAGGTGGGCCACTATACTTGAATTAAAAGATGAGAATGGTGTTTATATTGATTAGCAAGATGTTCCCTCAAATTTGTTTATGGACCATTATACCAAGGGTTTCACTTACGATGACCACTTTACTGATCCCACTTTATTGGAGCAGATTTCTACTCTTCTTCAAGCCTCTCATAATGCTATGCTTTGTGTTGTCCCAGATTTTGCTGAAATTAAGAAAGTTGTCTTCTCTATGTCCTCGGATAGTGTTCTCGAGCCTGATGGATTTAAGGGGTGTAGATATTAAAAAAAGAAAAGATGTATATATTTAAAAAAGATAAGACAATCAATTCAAATATATATCTAAACAAGAAAATATAAGGCATGATCACGAATAAAGGAAATAATGACGATAAAAGATAAGGAATATGGAATCGTGATCGCCACCAAGGGCTTAAAGTGTGCAAACAATATGAAAGGATGAAGGGGCACGCTACTTACTTTGGAAAGAAGGGAAACAGACCGAGGAAGGGGCTTGGAAAGAACACGGTCACTGTTCTGGACGCATTCTGAAGAACGCTGCTACTGTGGATGCCGCGGTAAAGAAAAGGTGCGGGATGATCCTTTCTTCCTTGCTCCAAGGCTAGCCAAAGAACAAGGGCCTCACATAGTCTTTTGCCTAGGCCTGCAAAATAGACAATCAAACAATAGAAAAACCCATTAAACTTCAATTAAGTGCAGAATCTATCCCTCTATCAACATAAACATGCAATTGTGGGGAAGAATACCTGGGGGTTTTGGGTTTTTAGATCCTTATGGAGGGAAAAAATAGGTCATGTGTGTGTGTGTGTGTGTGTGTGTGTGTGTGTGTGTGTGTGTGTGTGTGTGTGTGTGTGTGTGTGTGTGTGTGTGTGTGATGAGTACAAATGTGATTTTGAAGAAAGCTATGTGATATGCAAAGATTGAAGATTTCTGGGTGAATAAGAGAAGAACATCGAACAATAATAAAGGAAAAATAAGAAAAGAGAAAAGAAGCCCTACGATACTCTCTAGACGATAGAGGGACGAGGAAGAAGGTCCCCAGCACATCATAGCCTTGGCCTCTTGCTCATAGTTACATCCCCCTGAGCCCTAAGGTGAGGGGTTTAATTTATAGAGATGAAGAACCCAGAAAACCCTAGTTCGGGTGTGGAGAGAAATTGTTGGATTGACGGACCAAATCAAGGTAATCCTGCCGAAAATTGAGGTGGAAAAAATCCTAGAAGGATTAGAAACCTTCCTGGATTGAATTGCACACTAGAAACCTTCCCAGATTAGACTCTCAGAGGATTAGGATCAGAAGAACGGCGTTCGACCGGAACCAGATTTCCTTCTAAGAACATGGTCTACTGGGTGACCGTGATCATAAGAGAACGTGGTGGCACGACATGTCGTGTCTAAGATAGGAGATTAAAAGGCATGAATTTGAATTTAAATGAACACAGTCTGGTCGGCGGCCACAATCTAAAGAACATGGTCGCATGGCACGTCGCATTCTGAATGACTCCGCATATCAAACAATATGAAATGATGAAGGGGAACGCTACTTACCTCGGAAAGAAGGGAAACAGGCCGAGGAAGGGGCCTGGAAAGAACGCGGTCACTGGTTTAGATGCATTTTGATGAATGCAACCACTGTGGATGCCACATTAAAGAAAATGTGCAGGATGTTGAGAATCCTTCCTTCCTTACTCCAAGGCTAGCCAAGGAGCAAGGGCCTCACGTAGTCTTATACCTAGGCCTGCAAAATAGATAATCAAACAATAGAGAAACACATTAAACTTCAATTAAGTGCAGAATCTATCCCTCTATCAACATAAACATGCAATTGGGGGGGAGATTACTTAGGGGTTTTGGGTTTTTAAACCTTTATGAAGAGCAAAAATAGGTTCTCTCTCTGAGTGTGTGTGTGTGTGTGTGTGTGTGTGTGTGTGTGTGTGTGTGTGTGTGTGTGTGTGTGTGTGTGTGTGTGTGTGTGTGTGTGTGTGTGTGTGTGTGTGTGTGTGATGAGTAAAAATGTGATATTAAAGAAAACCATGTGATATGCAAAGATTGACTATTTCTGGGTGAATAAGAGAAGAACAATGAAGAATAATAAGGGAAAAGGAAGAAAAGAGAAAAGAAGCCCTAGGCTACTCCCTGGACGATAGAGGGACAAGGAAGAAGGTCCCAGTGCAGCATAGTCTCACCCTCCTCCTCATAGTTGCATCCCCCTAAGCCCTAAGGTGAGGGGTTTAATTTATAGAGATGAAGAACCCAAAAAACCCTAGTTCGGGTGTGGAGAGAAATCGTTGGATTGACAGCCCAAATTAAGATAATCCTATCAAAAATTGAGGTAGGAAAGATCCTAGAAGGATTAGGAACCTTCCTAGATTGAATTGCACTCTAGAAACCTTCCTAGATTGGACTCTAGGGGGATTAGAATCGAAAAAACGGCGTTCAGCCGGAACCGGATTTCCTTCTGAGAATGCAATCTACTGGGTGACCGCGATCACAAGAGAACGCGGTGGCACGACATGCCGTGTCTAAGATAGGCGATTAAAAAGCATGAATTTGAATTCAAATGAACGCGGTATGGTCGGCAACCGCAATCTAAGGAACGCGGTCGCACAACACGCCACATTCTGAATGACTCCACCTATCTCACTAACTTTACTGCTACTATCTCAGTTATGTGACTATCTGTTTGATAGGATTATTTCACCAGGGGTATTTGCCCCAAGGGTTCTTTTCTGTTTGGTATAGGAAAGATGTTTTATTGGTGGGTTTATTTGGTTTATTTACGCGTCGATCAATCAATTAACTAATCGGTAATTAACTGGCTGATTGACTACGCAGGCGTGCCAGTCACGTACGTGACGAGTTTATGGTGCGCTCATTCTGACTCGTGTTGGGCGAGAGTGAGATTCGGTCGGGACCAGTAGTCCGCCATACCATAAAGGCTATGGCGTTAATTACATCCCCCGCGAGGAGGGAAAACCTTTGATTAATTGCCGAGATAATGGGCTGTCAAGGCCGAAATAAAGAATGCAAAGGCTGCAGATGATCATGCAAGATATTCTAGCCTGTCATGCACAGTTCATTAGGGCGAAACCCTCAATACATGGCGGATGACTTAGGCCCGGAGACCATCATCACGTATAACAAGAGCTTCGTGTTGGGCATTGCCCGACTTTCCGCTAGTGCCATTTGATATACCCGAGGGTCCCGGCATACATGCACACATGATGCTCGTGATTATGCTAAACATGGCAGTAGAGTTGTAATGGTGATCAGTGATCAATCAAATTATTAGCCTCCCCACCTAGGGGGACAAAAATGATAACCTAAGCATGATAATGAAAGCGAAGCGATAACGGACATGGTAGCAAAAGCGCGATAGTAATATGATCCGAGCTTGAACAGCCCTTTCTTATTCAATTTGTTATTGATTAGGGTCATTAATTTTAACCGCGAGAGACGAGGATCACTCCGAGGGCGGGTGAGTGATTAAAACATTACAATGCTTCAAAACTGACGCAACCACGCGTAGGGATAGACTTCCCCGGCGTGGCCAAGCTTAGGTAAATAGTTCTAATACGGCGTGGCCAGAAGCGTTGCTAATCCGGCGTGATGGGCTTGGGGCGCGCCGGATTAGGGCGCGCCGGGAACGTACCGCTTGAAAACAAATTTTTATGAGTGTAAGGTTATTCCGGCGCGGGGGGGGGGGGTACCGCGCCGTATTAAGGTGCGCCGGATTAGGACCGCGCCGTCTTTGCTATTTTTTTTGAATTTTGAAATGATTTAAGTTTATTATGACTCTGTTGAGAGTTTTGAGGTCAATCAGGGTGATTGCTTGTTTAATTGGAGTCTAGAGCCCCCCCCCCCCCAAGGGCGAAGTTATGAGCTAGTGCGAGGTTCATACTCAAGCATTAGGGTCCTTATCCTCAGAACAAATGTTTTATTGAAGCCATTTTGATATAATTAAACTCATAAGTTAGAAGAATTCTGCCAAAAATTGGGCAGCATCTCCCCCGTCCTTGAAGGACTGTAAGGGAGAAACGGGGTCATACTCACTTGTGGAGTAAGCCTCTAAACAGTCGGTCTGCATGGTGGCAGCCAGAAAAAACCCCAATCGGGCAGGATACCCCGAGAACCAGCCTACGAGGGGCACCATAGCTCCGTGGGTGGAAACAGATGAACGAGGCAGCTCTTGGCGGAAGTAACACCCCGAGGACTAGCCTACGAGATGGGCAACCTACAGCATGCACTGCATCCACTGGCGAGAGAGCATTAGGGAGAGAGGCCCCGAGGACAAGCCTACTAGGAGCATACATCCCTTAGCTACCACAGGATCCCAAGGGACTGTGGGTTTAGCACTGTCGGGCTGAAGCCCCTGTTGTTATTAGCCCTAAGGCCCATGGGAAGCGTCCATCACTCAGAAGTGGAGCTCCCTTGGCCGATTGGCAACTCTATGAAGCAGTGGGGAATGTCCCCCTCCCCGGGTGATTGAGAGGAAAACCAACGGGACTCGAAGGGTTTAGTGGCCATAAACCACAAATGAGGGAAGTGAGGCTTTTCGGCATTGATGGCCTACCCGCCACGGGGTTAAGATGTTAATGCTCACGAGATTGGATTGTTATCCACAGAAGAGAATGCAATCAGCAGTCACGGAGAGAGACAGTTGATATATAACTGGGATGGTTCATCTACACGCGCATATACTTGAATGGCTGGAACGCAGTAATCACAAGGCGGATTCCACCATTCCAGTAGCAACCCCTACCTCCTCTGAGCAACGGAGAGATGCAAAGAGGGAAGAGGGTCGAGGTTAGGTCTCATATTAAAATGGGGAGAACATGTGCGCAGACATAGACGTGGAAGACCCGGGGAGGGGTTACCTCTGTAGCCCATGGCATCCCAGGGCGTATTCGGAATCGGGGAAACCAAAATCGGAAAGCTATGCATGGGAAGACACTGATATATATCTACCGAATGAGATAGTAGTGGGAGAAGAGAACAAGAAGTTGAGCATTTGACCCACCAATGTATTCATATACGCATGCCATCATCCTATCGTCGAAGGAAGCTACACATATGTCACAGGTTCGGTGCCGGCATCGCGGCACGACCACCATTCTACTTATAGGGGAGCTCACAGACGAGCAACAGAAAAAGAAAGAAAGAGGGTGAAGAAGGGGGGAGAGGTTGGCTCATATCATCGCCATCCCTCACCCCTCTCGCTTACATTCGATGGAGAGGAAATAAGACGGAGGGGAGACAAGAAATGCAGACGCCCACCTGTTCCAAGAACATAGTATCGGGACACCTCCTTCTTCTTTTGCTCCGGGGGAGTTCAGGCAGAGGAGGGAAGACGGCGGCAAAGGGCGCTCAGAGGAACCCTGCTTCGCTAGCAAGAAACCCTCTCCCTCTCCCAGGCGATTGGCTCTCAGACCCTTTTTTCCCTGTCTTAATCTTCTTCCTCTTTTTCAAAAAAAAAAAAAACCTCTCTTGCTTCGAATGCCCTTTTATACAGGAACCATTCGAGGCTTAATCCGGCGTGGGAATGGCGCGTTGGGAAGTGGCCTTCTGATGCCTCTTTGCGCACCGGAATAGAGGGGCGCCGGATAAGAGGGCGCGCCGGTTTAGGGTGCGCCGTATTAGCATCTCCTACACGTCGCGGGTCAGCCGATGAGTCCGGGGATGCTTCCGGGGATCACCGTGAACATTTATCTTGTCACCGTTCTTCGAAACCTCGACGGGATGCCCTGTCGAAGCTCTCAGGGCGACGTATGGCCACTCTCGGAACTTCAAATGTCTTTGGTTTGCACACGCGGGTTTTTCGCTGACACGGCTCTCGGCACTATGATGTGTGTCGCTCGCTCGGTCTGTCTTGTGCTCAAAGCTTCTTGAAGGGTGGGGTGACACCCGGGATAGTTTCGGCCAGACCGAACGATCATTCGGCCACTAATGGGCCCAACTTGGTGAGAAGCCGTACCCGTGCCGGGTAGCCGGGATCTTCCACCGACAGAGCCCTCGGTCCTCTGTTCTACAGAGCCAAGGGAGTTCTTCCATCTAGGAGAGTCTTTCATGAGGTGGCGGGCCACCGGGTAGGCCGTCATCCTTGGTCGGACAACGGGTGTAGTGTATGCGGCACGACGGAGTCGATGCCGGTTCATTGGGCAGCCTTGGTCGCACTGCCGGTTGGTTGCGAATTCTTCTCGATTCTCCTGAGGTGAAGTCCCCTATGTTCATACATGGTGACCTAAAGTTCTGTCAGCTCGAGAGGGCTTTAATATGTTGATATTTATCAGCTTCTGTGCTTCAGTGGGCCGTGTCATTCATCTTTGAGGCTTGATCACCGCGAGTGATATTTTGAGTGCCAACAAATGCCCCCAAGCCGTGGGTGTTGCGAACAAGGCACGAGTGTGGCAAGACCGACGGATGAGCCTCACCCGGGATGATCTCCTCTTTGGTTGGCGGAAGCTCAGAACGGCCCTTAATCTGGCATGGACGCTAATCCGGCGCCGTTTGGATGTTAAATACGGCGTGGTCTCGGGCATTTGGCCGTTAATCCGACGTGCCCCTTGGCCTTGGACGCTAATCCGACACGCCCTTCTTATTTGCATGTTTTTAATACGGCGCGGTCCCGGGCATTTGGCCGTTAATCCGGTGCAACCTGGTGGCTGGGAAGGGCCTTAATCCGGCGCGGCCAATTCTGGCGCGCCTTTCTGTTGGAGAGTGCTAATTCGGCGCGCTAAATAGCGCGTCGGTTTAGCCAAAGGGGAGGCCTCCCTATATATTCTTTCTTCTTTGGTTTTTACTTCATTCTTCCTCATTCGCACAGTAATCTTCTCTCTCTTCCTGCTCCTTCCTCCCCTCCAACTTCGACGCCGGGTGAGTGGTGAGCGACCGTGGTCGTCTCCTTCGAGCGGGTGAGCGGAGTGCATGTTCATTTGGGTTTTGAACCCATCTTTTTGGGCCCTGGGAGGCTTCTAGTAGGGCTTGCCCTCGGAGCTATTCCCCCGGGTGTTCCATTTGGCCCCGGTGTAATGCCGATGGCTGCTTTTAGGGGCCGTTCCCTTAGTGGACGTGTTCCCGCTTTTCTTTGGCAATCTCCCATGCTGGGGAGATTCTGCCAAAATTTTGTCAGAAATTTATCTTGATCAACTATTTTCTGACCTTGTTTATTATTCGATGTGATTTTTTGCAGCTAACATGGCATCTGGCTCTTCTTCTTTCGCCTCCCACGCCGTGGTGATGTGGGAGAGCGTCCATTCCCTTGATCGGGGACACGATCAACCTTCTGTAGTTGCCGAGTCTTCGAATTCAGAGATAGACACTATGGATACTAGTTGTATCCTCATCCTCGGAGGCGATTCCTTTCATTACAACCGAGAGGGTGCTGTCAGGAGGGATCACCCCAAGGACAAGCATCTGATGTCCTTCCTCAGGCGCTTCAACCTTCAGGGGAAAAGGGACCTGTTCCTCGTCCACAAAGCTGAGCAAGCCTTGCTAGTGGAGAGGGATAGTCTGACAGACTGTGTAGTGCGGGGAAGGCCTATTTATCTTCCCAGAGAAGTCAGGAAATGGAGCGTCGTGCTTGGACTGCAAGATCTGGCTCCAGAAGATGGGCTGCTGACCAGAGCCCCTGAATTTGTACCTGCTTGGTGGAATGATTCTGCAGGCAGGGTGGACCGGGAGAAGCCAATCTTTGGCTTGTTTCTTGCCCTGTTGAAATGGGGGTACAGAGAAGAATCTTTTCTACTGGACTGCCTGGCGGTCCGTTTTAAGCATCAAATATCCGTGGGGTGGTTTGCTGAGCTGAGAGCCACCGACGCCCACACATTCAGACCTAGAGTAGTGGAGTTCACGGATTATGTGCTGCAGCACTACGCTCCCATCCTGACCAGGGCTGGCGTCTATCACAGTGTGTACGCCTCAAGATACCGCTACCCCATCTCCCGAGGCTTATGCTGTGGCATGATCGAAGTATTCTGCCCCGAGTATAACACTTTTTATACCTCGGAAGGAGAGACTTCTCTGGATTTATGGAGCCTCTCACAGCTTAGCGGTCTACCTATCGACGGAGAGCCGTACGAGGAAGTCTACTGGGCCGACTGGCTGAAAGATCATACCGATGGTGAGGGTCGATATCTGGCAGGTTACGCCTATTGCTATCTGATGAAGGCGTACCGCACACTTTCCCACTCGTCACATGACACGAGGGAAGCTCGGAAGCCGGGCGAGAAGCGGAGGATGCGGATGGGTACTTGGCTCCAACATTTCTTTGGCGGGAAGAATAAGTACGAAGACTTCCCCGCAGTAGCGCCGATGGCTCCGAAGAGGAAGAAGAGAGTCCGACGACAGGCCGCAGCATCATCATCTTCAAGAGGAGGGCAGAGGGAGGACCCGAACCCTACTGGTGTCGACGCAGTCACACACTGTGCTGCGTACCTAGCTTATTGAATCTGTTCCTTCGCTCTCCCGCAAGGCAATGAGAGCGTGATTAGAGTGGAGGCTATCTATCCCGCCTGTCTCATGGCTTGGGGTACCAAGCTGTCCCTTTGCCCGGTGGCTCTATGCCTTACTTACAAAATGCTGGGAGACCTGCACAAGATGCGTCTCCCCAGGCATCTGCGGACGGTTGGTCCGTTGCACTTCTTCAATACTTGGGTTTGTACCCTGTTCCCAGAGGCTGCCCCTCGGGCGTTACAGTCGGCTCATCTTATCCCGCAGATGATAGAGTTCGCGAGTGTCGAGCCGTCCTCACTAGCGGAGCAACTCTTCGCCATTCGGGGCAAGTTGGCCCGGGTTCCCACAGATTCACCTGGGGTCCTCCACTTCTGGAGCTTAGTTGCTCATTCCAGCCCGCTAGTGAACAGGACGAAGCAGTGCAAGCTCTTCGAGACAGAGGAGTATATCCATCCAATCTCTAGGGCCAAGTGTACTAGGCCCATCCTGGAGCAGGAGTTAGTTGACTGGGCGCTGGCTATCAGACCAAGCGTCCTTGTATTCTGGAAGAGCGGCATTCTGTGGCTGGAGCCATATTATCCGTTCCGCTTCAGCTGGAACTTTGGCTACGACCAGCACATTCCGCATTCTTCTTCACAATTTGCGTTGCCCAATAGGCACAGAGCTGGGCAAGTTTCAAATGATGATGCCCGGATATGGCGGGACTTCTTCCACCGCCGAGAAGATGTTTCTTTCAGGGTGCCAACCCCTGCCCACTTCCCCCGCGTCACTCCTGAATATATCAAGTGGTGGAACGCGCGGACGGGGTTCTACAGGAGCTCCCTCCGAGAGTGCTGGGCCATAGCGGAGCATAGATTTATGGACTCCCAGCCAGAGCCAGCCCTTGATATTGAGCCCTCCTATTTGAAGAAGCTAAAATCTTGGACCAACACGGAAGTGAGGGCCTATCTAGAAGCCCGGAAAGTCGTGAAAGGCCGCTCAACCAAAGTCGATCCGAAGCCGCCCGTAATCAGTAGGGACTACTATGTGAAGACGCTTCGGGGACTATGCCGCATAAGCAGCGAGAGGGTGGTTCTTCAGCAACTCCCTCTGCCGGTGGAGGAACCCATCTCGGTTATAGCCGACTGGCGCCCCGAGGTTGACCGGTTGCACCCCTATCGGACTTTCATCCGTAGGGAAGACAGGCGGGATGCTTTATATAACAACACCCCTTGGCTGTTCGCGCTTCTTTGCTCGCACGGGCTTTCAATAGGTAGCCCCAGCGAAGCCATTCTGGACCGGCCCCTCCATATCTCATTCAAATATGCTGACGGATGGGGGCTGGACCACCTGAGCTTGTATTATCACCTATCTTCTCGTGGCCACGAGGATCTGGCGTTGCTGGCCGAGCAGAGTGAAAAGATAGGAGACTTATGTTGGCTTATTCGTGAGGCAGCTTCGAGGGACAAAGTGCCATCGCTGTATTATTGGCCTCTCTTCCCTTTCTATACGGGGCCAGCAAGTATGTTCTATTTCTTTATTCCGGTCCATCGGCCAACATTTTTTTCTTTGTTGCAGCATATATCATTCTCACCTTCATGCGTATGCAGTCCGACCCACTTCGGAGGAGACTCGGCACTTTAGGGAGCTAATAATAAAAGCTCATAAGCCGATGTATTTCGAGACTCCCGAGCCGGCCCCGACCACGACACCACTGCCTCCTGGTGACTCGCGGAAGCGAACCAGATCCCAATTGAGGGAGGCTATTGGGAAGGCCAAAGCGGCAGCGACCCGAGTGACACGGGCACGCCGGAGGAAGGCCGCAGAAAAGGAACCAGCAACCGTTCTTCCTTCGGTTATATCCTTTGAAGAGTTCGAGGCTTCTCGCACGCAAGGGTCAGAAGCCAAAGGTAAGCTCTTCATTTCTTCAGAATTCATTGGCTCATTTTGGCTGCTTCGGCTAATCCGTGTTGACAGTTGCCGACACAGTTGCTGCGGTCGTCGGGCTAGAGGCGATAGTAGGCGCCGTGGCTAGGGAAGGGGCAGAGGAAATCCCTACTGCTCCCGTAGAGAGATATATGCCTTCTCCAACGCCCAAGCAGGAAATGGAAGGTAATTTATAGTTTAATCGTGACACCACCGCGAGTCTTCATGTCTTCACTCGGCTTGACTATTTCTTGCCATAAATTTCAGTTGATATACAACCGTCATTACTTCCGGGAGTAGAGGGTGCAGAGGAAGCTATTGCTGGGGAGTAAGGCGAGCTTGCCCCTGAGATCCCATCAACTGCTGCTCCTAGTGTGGAGTCCATGGAGGAAGTCCCTACTGAGGGTGATGCTCCTCCTAGCGAGGTTCCTGCTCCAATGGTGGAGCGTCCAAAAAGAGTAGAGGAGTCTTCTTCCTCTAGCAGGTCGATTACGGTGGCGGCTCTAGTGACGAGGAGTTCCCACCGGTCGACACAGAGACCGAGGATTCCGGGGCATCTTCAGCTTATGAAAGTGATCACATGACTTTTAGCCCACCTCGGTTGGCATGGAGCGGTCTTGGGCCGTCAGGATCACTCGTAAGTGAAGGGGCTGGGGCCGCAGAGGCCGCCCTTGGAGATTTGAGCCTAGTGCCGATTGAGGTAAGGAATCCCCCACGATCGGCACTTGTTGCCCTTCCTTTCCTTTTCTTTTTATCTTTCTGATATATATATTTCTGGTGCAGACAAAGGTGGTGCTGCCGACCATAACGGTGCAGATACCCCTCCCGGCTCTAGGTGCGGGTCACGCAACCTTCCCGCCTGTCTTGCGGCCTATCGCCCTACGATATCCCAAGGATTATGCAGCGGCATCGGGTCCAGCAGGACCTGGAGTACTTGTGAGGGCTGACGAGTCAGTGGCAGTCGGGGACTCTCGGCCGTTGGAAGTCGCACGACAGTCATCTTCAGAGAAGAGTGTCCCCTACGAAGTAGAGGCGGGAGAGGTCGTTGAAGAGGAAGCCGGGACTATCGGGGCCCTGGCCCTTATTGCTGAAACTGGCCACACGGAGGTCAGCCAGGCTGGAGGCGAGGAGCAGATGTCGTTGGTCCTTGATGTTCCTGTTGCAGCTTCGTCCCAAAAGGCTGGCAGGGAAGTCACCGTCATCGAGACTCTAGCCACCATATCAGCTACTGCAGTTGTTCCCAGTACAAGTGCATTGCAGATCATGCCGTCGTTGTCCTCTGGGACGAGCGACGATATCTGGGCCACCGTGGACAGCAGAGTGGAGTTCGAACTTCTCGAGACGTCACCACTCGGTCTCCAGTCATCGAGCGACCTCGTGTGGCAGTTCCTAGGAACCCTTCAACAGACCATAGCGGCTAGCAGAGATTTGACTTATGTTCAGCTGAGGGGCTTGATAGAGCACTTGTCCCGTTCTCTGTTGGCCTTCGGCTGCCCCATGGACGACTGGACTCCATGGGTAATTCTGCTGCTGAAATATGTGAACAGAAGGGAGTTCCTAGGCCGGGAGGTAGCTGACCAGCTGACGGCCATAACATTGGAGTGAGCTGAATGCCGAGCGGCACTCGTATCTCTAAAAGGGACTGCAACGCAGATGAGGGATGCTGCCAGCGCCTCCTCCCAGCGCCGAAGCTTCCTTACGACCCGGATAGCAGAGTTGCAGGCCGAACTTTCAAGGGTAGAGGCTGAGCTTCAGAAAACAAAGCGTCTGGAAGTCCAAGAGATAGAGGAAGCAGAAATGGCCGAGGGACAAGCCGCTTCCCTAGAAGAGAAACTATCCTAGTTGGAGGCCACCGAGTTTAGACTGCAAGAGCTAACCCGCCATCCTTCCTTGGGTATTCCAGAGCTGAAGGATATCCTCCGACGCCCGCTGCCATAGTCTCTTCTATTTGCCCCTTTTGTTTGATGGACTTTATGTACCCCGGGGTATGCCCCGCATGACATGTATCTTTTTGTTTTATAGGAATGAAATATCCTCATTTGCTGCTAAATGACGACTTCATTCTTTCATTGGCCTTCTCTTCTCTTTTTCTATTCGCCAGTTAACTCTAGTCCGAGTATATGAGTCACTAGGGCAGGAGAGCGCACCTTCAGCAAAGGGGTGAGGTGTTCGCTCCACCGCACCGTGACCACTCTCGGAACCAAGCAATGGCTAATGTAGGCCAAAAGTTCAAAGGACCAGAAAGTGTAGAGGCCCCTTAAGGCTGGGAAATAAGGTCAGAAGGCTTGTCAGCCAGATTCGTTGATGGTAACGGAAACTGGGGGCAAGGTTTATTCATCGACAGAGGTTACACGTCGAAGTAAAAGAAGTTTATTGCTTAATAAGGATGAAAGGTCCAGGTTAGGGGAATGTTGCCCGATCTTGTCAATGATGACAAGAGTCGATAGAAAGCCGACCGGTCTCATCGATGGTGATGAGGGTCGATAGGAAGTTGACTGATCCTGCCGATGGTGACAAGGGTCGAAAAAGTAGCCGGTCTTGCCAATGGTGACAAGGACCGAAAAGGTGTAGCGACCGATCTCGCCGATGGTGACAAGGGTCAAAAAGGTAGCCGGTCTTGCCGATGGTGACAGAGACCGAGAAGGTGTAGCGACCGATCTTGCCGATGGTGGCAAGGGTCGAAAAGGTAGCCAGTCTTGCCGATGGTGAAAAGGACCGAGAAGGTGTAGCGATCGATCTTGCCGATGGTGACAAGGGTCGAAAAGGTAGTCGATCTTGCCGATGGTGACAAGGACCGAAAAGGGTAGCGACCGGTCTTACCGATGGTGACAAGGTCGAAAAGGTAGCCGGTCTTGCCGATGGTGACAAGGACCGAAAAGGGTAGTGACCGATCTTGCCGATGGCGACAAGAGTCGAAAGGATGGCCGGCCTTGCCGATGGTGACAAGGGTCAAAAGGGTAGTCGGTCTTGCCGATGGTGATAAGGACCGAAAAGGGTAGCGACCGATCTTGCCGATGGTGACAAGGGTCGAAAAGGATGGCCGGTCTTGCCGATGGTGACAAGGGACGAAAAGGATGGCCGGTCTTGCCGATGGTGACAAGGGCCGAAAGGGTAGCTACCGATCTTACCGATGGTGACAAGGGTCGAAAGGGTAGTCGGTCTTGCCGATGGTGACAAGTACCGAAAAGGGTAGCGACCGATCTTGCAGATGGTGACAAGGGTCGAAAAGGATGGCCGGTCTTACCGATGGTGACAAGGGCCGAAAGGGTAGCGACCGATCTTGCCGATGGTGACAAGGGTCGAAAGGGTAGTCGGTCTTGCCGATGGTGACAAGGACCGAAAAGGGTAGCGACCGATCTTGCCGATGGTGACAAGGCTCGAAAAGGATGGCCGGCCTTGTCGATGGTGACAAGGGCCGAAAGGGTAGCAACTGATCTTGCCGATGGTGACAAGGCTCGAAAGGGTAGTCGGTCTTGCCGATGGTAACAAGGACCGAAAAGGGTAGCGACCGATCTTGCCGATGGTGACAAGGGTCGAAAAGGTAGCCGGTCTTGTCGATGGTGACAAGGACCGAAAAGGGTAGCGACCGATCTTGCCGATGGTGACAAGGGTCGAAAAAGGTAGAAGGAGTAGAATGACGAACGGAGGCAACCTCGCTACTGCATCATCATTTCTTTTCCTTTCTCTTCCCCCCCTTTTTATCACATTACTGACTTAAGCTCCCTTTCGGGTTTTCGCCAAAGCCAGTCCCCTCTTGCTTTTACCTACGCGCCATTTCGAGTTTTCACGTAGCGGGGTACCCGATTTTGCCTGCAACGCCCTTTCGGGTTTTTACCACAGTCGGGTTATAGCCATTTTTGCCCTTGTCCTGGTTTAGGGACAAGGCCGGCGGGGTATCTCGATTTTTAACCCCATTTTTTGTTTCTTTTCATTTTCTTCCTTTTTTTTTGTACTTTGTGGATAATCCGGAACACGGGAGAGCTTATCCGCTAGGATGCCGACCGGCCTCGTCGATGATGACAAGGGTCGGACCCTGGTTCAGTTCGTTGACATTGGTTAGATGTCGAAGCAAAGGCTATATGGTTCTTAACAGGGGCGAAAGGTCCAAGTTAAGGGATAGAGGTCGACCTATCTCGCTGATGATGACGAGGATCGAAATTGGGTTGGTTCATCGACATGGGTTACATGTCGAAGCAAAGGTATATTCATTAATAGGGATGAAAGGTCCAAGTTAAAGGTAGAGATCGACCGATCTCACCGATGATGACGAGGGTTGAAGCTGGGTTTGTTCATGGACATGGGTTACGTGTTGAAGCAAATGTATGTTCATTAATAGGGATGAAAGGTCCGAGTTAAAGGTATAGAGGTCGACCGATCTCGCCGATGATGACGATGGTCGAAGTTGGGTTTGTTCATCGACATGGGTTACATGTCGAAGCAAAGGTATATTCATTAACATGGATGAAAGGTCCAGGTTAAAGGTAGAGATCGACCGATCTCACCGATGATGACGAGGGTCGAAGTTGGGTTTGTTCATCGACATGGGTTACATGTCGAAGCAAAGGTATATTCATTAATAGGGATGAAAGGTCCGAGTTAAAGGTAGAGATCGACCGATCTCGCCGATGATGACGAGGGTCGAAGCTGGGTTTGTTCATCGACATGGGTTACATGTCGAAGCAAAGGTATATTCATTAACAGGGACGAAAGATCCGAGTTAAAGGTAGAGATCGATCGATCTCGCCGATGATGACGAGGGTCGAAGTTGGGTTTGATAGGGGATTTTTGGTGGGACTTTTGATGGTTGTCCCTTGGGAGTTTCATTAGGAGGAGAAAGAAAGAGGAACTTTTAGATCACCACTTTACTGGCTTAAGCGCCCTTTCGGATTTTCATGTAAGCCAGCCCCCTCTTACTTTTGCCCACGCGCCCTTTCGAGTTTTCACGTGGCGGGGTACCCGATTTTGCCTGCGGCGCCCTTTCGGGTTTTCGCCATAGCCGGGTTATAGCCATTCTTGCCCTTGTCCTGGTTTAGGAACAAGGCCGGCGGGGTATCTCTATTTTTAACCTCATTTTTCTTTTCTTTTTTTTTGCTCATATAACAGAAGGGCGTTGAGAGAGTCGACTAGGACACAAAGTCTCGCGCCGAGAAAGAGGGTTTATTCGTCAGCAAGGAGACAATGCTGACGCAAGGGATAGATTCATGCCGATTCGAGCGTAAGGCCCGCAATGGCAATGTTGTATAAAGGTCGGCTAGGACACGAAGTCTTGCGCCGAGGAGAAAGGGTTTATTCGTCAGCAAGGAAACAATGTTAACACAAAGGAGAGATCTGTGCCGATTCGGGCGTAAGGCCCGCGATGGCAACGTTGTATAAAGGGTCGGCTGGGACACGAAGTCTTGCGCCGAGGAAAAGAGTTTATCAGTCAGCAAGGAAACAATGCTAACGCAAAGGAGAGATCAGTGCCGATTCGGGCGTAAGGCCCGCAATGGCAATGTTATTGATATTACGCGAGTTCGGTTAGGGCAGAGTGCCACTAGACCGAGGTAAGGGTAGTTTGGTCAGGGTGGAGTGCCACTAGACCAAGGTAAGGGTAGCTCGATCAGGGCGGAGTGCCACTAGACCAAGGTGAAGGTAGCTCGATCAGGGCGGAGTGTCACTGGATCAAGGTAAGGGTAGCTCGATCAGGGTGGAGTGCCACTAGACCAAGGTAATGGTAGCTCGATCAGGGCGGAGTGCCACTAGACCAAGGTAAGGGTAGCTCGATCAGGGCGGAGTGCCACTAGACCAAGGTAAGGGTAGCTCAATCAGGGCGGAGTGCCACTGGACCAAGGTAAGGGTAGCTCGATCAGGGCGGAGTGCCATGTACTGGACCAAGGTAAGGGTAGCTCGATCAGGGTGGAGTGCCACGTACTGGACCAAGGTAAGGGTAGCTCGATCAGGGCGGAGTGCCACTAGAACAAGGTAAGGGTGGCTCGATCAGGGCGAAGTGCTACTAGACCAAGGTAAGGGTGGCTCAATCAGGGCGGAGTGCCACTAGACCAAGGTAAGGTGGCGGAGTGCCACTAGACCAAGGTAAGGGTAGCTCGATCAGGGCGGAGTGCCACTAGACCAAGGTAAGGGTGGCTCGATCAGGGCGGAGTGCCACTAGACCAAGATAAGGGTGGCTCGATCAGGGCGGAGTGTCACTAGACCAAGGTAAGGGCAGCTCGATCAGGGCGGAGTGCCACTAGACCAAGGTATAGGTATCCCGACTACTCAGGGAACACCGGTTGTGCCGTATGATACAGCTTTATATACTTTCCATTGAGGGGAGAGAACTGGATGACTCCTTTGTGGTCTACCAGGATGTAGGCACCCCCTTCATATACTCGGTGGATGATATATGGTCTGACCCAGTTTTTGACCAACTTCCCCTTGGGGTTGGAGGCCATCACTTCCATCTTTTTGACCATTACCAGGTCTCCCTTCTTGAATTCTCGACCTTTGACCAGCTTATCGAAAGCACGGGCCATGCGAGCTTGGTAGAGTTGAATATTTTGTTGCGTACGGAGGCGCTTCCCTTCGAGCTCAGCGAGCTCTTCCAATCTTCCTTCTACGTTAGTTTGTTCACTACTGACTAGTCCATGTTGGATAGCGACTCGCAGCGAGGGGACTTCTAATTCAATCGGCACCACAGCCTCTGACCCGTATACGAGGGAGAATGGCGAATAGCCGGTTGGGGTTTTATAGACGATACGATAGGCCCAAAGCGCTTCGTACATCTTTTCTTCCCAGTCCTTCTTATTGGACCTGATAGTCTTTGCCAGCAATGTGCATAACATTTTGTTGAAGGCTTCTGCAAGTCCATTGGCTTGAGAGTTGTAGGGGGACGACATCCTCCAGTCAATCTTGTATTTATCAGCTAGCTGATAAACCTTCTGGTTTCTGAAATGGCTGCCGTTGTCAGAGATAATACGGCTGGGAATCCCGAACCGGAATATTATGTTTTGCCGGAAGAATCTCGCAACCAACTCTCCCGTCACTTTTCTTAGTGCTATTGCCTCTGCCCATCTAGAGAAATAATGTGTAGCTGCTAAGATGTATTTGATGTAAAACCGACCTTGGACCTATTTTGCAAGCATTCAAGTTTGAGCAGCGGACTCACACTAGTGAGCTCACCCGTATGGCACACACTAGGGCCCGAAGGCAACTAGGCGATGTTGGAGAGGGTCCGAGGTGGGACCATGAGGCTCCAAGGCTTGGCAAGCTTGGGGAGAACCCAAAATGGGCCTAGGATGCCCAAATCATGGGCGGCCAACACACCAAGGGTGTGGGTTAAGTGGATTCACTCTCAACTCGCCCGCGGTGGTCACTCAATTTGGTGGCAATGTAAAATCGGACACTCTCTTACCGCCGACGGAGTAACTATAGCAATACTAAGCTAAGCAAGTCCAATACAGCAATGAGGGATGTTCAGGAGCTCACCTAGCCGGCGTGAAGACGCCGACTCCGGCCGGAGACGGGGGCGAGCGGGGAGGCGAGGGTATGTACCCGCACGCCGCGTCGGTGTCGCTTCAACCTGAAAGTGTAAAGAGTACAACACTACGCCTCTCGCAGGAGGGATGATCTTGGGGTGGGGATTAAGTTAATTACATCCAAAACTACCTCCACGCAGGGAGGGGCCTTCAGCCGGCCAAGCGGGTTGGGGATTACGCAATGAAACTTGACCTCCCGAGCTCCACCGGTTCTGCCCTGCTTCAGGTTCACTGGACAGACAGTCGGAGACGGTGCTGCCACGGGTTCCACGGAACTCGGATCTTGACGAGACCAGCGCCAAAAGTTTCCAACTGACAGAGGATGAAGCTTGAATTTTTTGGGAAGCTTTGATACTCAGGGCTGACCACGCCGGCGACTGGAACAGGACAGCAGCGTCTGGTCTCTGGCGGGTACCGAACTGATGCAGCAGGTTTCAGAAGTCACTGTGGGCTCTCCCGGACTCCGATTGGAATGAAACTGGCGGTGATGCGATCGTGGTCGGGGTAGCTTCGAGCCGGAGTTGACGGGGATGCGATCCGATGTCGGTAGAGAGAGGGGTAACCGGAGGAGTGAGGACTGGTCTAACCTAGGACCACAGGGGGCAGTCTGCCGTCTCCGACGAAGAAAATTGGAGCAGAGGGTTCCGGTGGCCGATTGAGTCCCTTCTTCTTGGAGGTGGCAGCTAGCTTGAAGTAGTTTCTTCCCTCCAAAAATGGCACTCAGAGCCTTCACGAGCTGGCCGTGGCAGAGTCTGGGACCGGACTGATTGATTCTGTTTCTGTCTGGTGCAGATCAATGTGGCTGGTTGCAGAGGGTGCCACGATCTCTAACGAGCTCTGATTGAGGCGAGACCTGAACCGTTGGAACCGTAGCCGAGTCTTCTTTCTGTATGCATCAACGGCAACATTGGCAGATGTCGGAGAGGACCGGGATGATCAGATGAGTAGAGGGGTGTCGGTTCTGGCTCCTGTAAACTGACCTGACACACTTGGAGTAGAAAATTTGTAACTTGAGATGCCGATGTCCAAATACAGCTCTGCTTCTTTAGGATGAAAGAGGACTTGAGAGGGAAGAACGTTTCTGAAGAACACTTGATCTGAATCCCAAAGGTTCGTCGTGGTCGGGCTTCCAATCTCGCTCTGGTTCTCTGCCTGGGGTCTTCTGCGCAGTCGTGGGAGATCAGCTCCTGCGGATAGCTCCGACCTCGGAAGCCGGCGAGACCACCACCGTTGGAAAGCTATCTCGATGACGATTCCAGAAATGTAGGCCTTGCCACCTGAATCTTTGAGAGACGGTCATGGCTGCCTCTGCAAGTTGCTGCAACTCTGCTGTCTGAAACAGAGGCTGAATGAGAAGAAGATGAGGGGGTGGGGAAGGGGATGGCCAAGAGAGTAAGAGGTGGAGGGTGAACTTGGCTGGTATGGGGAAGGGGGGCTGCGACTTTGGGTGGTTTGGGAGGTGGGGAGATGGAAGGGCACTGCCCTAGGGAGAGGGAAATTTGAATTTGGGCTTAGGGAAGAGCCCCTTCAACCTTGGGGAGAGGAAGGGGTGCTTAGGAAGTGGTGTTGGGTAGTTGGGGGTTGGGAGGTGGGGTGTGGATTGGAGGATGCCACCTTGGGTTGGGGGGGGAGTTAAATGGGTGTATGGGGAAGGGGAGAGGTCTTAATGAGGGGTGAATGGGGAGGAGAGAGAAAATTCCGAAAATTGGGTGGAGGGAGAGAGAGAGAGAGATAAAGAGAGAGAGAGAGATAATGGGTGAGAGAGGGAAGAGAGATTTGGTAGAGAGGAGTAAGACTAGAGAATTTTTTCTATTCAAATGATTCTTCAAAAGTTATTACATATGAGGAGTGGGGTGGCCTATTTATAGGCACATGACTTTTTCACAAAGGACCCTAACAAAAGACACAATGACTAATAACCGAAGGGAAGGGGGGGCATCCATGGGCCTAGCCCAATGAGATGGGCCCAATAACCTATCAAACCAACATAATGACTCAATACTTAGGAAAATGACTCAACAACCTAGGTACATGACTCAAATAAAGGGAAAATTACATGATATTGACTCAAAGAAAATGTGAAGATTACATGACTAGACTCAAAAATACATGACTAACATAATGGCGCTTGCCGACGAACAATCCGAGTCCGGAGAAAATGTGGAGGGGCAAGGGATGCCCTCATCATACCCCCGGGGTGGGGAAAACTCGACCCCGTTGAGTATGGATCCACCAGGGAAGTAGTACATCGAACTGCGGCTCTGGGTGATCCTCGATCTCTATACTCAACCCGCGACCATAGTCGGGGAACGGCGCTTCAGCTCGACAAAGTGACTCGGTCATACCCTCATGCTGGCGATGGGATCTTGCTTGCCTAGTATTGCCGCTGTGTGCTCACGTCCGGCTCTCAGGCTATTTGTGGTGGCACTCCGAGGGTGTCTCTCACAAGGGTAGGTGTAAGCTGGAGGCACTCACTAGGATCCACCGCGGTGCCCTTATAAGGTGCTAGATCCGCCACATGAGAAATGGGGAGAATCCCAAAACCCTTTTTGAAAGTTCAACCCATAAGCCGGGTTGCCAAAGCCACTCGGAACTTGGCAAGGTCCAAGTCCTCGTGCCCTCAATTTGGAGGTGACCCTGGGGTAGAGCCACTCCAAAGTCATCATCGTCAAGTTACCAACTTGGAATTCCAAGTGGCGCTCATGAGTTTTTGCTCGCTTGTTGTGAATATCACCGCTTGTTGCTTGATATATGCTTGGATGCATATGCCATGCTTGATGATGCGATGTGAGTGGGCAATGTTTGGTATGCAAAGGTGGTCCGGGGCAGCCACATGTAGATCGATCATGCTTTGATGCTATGAAGATTGTGACAGACTCAGGGGGGCCGGGACATCCATAGATGAACCTTTTATGCATGGGTATGACAAATGTCGGGGGACCCGGACATCCATGTATGCTCCTCTCATACTTAAGACTCATGATGAATGAGGGTGGGCCAATACATCCAAATACGGTCCACTTATGCTTCCTACTTGACATGTGGGTGATGTAAATGAATGTACCCGACTTATGAATCATGCCAAGTGGTGTTGTATGCCAAGACTTATGCACTCTTGTGACAAAGATGTCTCCTATGTGTGGGCCTTTGGACTTCCATTGGAATGGGTCGAAGGGGTCTAGAAAGGTGGATATCATGAGATGGGGCACTTCCTCGATCCCTAGGTGTATACCACCCAAAGTCATGGTTCCCATGGTGTAACCCGGGTCTGGGATGGGGTGGATTGGATCAAACATGGTGGGTTGGGGTAGGGAAAGGTAGGTGGTAGTTAAGGTGGTTGGGTTACTTGGGTTCCTTGACTCCCATTGGAATGGATCATAGGGATCATAAAGTGGGTTACCAAGGGGCTCCATGTCCTCAAGGTCCTCAAAAGGTGATGAGTCGTCTTCTTCTAGTGGAATGGTTGGGTCGGTGTATGGGGTGGGCTGGTTGGTCAAGGTTTTAGGAATCACAATGGTAGGGGAGTGGACCAGGATGGGCTCTTCCACTATGGGGAGAAGGAAAAGGATGTCACTAGTGTAGCAACCAATAGTGCAAACCGAGGAGATAGACCCAATGCATGGATGGATGAGGTTAAGGCTCTTGGGTTGGTCCGCTCCTAGGGCCAATAAAGAAGTCAAGTCTGATTGCCACTTTAGACCTTTGAGGAGATCATCCCAATCTTCTACCTCATAATAGGATTGGATTGTGGTGTGATAGGAGTGGAGGGGAACAATTTGGGATGGATATCCCAAAGGTGAGAGAGGTGGGGGTGAGCTAGGAAGGGTGGGTCCTTGCTTGAGCCATTGGAGTATATGCTCATTCATGGTGAAGGTGGGTGACTCTTGAGGATCGGGCTATTTGAAGTGGTAAAGGGTTGAGGCTTTTCCTTACCATTGGTGTGATCTTGGGCTTCCTTATGGGTGGGAATGGGTTCCGGACTAGCATCTACTCCCATGTGGAGGGTTGTGGAGGTTTCAATTCCTAGTGTTAATGGGTTGGGTAGGTCTAATGCGGGAGAATTGGTGATAGCTGGAGCATGGTGCACTTGGGGTGGTGGGCAAGGGTGGACTTGGATCGGAAGGGGAAGTAGAGGAGGCCTAGGTTGGGGAAAGATTGGTGTAGGAAGCGGGAGGTGAGTTGGGTGAGGGGTTTTGGGTTTGGGGATGGTGGCCATTATGGGCCTTGGTGGAGGGGTGGACACGGTGTCCACATGGTTTTTAATGGTGAGGGTTGGATGAGTGGTGGTCACCATGGAGGGAATTGGGTCGGTTAGGGGTCTCTTGCCCTTGGGATCATTTGGGGTGGAAGTGGGGGCTAAAGAGGCTTGACTAGTGTAGGTTAGTGAAGGGGGTTTTGGTTGGGGTGTGAGGGCCCTCATGGGATTAGGTGGGGAGGTGGAGGCCTTGGAGACTTGGGTTCTAGTGGTAAGGGTTTGGACGGGTGGGTTTGGAGGAGTGAGAGTGCTCCTCGAGTTTTGGTAACCCGTGTAGGAAGGGGACATATATTTTGCTCTAAGTTGCTCCTTCATGTCCTTCCAAGTGGTGATGGGAGTTTCCCTTCTAAGTATCTTTAGCCCGACAATTTGCATCCAATAAGTTTCCGCCCGTTTGGTAAGTTGCATTTTGGCAACCAATGCCTTTTCATCCTCGGATATATGATACCAAGTGAAGTATTGGTCCATTGTAGCTTCCCAATCTAAATATTCTCTAGGAGAGGTTCCATCAAAGGTGGGAAGTGGGAAAGGGACCATTCTATCGTCTATCCTTAGGGCGGGCCTATTTTCTCCAAGTTGGTTGAGTCGGTCCGATATGTTATCAAGCCGCTCATTGGCATAGGTCAAGGCTTTCATGAAGTAGTTGACATGGCCAGGGAAGTTATGGGTGTTAGTGGTAGGCATCTCTTGGTGGCTTGGACTTATGGAGTGGGCCGATTGGTAAGGTTGATATGAGGTGGCCATACTAGGGGACAAGAGTGATGCACTTCAAGACTCTAAATGCATAGACATGCCCTAGGACCAACTTGATAGAGACAAGTTGTGAACTTGCTCTGATACCACTTGATGTAAAACCGACCTTGGACCTATTTTGCAAGCATTCAAGTTTGAGCAGCGGACTCACACTAGTGAGCTCACCCGTATGGCACACACTAGGGCCCGAAGGCAACTAGGCGATCTTGGAGAGGGTCCGAGGTGGGACCATGAGGCTCCAAGGGTTGGGAAGCTTGGGGAGAACCCAAAATGGGCCTAGGATGCCCAAATCATGGGCGACCAACACACCAAGGGTGTGGGTTAAGTGGATTCACTCTCAACTCGCCCGCGGTGGTCACTCAATTTGGTGGCAATGTAAAATCGGACACTCTCTTACCGCCGACGGAGTAACTATAGCAATACTAAGCTAAGCAAGTCTAATACAGCAATGAGGGATGTTCAGGAGCTCACCTAGCCGGCGTGAAGATGCCGACTCCGGCCGGAGACGGGGGCGAGCGGGGAGGCGAGGGTATGTACCCGCACGCCGCGTCGGTGTCGCTTCAACCTGAAAGTGTAAAGAGTACAACACTACGCCTCTCGCAGGAGGGATGATCTTGGGGTGGGGATTAAGTTAATTACATCCAAAACTACCTCCACGCAGGGAGGGGCCTTCAGCCGGCCAAGCGGGTTGGGGATTACGCAATGAAACTTGACCTCCCGAGCTCCACCGGTTCTGCCCTGCTTCAGGTTCACTGGACAGACAGTCGGAGACGGTGCTGCCACGGGTTCCACGGAACTCGGATCTTGACGAGACCAGCGCCAAAAGTTTCCCAACTGACAGAGGATGAAGCTTGAATTTTTTGGGAAGCTTTGATACTCGGGGCTGACCGCGCCGGCGACTGGAACAGGACAGCAGCGTCTGGTCTCTGGCGGGTACCGAACTGATGCAGCAGGTTGCAGAAGTCACTGTGGGCTCTCCCGGACTCCGATTGGAATGAAACTGATGGTGATGCGATCGTGGTTGGGGTAGCTTCGAGCCGGAGTTGACAGGGATGCGATCCGATGTCGGTGGAGAGAGGGGTAACCAGAGGAGTGAGGACTGGTCTAACCTGGGACCACAGGGGGCAGTCTGCCGTCTCCGACGAAGAAAATTGGAGCAGAGGGTTCCGGTGGCCGATTGAGTCCCTTCTTCTTGGAGGTGGCAGCTAGCTTGAAGTAGTTTCTTCCCTCCAAAAATGGCGCTCAGAGCCTTCACGAGCTGGCCGTGGCAGAGTCTGGGACCGGACTGATTGATTCTGTTTCTGTCTGGTGCAGATCAATGTGGCTGGTTGCAGAGGGTGCCACGATCTCTAACGAGCTCTGATTGAGGCGAGACCTGAACCATTGGAACCGTAGCCGAGTTTTCTTTCTGTCGGCATCAACGGCGACAGTCGGCAGATGTCGGAGAAGACCGGGACGATCAGATGAGTAGAGGGGTGTCGGTTCTGGCTCCTGTAAACTGACCTGACACACTTGGAGTAGAAAATTTGTAACTTGAGATGCCGATGTCCAAATACAGCTCTGCTTCTTTAGGATGAAAGAGGACTTGAGAGGGAAGAACGTTTCTGAAGAACACTTGATCTGAATCCCAAAGGTTCGTCGTGGTCGGGCTTCCAATCTCGCTCTGGTTCTCTGCCTGGGGTCTTCTGCGCAGTCGTGGGAGATCAGCTCCTGCGGATAGCTCCGACCTCGGAAGCCGGCGAGACCACCACCGTTGGAAAGCTATCTCGATGACGATTCCATAAATGTAGGCCTTGCCACCTGAATCTTTGAGAGACGGTCGTGGCTGCCTCTGCAAGTTGCTGCAACTCTGCTGTCTGAAACAGAGGCTGAATGAGAAGAAGATGAGGGGGTGGGGAAGGGGATGGCCAAGAGAGTAAGAGGTGGAGGGTGAACTTGGCTGGTATGGGGAAGGGGGGCTGCGACTTTGGGTGGTTTGGGAGGTGGGGAGATGGAAGGGCACTGCCCTAGGGAGAGGGAAATTCGAATTTGGGTTTAGGGAAGAGCCCCTTCAACCTTGGGGAGAGGAAGGGGTGCTTAGGAAGTGGTGTTGGATAGTTGGGGGTTGGGAGGTGGGGTGTGGATTGGAGGATGCCACCTTGGGTTGGGGGGGGGGAGTTAAATGGGTGTATGGGGAAGGGGAGAGGTCTTAATGAGGGGTGAATGGGGAGGAGAGAGAAAAGTCCGAAAATTGGGTGGAGGGAGAGAGAGAGAGAGATAAAGAGAGAGAGAGATAATGGGTGAGAGAGGGAAGAGAGATTTGGTAGAGAGGAGTAAGACTAGAGAATTTTTTCTATTCAAATGATTCTTCAAAAGTTGTTACATATGAGGAGTGGGGTGGCCTATTTATAGGCACATGACTTTTTCACAAAGGACCCTAACAAAAGACACAATGACTAATAACCGAAGGGAAGGGGGGGCATCCATGGGCCTAGCCAATGAGATGGGCCCAATAACCTATCAAACCAACATAATGACTCAATACTTAGGAAAATGACTCAACAACCTAGGTACATGACTCAAATAAAGGGAAAATTACATGATATTGACTCAAAGAAAATGTGAAGATTACATGACTAGACTCAAAAATACATGACTAACATAATGGCGCTTGCCGACGAACAATCCGAGTTCGGAGAAAATGTGGAGGGGCAAGGGATGCCCTCATCAGTATTTGCACCCTGATGAAGATGCTGGCAGTGGCCCCACCACGTCCGTGCCCCATTGAGCGAACGGCCAGCTCGGTATGGTGGGGTGTAGTGGCACCGGAGGTCTCCTTGACACATTGGCGTGCTCTTGGCATTTCTGACAAGTCTTGGCGAACTTGCAGTAGTCATCAAATATAGTGGGCCAATAGTAACCCAATTTCTTTATCTCGATTTTCATTTTCGGGCCGGCCTGATGTGCTCCAGCTGGACCCGCATGGACTTCTTGCATCACCTGCCCAGCTTCTGCTGAAGACAAGCAACGAAGTAGAACTCTCCTTCAGACGTCTGCCATTATTCGGAACAGAGTTCCGTTTCTCATCTCGTAAGAGTCTTTGACCCTCAGGAGTTTCATTCTCTGTTCTTTCTCCTTTGGGAGCTGTTGGTGCTGGAACCATCGTAGGAGATGTTCTCGCCAATCGGGCTGTTAAACCTCTTCGACGACTGTCACCTCAATCTCTTGTTCGTCGGCCAAGACCTCTGTCACACTAGGGACTTGCCGGCGGTTGATCACTGTTATATTCACGCTTGTGTCAGGCGGGATTGCTGGAGAACAGGCTAATTTAGCGAGGGCGTCCGCCTGAGCGTTCTGTCCTCGGTTGACATGCTTGATGCTGATGAAGTAAAATCTTGACATCAGGCAGGTTGCCAGCTGATGGTAGGGGAGGAGCTCTTGCCTCCGCACATCGAACTCTCCTTGCAGCTATTTTATAACTAGCATGGAGTCTCCAAATACTTCGAGCATCTAAATTCCCATGGACAGTGCGATCTGCAACCTGACTATTAAGGCTTCATATTCTACCTCATTGTTTGTGCAAGGCTCGTTTATTGAGCAAGATGTGTGCACAACTTCTCCTTCTGGAGATTTCAGGACTATGCCTGCTTCTGCTCTGACCCTGGCTGATCCCGTGGCCGAGGTGTCAATTCTGGAGGCGCCATCAAAATACAGCTGCCACAAGGAGGGCTGCGCTTGAGCGGCTTCCAGTGTTTCATCTTCAAGAAGCTCTGGTTCCAGCGGGTAGTCTCCCGGTATTGGGTGCTCGGTGAAGAAGTTTGCAATAGCTTGGCCTTTGACAGCCTTTCGCGGTACATAGGAGATATCGAACTCCATAAGGATCACCGCCCATTTGCCCAAGCGACCTTTGAGTGCCGGCTGGGACATAATATATTTCAGCGGGTCATCTTTGGATACCAGGTTGATTTCATGCGACAACATAGAGTGTCGAAGCTTCTTGACTGCGAAGACCAGTGCCAGACAGATCTTCTCAATATAAGTATATTTCTCCTCAGTCCTGACTAGTCTCCAACTGAGGTAGTAAAGGGCTTGCTCTTTCCCTTCTTCATTATTTTGGGCCAGCATTGCCCCCAGAGAGTTGTGTGTGGCTGCTATATATAATATCAGTGGCCGTCCTTTCACCGGGGCGCCCAGCACTTGGGGAGTCTTCAGATAATCTTTCAGTTTGTCAAAGGCTATCTGGAAATCTTCATCCCAGTAAAAGGGAACATCCTTCATCATCAATTTGTTGAAAGGCTGGCATCGCCCCGATAAATTGGAAATGAACCGCCGGATATAAGCCAAGCGGCCCTGCAGTGATCTCAGCTCGGAGAGGTTCCTTGGTGCAGGTAACTCCTGAATTACTTTAATCTTTGCGGGGTCTATCTCGATTCCCCAGTACCTGACAATGAAACCCAAGAATTTTCCGCTCGACACTCCGAACGCACATATCATAGGGTTCATCTTCAATTCATACTGCCTCATCCTCTGAAAAATGCTTTGGAGGTCCTGTAAATGGTCTTCTTTTCTTCTGGTCTTGACCACCAGGTCATCTATGTAGCACTCGACCTTGTGGTAGAGCAACTCATCAAATATTTTGGTCATTACGCGCTGATAAGTTGCGCCAGCATTCTTTAGTCCGAACGGCATCCTCTTGTAGTGATAGATGCCTTTAGGGGTTCGAAAGGCAGTGTGGACCCGGTCATGTTCCGCGATCCATATCTGGTTGTAGCCAGACGACCCATCCATGAATGACAGGGCCTCATGGCCGGTTGTAGCATCAATCATGACTTCCGTTATTGGCACCAGAAAGTCATCCTTGGGACAGGCTTTATTCAGATCTCGGAAGTCAACACATATCCGGATCTGTCCATTCTTCTTCTTCACGGGGACGATATTCGCCAGCCACGTGGTGTACTGATTTTATTCGACAAATCTTGTTGTGACCCCTCTATGTTGATGATGTTGACACTTGCTCTATTCTTTGGCAACACCATTGTTTTGATTGATTGGCAACTGAGTTTGATTTGATGAAATTGCTCCATCAGATTGACTATGTGTTCTTTGCTTTTAATACACTGCTGTCTGCAATTCTTACTGTCATAAGTCCACACACTGCATCTCAATTAAATTGATTATGTGTGCACAGCGTCAACGCATCATGTTACAGCGTCAACGCATAAGTCCACACACTGCATCTCAATTAAATTGATTATGTGTGCACAGCGTCAACGCATCATGTTACAGCGTCAACGCACCGTTGGCTTTGAACCTCAGAGTCTGTACATCCGAATTGCCCTTGATCTGGTGAAATGTATACACTCATTCACTGTAGCCTTCACACATTAAAGTCCATACATTCATCAATTACTTTTCACTCAAGGCAAAGTCTATACACTGGGGTCTTTTCCCTACGTGTCTTAGGCGAAGTCTGAACATTCGATTCTGAAGCCTGAAGTCTATACAGTCCAGCCTAGTCCTACGATCAAGGCTTTAGCTACACTCAACTCTATACATTGGCTTCACTTCATGAAGTCTGTACATCGCTTCATGTCCCCAAAGTTTGCACATCAACAGTGATCTTTGAAGTCTGTACACTGCTTCAGGAGCTTCAAGTCCACACATCGCTCAAAGTCTGTACAGAGTCCAACGTCTCAGTTAGCGTCTTATGCACTTGAGCAAAGTCTGTACATCCACAGTGTTACTCAAAGTCTATACATTAATCTTCTAATCCAAAGTCTACACATTGGTCTTCGAATCCAAAGTCTATACAATGGTCTTCACACTTGAAGTCCATACATTCGATGTGCAGAGTTGATGTCTATACTGTGTCCTTGCTGATCAAGTCTACACTATGGTCGGTGACAAGTCTGTACACTGGCCTCAGCCTTTCAAGTCTACACACTACGGCTGAACTAAGAACTCTATACATCGTCTGTCTGCACTAGAGTCTCATGGAGTCTATACATTGCACTCGTCTTCTAAAGTCTATACACTGAAGTCTTCACATTCGCGTGCATAACATGAAGTCCATAAGTGGGCAAAGTCTGTACACTGTCCATGCTTCATGCAGCGTCAACTCATCCTTCATGCAGCGTCAACTCCTCAAGTATATACAATGCTTTCCTTCGCATGAAGCCTTTAAGTGCATTATGTCTATACAATGCCACTAGGATTTAAAGTCTATACAGCCGTTGCCTCCCTTGTTGAAGTCAACACTTTGGGCAAGTCTGTACGTTGCATTCTGCCTTTACAAGTCTATACAACGATGTATATACAATGCAATGTACATAATTAAATCTTATATCTTTATTCTTGTTGCTGAAGGGACAGGGTCGACGCCTGGAGCTTAAAGCGTCCACGTATCAGTAGACGAAGCTTTCACGATGTCTTCCATTGCGTCAACGCCACATAAAAGCAGCGTCGACGCAGCAGTTGAAGAAGCATTCATCTTCACAGGCCATTCCACTGCGTCAACGCCACAAGCAAGCAGCGTCGACGTAGCAGCTAAAGAAACGAGGCTAATGGCTACTGGAATGCCTCACTGCGTTAACGCCATTGAGTGAAAGCGTCGACGCAGCAAGTCAGATTGATGACTTTGAGCACGTGAACGGAGAACTCTATACAGCGGACTGAAGAAGCTAATGAGGGGCACGTGATCCCAGGTACCTGGCTCGTGATCCGAAAAGGACATGGTATCCAGATGAGGACACGTGTACTGACACTCCATTGTGTGCTGCCACGTGGTCCAAATTGCTGGGCGGGAAACGTGGAGAGCACACGTCTGCTGCTGTTGCTACTATATATACAAGCCTTCTTCTACAGAAGAAAGCTGATCGAAGGAGAAGAAGAAAAAGTCTATACACTCAGCAGCAGTGAGCCTTCGATCCACAGAGAGAGAAAAGAGAGAAGAAGAAGATACAGAGAAGAAGAGAAGAAATAGAGAAGAAGGAGAAAAGAGAGAGAGTGAGGTAGAGAGAGCTGATCGAGAGTGAGAGTGAGAATGTTTGTATCTCAGTCTCGTGGTTCAAAACCAAAGCTGAGCTTTGCTCTTTAAGAGCTACATTGCTTTTGGGTTTTTGTTTTTTGTTTTGATTCTGTCTTTCATTTCCGAATGCTATTTCTTCAAGCTGTGTGTCAGCGGTCTTGCAGTGGTGGTCTCCACTGGACGGGTTAAGCTGTATTTCCCCAGCGGTTGCAGAGGATCAGATCCTCTGGTCGGCAAGCTGTAGTGCCCAGCAAAGCTGTGTATCAGCGGGTTGTTTGGCCAAGCTGTAAAGCCCAGCGGACGCAAGCTGTGCTGCGCAGCAGGAAGCCATACTCGGTTGAGTGTGGGGTGGACGTAGGTCGTTGATCGAACCACCTAAAAATTGTGTGTGCAGTGTGTTTGTGTTTTTGTGTGATCTGTGTGCGATGAGAATTTCTTGCTTAGCTTGTTTGATTGCATCGCTTATGCTCATGTCTAGCTTTCTACCTTTTGCTTAGCACTTTTCATTTAGCTTTATTGATGTTTGCCTAAATTCCGCTCTAGAACTTACAATAGTTTTAAATTAGGCAAGTTGATCTATTCACCCCCCTCTAGATCCACACTTAGTGGAGATAGACTGCGTCCATCTAACCCAACACTTGGTATTAGAGCCTAACTCTTCTGCAGGGACTCATCGCCCGAAGAGAATAGGCAGAGATGGATGCTCGAGGGATGACTGCCGAAGGTCACTCAACAACGAAGCCCCCATTCTTTGATGGATCAAACTACGCATACTGGAAGAATCGTATGCAAGTGTTCCTCAGGGCTAAGGATTACGAGATTTGGAAGATTGTCAGCAAGGGACCTTATGAGCTGTCCCCGAATGAAGATGTATGGACCAAGGAGGAGATCAGAAGGTCCACGCTGAATTAGAGTGCTATTAATGCTATCCAGTGCGCTCTGCATCCTACAGAATTCTCCCGTGTGTCTGCTTGCAAATCAGCTAAGGAAATGTGGGATGCGCTGGAAGTAATTCATGAAGGTACATCTCAAGTAAGAGAGCAGAAGGCCAATCTTCTTGTATCTGAGTATGAAGCCTTCAAGATGAAGCAGAACGAGTCCATTAGCGAAATGTACGCTCGGCTGACTGTAATAACCAATGGCCTCAGAGGTTTTGGGAAACCTCAGGCAGAGTATGATGTAGTGAGAAAAATTCTGCGCTCCCTGACTCCCAATTGGCACACCAAAGCAACAGTGATGGAGGAGTCAAGGGACTTGCGTAATACTAAAGCTGATGAGCTGATTGGCTCACTAATGGCATATGAGATAAACATGCCAAGGACAAATGAAGCCGAGAGGAAGAAGAAGCCGATAGCGCTGAAGGCTAGTTCCAGCAAATCAGCAAGATCCAGCTCCAGCAGCTCTTCATCATCAGAAGAGAACCTAAATGAAGAGGAAGATGTGACTTGATCTGAGATAGCCATGATGACTAGAGAGTTTAGGCGATTTCTCAGAAAGGGAGCAGGACGGTTCGGTCAGAAGAAATACAGTGGTGACCGAAAGGATAAAAGGTATAAATCTAAACCTGCAAAGAAAAATGAAGCTAATGTTTGTTATCAATGCAGGAAACCAGGGCATCTGAAAATTGACTGTCCAGACAATCAGAAACATAAGGACAGGTCAAAGAAGAAAACCAAGAAGGGAAGAGCTATGATCACTACATGGAGTGATGAAGATGAAGGCTCTTTCAGCGGCAGCTCAGATAGTGAAGCCGAATCTGAACAGCCCATTTGCCTTATGGCAACAAGCTCTGAAGATAGAGAGGAGGATACAGATGAGGTAATCACTAGATTTGAAAACTTCACAATTGCTGATTGGGTAGATGTTTATCATGACATAGCTGATAGAGCTGATGATATTAGAAAAGAGAATAGGCATCTTAGAAGAAAAATCAATTCCATGCAAAATGATAAAACACTAACTGATAAAATTGCATGTTTGGAATCTGAGATTGATGAATTGAAACTCACATGCTCTGAAGAAGATGAAATCAAAAATGAGTTAAAAGCTTCTAAGGAAGAGAATCTAAGGCTTGGAAATGAAATTGATGAATGGAAGCTGAAGATTCAGAAATGTGAAAGTGAAGTCAAAATTATCTCTGAAAAATATGAAGCTGTCCTCAATGTCAACAATGAGCTGAAAAAGGCTATTGATGAACTTCAGAAAGACAATGAAGATAAAATGAAAACCATTGAGAAAATGACCCAAGGAACTGATAACTTAAATGCTTTGTTAGGGTCAAAGGTTAATTTCAGAAAAGAGGGCCTAGGATTTAACTCTAATGCAACAAAAACATTCGGAATGAAAACAATTTCATTTGTTGCTCAAAAGGAAAAGGGACCTCTAATTAGCATGAACTCAACAAATTTGATGAACAAAACTGCTAATATGAAAAAGCCCAGTGCTGAGGAGAAGGGCAAACGAAAGGTTAATGAGCCTAGTAAAGCTAGCACATCGAAGCAGAATCCTAGGGCTCAGACTCAGGTTAGGGGTCAACCTACACAGTCTGGTAAACCCCAGGTCAAGGTAACCAAGTCTCCACCAACACCTCCACCTCTGAAGAAGACCCAATACAAACCTGTGTATAGGTCAGCAGGGTCCAAAGTACAGGGGAGACAAAGTGCTGCTAGGAGTCAACCCAATTATTTCTATCAACCCAGAGCTCAGACCCACTACAATGCACAGCCAACCTACTTCAATAGGTCGAATTGGTCTAGAACTCAGGATAGGTTTACAGGTCTTGCACACCAGGGTGCTAAATATCAAAGACCTCACAGTAGAAATTGGGTCAATGGGTATGGTTACTGGACATCTAGAAATCAATATTTTCATAGCCAGCCTAGGAACTACTATGGCCAAAATTTTGTGAACACATCCTGGCCAAGGCACTGGCACAGAAATAATAATACTATCAATAATCATGCTGCTGCCAATAAGAAAAAGAACAACAGAAGAAAATCTGTAGGATCCACTGAACAAAACACATTTAAACAAATGTGGATTCCGAAACATTTGCTTTCCTATTTTGCTTCTAGTTCATTTACATTGGAGCCCAATCAGTCTTGGGTTCCAAACTTCTCTACCTAATTGTGTATGCAGGTATGCCTGGCAGCCAAGAACAACTTGTGGTACATGGATAGCGGCTGCTCCAGGCATATGACAGGAGATAAGGCCAAATTTTGCATACTGACTGAGAAAGTAGAAGGCCTTGTCACCTTTGGAAGCAACACAAAGGGTAGGATTATCGGATCAGGTAAAGTAGGTAAGTGTTCTACCTGCTGCATTGATGATGTTATGCTGGTTGAAGGGTTAGCCTATAATCTACTTAGCATTAGCCAGTTATGTGATAAAGGTTACAATGTTTTATTCAATTCTCAATGCTGCAAGGTTTTTGAACCTGATTCTGATATTGTCAAATTTTCTGGAAAAAGAATAAATAATACTTACATGATAAATTTAGATGAAATTTAACACACTAACCTTTGCCTTACTGCCAGTAGAGAAGGCATAGCATTTTTATGGCATCGTAGGTTAGGTCATGCTAGCTACACTATTTTACACAAATTAAATAAGCATGGCATGGTTAGAGGACTTCCTGAAGTCTCATTCAAGAAAGAAAATAAAATCTGTGATGCATGCACTCAATCAAAGATAACTAGAAAGTCATTTAAGTCTAGAACTGAAAATCTGTCTTCCAAACCCTATGAGCTGATACATATGGACCTTTTTGGGCCAACTAGATCTGTCAGTCTATCAGGGAGCAGGTATGGGTTTGTCATGGTAGATGACTTTTCTAGGTATACTTGGGTTTATTTCTTATCTAATAAGAGTGATGCTTTCTCAGAATTTCAGGAGTTCTATGTTAAAACAAATCAGAAAATTGAAAACATTTTGTCTGATCATGGAGGTGAGTTTGAAAACTCACAATTTGACGAATTCTGCAGGTCGAATGGAATCAACCACAGGTACTCCTCTCCAAGGACACCTGAGCAGAATGGAGTTGTGGAGAGAAGGAACAGAACCCTAGTGGAAATGGGTCGTACACTTCTTGTCGAAGGTGGTCTACCAAGGAAGTTTTGGGCTGAAGCAGTGAACACTGCCTGTTATGTAATTAACAGAGCCATGGTAAGACCTTCTACCCAGCAAACACCATATGAGATATTAAAAGGTAAGAAACCTTCTATTGCTCACTTCAAGATTTTTGGTTGTAAATGTTTCATTCACATAAATGATAAAAAGGACCTTGATAAATTTGAACCTAAAGGAGAACCAGGAATTTTTCTTGGTTATTCTGAAAACACACGAGCATACAGAGTGTACAATCTGAACTCTAAAACTGTTGAAGAATCTCCACACATAATTTTTGATGAATCTTTGGCAAATTCTAATGCTGGTAAATGCAGGAATGAAACCAATGGTGAAATCCTGAAGGAAGGAGATCCTGCAGACAAATCCGAGGATGAAGAAGAACATAAAGAGCTTAATGAAGAGGAGCCTACAGTTCAGGGGGAGGTAAATCAAGTTCACGATACTCCAATTATAAATATTAGATATCTCAAGGATCATCCTGTAGATAATGTTATTGGAAATCTGCATGACCCCCCTAGGACTAGAGGCCACTTAAGAATTCAACATGAACTGAATGCGTATGCCTTTGTATCAAACATAGAACCCAAGTCCATTGACTGTGCTCTCCAAGATGTGTATTGGATTAATGCCATGCATGAGGAGCTCAATCAGTTTGACAGGAATAAGGTGTGGCATTTGGTTCCACCTCCTGATCATAAAACAGTCATAGGGACTAAATGGGTATTTAGAAACAAAACTGATGAAGCGGGGAATGTTATTAAAAATAAAGCCAGACTTGTAGCTCAGGGGTACAATCAGGAATTTGGAATAGACTTTGAAGAGTCTTTTGCCCCTGTAGCTAGATTAGAAGCAATAAGAATTTTATTGACTTATGCATGTTCCCTAGGAATAAACCTTCAGCAGATGGATGTGAAATCTGCTTTTCTAAATGGGGAAATTAATGAGGATGTCTATGTGAGACAGCCTCCTGGGTTTGAATGTTTAGATTTCCCTAATCATGTTTACAAGCTCAATAAAGCTCTCTATGGGTTAAAGCAAGCTCCTAGAGCTTGGTATGACAGGTTGAGCAAATTTCTCACCGACAAGAACTTCACAAGAGGTATAGTGGATCAAACATTGTTTACCAAGGTAAGCCATCCAGATATTCTTATCATTCAGATTTATGTGGATGACATTGTGTTTGGGTCAACTAACCCCAAATTGTGTGAGGAATTCTCTCAAATAATGACTGATGAATTTGAAATGAGCTCAATGGGTGAGCTCAAACTATTTCTTGGACTGCAGGTTACACAAACAGAAGATGGCATCTTCATCTCTCAGTCTAAGTATGTAAAGAACTTATTGAAGAAGTACAAAATGGACAACCTCAAGGAAATAGCTACTCCAATGGGTACATCAACTAGTTTGGATGAAGACTCTAAAGGTAAACCTGTGGACCAAAGGCTATACAGAGGTATGATCGGATCTCTTCTCTATCTTACAGCATCTAGGCCTGATATACAATTTCCTGTGTGTTTATGCTCTAGATTTCAGGCCAGTCCTAAAGAAAATCACTTTAAGGCTGTGAAAAGAATTTTTAGGTATTTACTAGGCACCCAAGAACTAGGTCTCTGGTATCCTGCTAAGTGTGAGTTAGAGCTTCTAGCCTACACTGATGCAGACTATGCTGGGTGTCGAGTAGATAGAAAAAGCACTAGTGGCTACTGTCAATTCCTTGGTGGCTGTCTAGTGTCTTGGGCATCTAAGAAGCAACACACTGTAGCATTATCAATAGCTGAAGCTGAGTATGTTGCAGCATGCAATTGTGCAGCCCAAGTACTTTGGATTAAGCACCAACTGGCTGATTATCAGATAAATCTGGGATGCATTCCACTTTTATGTGATAATACTAGTGCTATTTGCCTTACTAAAAATCCTGTTCACCATTCTAGGACTAAGCATATAGAGATAAAACATCATTTTCTTAGAGATGCTGTAAATAAAAAGGAGATTGAAATGAACTTCATAGAAACTGAAAAATAAATTGCTGATATTTTTACTAAGCCTCTTGGGAATGAAAAATTTAAGTTTCTTAGAAGAGAACTTGGCTTATGTAAATTTCAGCATGATGAATGATTGTTTAATTGCTGTGAATAAAATCTCTGATGTGGACTTGTTTTTGATTGTTTGGATAAATCATGTGGATGTGAATGTGGATGTAGAACTGTCCTGCATTGCATATATTCAGGGGGAGCTTGTGGTGTCTTTACATGTCTTTGCATATCATTCATTCATGACCTATGCATAAGCTCTCTCTCAATTAATTCTTGCCATGCTGCATGCATATAGACAGGGGGAGTATTGCTAAGAAAATCAGAGTGGTTTCAACTTTCTTGAAGTCATTCAACCTTTAACTCCGAATACTTGTCTCTGACATTATGGCAATCTGTTGGTTAGTTCTGATTTCTAAGCAGTAGAAAATGGACTTCTTCATTTATAAGAATTTGAATTGTCCAAAGACTGATGTAATGGTTTAAATCTTATAATGGTTGGAGTTTAAAGATTGCAATCAGTATATAAGTAAGTTGAAAATTGATAAAACTCTCAACCTCTTTCTTATTTCATGTCAGACAAAGCTATTCATATCTGAAATCTAAAAACTCATCTGAAATCATGTCAGAGAGATTAAGTATGTGTATTGTTCTTACACAAGTCATTCTGAATCATAAAAAGGACAGCTAAGAAAGATACTGAAAAACATTGAGAATCATTGAAAATATATATATTGGCAGAGCAATGACTGGTAATCACTGAGAAACTGAGTGATCCATCAAAGTCTCATGAAGTGTATCAGCTATCTCTGTTTAAAATGTTCAAAACAGCAGGCTGGTTTCACTGAGTACCTGGGGGTAACTGGCGTCTGATAAACGTGTACCCTCACACAAAAAGGTGTAACTCAGCTCTGTTGAATTTGATCATAGGCAAAATGGTCCATCTTGTTGAGTATCTAGGGGTATTGGCGTCTTATAAACGTATACCCTTACGCAGAAAGACTTATGGTACCTGAATGCTCAAAATGATCTAATACTGATAATGCTGCTCCTTTAAAAGAAAAGTTCATGAGTGTCAATCTGTTTAGTTTCAATGCATGACTTGATTTCTCTAAACATTTTTATGAGACTATGAAAGTAAGATATTACGAAACTGTATCTTTCATGCAAATATGATTCTGGTTTATTGTCTTATCATGCACAGTGAACTTATCTATTGCTTGTAGTGCATGAACTCCAAATTTTATCATCTTTAAACCAGACCTCTTTCTGACAGCAGTTTCCAACTTCATATACCTGAAGACTCTATACTTTAGAATGCTTATTCATGAACTACCTGTTCAGAATGCCAGTCAGTTCTTCTCTTGATACCTCCATTGTATTTAATTTTTCCCTCCTCTTTGTTGATGGCAAAGGGGGAGAATATTGTCTAGGGGATGTCTAGTGGGAGAATACATATCTGTCTGAATTCTGAAGTCATTTCTGAATTAATTCCAAGGGAGAGTTTGAGGCAGTGAGTTGCATGCATTCATAGCATCTGCATGTCAATCTGCATAACACATCATGTCTTTCATCAAACATATATATCTATGACAGGTTGTTGCTACTCTACTTCATATGGGGTTGCCATCATCAAAAAGGGGGAGATTGTTGTGACCCCTCTATGTTGATGATGTTGACACTTGCTCTATTCTTTGGCAACACCATTGTTTTGATTGATTGGAAAGTGAGTTTGATTTGATGAAATTGCTCCATCAGATTGACTATGTGTTCTTTGCTTTTAATACACTGCTGTCTGCAATTCTTACTGTCATAAGTCCACACACTGCATCTCAATTAAATTGATTATGTGTGCACAGCGTCAACGCATCATGTTACAGCGTCAACGCATAAGTCCACACACTGCATCTCAATTAAATTGATTATGTGTGCACAGCGTCAACGCATCATGTTACAGCGTCAACGCATAAGTCCACACACTGCATCTCAATTAAATTGATTATGTGTGCACAGCGTCAACGCATCATGTTACAACGTCAACGCACCGTTGGCTTTGAACCTCAGAGTCTGTACATCCGAATTGCCCTTGATCTGGTGAAATGTATACACTCATTCACTGTAGCATTCACACATTAAAGTCCATACATTCATCAATTACTTTTCACTCAAGGCAAAGTCTATACACTGGGGTCTTTTCCCTACGTGTCTTAGGCGAAGTCTGAACATTCGATTCTGAAGCCTGAAGTCTATACAGTCCAGCCTAGTCCTACGATCAAGGCTTTAGCTACACTCAACTCTATACATTGGCTTCGCTTCATGAAGTCTGTACATCGCTTCATGTCCCCAAAGTTTGCACATCAACAATGATCTTTGAAGTCTGTACACTGCTTCAGGAGCTTCAAGTCCACACATCGCTCAAAGTCTGTACAGAGTCCAGCGTCTCAGTTAGCGTCTCATGCACTTGAGCAAAGTCTGTACATCCACAGTGTTACTCAAAGTCTATACATTAATCTTCTAATCCAAAGTCTGCACATTGGTCTTCGAATCCAAAGTCTATACAATGGTCTTCACACTTGAAGTCCATACATTCGATGTGCAGAGTTGATGTCTATACTGTGTCCTTGCTAATCAAGTCTACACTATGGTCGGTGACAAGTCTGTACACTGGCCTCAGCCTTTCAAGTCTACACACTGACGGCTGAACTAAGAACTCTATACATCGTCTGTCTGCACTAGAGTCTCATGGAGTCTATACATTGCACTCGTCTTCTAAAGTCTATACACTGAAGTCTTCACATTCGCGTGCATAACATGAAGTCCATAAGTGGGCAAAGTCTGTACACTGTCCATGCTTCATGCAGCGTCAACTCATCCTTCATGCAGCGTCAACTCCTCAAGTATATACAATGCTTTCCTTCGCATGAAGCCTTTAAGTGTATTATGTCTATACAATGCCACTAGGATTTAAAGTCTATATAGCCGTTGCCTCCCTTGTTGAAGTCAACACTTTGGGCAAGTCTGTACGTTGCATTCTACCTTTACAAGTCTATACAACGATGTATATACAATGCAATGTACATACTTAAATCTTATATCTTTATTCTTGTTGCTGAAGGGACAGGGTCGACGCCTGGAGCTTAAAGCGTCCACGCATCAGTAGATGAAGCTTTCACGATGTCTTCCATTGCGTCAACGCCACATAAAAGTAGTGTCGACGCAGCAGTTGAAGAAGCATTCGTCTTCACAGGCCATTCCACTGCGTCAACGCCACAAGCAAGCAGCGTCGACGCAGTAGCTAAAGAAATGAGACTAATGGCTACTGGAATGCCTCACTGCGTTAATGCCATTGAGTGAAAGCGTCGACGCAGCAAGTCAGATTGATGACTTTGAGCACGTGAACGGAGAACTCTATACAGCGGACTGAAGAAGCTAATGAGGGGCACGTGATCCCAGGTACCTGGCTCATGATCCGAAAAGGACAAGGTATCCAGATGAGGACACGTGTACTGACACTCATTGTGTGCTGCCACATGGTCCAAATTGCTGGGCGGGAAACGTGGAGAGCACACGCCTGCTGCTGTTGCTGCTATATATACAAGCCTTCTTCTACAAAAGAAAGCTGATCGAAGGAGAAGAAGAAAAAGTCTATACACTCAGCAGCAGTGAGCCTTCGATCCACAGAGAGAGAAAAGAGAGAAGAAGAAGATACAGAGAAGAAGAAGAAGAAATAGAGAAGAAGGAGAAAAGAGAGAGAGTGAGGTGAGAGAGAGCTGATCGAGAGTGAGAGTGAGAATGTTTGTATCTCAGTCTCGTGGTTCAAAACCAGAGCTGAGCTTTGCTCTTTAAGAGCTACATTGCTTTTGGGTTTTTGTTTTTCGTTTTGATTCTGTCTTTCATTTCCGAATGCTATTTCTTCAAGCTGTGTGTCAGCGGTCTTGCAGTGGTGGTCTCCACTGGACGGGTTAAGCTGTATTTCCCCAGCGGTTGCAGAGGATCAGATCCTCTGGTCGGCAAGCTGTAGTGCCCAGCGAAGCTGTGTATCAGCAGGTTATTTGGCCAAGCTGTAAAGCCCAGCGGACGCAAGCTGTGCTGCGCAGCAGGAAGCCATACTCGGTTGAGTGTGGGGTGGACGTAGGTCGTTGACCGAACCACCTAAAAATTGTGTGTGCAGTGTGTTTGTGTTTTTGTGTGATCTGTGTGCGATGAGACTTTCTTGCTTAGCTTGTTTGATTGCATCGCTTATGCTCATGTCTAGCTTTCTACCTTTTGCTTAGCACTTTTCATTTAGCTTTATTGATGTTTGCCTAAATTCCGCTCTAGAACTTACAATAGTTTTAAATTAGGCAAGTTGATCTATTCACCCCCCTCTAGATCCACACTTAGTGGAGATAGACTGCGTCCATCTAACCCAACAAATCCCACATCAATGAGCTTGTCGACTTCTGCACAAATTTGAGTGATGAGCTCCGGCCTCATGCGCCGCGGTGGTTGCTTCATCGGCTCAGCTTCAGGGCTGATCGCCAGCTCATGTTGCGAAACTGCAGGGCTCAGTCCTGGCATCTCTTTGTAAGTCCAGGCGAAGCAATCCCGATACTCTTGCAGCAGCTGGATGTACAGCTCCCGTTCTTCTGGCGATAGTTGGGCACTGAGAAAGGTAGGCTTGGGATCTACCTCATTTCCCAGGTTAACTTCTATTAGCTCATCGACCATAGCTTGGCCTCCGTCTTCTATCTCCGGAGGTGCCGGCTGGAGGTCAACAAAATCTGGAATACCATCTTCGGGGTCAAGGATCTCGATTTCCTCATTTGACATCATCAGAGTCTCCAGAAGGTCCGCTGCTTCATTCAATAATGGCCGTGCAGATTGTTCTCTCAGTAAATCTACTGCCGTTGTAGATTCCAAGGGCGAGAGAGCAGCTTCAGTTCTTGTAGTTGGGGTTACAGTCGTGACAAACTGGTGACTGCTTGTTGTTGGATTAGAACAGCAACCCAGTCTTGTAGCAGAGGGTGAGGAGGTCTCATCTTCTGAGGCAGTTGTATCTTCAATAGAAGTGGCATTCCTCTTCTTGGCAGCATATACCTCTTGGTCGGAGTCGGCTGAGGCTCCCCCGATTGGCGTGAGAGGTGCCGTGGTCATCATCAGTAGGACTCTACCGGAGGGAGAGGTCCATGCTTCTTCAACATCTTCGACTTCGCTACTGCTAGCCGTATCAAATTTGGCTTGAAGGGCTATCTCTTCGAGACAGACCTGCTCCCAGCATTGGCAAGGAATCACAGTCTCTGCTTCTTGATTTTCGGGCTGGGCCGGGTTATCGTGTTCAGATCCTACTGGATATTCATCAAAAGTTGCCCCCAATGGGCTATCTTCAGCAGGGTATAAGGCAGAGATGGTATCCACCTCGTATCACCCACTGTAATAATATTCTTCCAAGGTGAAGCCCAACCCCGAGTGCTGAGAGACGCGTCTCATTTCCTTATCTAGACTTGCGGGATACCACATTTTCTGGAAAGCTTCCTTCCTCTTCTGAGGCTGATCGGAGGGGATGTGTTGCTTCTGAAATATCCTGACCATCCGACTGGTTGTGAATGCTGTAGACACGCCAAAATTGACGCTTTGTTGATTAAATCTCATGTCACTACGTTGACGCCCCAAGTGGACTTCAATATTCCTATAAAATGAAGTTTTTCTATTTTTGTGAGTTTTATGCATTTTTCCTGCATTTTCGTGATTCACGACCTGAAGAAGGGCGTTATTTTTAAAGTAGCGACCTGTCATAGGGCGTTTTCAAACGAAAAGACGACCACAATTGAGGGCGTCAATTCTTGGTATTATCCGTTAATTTCTGGAATTATCTACTTTCAAAATAAAAAGCATTTTGTGAGTAACGTCCTTCCTCAGGGCGTGTTTTTAATCAACGCCGTTACCTCAGGCGTGTTCGCTTATTTTTAAACAAAGAAAGTTTTATTTCCAAAATTAAATCCAGGAAGAAACGGCCTTTCCTAGGTCGTGTTTCAAGAAACGTCCTGTGGCAGGTCGTCAATTCATAAATCGACGCCCTGGCATGAGGCGTGTTTCACCTCCGAGCCCTTCTTTCTTCTGCCTTTCCCTCCCAGAGTCCTGCTCTGTTTGGTGTTATTGCTCGATCGGGCTCTTGCCTTTTGATAACCATTGCCATGGTTATCTCTTGCCCGTGTTTATCTTCGGATCTGAACCTTATTTAAAGGATTCATGGTCGACCCTTTGAGAGGTTACCAACGGAGGTTACCCACGTTACGAGCTTGCAAGGTTACGAATAACTACGTTACTGAGGGAGACGAGCTTTAGAAGAACAGAGATTTATTGCCTTCTGCATCCTCTTCCTCCATCAACAGCGGTTTTTTTCCTGGTTGCCCCTCTACTGTCGTCAAGGGACAGCAGGGTGCCTTGGGTTTTGATTCGTTTCTGTGTGTTTTCATCACATCTCCATCCCGTTCATTATTATCATCATATCGTTAGCATCAGTTTTTATCATCATATACCTCTCTTCCCTTAGTTCTATCTTGGGGTTTTTAAAAACCAAAACCAAAGAGGTGCGCATGTGTTTTTCTTTTCACCATCATATGGTTCTTTTGGGCTGATACTACTGCACGTTGGCTGATCTCTTCTTTGCTTTGTTTTTATTGTCTTTTTTGCAAGGTAATCAAAAGAAGAGAACCCTTCTCATCGGCCGGCCGATTGAAGAAGGAGGAAGGAGTTCACATCATCCCGCGTTCCAATCTTCACCAGGTATTCGCGATCCCTTTTTATTAATATTGAGGTAACCCCTCTGGCGATTACATCTCCACTCTTGCACCACGTGCATGCTTTTTCCCTTTATTTAGTTTTGTTTTCATCATGATTCTTACTGCATGTGATTGATATTTTATCATTATTTTGTGTGTGGAAGATTTTATGCACATCCACAAATTGGCGATCACGGTGGGACCTCCACTGTTTTCTTTTTGATTACCATCTCCATTGGCACCCTCGCGTGCCCTTTCCCCTTGGCACCCTCGTGTGCCCTTTCCCCTTGGTACCCTCGGTACCCTTTCCTTTGTGCCCCTCGGGCAGCCCCCACTGTGCACACTGCACACTCCAGGATCAGCCAGTTTTGGATATCTCCCAGAATTAACGCCTTCCACGAGGGCGTGTTTTGATTTCACGCCCTTCTGAAGGGCGTGTTTTAGTTGATTAACGCCTCTTCAAGTGGGCGTCTTTTGCATATCTCCTGTTGCTTTGCCGCTTAATTATTTTATCTGAGAATTCACGCCCCACCCCAGGGCGTGCCATTTCTTTTTAGCGCCTGTCATCAGGGCGTTTCATTCATTTTTCCTGCCTTATTCATACTATCTTGCACTGTCTGAGAAGTCACGCCCCTATCCAGGGCGTTTTATTGTGCATTGACGCCTGTCATTGGGGCGTGTATTATTCATTTGACGCCCTCCCGTGGAGGCATCCTTTCATGACAGCGCCTAACTCCAAGGCATGATTTTCTTCTCCCTGTGAGCCCCTCACAGAGTTTCACGACAGCCACGCTGCCGTTTCTTGTTTTGGTAGTGACCTTTCCCAGGTCATGTTTTTCTCCCTGCTTTGGTAACGGCCTGTTCCAGGTCATGCCCTTCCTGAGTTTCCACAGCACGCTGCTTACTGCCTTATTGGTGATTCACTGCTTGTCATATTGATCTGTCTTGATATATTGCTGTGATTTACATTGACTTCATTTTACTTGTGGGTTTTTTTGGTTGAGAGACCTCCTCTCTCTAGCCTAGGATTCCATACACCTTTCTTGGAATCGGGACAACCCTCCATTGAGCATTCCGTCTCTTTGGACTGGAAATCCCTTTTCCAAGACCTCCATAAGTCCCCGCACCCGTGGATTCCCTCACGGATGCCGGGCTGGTTGTACCCTCGAAGTACCCGGAGTTTAGATATCCTATTCGTTGGTGAAGAGAGAGAAAACCTAGTTGACCCGGAGGTCACACTTGGATCAAACTAGGTTTCATTTGGCAAAAGAGTGAACTATTCACAAATCATCCACTTTAATCTCAAACATCCAAACATTAAAATCTTCCGTGCTTTCCAACATTGTTTGCATAACTTGGTTGGGTTGATTTGATTAAATTGGTTTGATTAAAGTGCCCTTTTTTTGTGGTAATTTCTTCATTAAACATCCTCTCTCTTAAGAATGAAACTCCGTTCAGGTAAAATCATCAACATGTCGGGCAACGGGTACTCTTATGATGATGAGCATGAGAATGTATTTGGTCAATATGGTGACCCTTTCCAAGATTCAGTTTATTATGAGGGAAATTATCTCCCTCCTCATCCTCATTACTCACAAGTCCATGTGGTTGATACCACTATTCATGAGGCAGACCCTTCGTCTCAAGTTCCATCTTCTAACACTTCGGGGAACCCTTCCCCATCCATTAATGTCACAGATTTGATCCAAGCTCTCTCCCAGTTGGATGACTCCCAGTGGCAAGCCATTCAGGCCGCCTTGAAGGGGAAATCCGTCCCTTCATCTTCCTCTAATCCCCCTCCGGCCGTGAGTGGCCATCAGATTGTTAATGACCAGGCGGTCTTGCATCCCCCCTCCTCTCGTCCACAAACGCCTACTGCGGCCATGCCGGCCCAGCAGGCGAGCTATTCAGCGGTTAGGCACCAATCTTCCCAACCTCCTCGGATTCTACGAACGCCTATACCGCATTCTTTTGTTTAGAATCAGGCCCCGGTCGAGCCCGATACCAACACTCTCTTGCTTCAGAAGCTGGCCAGCATGGAGGAGCAGCTCAAGAAGGTTACATCGACTAAGAATGCTCCGAAAATTTCTCTTCCTACGTTGCCGGTGTTCCATTTACCACCTTCTGAAATGCCGAATTTTTGGCGATATAATGGGACGGGCAACCCATTCATTCATTTAAAGGATTTCCGATATGAGACTTCCTTCTGGCAAGACAATAAGGCCTCCCTGGCCTACTTATTCAGAAGATCTCTTGAGGGGCCAGCCCTCGAATGGTTTTATTCTCTGGAGCCAGCTGATGCCGGCGATTTTGATGTTATTCAAAGAAAATTCTTGCAAAAGTACAGAGACCGGGTGGGACCTTCCCTTTCTGTTACAGATCTAGTCGCTGAGAAAATGAAGCCCGAAGAGGACTTCATCGTATTTGCTGATAGGTGGCGGTCTATGGCCGAGAAATTGAAGGACACATTGTCGGAACAGGAGCAAGTGAAAATGGTTATTTCTAACGCAATTCCTCAATTCCGGCATATTTTGGCCATGAATCGGCTGACAACTATGGAAGAGCTCTATGAAAGAGCTCGTTATATACAAACGCAAATGAAGGACTCGCCCATCATGGGCATGTTTGAGCCGAAGCCTCGGCTATTTAAAAAGAATACAAATGTCAACAGCGGGCCCACGACTGAGGGCACTGTCACAAATGAGCAGGTTGGCGTAGTTGGCCACCCCCACCACCAATCAAACCCACGACCTCCACCACCTCCACAGCAAAACCCCCATTTTGCCTCCGCTCCACAACACCACTTCGCACCCCAACCTTCTTTTGCTCCATCACCAAGCCAAGTGCCCCGCACCGACCCTCCAGCACCACCACAATACCATCAAGTCCCTCCGCCTACCAACTATGGCCAACAACAACGGAGACCACCACTTGGCCCCAAGAGGGCCCATTATCCACCGCTCCCAGAGAGTCTCCCTGATATTTTTAAGGCTTTGATGGCCGCCAACCTGCTCGTCCTACCAAAAGAAAGAACGGTGTGGCCCGCCAATGTTGACACATCCCGTTACTGTGCTTTTCACCGCGCCCCTGGTCACAACCTTGATCGTTGTTTCCACTTCAGAGATCATATTTATGATTTGAATGACCAGGGTGGCATTAATTGGGATGAAATGAGGCAATTCATCGCCACCATGAAAGAAAGAAGGCCTCCTTGGTAACAGCAAAATCAGCAACAACAGCAGCCAGCTCCGCAGCAAGTTCAGCCACAGCAAGCTCCTGCACCCCAGCAGGATATGGGGATCGTCCGTAATCCATTGCCGGAGCACGCTCCTAATCAACACGTGAACCCTGTCACGTCTCTCTACGAGGTGGAGAGAGGGCAGGATGGCACGAAGAAAACGCCTCTGTCGGGGCATTTCACCATGATCCAACTCAAAATCAAACTCCGCGCCTTTTGCGCACCCCTCCTTCTTCTTCTGTCAATCTTCAATCAGGACGTTCTCTTTTACGCCCCGTCAACCCATCTACCCCCATCAATTCCACGGCCTTGCCGGCTCGCTCTCTTCTTATCCGCTTGCCACCCCCGCAACCTGCCACTTCTTCATCCATCACCAATCCCACACCCGCGCCGTCCAGGTCGCTCTTGCTTCACTCACCGTCGGCACTGGTAACACCCGCCACCACTACTTCCCCACCGGCAAGGGTACCTCCACCATCAGTGCAACCACCTTTTGTGCCCCGATCTCTCCTTATTCCACCACCCACTAATGCTCCTCGCATTCGGGTATCCCTCTCTTCTCCCACGCCTCCTGCGCGGGCGTCTTCGTCAAATACTTCTCCCATGCCTCCCGCGGGGGCATCTTTGTTAAACACCACTACCGTGCCTCCTACGGGGGCATCCTTTTCATTGAATTCCCCTTTGATTCCCCCCAGCAGGGTCTCTGCTACCAACATTCCTTCTTCTTCTTCCAACCCTCCTCCTATTTCTGCCCCGACAGAGGCGCGTCAAGGCGTGGCGCCGCTCCGCAGTGGACGGATATTCCATCGTATTTTCCCATAGAGAGAGCTAGAGCCCGTGCAGGGGCCGCAAGAGCAGGAACAGGAACAAGAATCGGTGCCAGGGACTCAATATGATCTGTTAAAGCACTTGGACCGCACTCCCGCCAGGATTTCTATTCTTGAATTGATCAAACGGTCCACCACTCATCAGCTGGCTTTAAAAGAATATTTGTAGAAGGTCATGGTCAACGAAGACATTCCGGTCGAGCAAATAGTTACAGTCTTAACACCTGCTAGCAGTCAGCCGGCAATCACCTTCCATGAGCATGAACTAGCACCTCTTCAGGCAAGAAAATATGCTCTTTGTATCACAGTCGACATCAACAAAGTGGCTGTCAAGCAGTGTTTGGTGGATACTGGGGCATCCATCAATGTTTTACCACCGGGCACTTTAAAGCTGTGCGGCATTCCGGAAGATCAAATTCGGCCATCCACTATAACGGTCACTGCCTATGATAATACCAAGAAGCCTCCTCTAGGCATGATCACTTTAAAAGTAAGTTTGGGTCCAGCTTCCATAACAGCAGATTTTCACATCTTGGACATGGATCCAACATTTAACGGCATTCTGGGCCGCCCCTACATACAGCAGCTTGATGCGGTGCCATCTACAAATCATCAGTGTATTAAATTCCCCCACAAGGGCCTCATTATCAAGGTGACCAGTATGCCGATCCTGCCAGAGGAAGATATTCATGCAGCTTCATCAGTTCCTTCCATTTGGCCAGCCAACAAGCCACTTTTGTCTGTGCTGGACGTCCCTCGTCCGCAACCGACGCCGTCTGAGACCGTCACCACAGTTGCTATGACGCCCCTACCTTCCAAGGGGAAGAAGAAAAAGAATATGATTAACACCCCTGGTTGGAACATTCTGTTGAAAATGGGGTATTAACACGGCAAGGGCCTGGGCGCCAATTGTCAGGGCAGGATTAGGCCCATTAAGCCGCAGAAATTGCTTGTACGAGGCGGCTTGGGCTATAAAGGGCCCGGTAAAAATGAAGAAGAGCCATGGGCTTTTATGACTTCTACTTTAAAGCCAGATCGCCAGCCACTCACCTGGACATTGAAGACACATTTTGTCACGGGTGGCATTCATAATGATGAGCAGACGACTATGATTACTTCATTGCTGGATTGTCATGATGTTCACGCCAGACAGTTTGCTCGTCATATTGCACCACTGGCTACCTACAAGGCCCTGGAGTCTTTAAGGTCGGACAAAAGAAGGAAAATGGACGATCCGGAATGTGATTGGTACAGGTGGTTCGACCTGAATGACATCACTATTTCTTTAAGCCGCCTGTTCATGCCGACAGATCCGGAGTGGCAGCCACTGATTCAAGAACTGATTGAGATGCCAGCTGTGATTGCAAACAAAAGGCAGTTGCTAAGTGACTTTACAGATACAGGGGAGCCAGATGTCCCTTTTGAAGAAGGTTTTACCGTAGATAGGCTGTGGGCCGGCCTCTTTTCCCTCACTTCTGTGCATCCGTCTTTGCTGGCTTCTTTATATTCCCGTTGGTTTGGTCACGTGCCACGACCACCACCGATCATAATCAACTTGTCTCCCGATTCAATTCAGATTTCCCTCCCGATTCCTCCTTCGCTCCACGAGCGATTTTCCACACTCTCCATCTCGCCCCCGCGTGGGCCATCACTAATTGAAGCTTTCTCTGATCTTGCAATTTCCACTCACCCTGCTATTCTCCCTTCACATTGCTTTCTACTTGGAAAAGAAAATAAAAATGAAGAAAAAGATAAAAATGAAAAAAAAAATGCCGATTTTCCAACTTTCCAATCCTCCATTTCTATTGAGGAGACCTCCTATCTTTCTCCCGAGTGCGTCCCGACCCAGGGGCCGCTCTTCCAAGATTCCTTGGTAAGTCTTTTCTCCCCCTCCGGTGAGGGGTCCTCCTCTGTATCACCTCCTGTATCCACTTTTTCACCTCCTTCTTTCCTTTCTAATCAGCCTAGTTGCTCTTCTTCTTCGTCTTCCTCTTCTTCTAATAAAATTCATGGGGTAGATTCACACAAGAAGGCCAAGGGTAAGCAGATTCCTCGCAGATTTTTGTTGGAATTGGCCATCAGATGCCAAGCTTGTTTAGCTCTCCCGGAGTTTGTGAAAGAGCCAATTATCCTACCGGAGTTAGAATATGAGGATGCTGATGCTTCTTATGAGGGTTTGGGCATTTATGAAATTATGAATGATGAAGACCCTATTGAAGAGGGGGATGAAAATTATGAAGAATATGAGGACGAGGCTGATGCTTTTGCTAGTGGAATGAGAAGATTCGACGAACCATCAGCCTCCGTAGAAGAACCTACCAAAGAAATTAATCTGGGCACCGAGGAAGACCCTAGGATTGTCCTCATTAGCCAAAATTTGCCGCCCTCCGAAGAGAAGACGCTCATTTTAGTTCTTCAAGAGTACAAGGACACGTTTGCATGGAGCTATGAAGATATGCCGGGATTAGACCCTGCGCTCGTTGAACATCGCCTTACACTTAAGCCAGGGTCTGTCCCGGTAAAACAACGATTGAGGCGTTTCCACCCTAATATGGCTTTGAAGATGAAAGAAGAGGTCGACAAACTCCATAAGGCTAGATTTGTTAGAGTCATCCTTTATCCCAATTGGGTGGCTAACATTGTCCCAGTTATGAAGAAAGATGGGAAAGTTCGGATCTGCATAGACTTCCGGGACCTCAACCGAGCGTGTCCTAAAGATGACTTCCCCCTCCCTCATATTGATGTTCTGATTGATAATACGGCAGGATTTGAGACTCTTTCATTTATGGATGGCTTCTCAGGTTATAATCAAATTTGCCTATCTGAAGAGGATCAAGAGAAAACGTCATTCACTACACCATGGGGCACATATTGTTATGTGGTCATGCCCTTTGGACTTAAGAATGCTGGAGCCACCTACCAGAGGGCTATGATGGCAATTTTTCATGACATGATTCACATTTATATTGAGGTGTATGTGGATGATCTGGTTGTAAAATCAAGGACAAGGATTGAGCATCCTGGGGTTCTGGCTAAGGTTTTGCAGAGATCCCGAGAATATCAATTGAAAATGAACCCCAAGAAGTGCGTATTTGACGTTTCTTCAGGGAAATTACTTGGTTTCATTGTTAGCAAGAGGGGAATTGAAGTTGACCCCAACAAGGCAAAGGCCATCAGAGATATGCCTCCTCCCAGGAATTTGAAGGAAATTCGAGGATTAATCGGGAGGTTGCAATTCATTCGCCGCTTTGTCTCCCAGCACTCGCAGAGGTGTAGGCCGTTCTACGAACTTACTAAGCCGGGAGTCAAGTTTAATTGGGATGACAAATGTCAGGCAGCCTTTGACGGATTAAAGGATTATTTGGCCAATCCTCCTGTCCTGAGGCCGCCAATTCCAGGCAAACCACTTGTTCTTTATGTTTCTGTCCTGGATGACTCTGTAGGCGTTGTCTTAGCTCAAGTGGATGAGGAAGGTAAGGAGAGGGCAGTATACTACTTGTCTAAACTTCTTAACCCCTGTGAGCAGAGGTACTCAGCCATGGAGAAGACTTGTGCAGCTTTGGTTTGGGTAGTTCAGAAATTAAAACACTATTTCCTAGCTCACGAGGTTCACCTCATTGCACGCATGAACCCAATTAAATTCCTCCTTGAGAAATCTGTCCTCACTGATCGGTTAGCACGCTGGCAAAGCTTCCTTTCTCAATTTGACATCACTTACATCCAGCAAAAAGCTATCAAAGGTTATGCCATTGCCGAACATCTTGCTCACCACCCTCTCCCTCGCTTTGATCCTGTCAATTCAGAGTTCCCAGATGAAGAATTAATGTCTGTTAATCAACCCCACGATCCTATGTGGACATTACATTTTGATGGAGCTCTTAATTCTCAAGGAAGAGGGATCGGCATGGTTCTTTTAACACCTGAAGGGGTCACCATTCCATTTGCTGCTCGGCTCACTTTTCCCGTCACCAATAACATAGCCGAGTATGAAGCTCTTTTGGCCGGTCCAACTCTTTCACCTTCCCATAAGCTCACCACTGCACTTATTTGACTCTCTTCAAGGAAGTCCTCCGTGGATGGAAATAGTAGTGCGCCTGCTATGCACACCACGAAGGCCTTTGTTATTCTTTCTATCTCCTCCTCTTCCTTGGCTTGATCTGCTCTTTTGTATACCCATGAGTCTAGCTTCAAGAGGTTGATTCCCTTGGTGATTTTGATCTGATTCACTAAGTTTGGGTTAGGAATAAGGCTGGTTAAGAGCTCGTGAGGGGAGATGGGTCTTGGCATGATGGCCATCTGTTCTTCTTCACTTTGTTTCATTCTTTTCAAACCCAAGATCATCTCTATTTCTTCCAATAGGATGGTGGCTTCAAAAGTGGAAAAGAGGAAGGTATGGGTGGAAGGGTGCCATATTTCTATAAGAGCTCCTATGGCAGCCCAATCTAAGTGGATTTGATCATAATGCTTGGCATGGGTAATTAAGCCTAGAAGATGCCACCTTGATACAAAGACCCTCATGTCAGAAGAGAATTTAGAGAGGAGGAGGGGCAGCCACTTTATCTTTGTGAACCTCCTAGCTCCGGGCATATTTGGATAGTCCTGTGGAAAGCAAAAGCAAGAACAAACAGAGCAGAAGAGATGAGAAGAAAGAACAGTGATGATATAAGGATGAAAGAAAGAACAGAAGCAGTTAGCTTACCTGGTTTAATGCTATTCGGCTGCTTATGTGCCCGTTGATCTCAGTAAGTCTGGGAGTAGAAGCCTTCGACCTTTTGATGGCTCTGTCCATAGCCGCTGCAGAAGAAGTTCGAACGGCAGAACCTGCAAGCAGAAGCAATAGCAGAAGAATTCAGAGGATTTGATTTGATTAATTCTTGAGGAAAGCCTGCCTTTAATATAGAAGGTGGAACCCTAAGTTTGTTCGGAATTGCAGTGTTTAATTGGCATTAGAACTGTGTTTTGCTCTCGATTTGGAAACGGAAGTTTGTGGTTAATTAACGCCTTTTGTAGTGGCGTCAATTTATTAAATTGACGACTTTTCCTAGGTCGTGTTTTATGTAACACCCTCTCATGGGACGTTTTCTTCTTGAGCTATGGTTGCTGTTAACGCCTTTGTGAAGGGCGTGTTTTAAAATGGACGCCCTAACGTCGGGCGCTTTTCATGATTTTGACGCCGTTAGGTGCAGGCGTGTTCTTGTGAACTTATGGGTTTGGTTTTTCTATATATGCGTTGATGAACTTAAGTGCTGTTATTTTATTGAAATTGTTTTATTTAAGCACTTATGATCATTTTTTTGGAGAATCAAGATTATTTATGATCATGAAAGGACTGATGAGTATTGAGTGCAGAAGTTTTGCAGGTTTCGAGGTGCTTGGATACGTGGGAGTACCATTATGATGTTCTTGTATCATTTTCCTGTAAGCATTGTTACTATATGACATTTACATTATTATAACATATCAGGGACCTTGTGGTTCTGATGAACTTGGAATTTGAGTTCCCCTTCATCAAAAACAATGATAATTCCAGGAGAGTCTTGATCGCACGGATAGGCCGTTGAGTCATTAAAAGGTTGGGGATGATGGTTCCTCTTTCTGAGTTGATGCGTGGACAAACGAGCTTCAGCTTAGTGTTAGCTCAGAGAGTTGGATTCTTGACCAAATCTAAATGGCTTAGCAATATTATCCTTGATTATTTTCTATTTTTGTTTGTTTTAATTTTTCTTTTAGCCCAGCACGCATCATGTAGGACTTTGAGTTTCATGATGAAAATCTTTATATTATGGTAATAATGAAGGTCACTTGCTCTTGATTGAGTTGACATAAGATATTCTATTCCAAATCAAGTACTTCATTCTCTTTGAAGCCGCTCAGGCTAATTCCTTGAAAGTGTCCCTTTTGTTGGATCTCTATCCCAATTCTCTTTACTTTTCTGCAAAATTTACCTTGGTTGTAGCACGTCCACGTTGGCTGGTAATCGCTCTCCAATGGTCTTTCCCTGTCGTGCCCACGCGCACACCCTTTATTTACTTAGTTTAATCTCCTTTTATCCAACAAATCGATGTTTCCTTGGAACCACTCAGAGTTGTTTCACTCAGAATCTTGGAAAGATTTCAAATGCTTAGTGTTCTGAGGCGTGTCACATCACACCTTGGCATCTACTTATCAGTTCGTTCCGCTTCATTTCCGCTTGTGGCACTTCGCTCCATTTCTGTCTCACTCCCTTGCAAAGCAGACGCCAAGGCGGGGTAGCTGTAGACACGCCAAAATTGACGCTTTGTTGATTAAATCTCATGTCACTACGTTGACGCCCCAAGTGGACTTCAATATTCCTATAAAATGAAGTTTTTCTATTTTTGTGAGTTTTATGCATTTTTCCTGCATTTTTGTGATTCACGACCTGAAGAAGGGCGTTATTTTTAAAGTAGCGACCTGTCATAGGGCGTTTTCAAACGAAGAGACGACCACAATTGAGGGCGTCAATTCCTGGTATTATCCGTTAATTTCTGGAATTATCTACTTTCAAAATAAAAAGTATTTTGTGAGTAATGTCCTTCCTCAGGGCGTGTTTTTAATCAACGCCGTTACCTCAGGCGTGTTCGCTTATTTTTAAACAAAGAAAGTTTTATTTCCAAAATTAAATCCAGGAAGAAACGGCCTTTCCTAGGTCGTGTTTCAAGAAACGTCCTGTGGCAGGTCGTCAATTCATAAATCGACGCCCTGGCATGAGGCGTGTTTCACCTCCGAGCCCTTCTTTCTTCTGCCTTTCCCTCCCAGAGTCCTGCTCTGTTTGGTGTTATTGCTCGATCGGGCTCTTGCCTTTTGATAACCATTGCCATGGTTATCTCTTGCCCGTGTTTATCTTCGGATCTGAACCTTATTTAAAGGATTCATGGTCGACCCTTTGAGAGGTTACCAACGGAGGTTACCCACGTTACGAGCTTGCAAGGTTACGAATAACTACGTTACTGAGGGAGACGAGCTTTAGAAGAACAGAGATTTATTGCCTTCTGCATCCTCTTCCTCCATCAACAGCGGTTTTTTTCCTGGTTGCCCCTCTACTGTCGTCAAGGGACAGCAGGGTGCCTTGGGTTTTGATTCGTTTCTGTGTGTTTTCATCACATCTCCATCCCGGTCATTATTATCATCATATCGTTAGCATCAGTTTTTATCATCATATACCTCTCTTCCCTTAGTTCTATCTTGGGGTTTTTAAAAACCAAAACCAAAGAGGTGCGCATGTGTTTTTCTTTTCACCATCATATGGTTCTTTTGGGCTGATACTACTGCACGTTGGCTGATCCCTTCTTTGCTTTGTTTTTATTGTCTTTTTTGCAAGATAATCAAAAGAAGAGAACCCTTCTCATCGGCCGGCCGATTGAAGAAGGAGGAAGGAGGTCACATCATCCCGCGTTCCAATCTTCACCAGGTATTCGCGATCCCTTTTTATTAATATTGAGGTAACCCCTCTGGCGATTACATCTCCACTCTTGCACCACGTGCATGCTTTTTCCCTTTATTTAGTTTTGTTTTCATCATGATTCTTACTGCATGTGATTGATATTTTATCATTATTTTGTGTGTGGAAGATTTTATGCACATCCACAAATGCCAGACCCTTGACGGGGACTAACGGATTGCTTATATCTTCGGGGAGGCAGCAGTCTGTATCTTCCCGAGTATGGTGCTCTTCAGCCGTGTAGAGCAAGCTGTTGGGTCCATCTATCTGTGTCACCTCCCAAGTTTTGAAAGGCTCGACAGTGGGGTCATCGAGGCCGGAAATTGGCTTGGTGAGGCCGTCTGGGACTCCAATGTGGTCGTGCTGCCGACTGACCTGAACTTCATTAGCTTCGGGGTATAATGCTAGGGGTGCTGTTCTGCCCATGTCCCTGGATGCTGTGATATGAGAGACCGCCTTGGGCTTGACACATCCGCACGGTGGCGGTGGGTACCAATTGTCACCGGATGCGCCTCTTGATGCCCCCGTAGGGGTCTTAGCTTCATAAGTCTTCTGAGAAGGCCCCGCATATAGGTTGGCGTCTGCCAAGTGACATTCAAATACCTCGAACGGGTGGAGGTCAGCAAATATCCTCTCCTCTTTCCCTTGGAAGCTGTATTTGATACATTGGATGAGCGTGGAGGGCACCACCATGTTTTCATGCAGCCATGGGCGGCCAAGCAGTGCCTTATACGAGGTGCGGGAGTCGATCACATGGAACTGCACCGTCGTAGTGAAATCTGCCAGGGTAAGTGTGAACTCCACCACCCCCATTGACACTTCACATTTCTGATTGAATCCGACGATACGCATATCCCCGACCTTCTCAAGACGCACGTTGAAGTGGTGCCTCTCATAGATTCTGTAGGGCAGAATATTGACAGCCACACCAGGATCGACCAGAATCCTGTTCAGCTCCCTCCCGTTCAGGTGCGCCTTCATGTATAGCGTCCTGTTGTGGCTGATGGTAGGTAGAAGCATGTCTTCTTGAGTGAAGGTCATGCTGGCTTCTGGTAGTGTTTCAGCCAAGCAGGTCTCAAAATGAGCAGGCGTCTGCAGAGCGGTGATGATCGCCTGTCGAGTCTCTTCACTCAAAGTGAGGATCTCCCAAATTGTGAATCTAGCAGGGAACTTCTTGAGTAGCTTCATTATTCGGCTCCCAGCTCGGACATTGGAAAGCTTCATCTCGTCTGCCCACCTGGGCCTGGGAGAGTCCTGAGTTGCGGCCCCCGATGGACCTGCTTCATCTGCCTCAGACTCGGCACCTTTCTAGTTAGCACCGGATCCCTAGTGTTCTTCATTAGTTGCTGCAGGACAAGCTCCATCTGCATTCGGCTCTTCTGAAGATTGTGTTGGCTGCGGGTGGACATCCCCGGGTGCAGGGATAGCTTCCTGGCATGGTTGCTTCCCCTTAGACATCTTCATGAATTCAAGAAATGAAGGGACTGTCTTGCCCCCACTCTTGTTGAACAGGCCTGGCGGAGGAGGGATCTGGACTCCCTTGACCTCCGGGGGAGGTGTCTTGTGGGGCTGTTCTCCCCTGAATATAATGTTGTGGTTGGGCGGCAGCTAGCGCCCCCATTTTCGGCCTGACCGGGTTGCATGTGCAGCAGTCGCGGCTTCGGCCTTGCCTCCCTCAACAGGGGGTGTGAAGAAAATTTCCTCTTCTTCCTCCTCACCGGGCAGGTTGAAGAGTGCTGAGAGGGTATTGCAGGAGACAACCTGCACTTCATCAGCTTTAACGGCCTTTCTTTTCTTCTTCTTTTGTTTCTTCTTCTTCTTTGCTTTGGCAGGCGCTTGCCCCCAAAATAGACTGCCCTCCTTATCGGATGCCGCATCAGCTTCTTCCTCTTGCCCGAGTGAAATCCGTTCCAGTTCTTGCCATGGGACATGGTCCCGCACCAGCAAGGGTTTCAATTCGGGCTGCACGTACTCATCTAGCCCTTTAATAATGTTTTGCAACCTGTGGATCCCAGGACTGGCTTCTTTGACCACCGGTAGCGGAGTTTGTCACCTCCAATTATGTGTATGTATTTTGATGACTGCAGGTGGAGTGGTCCACACAGGTGCTACCACTGGCGGAGCAGGTCGTGGTGTGACGCCACGGACGTGTGCCCCCACTTTCGGGCGGGATGCCCTCTTCTTTTTATGCTTCACAGGGACCTGCTGCCATCCTTGTTGTTCTTTCACGGGCTCCAAGAAATGGGTTTCATAGGTGCTCCACGCACTTGCTTCGGAGATCTCCTCGGGCAATGCCTGATACAGGGAGATCATGTTGACTCCTGCTCTTCTAGAAGGGGCTTCGTGTGGTTGAGGGGGGTCCACTTTGTACTCTCCCAACTCTATTTCATTCTTCTTCACCATCCCTTCGATGATGTCTTTGAAAACATAGCAGTCTTCGATTGGATGCCCCAGCATCTGGTGGTAGGGGTAGAATCTTGGACTGTCTTTCCTCTTCAGGTCCTCCGGCCTCTTCGGCTCCGGCAGGGTGACCACGCCATACTCTGTTACCCAATCGAACAGAATCCTGGTCTTGTCCTTAGGAAAGGAGTAAGCCTTCTTCATATTGTCCCGCAGCGAGGGACCTTCTTTGCCATTTGGGGCCTTTTCAGTCTGCAGGGCAACCGCCTTCTTGCCTTTCTCTTTCTGTTGTTCGAACGCCTTGATGTCAAGAGCATTCGCTTCTTTAGGGGCCGGGCACCTTTCCACTGCCTTGCCCTTTTGGGTTGTGCTGGCAGTTTGTGTAGGGGCAGGTCTGGCCAAAAAGGCTTCCACCTCGGCCATGACATTGTTTAATTGGTCAAACGACCGTATTTCCATCCCAATCATCTTTTCCAGGACTTCTCTCCTGAGGTTCTGTTTGCATATTTGTACAGCATCCTCCTGATGCGAGGGCCGCTTGCATCTCATTCCGAGGTTCCTCCACCTCTTAATATAGTCGAGGGCTGTCTCATCTGCCCTCTATTTCGTTGAATAGAGTTCGGCCACTGTGACCTCCCTCTCTGTAACATGAAATCTTTCTCTGAACTTCCTCTACATATCCGACCAGTCGTTGATCGACCCGGCCGAGAGGCTGGAGTACCATTCAAATGCGAGCCCCGTCAGCGAGGACCCAAAAAACTTCAGCAAGTATGACTCATCGGTGGCCAGATCACCCATGACGGTCATATAGTATGCGACGTGTTCCTTCAGGGACCCCTTCCCGTTGAACTTATCGAACTTTGGCGGCTTGCTGATCCCTGGGGGAAGCCGCTTGGCAGCATGATGTTGCGGGTATGGCACTCGATAGGCATCAAATGCGGCGTAGTCGCCTTCACTTTTTTCTGTGAGCTTTAGCTCGATCATTCTTTCCACCATCATCCCGTTCATGACCGTGGGGTCAACTGGGTCGGGATAGAAGTGTGCCGGCTGCATATACGGGGTGACCAGAGTGGTCGCCTATGGCGGGCGCAGTAGTGGGGGTGTCTGGTGCATTTGAGAGAGCACTGGTGGCATCAGCGGCTACGACTGTGGTGGCTGCTGCTGAGTCGTTGCCATGCTTGGCTCTGACAATTGGGGCATGTGTAGAGCGGCGGAGGGTCGACATGACTGACCACTCCCCGGGATGATTCACCCTGGACTTCAGGCGGCTTGGAAGCTGATGACTGTTCAGTCTTTTCCATCAACTATTTCTTCAGCAAGTCTATCTCTTGCTGGTATCTTTGAAGTAACATCAGGACCGACAGGTCCATAGTTGCCGTGTTAGGGATAGGCTCTATTGCTTCCCCGGACGTACCCTCGGGTAGGATGTCGAGGAGGACGTCATCGTCTTCTTCCACCGTCACTGTTGTGCATCCCTTGGTTTTGATGATGACAATAGGATATGTTTGATTAATCAAGTTCTATATTGTTTCATAACAAATACAAGTGGTTTGATTGTTCCTTCAAAGTATTGGACTCATGACTATTTGATGATGACAAACAATGTTTCTGATCAACTCAATATAAATCTGATAGTTCAATTTACTTCTGATAAGTTAAGTAATTTCAGGTCCACTGAAATCCAAGTGGAATCAACAAATCAGAAGAAGTGTCAAAGGCCGCTTGTCGACCAGGGAAGTGGTTATGGTCGACCAACGAACTCAACCAGAAAAGCATCAGATCATCAGTCTTCTGGAAGCACCTTGGCTGTCGACCAAAGCCCCACCTCTGGTCGACCACAGAAAAGACAGAAACAACAGACAAAACTGCTGGCCATCTGGAAACTGCCCCCTGTCAACCAGCGACCAGGCTGTGGTCGACCAACGGGCGACGTGAGTTTCAGCCAGAAGAACCGGCCGTCTGGGGACTGCCCATTGTCGACCAGCGACAGGGTCATGGTCGACCACGGGTTTATATATCGTCCAAAACCGAACTCTAACCGAATTCTGTTTTGGTTCCTTAAAACCTGCAGATGGTTGTTGCAGGTTGTTGGGCTGCTCAGGAGATAAGATTCCGCACGGGAATCAAGGAAACAATCTTGCTTAGAAGTGGTCAAACTCGTTCTAACGATTGGATTTAAACCGATCCCTGTTTTCTAGCAGATTGACGCTCGATCTGAAAATTGAGCGGGAAGAACTTTATTCTTGAAAATAAAAAGAGCTGTATATAAGGCAACAAATCACGAACAAGCAAGCAGTGAGAGAGCACGAAATAGAAGCCAAGGAAGATATACACAGAAGAGGAAAAAGGAGCTCTCCACCAATCAAAAATCTGCAGAAAGGTTAAAGGCAATCTCGTTGCTGCAGAAGGAAGACTTAGCTCAAGACTGTGCGATCTCCAGCAGCAGAACAATCGAAGGCAACTGACTGGAAGATCAACAGGGAGTCTAGGCTTCTTCATAAGCGTGATCAAGTCCCAGGCTGAACACCTATTCTTCTACACACGCCAATATTCAGTCCTGTCTTTCATCACCTGTTCTTATCATCTTTTCATTTCTGATTACAATTATTGTCAAGCTGTGAGGCAGCAGAGTCAAGCTGTGTGTCAGCAGGTACAAGCTGTGTGTCAGCTGTGTTTTGATTGAGATCAGAGATTCTCATAGTGAAGCCTTGCTTGAGTTAAGCAAGGGGTGGATGTAAGTCTCAGGAAGAGACTGAACCACCTTAAAAATCCTCTCTTGTGGTGTGCTTGGGTGTGTTTGATTTCCTATACGTATGCTTGCATCTTCACTATCCGCATTAGTTCTATAATTCATTAATTACCAGTAGCTCATCTGGTCGATAGTTAGTAAATTATCAAAAAGGGGGAAAGATCTATTCACCCCCCCTCTAGATCTATTCAGTCCGTATCCAACACGTGGTATCAGAGCAGGTTCTCCAGATATGTGGTCTAACAACCAGGAGAGACCGGGCGGACTGAATTCTAAAAGCCTCATAGCTGAGGGGCACTCTGTAACTAGACCTCCATATTTTGATGGAACTGATTATTCTTATTGGAAAAATAGTATGCAGGTGTTCTTACGTGCGCAAGACCACGAGATGTGGAGGGTAGTGAGCCATGGACCTTTTGAGCTACCGGAAGATGAAGAAACCTGGACCAGAGAACAGGTCAGGAAATCAACTGTCAACTGGGGAGCCATGAACGTGATGCAGTGCTCACTACACCCCACAGAATTCTCAAGAGTTTCCCAATGCGCAACAGCCAAAGAAATGTGGGATCGTCTAAAGGTAATCTACGAAGGTACTTCCGAGGTAAGAGAGACAAAAGCAAATATGCTAGTCTCAGAATATGAGATGTTTAGGATGAAAAATGATGAAAGTATTTCTGAGATGTATGCCAGATTAGTACAATTGACTAATGGCTTGAAGAGCTTAGGGAAGACATACAAAGAGCAGGAATTAGTGAGGAAGATTTTAAGGTCTCTCACATCGATGTGGCATACCAAGGCCACAGTCATTGAGGACTCAAAGGATCTCACAACAATGACAGTGGATGAGTTAGTAGGATCCCTGATGGCCTATGAGGTCAATCTGAAGAGAAAGGAAGATGAGGGCAAGAAAAAGAAGCAACTTGCCCTAAAGACTAAGACAAGCACCTCTGAGGTGTCTGACAATGATGACTCATCTAGCTCAGGTGAAGAATCTGGTGAGCTAGCCATGCTTACAAGAAAATTTTAAAAATTCCTGCGGAAGGAAGGTAAAGGATTCAGAAATCCAAAGGGCATGGTAAGGAAGTCATCCCAGTTTAAATCTGATAAACATAAGGCTCCTTCTAACAAACTCATTTGCTACAATTGCAGGCAGCCTGGACATATGAAGGCTGAATGTCCAGAAGCTCCTAAGAAATCAAGCTTCAAGTGGAAAGGCAAGAAACCCAAGGCGATGATTAGCACTTGGAGTGAGGAGGAAGAGAGCAGTGAAGAGGAAACAACTTCCGAGGAAGAAGAAGGAAAGCTCTGTCTGATGGCCAAGGGAGACAACAGTGATCTTGAGGTAAGTTCCCCATTTCAAGACTTCTCTAGTTCGGATTGGGAAGCAGTATATTCAGAATTGCTTGATACTTATGAAAGAATAAGAAAGGAAAATAAACATTTGAAGAAGAAGATCAGTCAACTGAATAAAGACAGCAATTCAATGGATAACAAAACTGAACTAGAAATGGAAATCAAGTCACTGAAAAACAAACTGAATCAAATGGACTTAGATGAAGAAAACCACAAGAGTATGTCCGAAGAGAATGAAATGCTAAAAAATGACATTGATGAGTTAAAACTAAAGACTCAAGAATATGAACAGGAAACTAAGTTAAGTCAAGAAAGAAACAATTTACTCAAGGAAGAAAACAACCAACTCCTAAGAGAAATAGAAAGAATTAAGAGTGACCTGAAAAACAAACAGGAGACCTTGGAAAAAATGACTCAAGGTCAAGAAAACTTAAATGCTGTCTTGGGAATAAAAGTAAACTTTCAAAAAGAAGGGTTAGGATACAATCCTACGGCTAAAAAGGAATTCCAAATAAAAACCGTAACTGGGATTGCTGACTCAAAAGGAAAAAGGCCCCTGATTAATCTATACCAAGATAAACAAGAGGATGTAGCTGAATGCTCCTCCAAAAGGAACAATGTCACCAAGGAAGAGAGAAATTTTAAAGAGAAAACAGTCAATCAATATAAGATTCAAAATAATAAACAAGAAACCCAAATTCACAGAAATCACCAAACAAACCAAGGACTAAACCAAGTTAAAAGACATAAATCTGGAAAACAAGATGTCTGGAGACAGGCTGGTCGACAACAGACCCTTCATCTGTCGACCAGAGGATCTGCCAGAACAGGCGCTGGTTACTGGAGAAGCAGTGGTCGACCACAGGTACACCAGATGTCGACCAGAGGTGCTGCCAGAACAGACGCTGAGTTCTGGAGACGCGATGGTCGACCACAGACATACCAAAAGTCGACCATGGCCAGACAAGCAAACAGAAATCACAGGTTTTTTCGGGTAAAACAAAATGAAAACTTGAATACACAAAGGTGGACTCAGATTAAAGAAGCTTTAGAACAAAAGCAACCCAATCTGAACAAGTTCAGAAATAAAAATTTACACTACTCTAACAGAATCTGGGTTCCCAAAGGATTACTGCAGCAATTTCATAATTTCACAAGCTATCTTGGACCCGGGTACCATTGGGGTCCAAAAGTTTCTGTGTAACTTGTGATGCAGGTGTGTTTGGCAGCTATACACAACAAGTGGTACTTAGATAGTGGCTGCTCAAGACATATGACAGGGGATAAGGCAAAATTCTCCGAGCTAAACTCAAAAGATGGAGGACATGTGACATTTGGAGGAAATAACAAAGGCAAGATCATTGGGAAAGGTAAGGTAGGTAAGACATCTACAAATTGCATTGAAGATGTACTGCTAGTGGATGGCCTGGAATATAATCTTCTAAGCATCAGTCAGCTATGCGACAAAGGCCATCAAGTAGTCTTTGATTCTAAGATCTGTAAAATTCTTGAACCAAATTCGGCTAAAGTTAAGTTTATGGGCAAGAGAGTAAATAATGTCTACATGATAGACTTGGATGATCCAGCCCACTCCAACTTGTGCCTCACCGCCAAGAAGGAGGACCTGACTTGGTTGTGGCACCGAAGGCTAGGACATGTTAGCTACAGGGTGCTGCACAAATTGGTTAAGAATAAAATGGTTTCTGGTTTACCTGAAATTTCGTTTGCTCAAAATGTCAAAGTATGTGAATCATGTACCCAAGGTAAGCAAATAAGAAAATCATTCAAAGGTAGAACTGAAAGTCAATCTTCTAGACCACTAGAACTTGTGCACATGGACCTTTTTGGCCCAACAAGAACTGCTAGTCTTAGTGGTAAGAGGTACGGTTATGTACTAGTTGATGATTTCTCTAGATTCACATGGGTAATATTTTTATCACATAAAAACGATGCCTTTCATGAATTTCAGGATTTTTACAGAAGAATGAAGCAGGATGGTAAGTCCAAAGTGTGTTCAATAATATCTGATCATGGGGGAGAATTTGAAAATTCAGAGTTTGATGAATTCTGCAGGAACAAAGGAATAAATCACAGGTTCTCCTCACCAAGGACGCCAGAGCAAAATGGAGTGGTGGAAAGAAGGAATCGCACACTTGTTGAAATGGCCAGAACCCTGTTAGTTGAAGCCAGTCTTCCAAGAAGATTTTGGGCTGAGGCGGTCAATACAGCATGTTATATTGTAAACAGGGCAATGGTAAGACCATCTAGTGCGAAAACTCCATATGAGGTGTTCAAAGGTAAGAAGCCATCTCTAGCACATTTTAGGATCTTCGGTGTAAGGTGTTTTATTCATAACAATGACAAGAGATCATTGGACAAATTTGAACCAAAGAGTGACCCAGGAATCTTCTTGGGATACTCTGACCGATCAAGAGCCTATAGAGTCTACAACACCAAAGATCAGCTAGTTGAAGAATCCCCACATATCACATTTGATGAAAATAATGACTTTGACAAAACTGGACAGGTAGGCAAAGATGAAGATGGGGAATTTCTGGAAGGCAAAGAGGAACCAATGGAGACTGAAGCAGAACCAAAGCAAGGTGATTCCAATGATCAACCCGAAGGAGAGATCATCCCAGGTAACAATTCTGAAAATCTGAGATTTCTCAGAGATCATCCTCTAGATAACATCATTGGAGGAATTAATGAACCGAGGAAAACTAGATCTCAGCTTAAAACAGTTGATGAATTAGATCAGCTAGCCCTTGTATCTCAAGTTGAGCCTAAAAATGTAGAGGAAGCTTTAAGAGATGAATCTTGGATAAATGCCATGCATGAAGAATTAAATCAATTTGAAAGAAATCAGGTTTGGAAACTTGTTCCCAGACCTTCATCTCATCCTGTTATTGGAACCAAATGGGTTTATAAAAATAAGCTTAATGAAGAAGGAGTTGTTATGAGGAACAAGGCTCGGTTGGTGGCTAAGGGGTATAACCAAGAATTTGGAGTTGATTTTGAAGAATCATATGCTCCAGTTGCAAGGTTAGAAGCCATTAGAATATTGTTAGCATTTGCGGCGTCCCATGGAATTAAATTGCAGCAAATGGATGTAAAAAGTGCCTTTCTAAATGGCTTTGTAAAGGAAGAAGTCTTTGTGGAACAACCCCCTGGTTTTGAAAATGATGATTTTCCTAATCATGTCTTTAAACTGCATAAGGCTTTGTATGGTTTAAAGCAGGCTCCTAGGGCATGGTACGACAGACTGAGTTCATTCCTCACCAAAAAGGGCTACACAAGAGGTAAAATTGATCAAACATTATTCTCCAAGACCCAAGGTAAGAATATACTAATTGTGCAAATCTATGTGGATGATATTGTGTTTGGATCCACTGAAGCTTCATTATGTACTGAATTTGCAAATCTAATGACCAATGAGTTTGAAATGAGTTTAATGGGTGATTTACAGTTCTTTCTTGGATTGCAGATTCTACAATGTAGAGAAGGCTACTTCGTAAATCAATCCAAGTACATAAAGGAGATGCTGAAAAAGTTTGGCATGGAGAGCTGCAAACCAATAGAGTCACCCATGGGGACAAATGCAACATTGGAGGCTGATGTAAAAGGTAACATGGTAGATGCCAAGAAATACAGAGGTATGATCGGATCCCTACTATATTTAACTGCCTCTAGGCCAGACATTCAGTTCAGTGTATGCATGTGTGCTAGATATCAATCTAGTCCTAGAGATTCACATTTAGGGGCTGTCAAGCGTATCTTTCGTTACCTTGCCGGTACCCAAGAATTGGGTTTATGGTATCCTACTTATTGCAAACTAGATTTAATTTCATATTCAGATGCTGATTATGCTGGTTGCAAAATTGATAGGAAGAGTACTAGTGGTTATTGTCAAATATTAGGTGGTTGTTTAATATCATGGGCTTCTAAAAAATAGCATTCTGTGGCACTCTCCACTGCTGAGGCTGAGTATGTCGCAGTAGGGAGCTGTGGTACACAGGTTTTGTGGATAAAACATCAACTTCAAGACTACAATGTAGATCTTGGATGTGCACCTATTTTCTGTGACAACACTAGTGCTATTAATTTGTCTAAAAACCCCATTCAACACTCTAGGACAAAACACATTGAGATCCGTCATCACTTTCTAAGAGATGAGGTCTCCAAAGGAAATTTCATGCTTCATTTTGTAGAAACTGAAAAACAACTGGCAGACATTTTCACAAAACCCCTTAACAATGACAGATTTTCAACTCTAAGAAGGGAGTTAGGAATTTGTAGAATTTCCTCTGAAAATTCTTGAAATAATAATATTCTTGAGTTCACTGTACAGTCTTTGTCTCTTCTGTTCTTCGTTGTGTCAACTAGGTCTTAAGTACTAGATAAGTCCTGATTTTGGAGGTTATAGTGTCGGGTGCTATTTCAACAAGCTCTGAGGAACTCTGGTTTATCTACGGATTACTTCCCATGGTCAACCACAGACAAGGCGCTGGTCGACCAAGGCATCAGGACAGGAAATAGTTAGCTCTGGGAATTCGCAGCTGTCGACCACAGGCGATCCAATGGTCGACAACAGGTTTGTCAGAACGCAGTCTTCTCAACAGGCAGGTTCTGTGACAACACAGAGGTCGACCACAGGCCACTCCATGGTCGACAAAGGACCTGAAAAAGGGAAATTAGATCTAGTCAGGCTGCTGGCTTTGGTGGGAAATCTTCTGAACTTTTTGGACTCTGAGCTCAGTTTTGCTTTACTCACTCATCCTCATTCACTTCCCATTCCTTGTGTCTCAATATCTCTTTGTGGTCAACTTATTGTTTTCTATCTTCAGCAAGGACTCACAAATTGAGGGGGAGTAAAAAGTGTAAACTCATTCCTTAATAAATCATTGAACAACCTAACCATATCTTACAAGAAAATCACCAAAGTCATCAATGAGAGTAAAGGTTAAGTGTAGTAATGAGAATTTGACCTGTACTACTGCAATAAATTCAAACCATAACTATGACTCTGACTCAAGACTATTGAGAACTTATGCTTTTAGTAATGAGACTATTTCTCTATCTGTGTCTGTGTTGGACAGTGAAAATAAACGCAGCTATAGCATGAATGTATATGGAATACGCCATAATTCTGCCTTCTTGGTAGAGCAATGGACTGAGTTCTGAGAAACTACTGTTCTCTATCACAAAGCAAAACTGGCTGAAAAATTAAGTGGGAGACATGTATGTCATGAAGACTCATTCTACCTCTGCCACTCTCAAAATTATCAATTGGGAATACTGAGTAACTGGGGATATTGGCGTCTGATAAACGTATATCCTCACGGATAAAAGGTAGTTCCCAGTTAAAAGTGGAATGGTTAGGCATGCTAAGTAGCCGGGGTGACTGGCGTGTAAAAAGCGTGTCTTCTCGTGTAGAAAGGCATGTGATAAACCTGACCACAACTCTTCAATATTTCAAAAAGTAAAATCCAAAGTTATCAAAGGCAGATAAAATGGTTGACCTAATGCACTATATGCAAATAGAGGCATAAAACACTGTTCAGCTTGTTCAGCTAGTACAATTATCTCATGAAACATATTATAAGTTTGAGGAGCTGTGAGTAAGAAAGTGGATATGGGGAGTCAATTTATTGGGGCAATACTTTCAAATTCTTTGAACCACAAGATCCACTCGAATTTGTCACAAGGTGGTCTTTGAGAAAGGGAGGAAAGGTTACTTAAATGTCTTATTAAAGAAAGGGGGTACACTTCATCTTCCCAAAATATGAGTTATGCTGATTAATCGTGACCGCTCGTTCTTTGCATCGCGATGGTTCACTGCCCCTCCAGCTCAATCCCCATCTGCTCCAACTACCCAAGCTCCATCCCATTCTGCTCAACCCACACAAGTACCACCTACCTCTCCTCCCTCTACTTCTGCTCCACCACCAGCATTTACCTCCCACCCTGAATCTCATGGCGTGCTCCTCCAGATGGCATCTCAGTTATCTTCTCTCACCACCCAACTCCAATCATTTCAAGAGAATGTCAATGCTGCCACTGGACGCTTGGAGCAGAAAGTCCAACGGCTGGAACAACAGATGGAGGCCAGGTTCATCAAGCAGAAGGAACACTCTGACCAGGCTAGTTCTCGGTTCAACAGACTAGTAAGGACCCTCGGTGAAGTGTCCGATCAGATGGGAATCCGTATCGAGATCACAACCCAACAGAATGAGAAGTATCACAAGGATACTATCTCAGAGATCCAGAAGCTCAGGCTCTCCTATGCCCACATTGTTGACAAGCTGGATCGCATGGAAGAGAACGTGAAGCCAGAGACCTCCTCATCCTCCTCAGAGGGATTGTTCAAATGATCTTCTTTTTGCTGTTGACAAAGGGGGAGATAGGACTTTATGTGTCATTGTGTGTCTAGTTGTTGTGTGTCTAGTGTGTCATTGTGTGTCTAGTTGTTGTGTGTCTAGTGTGTCTAGTTGGTGTGTGTCTAGATGTGAGTCTAGATTGTCAAGTTTACTTTGTCTACGTGTCCTCAGTGTCTTTATCCTTTTTTGAGTCTCTCATGTAATTAGTGCTTTTGTTTTTTGAAAGACACATCAAACGAATTGTCTGAATGAAATCTGTGCTATGATAGCCTTGCATGCAATATCAAATGAATTTTATAATCTGTTGTTTGTCACAATGACTCATGGTTGTCATCATCAAAAAGGGGGAGAATGTTGTGCATCCCTTGGTTTTGATGATGACAATAGGATATGTTTGATTAATCAAGTTCTATCTTGTTTCATAACAAATACAAGTGGTTTGATTGTTCCTTCAAAGTATTGGACTCATGACTATTTGATGATGACAAATAATGTTTCTGATCAACTCAATATAAATCTGATAGTTCAATTTACTTCTGATAAGTTAAGTAATTTCAGGTCCACTGAAATCCAAGTGGAATCAACAAATCAGAAGAAGTGTCAAAGGCCGCTTGTCGACCAGGGAAGTGGTTATGGTCGACCAACGAACTCAACCAGAAAAGCATCAGATCATCAGTCTTCTGGAAGCACCTTGGCTGTCGACCAAAGCCCCACCTCTGGTCGACCACAGAAAAGACAGAAACAACAGACAAAACTGCTGGCCATCTGGAAACTGCCCCCTGTCGACCAGCGACCAGGCTGTGGTCGACCAACGGGCGACGTGAGTTTCAGCCAGAAGAACCGGCCGTCTGGGGACTGCCCATTGTCGACCAGCGACAGGGTCATGGTCGACCACGGGTTTATATATCGTCCAAAACCGAACTCTAACCGAATTCTGTTTTGGTTCCTTAAAACCTGCAGATGGTTGTTGCAGGTTGTTGGGCTGCTCAGGAGATAAGATTCCGCACGGGAATCAAGGAAACAATCTTGCTTAGAAGTGGTCAAACTCGTTCTAACGATTGGATTTAAACCGATCCCTGTTTTCTAGCAGATTGACGCTCGATCTGAAAATTGAGCGGAAAGAACTTTATTCTTGAAAATAAAAAGAGCTGTATATAAGGCAACAAATCACGAACAAGCAAGCAGTGAGAGAGCACGAAATAGAAGCCAAGGAAGATATACACAGAAGAGGAAAAAGGAGCTCTCCACCAATCAAAAATCTGCAGAAAGGTTAAAGGCAATCTCGTTGCTGCAGAAGGAAGACTTAGCTCAAGACTGTGCGATCTCCAGCAGCAGAACAATCGAAGGCAACTGACTGGAAGATCAACAGGGAGTCTAGGCTTCTTCATAAGCGTGATCAAGTCCCAGGCTGAACACCTATTCTTCTACACACGCCAATATTCAGTCCTGTCTTTCATCACCTGTTCTTATCATCTTTTCATTTCTGATTACAATTATTGTCAAGCTGTGAGGCAGCAGAGTCAAGCTGTGTGTCAGCAGGTACAAGCTGTGTGTCAGCTGTGTTTTGATTGAGATCAGAGATTCTCATAGTGAAGCCTTGCTTGAGTTAAGCAAGGGGTGGATGTAAGTCTCAGGAAGAGACTGAACCACCTTAAAAATCCTCTCTTGTGGTGTGCTTGGGTGTGTTTGATTTCCTATACGTATGCTTGCATCTTCACTATCCGCATTAGTTCTATAATTCATTAATTACCAGTAGCTCATCTGGTCGATAGTTAGTAAATTATCAAAAAGGGGGAAAGATCTATTCACCCCCCCTCTAGATCTATTCAGTCCATATCCAACAGTCACTACATTGGCAGTTAAGATAGCAGCCCCATCATTCCGCTGGTGATAGCCCAGAGGTTGTTTTCCTCTAGCTGCCGCCAGGAGTTCCCTTGCGGCTTCTGTTCTTCGAGTATTTGGCCCTGGCCTCGCGGCCAATTGAGCCAACTCGCGGGGCTCTTCGGGAAGCCCCCATATCGGCTGAATGTGCTAGCCATATTGCAGGTGAAGACCTGCATCCTTCTTCTTTGTCGATGGACCTTCCTCTTAGCCTGCTCCGGGAAGGTCAGCCTCTTGAACACAGAAGTCCTTCTTGCTTCTTCCCGCCTAGGGGCGGCTTCATCAGCTTCGATCTCAAAGCCATCATAGCCATTGTCATCAACCGACGACACCATCATCCTTTCTCCTGTATCTTCTTCAACTGCCATTGAAGGGCAGTAGTCTTCAATGGCTGCGATTTCTTGCATCAACCGCTGCTGTCCAAGCGAGGGGTTGCCTAGCCCTCGGAAATAGTTCTTGATCAAATTGGCCATCTCTTCTCGACCCCGTTCTTGATGTAGCACGGGGAACAATTGTCGACCTCCCGCAGGAGGGATGTAAGCCAGCCGAGCCCTATCGACAGGTTGCTGAAATCTTCATCTCACAGTAGGGACGTTGGCTTGGCGGGCATAGGCCCGGAAGCTTTCGCGGCGCGGAGGGTACGCAACCACTTCTTCTTCTCTTGGGGCCAGGCCCCTTTCCTTCCTTCCTTTCGCTCCGTCGCGAGCAGGGCGGCGGCAGGCATGTGCATTTTGGTGGATAGGCTGGACCCCCTTGGGGACCCACACCTGTTTAAACTTCTTTGGCCTGGGGGCCAACTTCTCTCGGCCGTAGCGGTCGGCTTCTTCTCTTTCCGCCCTCCTTCCAGCGAGGGCTTGGTATGAGTTGTAGATGGGGATGGCGGGGACGACCCGGTCCGGGACTATTCGTGCTTTGCGTCCGTTGAGGAAGACGCGTACGCCACCAACCATCATGGATTCACCGGACTGAGACAGGGATCCGGTAACCACAGCAGTACTCCTCCGGAGTTGCTTGCACTGACGACCTCCAGAGTTCTTGTTGACAGCATCGGGGTGAACCCCATGGATGGCATGGTGTACCAGGCACCTGGCGACCAGGGTTGGACTCTTGGACGAGTCATTACAGCATCGAGCCTTCAGAGGCTCCATCTTCTTTGCAGCTCCCTTGACAGGCTTTGAGGGTTCCACCTCTAGCATATCTACGAAGGCTAGCCCCAAAAAGTTGGAGAAGCCAACAGCAGCAGGGAAGTTTCCGAACACCATGGGCACCGCCAGGTACCCTCGCGCATGACCAGCAATGATCGACGGGCCAAGGCCGACGCCAGTCAGTCCAGTTGTTGTCGTCATCGTTTGCCTGAAAAGACCAACAAGCTGACAATTAGCAACTTTTGGGAGGGTCTCGAAGCCCAAGTATCTCAGCAAAGAGATGAAAGGTGACACTGGTCCCACCAGGCGTGCCAGACTGTTTGATAGGATTATTTCACCAGGGGTATTTGCCCCAAGGGTTCTTTTCTATTTGGTATAGAAAAGATGTTTTATTGGTGGGTTTATTTGGTTTATTTACACGTCAATCAATCAATTAACTAACCGATAATTAACTAGCTGATTGACTACACAGGCGTGTCAGTCACGTACGTGACGAGTTTATGGTGCGCTCATTCTGACCCGTGTCGGGCGAGAGTGAGATTCGATCGGGACCAGCAGTCTGCCATACCATAAAAGCTATGTCGTTAATGACATCCCCCGTGATGAGGGAAAACCTTTGATTAATTACCGAGATAATGGGCTGTTGAGGCCGAAATAAAGAATGCAAAGGCTGCAGATGATCATGCAAGATATTCTAGCCTGTCATGCACAGTTCATTAGGGCGAAACCCTCAATACGTGACGGATGACTTAGGCCCGGAGACCATCATCACGTATAACAAGAGCTTCCTGTCGGGCGTTGCCTGGCTTTCCGCTAGTGCCATTTGATATACCCGAGGGTCCCGGCATACATGCACACATGATGCTCGTGATTATGCTAAACATGGCAGTAGAGTTGTAATGGTGATCAGTGATCAATCAAATTATTAGCCTCCCCACCTAGGGGGACAAAAATGATAACCTAAGCATGATAACGAAAGCGAAGCGATAACGGACATGGTAGCAAAAGCGCGATAGTAATATGATCCGAGCTTGAACATCCCTTTCTTATTCAATTTATTATTGATTAGGGTCATTAATTTCAACCGCGAGAGACGAGGATCACTCCGAGGGCGGGTGAGTGATTAGAACATTACAATGCTTCAAAACCGACGCAACCACGCGTAGGGATAGACTTCCCCGACGTGGCCAAGCGTAGGTAAATAGTTCTAATACGGCGCGGCCAGAAGCGTTGTTAATCCGGCGCGATGGGCTTGGGGTGCGCCGGATTAGGGCACCCGGGAACGTACCGCTTGAAAACAAAATTTTATGAGTGTAAGGTTATTCCGGCGTGGGGGGGGGTACCGCGCCGTATTAAGGCGCGCCGGATTAGGACCGCGCCGTATTAGCTATTTTTTTTGAATTTTGAAATGATTTAAGTTTATTATGACTCTGTTGAGAGTTTTGAGGTCAATCAGGGTGATTGCTTGTTTAATTGGAGTCCAGAGCCCCCCCTAAGGCGAAGTTATGAGCTAGTGCGAGGTTCATACTCGAGCACTAGGGTCCTTATCCTCAGAACAAATATTTTATTGAATCTGTTTTGATATAATTAAACTCATAAGTTAGAAGAATTCTACCAAAAATTGGGCAGCATCTCCCCCGTCCCTGAAGGATTGCAGGGGAGAAACGGGGTCATACTCACTTGTGGAGTAAGCCCCTAAACAGCCGGTCTACATGGTGGCAGCTAGCAAAAACCCCAATCGGGCAGGATACCCCGAGGACCAGCCTACGAGGGGCACCATAGCTCCATGGGTGGAAACAGATGAATGAGGCTGCTCTTGGCGGAAGCAACACCCCGAGGACTAGCCTACGAGGGATGGGCAACCTACAGCATGCACTGCATCCACTGGCGAGAGAGCATTAGGGAGAGAGGCCCCGAGGACAAGCCTACGAGGGATGGGCAACCTACAACATGCACTGCATCCACTGGCGAGAGAGCATTAGGGAGAGAGGCCCCGAGGACAAGCCTACTAGGATCATACCTCCCTTAGCTACCACAGGATCCCAAGGGACTGTGGGTTTAGCACTGTCGGGCTGAAGCCCCTATTGTTATTAGCCCTACGGCCCATGGGAAGCGTCCATCACTCAGACATGGAGCTCCCTTGGCCGATTGGCAACTCTATGAAGCAGTGGGGAATGTCCCCCTCCCCGGGTGATTGAGAGGAAAACCAATGGGACTCGAAGGGTTTAGTGGCCATAGACCACAAATGAGGGAAGTGAGGCTTTTCGGCATTGATGGCCTACCTGCCACGGGGTTAAGATGTTAATGCTCGCGAGACTGGATTGTCATCCACAGAAGAGAATGCAATCAGCAGTCACGGAGAGAGACAATTGATATATAACTGGGATGGTTCATCTACACGCGCATATACTCGAATGGTTGGAATGCAGTAATCACAAGGCAGATTCCACCATTCCAGCAGCAACCCCTACCTCCTCTGAGCAACGGAGAGATGCAAAGAGGGAAGAGGGTCGAGGTCAGGTCTCGTATTAAAATGGGGAGAAACGTGTGCGCAGACATAGACGTGGAAGCCTCGGGGAGGGGTTACCTCTGTAGCCCATGGCATCCCAGGGCGTATTCGGAATCGGGGAAACCGGAATCGGAAAGCTATGCACGGGAAGACACTGATATATATCTACCGAATGAGATAGTAGTGGGAGAAGAGAATAAGAAGTTGAGCATTCAACCAACCAATGTATTCATATACGCATGCCATCATCCCATCGTCGAAGGAAGCTACACATATGTCACAGGTTCGGTGCCGGCATCGCGGCACGGCCACCGTTCTACTTACAGGGGAGCTCACAGACGAGCAACAGAAAAAGAAAGACAGGCGGCGAAGAAGGGGGGAGAAGTTGGCTCATATCATCGCCATCCCTCACCCCTCTCGCTTACATTTGATGGAGAGGAAATAAGACGGAGGGGAGACAAGAAACGCAGACGCCCACCTGTTCCAAGAACATAGTATCGGGACACCTCCTTCTTCTTTTGCTCCGGGGGACTTCAGGCAGAGGAGGGAAGACGGCGACAAAGGGCGCTCAGAGGAACCCTACTTCGTTCGCAAGAAACCCTCTCCCTCTCCCAGGCGATTGGCTCTCAGACCCTTTTTTCCCTTTCTTAATCTTCTTCCTCTTTTTCAAAAAAAACAAACCTCTCTTGTTTCGAATGCCCTTTTATACAGGAACCATTCGAGGCTTAATCCGGCGTGGGAATGGCACGCCGGGAAGTGGCCTTCTGAAGCCTCTTTGCGCTCCAGAATTGAGGGGCGCCAGATAAGAGGGCGCTCCGGTTTAGGGCGCGCTGTATTAGCATCTCCTGCACATCGCGGGTCAGCCGATGAGTCCGGGGATTGTTCCGGGGATCACCGTGAATGTTCATCTTGTCACCGTTCTTTGAAACCTCGACGGGATGCCCTGTCAAAGCTCTCAGGGTGACGTATGGCCACTCTCAAAACTTCAAATGTCTTTGGTTTGCACACGCGGATTTTTCGCTGACATGGCTCTCGGCACTATGATGTGTGTCGCTGGCTCGGTCTGTCTTGTGCTCAAAGCTTCTTGAAGGGTGGGGTGACACCCGGGATAGTTCCGCCCAGGCCGGGCGATCATTCGGCCACTAATGGGCCCAACTTGGCGAGAAGCCGTACCTGTGCCGGGTAGCCGGGATCTTCCGCCGACAGAGCCCTTGATCCTCTATTCTACAGAGCCAAGGGAGTTCTTCCATCTCAGGAGAGTCTTTCATGAGGTGGCGGGCCACCGGGTAGGCCGTCGTCCTTGGTCGGACAACGGGTGTAGTGTATGCGGCACGACAGAGTCGATGTCGATTCATTGGGCAGACTTGGTCGAACTGCCGGTTGGTTGCGAATTCTTCTCGATTCTCCTGAGGTGAAGTCCCCTATGTTCATACACGGTGACCTGAAGTTTTGTCAGCTCGAGAGGGCTTTAATATGTTGATATTTATCGGCTTCTGTGCTTCAGTGGGCCGTGTCATTCATCTTTGAGGCTTGATCGCCGCGAGTGATATTTTGAGTGCCAACACTATCTCAGCAAAGATAAGCGACTATCTCAACATATGTGCAGCTATCTTAACAAGTATGCAGCTATCTCAACAAAGATAAGCGACTATCTCAACAAAGATAAGCAAATATGTAGCTATGTGAATAGTGCACATATCTCAATCAATGCAGCTATGTCAAGAAAGATATGTAGCTATGTGAACAATGTGCCTATCTCAATCAATGCAGCCATGTTAACAAAGAATTGAAGCTATGTGAACAGTGTGCCTATCTCAATCAATGCAGCTTATGTGAGCAATGCGCCTATCTCAATAAAGATATGTAGCTATGTGAACAGTGTGCCTATCTCAATCAATGTAGCTTATGTGAACAACTCCAGGGGCCATCTCAACTCTAGGGGCTATCTCAACTCCAAGGCAGATAAATTAAACTTTAAGGGCTCGGGACAAGTTGAAAGGACTCACAATGAGTCAAAGAATCAATAAATCAATCGATGACTAATTAGGACATCAGCAAGGAGAATATGAGAATGACTCAACTTGTGGGCATAAAACAAGTGTCTACATAGGGTACTTTTATTAGTCTTGCTGGGAGTTTATTCAGGTTGATGTTTGTGCTGCTATACATGTTTTTTTTCTGTGGCCATGCCATTCCTAGAGGATTTACTTCTTCCATTATTGCTTTGGTTCCTAAAGTTGATAAACCTACAACTTGCACAGACTTTCACCCTATCAGCCTATGTAACTTTGGTTAGAAAATCATTTCACATATTATCAGTGACAAGTTTGTTGGTCTTCTCCCTATGTTAATCTCTGAGGAGCAAGGAGCTTTTGTGAAGAGTAGTTATATCATTGAGAATATTTCTCTTGCTTAGGAGCTATCTCAAGAGCTGGGCAGGAAATGCAGGGGCAGAAATGTTGTTTTCAAGCTGGATATAACAAAGGCATATGATAGGTTGGAGTGGGACTTTCTCTATGCCGTGCTCAAGAAATTTGGTTTTTCCATCACTTTCATTTCCCTCATTGAACCATTATTATCTAATTTCTATTTTTTGTTCTTTTTAACGGTTCCTTATGTGACTATTTCAAGTCCATGAGAGGTTTGCACCAGGGTGATCCCTTGGCTCCTTCTTTATTTATTTTGGCTGAAGAAGCTCTCAGCAGGGCTCTTAAACATCTTTATAAGAGCTCACAAGTTGGACACTTCAAGGTGCCTAGAAGATGTCCCGCTATTTCTCATCTACTTTTTGCTAATGACACCCTTATTTTTGCTAATGATTCTACGATATCTGTTCCCAATTCTCATGTCTTTTTTATGGCACTATGAAGTCTCCTCCAGGCAGCTTGTTAATGTGTCTAAAAGTAGCTTCATTATGCATAAATCGATGCTGACTTATTTATTACTGTCCATCTTTGCTATTATTGGGTATCAAAGGAAGGTTCTTCCAATTTCTTACTTAGGTGTCTCTTTGTATAATGGCCAGCCTAATTTCTCTCATATCTTGGCCAAAACCAACACTCATCTGTAGTCATGGAAGGCAGGCTTCCTCTCCACTAGGGGACGGTTGGTGTTGATTAGACATGTTCTCTCCTCTTTGCCGCTCTATGCCACGTCTACGATGGCTCCTCCTTGGGGCGTTATTTATGCCTTTCAAAAGCTCCTTGCAATTTTTTTTGGGGGCTCCTATGAGGGTTCTCCAAAATGCTATTGGCATTCTTGGGATCACCTCTGTTAGCCTAAAGAGTGTGGCGACCTAGGTATTATCAATCATTTGGACATGCAGGTAGCTCTTCGGGTTAAACTTCTTTGGAGTACTCTTATTTTGAGCTCCTTGTAGTCTCAATTTTTCAAAGCTAAGCACTTGCATCTCAAGCAATTTTCTGAAGCTTCATTTTCTCTTATCAAATTGCCTGATCGACTATTTTGGTTAAAGGCAACAAATGTTTTTTTTAACAGTTATCAAGTAGTGGTCAAATTGGTTGGATCTTTGGTTTCTTTCTAGTATGATGTGTGGGCAGGCAAGGCTCCTTTGAAGACCTACCTCCGTGCGACCATTTGGCATTCACTTCAAGATCGCTATTGCATGGTGGGTCAAGTGTTATCTAATCTTGATAGCATTCATTTGATGCTTGCTCTTCAGTATGGCTCTCCATTTGTTTTTGTTCATCTGTTATCTACACACGCTGAGAAGGACAAGTGGATTTGGTGTCCATCTTCGGATCGCTCCTTCTCCTCTAAGTCCACCAACTTCTTCTTCAGGAGCTCCCTTCCAGTTAGATCTGGTCTTTACTATGGGACTCTCATATTCCTCTTAAACGGTTGGTGTTGGCCAGAAAAATTATGCTTCACTGCATCCTTACTGATGATAATTTTAAACGGTGTGGCATTCCTATTTGTTCCCCTTGTTCATGTTGCTCTCAGCCTCAGGAGGAGTCTGTAGTTCATTTATTTTTTGATGGTGAAACTACTATTGGTGTATGGTCCTTTTTCTCTGGCTTGCTGAATTTTATGATATCCACTCAGTCTACCTACCCTCGGATCCTGACTAACTTCTTCAGTTCCATTCATATTTCATCTTGCTATGGTTCTCTGTCTAGATTCACAGTTTTATGTCTTGTGGGAAGTTTGGTGTTGTAGGAACTTGCACGTATTTGAGGGTTGTCATATAACCTATCAAGCTATCATTCAATGGAGTTTGCACCATATTCGTCTTCTTTTTCCTTGCCTCCCAATGAAGGGTAGTTTGTTATCCTCCCGTCATGTCCAGCAACTTGCCGCATGGTCCATCTCTCCTCCCAAGGGCAAGGGCTGCAATACAAAGATTGTTTGATAGTCTTAGCCCGCCAGCTAGATGCTTCAAATTGAATGTCGATGGTGCTTGCAAGAGGAACTTGGGATTAGCTGGTGGGAGAGGTGTCTTGCACGATGGCCAAGCATAGCTTTGTTTTGCTATGGCAACTCCCTATAGCGGTGCTTCTTCTAGCCTTGAAGCTGAGACGCTGGCTCTTTGAGATGGCATCCGACAGTGTAAGTTGTGCGATATTATGCATTGTTTGATTGAGTTAGGTTCGATTGTCCTAGTGGGGATAGTCAATGGCACTTATTCTTATCCATGGAGGCTTCTATACATCCTTCATGACATTTTGTTACTTGTAGATGATATGAGCATTTCTATGTGCCATATTTTTAGAGAGGCCAATCAAGTGGTGGATGGCCTAGCAAACTATGCTTGTACTCTATCTTCTTTGTCTTGTTGGACCTCTTGGACTCAGCTTCCTATCATTATAAGAGGGCCCCTTCGTCTTGCTAAGATTGGGTGCCCCTCAATTCGGCACTAGTCTGAGGTCTATTGGTTCATTGTAATATTTATTCATTTCTATTAATAAAATTGACCTTTGTGGTGTTACTGCAGTGAAGCAAACTACTCATCCCTTCTTTAAAGGGGTGAGCGCTCTTCTACCCCCACTTGGGTTATTCATTGCAAAAAAAAATCTAGTTAGGTTGTACCCATTATTACCTGGTGAACATGGATTTGTGATGCAGCCATTATGATAGCACAACAAAACTACACCAGTTCTCCACCCCACTCATGGCATAAGCATACCTTAGTTTAGGTCTCTGGCCCCTTATTGAGTCGACCTTGTGGTAGCATAACAAAACCAACTCACCTAAACTATAATAATGGAAGGCCACTTAGGTCATTCTTAATTCCTCATGTTTATAGCCTAATATTAATCGAAGGAGGGATTTTGAATTTTATTTGGTCTCATCAAATGTGGTACGAAATACATACATACATATATATATATATATATATATGTATGTATATATATATATATATATATATATCATATACATATTTATCGTGCCTAATAGACATATTTAAAATCTAATCTAAATGTGCATATAAATCATAAACACGTGCTATGGGTAAGTATGAATAGCTTATTATGACTTGACTAGAGTTAGATAGTTACAAACTCCTACACATCAATACATGATATTTACACAGACATTATATACATATAGGCACTTAGATGGACCCCGATAACACACAACTTGAGCCCTTGTTTATGGCACCTCCTATTGATAGATCATCATCGTTCTCACATACATGCCTATGCAATGTCTTCAAATATATGTACATATATTTACATGTAAAATGTTAGAATATGATTTATGATGAGTACATAACCGAAATTTACATTACGGAATTTAGAGAGAGGAGGGAGGCATGCATGCCTCATAAAAATATACATCATCCATCAATGGCCATGCATCATTCATCATAACACAACATTCACATCTAAGCACTATCCATATTCATCCAACCGTCGCACCAATGGCATGCTTAAACACTATTTTATTTTCTTAAAATAAAATAATTTTAGCCTTAAAATATGGGTTTCAAATCAAAATCAAGATTTTTGATTATTTTGAAAAAAAGATTTAATCACATTAAATCTAACATCCAAGGTGAAATTTTAACTATGCAATTTCACTGTAATTTTAAGGGGTTTGAAAATTATAGCAATAGCACATTTCTATTTAAAATATTTTTTAATTTGAGCATCATATGCCAAAAGAAAATTACTGTAACATAGAATTTCTCAAATTCTTTGCTGCACATCGCGACATTCCAAGCATGAACAGGAAAAAATCAGGGCTGAAAATGGATTGCAAAAGTATATTAGGTTTTCGGGTGGCGTATTGCACCCTGGTGCACCATACAGATGTTCTTGGACCACCACACCAGGCACCTCATTTTGAATAGACCTTCGGCACATTGCGTCGTCATCTTTCACCCCCAAACAAACCAAAGTTGCTGAGAAGGGCCGCCATAGCGGTGATTAGGGGTGGCCCCTATCGGCGCGGGCCGACAACCCGACCCACCCAGGAACCGCCGCAAGAGGACTGGTGATCGACCTGAGACCTCCCTGCAGTCGAACGGTGGCATGATCGGTGGTTGTTTCTTTTTGCAACTCCGATCGAGGGCTTACGGGAAAGGGGATCTAGTGGACCTAGAAATGGTTTCGACCGACAACCAAGCACCCGAGTGATTGTTCGAGACCCTCGTGGTGGCCGTAGGCAAGCCCTAAGGAGCTGCTACCAGATCTGGTGATGATGCGCCCTATAAACACAGGCAAAAGCTGCACTGTGGGTGGCGTACCTGACTCGGAAGGACTCCCCGGTGCCCTAGGCACTATCAACAATGATCCCCATAGACCCTGCCTTCATCCCCAATGATCGATCTTCATCTCTGTGGAGATTGACCCTATCCCATGGGGTTGTTCATTACCACGAGAAACCCTAGAAAAATATAGAAAATTTTTAACAATAAGCAAGAATCATAAGTGATTAACCTAACTCTGATACCACTATAAAGATCTAAGCTGGGATCGGATGAACATAGCAAAAACATGAAATTAAATTTTTTATGCCGCCACGTGTTGATTGCTTGGGCATAATTCCCATCGACTATCTACAAATAGAGATATGATTTTACCTCTGTGATACATGGATCGCAGTGAAGCGAAAAGTGTCCCTCGTGGTGATAATAAGCTGCACAAGTGCCTAGTCTCTAATGATATCCACATTGGCAAGGACGGTGGAGTTCTCTCCACACAACGCTCCATGAACGATCTCCTCTGCGGCACTCCGACAGAGTCTCTACGCTAAAGGTTTCCTTGATTGGAGGGGTCGTTGGTCTAGGAGGAGAGAGAGGAGGGGTAGCCTTGATTGGAGGAACCCTGGATGCTTGGCCCATGGTTTCCTTCATGTAACTATTTATAGACTCCACCAGTTTCTCACAAAACCCTCATAAGTCTATAATTACATAAATACCCCTATCGTTTATAACCCTAATGGGTGTGACACTCTAGGCTTAGTGTCAGTCTAATTTTAGGCCCATTAAGCTTAAGAACCACTTCTTAACCTTTTCACATTAACACTTAATATGGAATTAATTATTCTATCATCTCATAATTTAAATAATTAACTCATCATCTCATAATGGATAATCATCTCATGATTATTCTGTTATTAGACTTTCAGGCTACGGTAAGCGCGAAGGAACACTTCATGATCCCAAAAGATAAAGGGGGTCTATAAAATCACTTTGAAACCTTTCCATCTATAGTTACCACACAATTATAGTCTTTCATTCATACATAATATTTATGGCCATAATTAAGGGTATAATCATACTGTAAAACTCTTCTTACTTATAGCCTGATGAAGTCCGTACTCTTAGTCTCACTAGAAATCTTCTTTTCTAATAAATCGTGCAACCTTAACTAGGGATTTTTTCGAGTAGAGTTCATATGACATTCTCTCGCATGCTATATCTAAGAGTGAATGATCTATTATTGTCACTCAATTACCTTCGCATGTATTTAAATGTGTCTGAATATCTGAGCTTTTTGGAACTTATGATTAAAGTCCTTTTGTCAGGAATCAAAACACAAGAGTCCTCATACAAGACATCCTTCGTGACTCATGTCTAGGGACTAACTGTGCTACTGTGACTGAAGAATATCTTGGTTGACAATTAGATATGATTACTATCTAGAGATTCATAATCGAATCAGTCCAGTGAACTCTATTCCTGTAATGGGTACTTGTACATATATCTTGGATTCTCCACATCGGTGACTATGAGATTAGTCACCCTCATCATGTGAGAGGATATCATGTGCACTGGTATATTAGGATTCTTTGATGTCCCGTCTCAAAGATCCTATGACTAGAAACGTTTAGAACACGTGCATCTGGAAGGTTGGTCTTATTATCATAACCTTATTATGATTCAATCATTCAATCTTCATCACATATATTTAAAGACTTTATCATGTCAAACGGTAATACACATAAATAACTAGAAAATAATCAAGAAAATGTTATAAATAATATTAATACGAATGAAATGTATATGAAGTGATGTCATCACTTCATAAGTGATTGGTGTTGTGTCTCCTCTGGTTTTGATGCTGGCAATAGTGTTATTGATTTAATTGATGCTGGCAAAACTGTTTGACTCTAATAATGTGTGCTATATTGTCTTTTCTCTAAGTTAGAATTAGTTCATGTTCACCATGAGGTCGATGCATATTCATGCGGATGCATTGTAAGGTCGATGCATCTCCTAGTGCATAGAACATCAGACCGATGCATATATGCATTCTGGTCTAGAAGGTTGATGCGACTAAAGAAGTCATGCACTATCAGGTTGATGCACTTTATACACAGGTCGATGTTGCGATGCACTACATGCTAGCTGTTGCATCATCAAGTCGATGCACACTAGAGACTGGTTGTTGCTGTTGCTCAAAAATGGGCCAACGATTGCTGTTTAAGGTCGATGCGATAAAGGCTATCAGTCATAAGGTCGGTGCACCTTATGCATCTGCTTGAAAGCAAGGTCGATGCAGTAAGGCCTTGCGTCGATGCATTTAAGCATTTCATTATATATCACCAGGACAGGTCGACACTCTTGAAGACCCGTGACTTCTAAGCAGAACAGGTCGACACCTTGACAAACAAGTGTCGACACTTGCGCCATACTCGCATGTGGATCGTGCTGTCGTGCCGAGACGTCACTAGGCGGTGTCGGGACATATGCGCCAGAGGGAAGTAAGGCATGCTTCTTGGAACCAAGGTGTCGACACTTTATGCTCAGGGTGTCGACACTTTGGTCAATCCAGAGGCCAGACAGAAATGGCCTCAAGATGGATTTCTTCTTGGGGTGTCGACACTTGCTTCATTCCAGAGCTCAACCAGAGATGGTTCATCATGATCTCTTCTAGATGTGTCGACACGTTGTGGGAGGTGTCGACACTCTTAGAGTGTTTCTCCTATACTTGTTTAGTCTATACATTAAACCAAACTTGTTAGATACTCCTCAATTATCTAATGATGATTTATGATTTGTTATCATCAAAACAAAAATGTCACATCCACATTATTTGATTAGCTTCCTTGTCATCGTTGACCCTTGTCTGTCATGCCTACTGGTATGTGGGTAGGTAGGGGACCATATCAGGAATGGTACCATCCTTTCAGAGGATGTCTCTGCCAGAACATGATCTTCTGACGCAGTAATCTTCTTGACGGCTTTTTTCGGAGCGAACGGATCCTGCAGGATAAGTTTCAGATCTTGAAGAGCGGATTCTATTGGTTTCAGATCCATTCTTGACGATCATGAACGTGTCGACACTTTTCACACAGGGTGTCGACACATCCCATTATGATCTTGAAGACCCGTGGCTTCTAAGCAGAACAGGTCGACACCTTGACCAACAAGTGTCGACACTGGACCAACCATAGTGTGTTCACCGGTCTGTGGGTTTCAAGGTTGTGTACCCTCAACCTGTTTGGCAGCGAAGTTGAGAGAGTGTATCTCTCTGTTGGAAGCTGTGAATCAGCGGTAGTGCATTGGCACTAGTGAAGCCTCACCGAGTTGTGTGAGTGGTGGACGTAGGTCTCTGGATAGAGACTTAACCACCTTAAATGTTGTGTCTTGTGGTTTGTCCTCGATTGGGTACTGATGCTAGATGCTTGGTAGGAACAGTTTCGATAATCATCCTTGCATCTAGCCTGTTAGCTATCATCTATCTCTTGCTTAAATAGTCTTAGCTTTGCATCTAGTTTTTATTTTCGTAAAGAAGGGCAAAAAGGGGTTGATCTATTCACCACTCCCCTCTAGATCTGCCTATCATCACTCTACACGTGGTATCAGAGCTAGTCTCTCTGCATGTGGTCTAACGACCTTGAGAGAACTGGTGATATGGCGACTAAGAGACACGACTCAGTGGCACGTCGATGTCATAGTACATGATGTGATGGTCTGTGCATTGACAGGTTGATGCACAATGCATAAGCATCAAAGCAGATACAGTCTTTCTGACCGAATGAGGTCTACCAGTAAGATATACAGGTCGATGCTTTAGTGAAATACTGCTGCATTCTTTTCTTTACATCAGTAATACAGGTCAATGTACTTTCTTTGTACATCGATGCATGTGCAAATCTTCACACATCCAGTCATATGATTTGCCTATTTTTATGACATATCTAAGCCTGCATTTCTTAGAAACCTACTACTTGTTTCATGACAAGATTGTTAATGAATTTCTATATTTGGTTTGGCAGGAGAAAGCAAGATGAAGATCATCAAGTAATAATTTAGATTCATGCTCAAACACCATAGATGCATAAAGGTATGAGAAGAGATGCCAAGACCAAAGTTCAGTTAAAAATTAATGGTTAAGCTTCATTGCTGCGAAGCAACCTCATTGATCAACTAGAGGAAGAAATTCTGATTATCACGTGGGTTCGAAAGTACAACCGTTGGGGCACGTGATCCGAGGCTATCTCCTAGCTCTTTGGAGATTCTTAACAAAATAACCTTTCCATGTGGCTGCTTCTTGAAGAACCTTCACCTTTTCATCTGACACGTGGCCAAGCATTTTTTGAAAGGCCTTGGGCAGAAGCATTCCTTCCACGCGCCCAAATTGAATCTTTTGGGGACCACAAGAACTCACGTTCGCAAGGATAAATAGAATCCAGAGCGCGAGCGGCAGAGTAGAAGAGAAAAATGAAAGAGAGAGTGATGGGGACATCAACGACAGCCCGCTCACATTGTGTTTGCAGTTTCATCCTTTTATATTTGTATGTATACCCTTGTGATATATGGGTACACAATAGTAGGTCTTAGTGGGTTTATTTGCAAAGGGCCATTGGGTATTTTTGAAAAAGTGCATGTAAGCCCTGCAGGGGCCCCCTCCCTCCTCCTTATTGGTCCACTTGGACTCCCGGGCCCAAGGGGGCTGGTCCATGGTCCAACCTTGGACTTGGACCTAGATTTAATTAAAGAAGACAAATCAAATTTGTCCTCTTAAAGGGGGGGGGGGGGGGGGGGGCGAACCATATAGTTTATTAGGCTTTTATTGTGGTTGTTCAAACCACATCCTAGCCCTTCATTCATCAACCCTTGATCCAAGGGTCTAGAATTAGTTAGAGACCTAGCCTATATAATGTTGTATTTTCATGAGAAATTCAATGGAAAAATCAGAATTTTTGTGAGTGTTCAAGGAGCTTGGTGCGCCCCTCTCTCCTCCCTTGCTGTTCTTCCTTCCCCAACCCCAGATCTAGAGTGTATCCCTCTTCTATCATCCCCTCTCAACCTCCGGTGATCGTCTGTGCCGCCGCCGCCGCCGTTCGTGCCGCCTTCGAGCCGCCGTGGAATCGTCATCAAGTTTCTGTCCTGCTGGACAGAGGAGTTCGAGAATTCCTGAAGCCAGCCACGAGTTCTGATCGATTTGAAATTTTGAGGGTTGGTTCCTATCTTCTAGCCCCTTCTCCACAAAACAATTGAGGTTCAAAATCCACCGTTTCATATCCTTACCATTTCATTCAACTCTCAATCTCAAATCTGTTCTGTCACTATCTACAGTGACAGTAGCCCTGAGTTTCATGTCTTAGGTCCACTTTTTGATTTATTTTGGTTCGCCCAATTTTACTGGAGGTTACACCCATCCACCCCTTCATCCATAATTTTTCTCAATTTTTTGTTCGTCCATTTCATATTTCTAAAAATCATTCTCAGTCCCAGCTACAGTTTTGTCCCCCTGATCCCAGATCCGACCTTCGTCCACTAAACAAATCATAGAAAATCACAGATACATCCCAATGGGTCCAAACCAATTTTTCTGTCTTCCCAGCTCAAATTCCAACAACTTTGCTGAAGAACACAACCCCTGATTCGAACGTCTCCCTCGCGGTCAAAGGTAATCCACAGTCAAGTTCTCTGCAAGTCTGAGTCTTCGGTTACTGTACAACAGGAGATTGAAAATTCCATAAGTCTAGATCCGAGCAGATCCAGGCCAGATCTTTAGGCCGTCGATCCGACATCGGGGCTGATCGCAGCGCCCATTCTCGTCGGAGCGCTCGCCGAAATACAGAATCGACAAATTTCCGATCGGGTTTTCCGACCGGTGCCGAACGGAGCCGCCGGGCCTCCGGCCGGCGAACCAGCGTGCCGTCATCCCAAGGAGCGACCCTCCGGGCATCCACCACTATAGCGGTGCCACCGGGTCCCACATGGCCCCTCCGGACAGCACGTGGGCCCCATCGTCACGTGTTCGGGTGTTGCCGAATCAACGCGAGAAGCCGCCCGTCAACCCGAATTCGGTCCTCTCGGACCCCATTGTGTAGCCCTTTACCTCCCTGCATGGAGTGGGCAGCGAGTTGCATTTCTGTAATATCCGTGTATAATTGTTCCGAGAGTACGACTTCGGCCGGGTCCGTCGTCCCCACGCCGAGCGCGTGGAGGTATCGTCTTCGCTCCTTACTTGGCATTTTGCTTGATTTCATATATGCTTGTTTATGCCACTGCTAGAGAGCATGTTTTAGGACCTAGCTCACTATAATTTCATATCACCGCTGCTGCGAGAGAGTGAGCGAGACCGTCCCGTGACCCGATCCGGGCACGAAAGTGTGAGCCGACCACCCTAGCTCTTGCCGGTTTCTCAACCGTGCACGTCCGACGCTTCCCTCATCAAGGGACGATCGCGAGCTTGTCGTGTCCGTGTCTCGTCCCGCATCAGAGAGGAGCCACAGAAGATCAGAGAAAAGAAGATTGAGAAAAGGATAAGTAGAAGAGAGTTACGAGAGCTACTGCGAACCTCAGAGTGAGAGAGTGCTGATGCTGAAAAGAGCCTGAGAGAGAGAGAGAGAAAGAGAGTTCGGCACAAAAAAAAAGAGAGAGAAAATAGAGTGTCGGAAGAACGAGAGGAATTCTGAGAGAAGAGAGAGCTTGAGAAGAGGCTGATTTGATCTCAACTTCTGGATCAGATCCAGAGTCGAATTGCTCTAGAGAGAGAGAGCTACATCTTTTCATTCTATTATTATATTTCCTTCATTTCTTTCAGTTCATTTCTGTTGAACGTTTGTAAGCTGTGTAATCAGTGGTCCAAGCTATAATGCAGTGGCGAGGTGTGATCCTCAGACAACAAGCTGTGAAGCTCAGCAGGTTGTAAGCTATGTAATCAGCGGATTCAAAGCTGTGATTCAGCGGAAGCTTGACTCGATTGTGTGAGGGGTGGACGTAGATCTCAAGATTGATATCGAACCACCTTAAAACAGCTTTGTCCACTGTGTGTTTGCTTGACGTGTGTGTGTTTCTTCAGTGGTCTCTCTATCATATTTTTACCTATCAATCGATACCTTAGTGGTATATTAAAAGTTGCAGTCGCAAGGATAGATTACATCTATCTAGAAAACTGCTTCTTGCGTGAGGGATTTCGTGAATCAAACCTCTGCCCAGTACTAGACTGAGGTGTGTTCTTGAATGCTCATCTGCTATTCACTTTGTCATCTGCTAGTCTATGTGATTGACAGCATGTCTTCATTGGATATACGTATTGTTTACTTCAGCTTGATTTGATAGCTCAATTTTCAGCAGAGTTTTCATTCCGCATTTTATTTACTGTTGAAGAATTAAAAATTGGGATTGATCTTTTCACCCCCCTCTAGATCAGTAGTTCATCCATACTCATCACGTGGTATCAGAGCCTAACTCTCCTTAAAGGCTTAACATCCCGGAGAGATCTGGTGAAATGGATGCTAGAGGACTTATAGCTGAATGTCATTCTGTAAGTAAACCTCCATTCTTCAATGGAACTGACTATGCATACTGGAAGAATCGAATGCAGGTTTTCTTAAGGGCTAAAGACCACGAGATCTGGAAGGTGGTCAGCCGAGGTCCCTTCGAGCTTCCTGAGGATGAAGATGTCTGGACTTGGGAGCAAATATTCGAAGATCAACTCTGAATTAGAGTGTGATAAATGCTATTCAATGCGCTCTACATCCCACCGAGTTTTCCAGAGTGTCATCCTGCACCACAACGAAGAAAATGTGGGATAAACTGCAGGTAATCTATGAGGGAACATCTCAGGTAAGAGAAACAAAAGCAAATATGCCAGTCTCTAAATATGAAGGTTTTATGATGAAATCTGATGAAACCATTTTCGAGATGTATGCTAGGCTGATGCTGCTTACTAATGGTTTGAAGAGTTTGGGGAAGGTCTACAGTGAGTACGAGCTTGTTAGGAAGATCCTCCGGTCCCTGACACCAATCTGGCATACGAAGGCCATTGTAGTAGAAGAGTCCAGGAACCTAGCGACTACCACTGTCGATGAACTCATCGGTTCTCTTATAACATATGAACTGAATCTCAAGAGGGTCGATGATTTTGAGAAGAAGAAAAAGCCCCTGGCGCTTAAGGTAAGTTCTAGCAGCAAAGGGTCTTCGAGTGAGTATAGCTCTTCCAGTTCCGAAGAAGACTCAGGTGAGTTCCCTATGCTAACTAGAAAGTTTAAGAAATTTTTGAGGAAAGAATGTAAGAGTTTCAGACGAAAATACTCCTCAGGGAAGAGACAGTCAAGATATAAATCTGATACCACCAAAAAGACTGATCGTGTTGTATGTTATAATTGCAGGAAGTCAGGGCACCTGAAGGCAAACTGTCCAGAACTGTAGAAAGAGAAACAGCCCAGGTGGAAGAACAAGAAGGGCAAGGCCATGGTAAGCACCTGGAGTGATGAAGAAGAAGACAGTCAGAGCAGCTCATCTGACAGTGAGGACGAGGACAAGTTGTGCCTGATGGCCAGAAGAGAAGAAGAAGAAGAAAAGGAAGATGATGAGGTAACTTCCCCTTTCGATAACTATACTTATAGTGATTGGGAAGAAGCATATGCTAAAATTTTAGATAAATATAATGATATTCATAGGGAGAATAGACAATTGAAAAGAAAGATAAACTCCCTTGTCAATGACACCACCTCAAGTGATAGGATTGCATGCCTAGAAATAGAAAACACTGATTTAAAAAATTCTCTTGCTGAAATAGAAGAATATAAAACTGTCTTAAACGGATTGAGATGTGAAAATGAGAATCTGAAAAATGTTATTGATGAACTTAAAATCAGAATGCAGAAATTTGAAGAAGAAACAAAAACTGCAAATGAAAAATATGAAGCTATAAAAGGTGTGAATGAAGAATTGAAAAGATCTATTGAAAATCTAGAAAAAGAAATCAAAGACAAACAGAATTCCCTTGAGGCCATGACTCAAGGAACAGAAAATCTAAATGTAATTCTGGGAACTAAAGTCAATTTCAGAAGAGAAGGGTTAGGTTTTAATCAAACAAATAAGAAAAGCTTTGAAGTAAAGACAATCTCATTTGTTGCTGAGAAAGGAAAATCAAAATTTAATCCCTTGATAAGAATGACTTATGAGGAAAACAACACTGAAAAATTTGTGCAAAATAATAAGCAAAGTAAAGTAAGTGCCAAGGATAAAGGTAAAGGGAAGGTGGATGCTCCTAGAGAACTCAGTACACACACCACTGCACCTAAGCCTAAGGGTCAGGTTAGGGGTCAACCAGTTAGAACCCAAGTCCAAGGAAGCCCCAAGAACAAAACAATCCAGTCACAAAAGACAGGTAGATGCAACAACTACACTACACCGACGCACATCTCATCTGGATTCCAGTCCTTTAGAAGCCAGGGTCTGAGCAAGAAGACTTCCGGTCAAAACTACTAATCTTCTTATCATAATTCTAGTAGGACAGGTCGAGGTAGCCATTATGTAAGGTCGATGCAACAGAACATTCAGAAATCCCATCCTCATCAGGTGCATCGATGCTACTCTTGGAGTTCCTTAATTTGCCCAACCTAGGTTCAGGTCATCTATAAACCATAACTCCTATGGTTTTATTCAACCTAAGTCCACCAAACCTAAGTTCTTTACTGCACCCACATATCCTAATGATTTTAGATTCCAAAATTGGCACAGAAACTCTTATGATTTTAAAGAACACCCAAATGTAAAGAATCAAAGATCAACAACAAACTCTCAGAATGTGCACAATGAGTTAAATAAGCAGAACAAAAAATCCACAACTCAAATAAAATCACAAAAACAAATGTAGATACCAAGACAACGGCTGTCATGTTTGATTGATTTGACTACTGTTATGGGGCCCAAGCAGTTTTGGGTTCCGAAATCTTCTGCCTGATTGCAATTACAGGTATGCCTGGCAGTCAACCACAATAGGTGGTATCTGGATAGTGGCTGCTCCAGGCACATGACCGGGGACAAAAAAAAATTTTGTATGCTGACTGAGAAAGATGTTGGTCATGTCACTTTTGGAGGCAATACGAAAGGAAAGATAACTGGAATAGGTAAGGTCGGTAAGTGTGTATCATGCTGCATTGAAGATGTTTTACTAGTTGAAGGACTTGCATATAATCTTCTTAGCATTAGTCAACTATGTGATAAAGGCCATAAAGTAGTTTTTGATTCTCTTGCATGCACCAAATATGAACCTAATTCAGAAACTATAAAATTCACTGGAAAAAGAGTCAATAACATCTATATGGTTGATCTAGATGATGCAACATACATTAATCTATGTTTGTCAGTAAATAAAGATGAGCTTGCATATCTGTGGCATCATAGATTAGGTCATGCTAGCTATAATGTGTTGCATAAGTTGACTAAATTTAGCATGGTAAAGGGATTACATGAAATTTCATTTAATAAGAACAATAAAATTTGTGAGCCATGTACCCAATGCAAACAGACTAGGAAGTCTTTTAAATCCAGAACTGAAAGTATGTCTTTTAAACCCTTTGAGATGATTCACATGGATTTGTTTGGACCAACTAGGTCAGCCAGTTTGAACGGTAGAAGATATGGATTTATCTTAGTAGATGACTTTTCTAGATATACTTGGGTATTCTTTTTGACTCACAAAAACGATGCTTTCAGTGAATTTCAAGAATTTTTCTACAGAATAAATCAGGATGGTAGGTATTCGATATCCAATATTCTGTCAGATCATGGTGGTGAGTTTGATAACTCACAGTTTGATGACTTTTGTAGGAATAATGGGATAATCCACAGATTCTCTTCACCAAGAACTCCTGAACAAAATGGAGTAGTTGAACGAAGGAATAGAACCTTGGTGGAGATGGCTAGAACTATGCTGGTGGAAAATAACTTACCTAGAAGGTTTTGGGCTGAAGCAGTGAACACATCTTGCTACATTATCAATAGGGCTTTGGTAAGACCTTCTACTCAAAAGACTCCTTATGAAATATTGAAACATAAGAAACCTTCACTAGCTCATTTCAAGGTTTTTGGATCGAATGTTTTATACATGTTAACTCCAAAAGAGACCTTGATAAGTTTGATACCAAAAGTGAACCGAAAATTTTTCTGGGATATTCTGAGACTTCTAGAGCCTATAGGATCTATAATGTTAAATCTGAAACTGTTGAAGAATCACCACACATTGTATTTGATGAGACAACTAACAGATCTGAAATTGATTTCTGTAGGAACAAGAATGAAGGAGAGTTTCTGGAAAATGAAGAAGAGCAAAATGCAGAACAAGGAGATGAAGGTGAGACTGAAGGGTCAGGAGTTCAGGGGGAGGTCAATGAGAGCTCAGGTAATCAGCTTACCAATATCAGAGTACTTAGAGATCACCCATTAGAAAATGAAGTTGGTAATCTGAATGAACCCCCTAGAACTAGATCTCACTTTAGGATTAAAAATGAACTTAATTCATTTGCTCTTGTCCTACAAGTAGAACCCAAAAATATTAAAAATGCCTTAAAAGATGAACATTGGATTAATGCCATGCATGATGAACTTAGTCAGTTTGAGAGGAACACGGTATGGCACTTAGTTCCTAAACCAATACATGGCTCCATTATAGGCACAAAATGGGTTTTCAGGCATAAAACTGATGAACAGGGAAAGATTGTTAGAAATAAGGCTAGGCTAGTGGTAGAGGGATATAATCAGGAATTTGGGATAGATTTTGAAGAGTCCTTTGTCCTGTAGCCAGGCTAGAAGCCATTAGAATTCTCATTGCATTTGCATGTAGCCTAGGAATAAAACTTCAGCAGATGGATGTCAAATCTGTATTCTTGAATGGTTTAATAAAATAAGATGTTTTCGTCAAACAACCCCCTGGTTTTGAGTGTATTGATTTTCCTGATCATGTGTACAAACTGGACAGAGCATTGTATGGACTGAAGTAAGCTCCCAGAGCTTGGTACGACAGATTAAGTTCTTTCCTCACAGGTAAAGGTTTCTCAAGAGGTGAGGTTGACCAAACTCTATTCACTAAGGTAGATAACAAGGATATTCTTGTTGTTCAGATTTATGTAGATGGCATAGTGTTTGGGTCAACTAAACCATCCATGTGTGAGGAATTCTCAAATTTAATGATTGGTGAATTTGAAATGAGTTCAATAGGAGAACTGAAGTTTTTCCTTGGTTTACAGATCTGTCAAATCTCATAGGGAAGCTTCATCACTCAGACAAAGTACATCAAGGATCTGTTGAAGAAATACAAGTTGGAAAACCTCAAGGCCATCACTGCACCAATGGGTACATCAACTAGTCGTGATGCTGACCCAGAAGGTAAATTGGTTGGTTCCAAAATATATAGAGGTATGATTGGATCCTTACTCTATCTTACTGCATCTCGTCCAGATATTCAATTTTCTGTGTGTTTATGTGCTAGATTTCAGGCTAGTTGATGCGGGATGGACCACGGACTCGAGACCAATGGATATGCGACCCTCGGACTCTAAGCAAGCTCGTGATCACCCCTAACGAGGGAAGCGTACGGACGTGCATGGTTAAGAAACCGATAGTGAGCTAGGGTGGTTAACTCACAAATTCGTGCCCGGATTGGGTCACGGGACGGTCTCGCTCTCTCTCTCTTAGCAGCGGTGAAATAAGTATATCGAGCTAACGGACCTAACACATGCTCTCTAGCAGCGGCATAAACAAGTATGTACGAATAAAATAAATGCCAGGTAAAGGAGTGAACACGATACCTCCACACGCCTGGCGTGGGGAAGATGGCCCCGGTCGATCTCGTACTCCCGGAACAGTAAGTAATTAAATTACAGCAATGAATATGAATGCCCACTCCATGCAGGGAGGTAAAGGGAGACACAATGGGACCCGGGAGTAGCGGGTTCGGGTTGATGGGCAGCTTCTTGCGTAGCTTCGGTTGCACGCGTACGCACGATCATGGGGCCCACGTGCTGGTCAGTGGGGTCGAGTGGGACCAGGGTGGTACCACTGTGGTGGGGACACCCAGGGGGGCGCTCCCTGGGAAGGCGGCATGCTGGTTCGCCGGTCGGAGATCGGGCGGCTCCGATCTTCACTCGTCGGAGTTGCTGCCCAGGGATCTGAATTGCTATATCAGACCCGCGCGTCCCGACGAAATCTGATGCTGCGGTCACTCCCGATGTCGGATCAACGCACAAAAGGTACCGATGGAAAGCTAACTCAAAATCCTTCGATTTATGGCTGGAGAAAGAAATTTGAATTTCCCGTTGATGGCATTTGTCGAATATTCAAGCTGATGGTTCACAGGATCAGAAAACTCAGGGCAGAAGTGCTTTTTCTTGAGAGTTGGCATTGAACATGATGTAGACCTTCGATTCAGCTTTTGAGCTCTTCATGAAAGTTGTAGAGAGCGAAGAGAGGAAAACGGAGATATATTTTATGAAAGGTTTGGTAGAGAGTTGACTGGGGAAAACGATTTTATAGCATCGAGTGGTCGGATCTGGACAGCAGAGACAAAACAGAACTTGGTATCTGAAGTGAATTTTTAAAAAATATGACAGAAATTGTAAATTCACAAGAAAATTTTTGGATGGTGGGGGTGGTGGACAGAACCTCCCATAAATTTTGGGATTCAAACAAAAATCAAGAAGTTGGTCGAAAGGGGGAAACTCAGAGTGGCTATAACACTGGACAGACTGCAGGCAGAACTGGTGGATTTGGAAGCACGAAAATGGAAAAATGGAAAAAGATGACTGAAATTTTTTTAATTTTTCTGGGATGTGGTGATGACCTCTAGAACTCACCCTGAAAATCTCAGATCCAGATGATGTCGGAGTTGGGAGCTAAAATTCCCAGAGTGAACCCCTATCCAGCAAAATAGAACTTGGATGGCACTTCAGAAGGATGCTCGCGGTGGTTTGTTGGCGGCACGAACGGCGGCGGCGGCGGCAGAGATAGAAATCAGAGGTGGAGGGGCTAAGATAGAAGAGTTCTATACCCTAAAATGCAGAAGGAGGAGGGAGGAACCAGAGGGAGAGAGGAGGGGGCGCACCAAGCTCCAATGCACACAATGCAATATTTTCTTCTCATTAATTCACACAAATGGAAATTATATGCCTTATATAATAAATAGAAAATGACCACTTATGTCCTCAGATCTAGAATTAGGAGGGGTATACAAGGTATAGAACTAATTAGTTCTAATAGACTTATTTTTTCAAAAATTAAAATTGGACCAAAATGGGGGGCGCCCCCTTGACTAGGTAGGTAAGGTAGGTGGCATCTTTGAATTTTTTTATCACTTGTCTCCCATGTGTCCAATTGACCTTCTAGATGCCACCTAGGACTTTGACCAGCCCCACATGGACCCAAATGGTGTCACTTGGACCAATGAGGAAGGAGTGAGGGCCCCCTTGCTGGTCCTACTGATATTTTGCACAAAAACCCACTAAGACTTACAATTGTGTACCCATATAACACAAGGGTATACATACAAATATAGAAGGACATAAATGCAAACAAAATATGAGCGGTCTTGCTTCGATGTACCCATCACTAGTCTTAAGGAGTCTCACATGAGTGCAGTGAAAAGGATTTTTAGATATCTATCTAGCACCCTTGACTTAGGTCTATGGTATCCTGCTAGGTGTGAGTTTTAACTAATAGCTTACACAGATGCAAATTATGCAGGGTGTAGGATAGATAGAAAAAGTACTAGTGGGTATTGTCAATACCTAGGTGGTTGTCTAGTGTCTTGGACATCTAAGAAGCAACACACTGTTGCTCTTTCCACTGCTGAAGCTGAGTATGTTGAAGTAGGAAATTATGCAACCCAGGTTCTTTGGATCAAACACCACCTCATTGACTATCACATTAAACTTGGATGTATTCCTATCCTTTGTGATAATACTAGTGCTATATCCTTGACTAAAACTCTTGTTCATCATTCCCAGACTAAGCACATTGAGATAAAACACCATTTCCTGAGAGATGAAGTAAATAAAAATGAAATTGAATAAAACTTTGTAGAATCAGAAAAACAGATTACTGATATATTTACTAAACCTCTTGGAAATGAAAGATTTAAGTTCTTAAGAAGAGGACTTGGTTTATGTAAATTTCAGTATGATAATTGATTGCTTGAGTTTTCTCACATGGAATAAATGCCTTCTGTATTTCATATTAAAAATGCACATGTTTCATGTTGTTAGTACAAGTAAAATGTAGTTGTAATTGCATACAGTGCACTGCATTCTGTTCATCTTGACCCTAAAGGTATATCAAAAGGTATGTTGGGAGAAGGGCAGATCTCTTCTGTCTGGAAACCCACGCCTTGTGTAGAGGCAAGTCCTCCACCAGGTACCATGGGTCAAGGGTGTGTCCAGAGTCTGCATCCTGTGTTGGTTATGTCAGTCAAAATTCATTCATGTACTGTAAATGTTGTGTCAAGCAGTAGTGCATATAGACGGGGGGAGTTTGTGTCAAAAATATCATGTGTCCATCTTATTTCTTGCATATTGATAGGGGGAGTTCATGGTGTTGTGCCCCTGTGGTTTTGATGATAGCAAACACTATAAGTCACCATATGCATGTGTGCATGAAAGACCTTGTTGATTCATTTAAGTGCATTCATATGTGTTCATGTATTTGTGAATGTGTGCTTGTGAATGACATTCCATTATATACACTGTGTGCACATTTTATCTGTCTGACATCTGGTTGATGCATTCATGTAACAGAGTCAGCACGATTGCATTGAGCATACAGTCAGTACACTGCATGCAGAGTCTGCACTACACACTGGTTTGATAGCTTGTTCGTAAATTCACAAGTCTATACATCGTCTGTTCATCGTCACATGTGCATCACTTAGCAAGTCTATACATCAGTCAGCATTGCCTCTTGCTCGTAGAGTCTATACATTGTCTATGCTTCACGCTTTGTTCAAGTCTATACACTATGTTGCATCTTGGTCGTAAAGTCTATACATCGTTCAGAGTCTTGTTGCATTGTAAGACCAAGTCTGTACAACCTTGTGCATGCATCGTCTCATGCATCATCTCTCTCAAAGTCTATACAGCCAAAGCCTTAATATTGAAGTCTGTACAGCCAGCTCTGTTTCACTTAGCGCCTCATCAAGTCTGTACATAGTTTAGCTGCATAACGCAAGTCTATACATTGTGCACGCATGACCAAGTCTATACATTGTTCACTGCACACGCTAAGTCTACACATTGCCTTTGCATTGCACATACATTCAAGTCTATAGACTGTCCTGTAGCTTGCACGAAGTAAAGTCTATACATTGTCATCTTTACCTACGTTCACTGTTGCAAGTCTATACATTGCATTTGGGCATCAAAGTCTATACATTACTGTCTCGAGCATTCAAGTCTGTACATTGGTTTCTCATTTGCATTGAAGTCTATACATTGGTTTTCACTTCAAGTCTGTACATGGCCTTGGCATCTGCTTTGAAGTCTACACATTGGTCTTCGCTTCAAGTCTGTACATTGGCCAAGTCTACACATCACCGTGTTCACTTGTTTCAAGTCTGTACATTGGCTCAAGCTTTCCAAGTCTGTACATTGGCCAAGTGTCTTGTGCTTTGAAGCTTTATCAAGTCTATATATCGCATGCATTGCACACTGCAAGTTTGTACAGCCCAAGACTGTACATCCACCGTTTCATGCAGCGTCCCTAAGGCAAAGTCTATACATGCATGCATTGTAGCAAGTCTGAACATTGCTTTCTCATGAACGAAATCAAAGCATGTACATGTCTCTGCATTGCATATGCGAAGTCTATACATGCTATAGCTTCGCATTCACAAAGTGTGTACACGCCACTGCATTGCATACATGAAGTCTGAACATTGCTTCAGCGTTGCCTTCAGCCAAGTCCATACATTGACTGGCAGCCTTCAGCAAAGTCTGAACATTGCATCATTGTGCATGCATTGCTTTCATTCAAGTCTGTACACTTGTGTCGACACTGCATGATCAAGTCCATACAGACTTAGCGAAAGCTTAGCAAGTCTATACACTGGTGTCGTCTGCTGCAGGGACAACAAGTCTGTACATTGAGTTCTCATGCATGTAAACATCAAGTCTATACACTCCCCTGTTTCATGTCTATACATCCGGTTGTTAGCATACCTGCACGCATGAATGAAGTCTGTACATCGCTTAGTGCATTACATGCATTCATCAAAAGTCTGTACACTAGTGAATGTAATGTCTGTACATTCATTCTCATTGTACACACTTTCTCTTCTATTGCACATGCATCTTTCATACCAAGTCTGCACATCGCTGCATTCTAAGTCTACACATTCTCACATTGTACATACTTGCATAAATGTTGCATCTAAAGTCTGTACACGCTCATGCATTACTTCATTAAGTTTATACACTCTTTGCTGATCGACTGAAGTAACTCTGTCATTGTACAGGCTGATGAATGGGCACGTGATCCGAGGTTGGCACCTGGCACGTGATCCGAGGTGTCCTCTGGATAAAGGGGGCACACGCCCTAGTTGTTGCTGATATATATATGTGAAGTTTCTTCATCCGTAGAAGACTGATCGAAGAGGGCTGATCGAGAGAGTGATAGAAGAAAGTGAGAGCAGCAGAGAGGCAGTGAGCAGAAGAAGAAGAAGAAGAAAAAGAGCAGAGAGTGTGAAAGTAGAAGAAGAAGAAGAGAAAGAGAGAGAGAGTTCGTGGAGAAGAAGAAGAAAGAAGATTTTATTGAAGATCTATCTACTGGACTTGGATCAGATCCAATCCAGTTTGCTCCTACGAGAGCTACATTGTACATTGCGTTTTCAGCTTTTCGAGTACTGTATTTTCATTTCTTGTTTTCCTTTTATTTGATCAACTGTGCTTTCCGATTCTCTGGTTAGAGATCGGTGTTCCTCTTGTGGTCTCAAGAGAAGGGAGACTTGTCTCCGGTCTGCTAGTGACAGGTTGTCACTTGTGGGTTCCACTCCGGTTTGAAGGAAGGGAGATTCATCTCCGGTTCTGGTCTTGTGGGTTGCAAGTCCAGGTGTTCCCTCCGGTTTGGAGGAAGAGAGACCTAGTCTCTGGTTCCAAGTGGCTGGGAGTCACTTGGGGTGTCCCTCCGGTATGGAGGAAGAGGGGAGGTTGTTCCCCTGGTCAAGCTGTTTGGCAGCAAGTGTTTGCAGACTGAGTCTGCTATTCTAGCGTTGCTAGTGGAAGCCTCACTCCGGTTGGGAGTGAGGGGTGGACGTAGGTCTTGGTGACCGAACCACCTAAAAATCATCTGTGCAGTGTGGTTGTGTTTTGCTCCTTGTCTTCTACCTTCTTCACAGGCTGCCTAAGCATTCTCGTTTCTATCTGTGCTACTTCCGCTAGTTGCTTATTTAGGTGCGCCTTATATATTTGCTCAGTGGTTTAAAAGAGAACTTAACTTGTTCTTCAGATTGTCTATTTGCCTTGATAGTGTTCTAGTCTTTTATTGAGCGAAAAGTTTTTTAAGGGTGGGATTCATTCACCCCCCCTATGAATCCATCGCACCGATCCTATCAATTGGTATCAGAGCGGTGTCTGCATAGTAGGTCCAGCGACCTGCAGATCCGACCCTGCTGTCTTCGGTGCATTTTTGTTAGATTTAGTTTATCGGTTTGAATCCACTGCTTTGAATTAGTTTTGATCTGCTTCTATGGCTCATCCACCTGTCTTTAGTGGTTCTGATTTTAATCAGTGGGACAATGCTTTCCGTGCTCATGTTAAATCTGTTGATCCAGACCTGTGGAAAGTGATTTCACATGGTCCACATAGACTACCAAAAGATCAGTCCAAATGGACTAACAAGCATCGATCTATGTGTGTAGAAAATCAGAAAGCACTAGAGTTAATGAAGGCCGCGACTAATCGAGCTCTTCATTCATGTTTCCTTGGTTGCAGATCTGCAAGGGATATATTGAAGATGATAAAGAGAGCCGAGAAAGGAAATCAACCGAGCTGCATGATGGCTCGAGGAAGTGGACAGAGCAGCAATCAAGAAGAAGATCAGAATGAATATGATAATGATGAAGAGGTAAATCCCTTCGAGAATTTCTCTTTAGATGATTGGGAGAATGCATATGCTGAGTTGCTTGAGTCTCATGAACAGTTAAGAAAACAATAGAAAAAATTGAAGAAGAGTAGTAGGTCAGACAGTTTGAATTCTCCATGTAAAAATTGTGCTGAACTGAAAAATGTTCATGATGCTTGTATGTATGATATTCAAATGTTGAAGAAACAAATTTCATTGCTGAAATTGAGAATGAAGATCATGTAACAGAAATATCTGAACTTGAGAAGAAGCTTAGCCTAACTTGTCATGATTCTGTTCAGAGTAAAGAATTGATGAAAAACTTCGAAAGTGTGAACTCAGATTTAGACAAGGTAAAGTCTGAAAAAGATTCCCTCAGAAAATTCTCCAAAGAAAATGAAGAAACATTAGAGAAACTTAAACGAGAGAATGATTTGCTGATTGAGAAATTTGAATCCATAAAATCTGTAAACATGGAGTTACAGAAAAAGGATGAAAAACAGCAAAGAGAAATGAAGGAAATTGAAAATAGAAGAAAGTATGAAGTCAATTCAGAAGATCAGCTTCTAATAAATGAATTGGTTCAAAATGATAAGCTTAAAGAAGAAATTGAAAATTGAAGCTGTTAAACAGTGGCATGTCTGGAAGACTTCTTACATTGGAGAAAGAAAAAATGATCTGTACAAACGAAACTGAAGAAGTAGATGAGCTGAGAAAGGAAATTGAAAAATACAAAACAGCTAACAAAATCTTGAATGAAGTTGTCAATTGCAGTGAACAAGAGATTGCAAGTTATGAAATAAACGTTGCATCTCTCGAAAATGAAATTCAAGATTTGAAGAGTTCTATGTCTAAGTTTGTGAGTGGGCAAGAAAACCTAGACAAGCTACTAGGTGTAAAAGTCAATGTCAAAAAGGAAGGGTTGGGCTACAATAATCTAAATAAAAAGGCTTTTCAGAATAAAGTTATGACATCATTTGTAAATACTTCAAATGTAGCCACAACATCAAAAGATAAACAACCCATTGCTCAGAAAATGCTGGGAACAAAGGTTAATTTTAAGAAAGAGGGACTGGGTTACAATCCAGTCATGAGGAAGGTTGATGGATCCAACCTAAAAATTGTTTTCGTTAAAACTTCAGAACAAGAAAAGCCTTCTACCTCATCTCCACCTCAGTAAAAGGCTAGGAAAACAGAAAAATAGGATAAAAATCAAAAAAAGACTGGAAAACAGAAAATAAATAAAAAGGGTTCATCAGTGCATGTTGATCACAGTCCTCACACACACTCACATGCATCTAAAAAGAATTTGATCTGTCATTACTGTCATAGATTTGGACATCTGATGCATGAATGTAAGTTGATGGAGAAGGATGATATGAATGCAAGGAAATTTCATGATAAAAATCCTTCACCTCATAAAAAGAAAACTAAATGCTTTCACTGTGGCAAATTGGGTCATAAGGCATTTGAATGTTGGCTGAAAGCTGGTAGAAGAAAATCTAATTCATGTTTTCACTGTGGCAAGATGGGCCACATTGCAGCCCAATGTTGGCATGCTCAGGGAAGGGAGTCTAACTATAAATCTGGTAAATTCCCTGTCAATAGAAACACTTCTGGTAGAAATTGATTTATTTTTGAAAGGAAAACCCTTGCATGTTTTGAATGTGGGAAGCCAGGCCATAAAGCTGCTGACTGTTGGCTGGCTTATTCTGGTAAACAAAATTTTAATTCTGTTAACAAAAATTTTCATGCATATGTACATAGAATTCATGCTAATAAGAATGTGCATAAATCAAATCTGAAATCTGCTGCATCTTGCTATCATAATAGTAAACAGAATGTTCTCTCTGCCAATAAATTCCATGACAACAGTAATTTGCATAAAAAGAATTTAAAATCTGCTGCATCATGTCATTACTGTGGTCAAATAGGTCATTCAATGTATAATTGCTATTTGATGAAATCTGATGACCTTCATGCACGAAAATTGTTGAGAAAACCTGCTAGAAATGTTACTGTTAATTCAGGACCCAAGACCTCTTGAGTACCTGTTTGTGCAAAATAAATTTTGTTTTGCAGGTGTGCCTTGGGACTGAGAAAACAAGAGGGGTAAATAAGCCAAGGCACTCAAAAGAAAACCCCTTTCTGAACTTTTCAGGTAAACTCTCTACATTTCCTGTTTTAAAATTCATTGCATATCTTGTTTGATGTGTTCTTGCATATTTGTCATCTTTTTCACACTATGAGTATTCATGTCTCTCAATGCTCATATGAATTGGCTGTTTAGATATTGAAATGAGAATAAACTTGTAATTTCTGAAAATCTGAACTGCATATGAATGTTGTTTGAAATCTGTCTGTTGCATAGCTCACTGAAAATCTGGATTGCATATAGGACTGCATGTTGAATTATCATGATTGATCACTATGGTATATTAAATTGTAAGCTACTAAAAGGCAGGTGAAATCTGTCTGGAGGTTCTTACTGTGTGTGAGATGATCTTTTAGACCAGGTTCTCCGCCTAGTACCATGGGTCATATTGCTTGATAGGGCAGTCTGAATGTGCATGAGTCTCGAAGACATATGTTCAGTTCTCATGGCAAACATTGCATGTTTTCAGGGGTAGTTAATTGCATGTCCTTGTATAGCATTCAATGTTGAGTCTCTGCATGACTTTGCATACATATAGTTAATTGCATTTCATTACATTGAAATTGCCAAAAAGATTGACTGAATACATATTGTCAGGGGGAGTCAATGTATTGCATGCAGGTTGTCAAATGCATACACTTGTCAGAATTCATTGCATTTGTTGACAAACCTTGATCATATTTTGAAAACACTGGGCTTCAAAATCTCTTCTATCATTTGGTATCAGAATTCTATCAGTCTTTCATGAAGATTTCAATGGGGCTATCTCGATCATAAATCTGAAAACACTTGAACTAGGAATCTTCTATTATACGATTTTATGAATGTCTGAAATAACTCAGGTGGTTTAAGTTTAATGTATTCATTGAGTTTGACTTTAAAATCTCTTAAAAATATCTGAATCATGTTTAATAAACTTTAACCATCTGTTTCATACTGTGTCTTGTAAAATCTTCTGAAATCTGCATTATTGAATACATGGCTTTATTTGGTTAAGTACGTGAAATTATTATTGATTTGAAGCAAATGAGTTTTTCTAAAATGTCTAAAGGGTTAATTCTGTCAGAGCAATGACTTTGGTCACTGAGAAACACATGTCCAAAGGACTGTGTCATGAGGTGCCATAGTTAACTCTGCTTAAGAATGAGTGTTAATCAGGCAGAGCAATGGCATGCACACTGAGAAATACAACTCACTCATCAAGAAATGATTTGTAGTGGGTCATGATGTGTAAATGCTATCTCTGTTCATATAAAGTATGACTGTTAGTCACACTAAGTGCTTAGGGATATTGGCGTCTGATCAACGTATATCATCTAGTTACAAGGTGTACACTGAACTAGAGTGCTCGTAAAATTTGTAGCATGAAAATTTGTTGAACAAATTGCTATATTTGAATATTGATGTAAAAAATCAAATTGCTACAACCCTAGATAAAATCATATGACTTCATAATTGCTTGATCTCAATACTAGTGCATGTAATTCCGAAAGATGTCAATAAATTTGATTGTGTAAGAGAAAGGGAGACTAATCAAGATATAACTATGAGGGCTTAGTTCATTGTTATTAAACCGTGACTTTAGATATAAATACAGAATTTTATTGACAAACTTAGCATACATCATGTTTAAACCCTGCTGATCAATAAAGTTCATTCATAAGCCCTTATAATGGAAGACTTTGAAAACTTATATTTTAGATTTATGAGATTGATATCTCCTTGAAAATCTTGTTGAATCTCACTGTCCTTGATTCATCATGACCTGAACTTATCCTTGATTGCCCCTGTGGTTTCCTTCTCATTCATTTCATAAGGTTCCATTTATTGAGGGGGAGCTTCCTTGTCATATGAATCATGCAGCATGGAAATTCTTAAAGGGGGAGAATTGTCTTGCATTCATACATTTAGGGGGAGTTCTTGCATTTCTTGTTGCATCTGCATCTCTGCATTCATACCTCTTCCATGATTTTTTTTAAAACAAAGGGGGAGAAAGTGGTATGAGTCATATTGCTCTTTGGGGAAGAATGTGCTTTCATGTAGTTAAAGGGAGAAATGTTATATCAATCGTTTCATATCTGCTTAATTTTCCTCTCTCTGACTAATGTCTTTTTGCTGAAGTCAAAGGGAGAGAATGTTTTTGACTTGAGTCAGTGTGACTCATAGTGTTGCCATCATCAAAAAGGGGGAGATTGTTGTGCCCCTGTGGTTTTGATGATAGCAAACACTATAAGTCACCATATGCATGTGTGCATGAAAGACCTTGTTGATTCATTTAAGTGCATTCATATGTGTTCATGTATTTGTGAATGTGTGCTTGTGAATGACATTCCATTATATACACTGTGTGCACATTTTATCTGTCTGACATCTGGTTGATGCATTCATGTAACAGAGTCAGCACGATTGCATTGAGCATACAGTCAGTACACTGCATGCAGAGTCTGCACTGCACACTGGTTTGATAGCTTGTTCATAAATTCACAAGTCTATACATCGTCTGTTCATCGTCACATGTGCATCACTTAGCAAGTCTATACATCAGTCAGCATTGCCTCTTGCTCGTAGAGTCTATACATTGTCTGTGCTTCACGCTTTGTTCCGGTCTATACACTATGTTTCATCTTGGTCTTAAAGTCTATACATCATTAGAGTCTTGTTGCATTGTAAGACCAAGTCTGTGCAACCTTGTGCATGCATCATCTCATGCATCATCTCTCTCAAAGTCTATACAGCCAAAGCTTTCATATTGAAGTATGTACAGCCAGCTCTGTTTCACTTAGCGCCTCATCAAGTCTGTACATAGTTTGGCTGCATAACGCAAGTCTATGCATTATGCACGCATGACCAAGTCTATACATTGTTCACTGCACACTCTAAGTCTACACATTACCTTTGCATTGCACATACATTCAAGTCTATACACTGTCCTGTAGCTTGCACGAAGTAAAGTCTATACATTGTCATCTTTACCTACGTTCACTGTTGCAAGTCTATACATTGCATTTGGGCATCAAAGTCTATACATTGCATTTGGGCATCAAAGTCTATACATTGCTGTCACGAGCATTCAAGCCTGTACATTGGTTTCTCATTTGCATTGAAGTCTATACATTGGTTTTCACTTCAAGTCTGTACATGGCCTTGGCATCTGCTTTGAAGTCTACACATTGGTCTTCACTTCAAGTCTGTACATTGGCCAAGTCTACACATCGCCGTGTTCACTTGTTTCAAGTATGCACATTGGCTCAAGCTTTCGAAGTCTGTACATTGGCCAAGTGTCTTGTGCTTTGAAGCTTTATCAAGTCTATATATCGCATGCATTGCACACTGCAAGTCTGTACAGCCCAAGACTGTACATCCACCGTTTCATGCAGCGTCTCTAAGGCAAAGTCTATACATGCATGCATTGTAGCAAGTCTGAACATTGCTTTCTCATGAACGAAATCAAAGCATGTACATGCCTCTGCATTGCATATGTGTGTTGTACTCCTGGTTTTGATGATGACAACGATAAGATAAGTGTTATAGACACTTAAGTTTTTAATGAATGTTTAACAGGAACAAAAGGATGCAGGGTGCTCGATGCGTCAACGCCACAATGGAGCAGCGTCGACGCAGCGGCTTAAGAGACACCAATGTACAAGGAACAAAAGGATGCAGGGTGCTCGATGCGTCAACGCCACTATGAAGCAGCGTCGACGCAGCGGCTTAAGAGACGCCAATATACAAGGCAAGACAGGCTTGAAATACATGTTCGTGTGTCAACGCCACCAACTGGCAGCGTGGACGCAGCAGTTCAAATATCTCCTTGCAACCTCTGGAGTACCTTGGAAGCGTCGACGCTGCAGCTCGTTGGGTTGACGCAGCAGCTTGATGGATTGACAAGGTGACTAGAGGGTGGACGCAGCTGCACAATGCGTCAACGCACTCCTTGACGCAAGAAGGCTGAAGCCACTCAAATTTCAGCTGCTGGAACAGCAATGAGTCAACGCAGCATGATGAGAGCGTCGACGCAGCACGCCCATCTGCTGAAGACTTGATCACTGGATCATCAATGCGTCAACGCCACGGGTTGGAAGCGTCGACGCAGCAGTTAAAAAGGCTAGGCTGGTTGCTCGCTGGAATGTATCAATGCGTCAACGCAGCAGGCTGATAGAGTCAACGCAGCAGACTTAAGTCTTGCTGGTAGAATGCCCTTGAAGGCTGCGTCAACCTTTAGGAGCAAGTGAGTTGACGCCACCAGACAGTAGTTGCTGAACGTGCTAATGAAGGGCACGTGATTCGAGGTGACTAGGTTGTGATCCCAGGATGGACGAGGTACCAGGATGCTGACACGTGGCCTGAGGTCTCTTGGCGGGAATCGTGGAGAGCGCATGTCGCCCTAAATGCTGCTGATATATAAGGATGACTCCTCTGTCTGAATTAGACTGATCGTGATCGACTAAAGCAGAGGAAGAGTGAGAGCTTCCACGATCCAGAAGAAGAAAGGAAAAGAAAAGAGAGAGAAGAGAAGGAGCATAAGAGAAAGAAGAGAGAAAGAAAGAGATAGAGAGCTCGAGTAGAGTGAGAAGAGAAGCAAAGCTACTTGACTATTGTTCCTGCTGTTCCGTGGATCATATCCATCTCAGTTAGCTCTAGTTGAGAGCCACTATTGTGCTACCATAGCTACAGTTTTTGATTACTGTATTTTTCCTTTTCTTAGTTTCGTTTACATTTCTTTGTGATTCTTCCGATTGCCCTGTTGGGGTTTGGATTCCTCCTGGTGAGTCAGGAGAAGGGAGATTTGATCTCCGGTTGGAAGTAGCTGGATGCTACTTGTGGATTCCTCCTGGTGGGTCAGGAGAAGGGAGATTTGATCTTCGGTTGCAAGTAGCTGGGTGCTGCTTGTGGGTTCCCTCTGGTTGGGAGGAAGAGGGGAGGCTGTTCCCCTGGTCAAGCTGTTTGGCAGCATTTGTTGCAGACTGAGTCTGCTGTGCTAGTGTTACTAGTGGAAGCCTCACTCCGGTTGGGAGTGAGGGGTGGATGTAGGTCTGGAGGACCGAACCACCTAAAAATTATCTGTGCAGTGGTTTGCCTTGCATTAGCTCCATATCTTCTACCTCCCATTCACAGGTTGTGCATGTTTGGCCTGTTGTATTATCTAGAGAGTTATTTTTAAGCATTATATTCTGCTAAATGTGTTTGGGTTGTTTTGCTATGCATTCGTTTCTGGTTGATCAGGTGGCTGCATTGTTGCAGTCCACTGTTTGTTCATTTGATTGCCTTATCATTTCATCTTGGAAAGCTCATTAATTTTAATTCCGCATATCTGAGCTTTAGTTTTTTAAAATGGGCCATATTTTCTAGAGGGATACATTCACCCCCCCTCTGTATCCAGGCCTAGCACCCTAACAATTGGTATCAGAGCGGTGTTTGCTTAGAAGGTCCAGCGACCTGCAGATCCGATCTTGCTGTCTTAGGTGCTAATTTGTTTCTAGTGCATCATTATTCCTGTTGCATTGAATCTACTTTCTATTTGCTTCAATGGCTATTCCACTCGTCTTTAGTGGTTCTGATTTTAATCAGTGGCACACTGCTCTCCATGCTTATGTTAATGTTGTTAATCCTGATCTGTGGAAATTAATTTCACAAGGTCCTCACACCTTACCTACGAAAGTGTCCAAATGGACCGACAGACACAGATCAAAGGACGGAGAAAATCAGAAAGCCTTTAATCTGATGAAAGC